>CM050164.1:325633976-326233976 GCA_027410445.1 Discoglossus pictus | reverse complement strand
TTTTTAATATTTTTTTTTTTACATGTAATAATGCATATTTTTGAAAAAGGAAAATAAATTATTGTTTTAGTAATGAAGATGTTTATTTTTGTAAAAGGCAAGTTTGTAGTAATATCTGTTACCAACTCATAAACCATGTTTTTTAACGTTATCATTTTTTTAATTATAATGGGTACATCAATATTATATAACACTGTAATGAAGTTACTTTGTAAACCATTGTAAAACATTACATGTATTTTAACACATATGTATTTTGTTTTATAGAATCCAGTGGAAGGCAAACAGAAAAAAAAAACAAGTGAAATGTAGCCATTTGTGTCAAATGGTAAAAAAAAAAAATCCTCCCTGATCTCAAAGAATGGCAATCGGATTACTCCCTGGATCAATAGTATGTCTATAATTTATACATGAAAACTTAAAAATGCAATAAATACATACATTACCCCTCAGAATAAAAAAAAATCCAGGAACCTCATAACTAAATACAATGCAAGTCATAATTGAACTAAATTTTATTATACATTTTACCTGTTTTTTAGACCAAATGTATATGTAAAGCATTACATGTTATTTAACAGATTTCTAAATGTTTATATTGATTCCAGACGAAGGCAAAACAAAACAAAAAAACAAGTAAAACATAGCCAATTGTTTGAAATGGGTAAAAAGATCCTGGTGATTGGAATATTCCCTGGATCAATACTCTCTCCATAGTTATGCAATAAAATTGAAAAGGTTTTAATACATACAATGTAATCAAAACACATTACAACTGTAGTGAGCAACTTGAAATACAAGTACAAATCAATTTCAAATACTGTACATAGACTAAAAGTAGTAGGTATTACACGTTATTTAACAGATGTTTAAATAGTAAAGCAAACATATATACATACTGCCTGGATCAATAGGCTCTGAGTAATTAGACAGGTAAATACATAGAAAGAACGTTTTTCCAAACTAAAAACTTAATGTAACATCAGAATGAATGAAACCGCTGTATAAACAAATGTCCAATACATATACTGTTAAATAAAGACAATGCAAATAGTAAGGGATAGCATATTTGTGGTTTGTGTAGTGCTTTGTCAATTTGTTTTTTAGTTTGCTTCTTATTTAATTTAGTAGTTGTTTCTCTAAAAAGAGCCCAGCAGACAAATAATGTTGTCTCTGGGATGTAACCACTGTTTGTTTGTTTTGTTTGGAGTTCTTCAGAATTGCACATACAGTGGATATAAAAAGTCTACACACCCCTGTGAAAATGTCAGGGATTCTGTGCTGTAAAAAAAATGAGACAAAGATAAATCATTTCAGAACTGTTTCCACCTTCAATGTGACCTATAAACTGTAAAACTCAATTGAAAATCAAACTGAAATCTTTTAGGTGGAGGGAAGAAAAAAAAAAGAAAAAGAATGTGTAATAAGTCTGCACACCCTCTTATAACTGGGGGATATAGCTGTGTTCAGAATAAAGCAATCACATTCCAAATCATGATAAATAGGAGTCAGCATACACCTGCCATTATTTAAAGTGCCTCAGAATTAACCCCAAATAAAGTTCAGCTGCTCTAGTTGGTCTTTCCTGACATTTCTTAGTCGCATCCCACAGCAAAAGCCATGGTCCACAGAGAGCTTCCAAAGCATCTGAGGAATCTCATTGTTAAAAGCGTATCAGTCAGGAGAAGGGTACAAAAGAATTTCCAAGGCATTAGATATACCATGGAACACAGTGAAGACAGTACATCATCAAGTGGAGAAAATATGGCACAACAATGACATTACTAAGAACTGGAGCTCCCTCCAAAATTTATGAAAAGACGAGAAGAAAACTGGTCTGGGAGGCTACCAAGAGGCCTACAGCAACATTAAAGGAGCTGCAAGAATATCTAGCAAGTACTGGCTGTGTGGTACATGTGACAACAATCTCCCATATTCTTCATATGTCTGGGCTATGGGGTAGAGTGGCAAGGACGAAAGCCTTTCCTTACGAAGAAAAAACATCCAAGCCAGGCTTCATTTTGCAAAAACACATACTGAAGTTTCCCAAAAGCATGTGGGAAAAGGTGTTATGGTCAGATGAAACCAAGGTTGAACTTTTGGCCATAATTCCAAAAGATGTGTTTGGCGCAAAAACAACACTGCACATCACCAATATAACACCATACTCACAGTGAAGCATGGAGGTGGCAGCATCATGCTTTGGGGCTGTTTTTATTTAGCTGGAACTGGGGGCCTTAGTTAAGATAGAGGGGAATTATAAACAGTTTCCAAATACCAGTCAATATTGGCACAAAACCTTCAGGCTTCTGCTAGGAAAGCTGAACGTGAAGAGGAACTTCATCTTTCAGCATGACAAATGACCCAAATCATACATCCAAATCAACAAAGGAATGGCTTCACCAGAAGAAGATTAAAGTTTTGGAATGGCCCAGCCAGAGCCCAGACCTGAATCCGATTGAAAATCTGTGGGGTGATCTGAAGAGGGCTGTGCATGGGAGATGCCCTCGCAATCTGACAGATTTGGAGTGTTTTTTGCAAAGAAGAGTGGGCAAATCTTGCCAAGTCAAAATGTGCCATTGCTCATACCCAAAAAGACTGAGTGCTGTAATAAAATCAAAAGGTGCTTCAACAAAGTATTAGTTCAAGGGTGTGCATACTTATGCAACCATATAAAAAAAACAATTATATTTTTGTCTTCCCTCTACCTAAAAGATTTCAGTTTGTTTTTCAATTGAACAATGGTAAGAGAAAAAGGGAACCCTTTTATAGTGCACAACTATGAATCTCGACAGTGTAAGAGACCCAGTTAATTAAAACTTAACTTTTAATAAATTACTTAAAAATTGATGCTTAAAAAGCTAAAAATTCAGACACTGCATTTTGTGAAAAGGAGGTGGGAAAGGATATAGGGATATGATTTGACTGGACTTATTAAAATGGGGCGTTAGTACTCCTTAAATATTGTCTCTAAGTTGCTGTGATTACAAAAGTGCTATAATAAGGTGCTATAATAAAGTGCTAATTGTGCTTGCAAAACATCTGTGTTTTGCCCTGTTTATTTAATATTGCATATATCTTGTGCTAAGTTAAATACAATTGTATTGAATTGTTATGATAAAGTGCTCTTTTGTGCTATATTGCAGGAGTCTAAAACTGCCTCATATTGAATGCAGAATATTCCATATATATATTCCTCGTGGTTCCCCTATTGTTAAACTCCTGTTAGGAGTAAGTAGATGGTTCAGGAACCTATTATAGTTAAGATCTTTATTTTAATATCGCTGTGTCCCCTGACAATCTGTATATCTCCTATAGCGTGGAGAACGCGGTTAGAACGCCTCGCGATGACGTCACTAACACGCGCCTCACGTTGCTGCGTCTCCCCCGACACACGTTTCTCAATTTCTTCAGGGGTTACGCAAGAGACATATACGTTAGTCCTTTAATGTGACCAATATTCTTATTTTTTTCTCTGTTCTGTAGTTTCTTGTTTTTTTATATAATTTTTTTTGATAGAATTTTCAATGCCTCGTTCATACCGGGAGATGAAAGCACTGTTTTATTTGGTTTATAAATAGTGGCCCTCTGAAAAGCGTGCAAGAGACTTTCATTACTTTCATTGATGTTTAATTTCTTTTTGGTTTTTTTGCATCTAGAAGATGCCACATAAAGTTGTCCATGGTCAAATACAGGTTCTTCTAAAAAGTCCCAACAGAGTTAAATGTTTGTCCTTGGGATTTATTAATTGTCATAGCAAATGGCATGATATTGGGAAATTGTCTCCTTTCAAGTATAAAAGGCAAGCTAGTCTCACTTGGAGCCAAATCTATTCTTGGTATTAAAACTGCTTCACGTTTATGGTGTCCCATTCAGAATTTCTGCATGGATGTAATGGTCTCTTAAATCCTGAACAATTAATCCGGTCCCATTGCAAAGTCCTTTTTTGGGTTCATATTTCTCAGTAGCATGACAATTGCTCCTTTTTTGAGCTGCAAAACATGTGGTGGCATTCCAGAGGGAGATAATAAATTGATAAATTCAGTAGTGAAATTAGATTGACTGTCTTTGTCATCAGCTAACACTGAATGAGCACTGTGATAATTTTGTTTGCGGTGCATCAATTAATTTTAAAATGTTGTTATTGAGATCCAAAGCACCTTTATTTTTTAAGGTTAAGATTACTTTTTGTGCAAGCTCTGATGAGTGTTCTGGGCTAATTCCATTTGGGAATAATGCTGATATGAGTGAATTTTTGTAAATAATTTCTGCTGGTATTTCCACAGGTATCGTCAGGTAAATTGGTTATTATGTCTATTTTGCCTTCGCCAATTTTAATTAGCCAATCATTGAAATGATTTTGCCCTTCAGATCTAATATTTTAAGGGTGTGTAAATTATTTCCATAGTGACTTGACTTTATACATGTTTTCACAATGTCTGTGCGATTGCCACGTAAAACTCACAGGCAATGTTTGTCTGAAATCTCCTCCTAGTAGCATGACTTGACACCAAAATGCAAATCATTACTCATGACTTCACGTAATAAATAATCAATACATTACAGAGCAGGCATGACATCATAGGGGCCTCATCTATGATAATTAATTTAGATTTTTGAAACTTAGTGGCTTGGGATGATTTCATTCTAATATCGGAAACTGATGTTTCCAATATTGGAACTGGAAGCTTAAATCCCACTATGTACTGTTCTGCCACCTACTAAGAGCAGTGCAGCAATTCCAGTGGTTGCAAAGGGAAGTGCAAGTCATCATCTATTGCTTGTTGTATTGCATTGAAAGCATTCGATTGCAATTCATTTGTGGCAATTTTGTATTTTTTTTTTTTTTGTTTATCAGCATCATAGTTCATCCAAATTGATATCATCTATAATGCCTGGGTCCTATGAGATTAAATGTTGCACAACTTAATCCATGACATAGAAACACTTCTTGAATTTCAATTAATGCTTTTAATTCAGCTATGGAGTCGTTGTATCTTCCAAAAAATCTTCATACATATGTATTTTAAAGGTTTCCCACAAAGTCAGTACATTTGGAACATTGCAAAATATGCAGACTGTTCCCTCCCTGGCATGGCATTTTAGATAGAGCTGCTTCTTGGATACATCTCTCCCACTCATGTGTCATCAGCAAGAAAGGTTCGATGCTGTGCAGCTAATTGAAAAGGTGTCATAAACTGTGTCATTGACAGTTCTCAAGTCTTTAAAAACTTTGTGCACCAGGAACATTTAAAAGTAGTAAACATAAGCAGAAACATTCAGTGACTCTGGCACTTACTGTATACATTCTGGTAAATATTTTATCACCACACTTTTGTCTATGTTTCCATTTGCCATTGACGAAAACATAATGATAGGGAATCTCATTGTATAAGTATTCCTTTGCCTCAACATCTTTTGAATTTAGGATAAACCATGCATTAAGTTTTCTTTGTTGATGTTCACTTTGTGCAAGAGCATTTTCTTCATTGCCACTATGAAACTAAACTAATTGTCTTTCTGGCAAATGTACAGCTAATCGATATACTGCATGTGAGCGATCATGCAGCTCAAATTTCAGAAGCTGCCACATTGATACTGGTGCACTGACATAGCGAGCATCTACATGAGATGCCAGTTCATCATGCTGTAACTCATTTTCTTGTTCATTTGGTCCACTTTTTCTGACAATAGTTGCAGCATCATATCCTTTATAAATATATTTGTACACATATTTAATTGATTTAAAGGAAGTGCAAACTTCAACATTTACTGTATGTGTGCATTGTAATTCATTAAGAGATGTGGATTATATGGCACCACATACGTGTAATCTACATCTTTTCCTCAAATGATTGCCTTTGGACCTTTCCTTCGTCTATATAAATGATAGCCATCACAATTTGCAAAAGTTTGATCTCTGAAATCTTTTGGAAAATCTTTTGTGCATTTGTTAATTTTCATACACAGTGATTGTGGATTTAGCTTTCCACATGAGTCATGAATCATAGGATGTGTTACAATTTCATTTAGTGCTGCATGTTTTTGTAGATGTGGTAGTTCAGCGGTAATTACTGAATCCACTTTGTCTGCAGTATTCAATTTATGAATTTCATCCAGTATTATGAGAATGTGTGCATGTTGAAGGCCTCTTTTTTGGAATCCAATGGTATAAACATAAGCCAAACACTTGCCAAATAAGTTAGTGATGGTTATGTCATGTATTAAGGCTGATAATTTTATTTTGAAGACTTGTGCCACTAAGTCTGGTCTATCAGAAGCATTTGACCATCTTTGAAATTATCAACAATTTCTGGCCATAGAGGATTACATGTAAATGTAATAAATAAATCTGGTTTGCCAAATTTGGTTACAATAGCCATAGCATCATTGTATCTTTCTTGCATATTGCAAGGAGATCCTTGGAAGGAAGATGGTAAAATGATGGTACGCCCAGCTGCTAGATTTTGGTTTGTAGCTGCTTCAGCAGGGCATAATCCATGAGGCCACAATATTGTTCAACATGGAGTTTATATTGTTGGTATTTTATGAAATTTAAATTATTGGATTCACTTGTAAGTAAGAAACAATAATCCATTGTTGTGTCAGTTTTCCTGCACTTAAGATGGGATGAAAATCATCCCTAATTGCAGTTTAAGCCACTTTAAATTTCAGCATGGAAATATTATTTCTGACACATTGTTTAGTGTTTGGTTAGCTTGGAAGTATTAATTTGGTTGCCAACCTGGCTCTTCATTAAGATACAACATTGGATACGTCATTGGATCTAAATTTTGTACTTAATATATTGATGTTAATGAAAGGTTGCTCCTCATTTCTTGGATATATTCTAATATCCCTTTGAAAAGGTGGCTCTTGCTCATTATTTTGAAAGACCAATTGCAACCTCATTAGATGTTGGTAAGTTATAACGTCTTTTATCAGTATGCCTATCTCGTCTCGTATTGACTCTTGGTATTGGCAACTGATTTTGTTGTGCATGAAGAAGTTGTTGTTGTTCAACCTCAGAGAGTTTTTTTCAAGCTTGAGTGTATGGATTTTTTTTCCATAATCTTATCAAGCTTATGCAAATGGGATGTACGGTGGAAATTTGGCCTTGAACTTTAAAGCAGTACGGGCCATGTCCTTCCACATTTCCAGCTAATGTTGCACCCATAGATTGCAAAAGAAATGGCACTATTATAAGATCATATATTTTGCTTAAAATTTCTGTAATTTTTGGAACGTTGGGTCAGTCATTATATTTTGAAGATATTTTGGGAATTCGGCTCTTTCTGGCAGTTGTACTTTACCCTTTTGAAAACCACTAATGTACTTACCATCTCTTGGTCTTTCACCTAGAAAATTATAAGCCCCACAAAATTGACAAAGCACATTCAACATTCCACAATTGTGAGTTTGGACATTTATATGTGTAAATAATGGATTTTTCTGTGAATTCAGATCAACATTTGAATCAGTTTCTACATTATTACCATTACCATATTCTTCACATGTTTGTGGTTCAATATTTTTTAGTTTCCTAAGTCATTTATTTGAAATTTGTTGCCTGTCTTCTTTTCAGATTTTTTGCTTTCTCTCCTTCGATTGTTTTTTTTTTTTTGGTTGTTCGTTGGTCAGACGCAGTTGATACTGTTTGCTGGTTTCTGGCTTCTCATCCATCGAAAACTGTAATGATCAATGTGAATGTTTATTTGTAAGGTTGCAATGAAGTAAATGCTGCATTTTTATGTGATTGAATAATTTAATGTAGCTTACCTCTTCAGCAGGGGTTTCCAGTGTTGTCAATGAAGCGTGTCTTTTCCTAGAATTTCTTTTACGCTCTTCTTCTTGCACTTCTTGGTGTCCTCCGATTGCTTTTCTCTCCATCTTTTTTTTTTTTCTCTGTCAATCTGTCGTTTGGCTTCCTTCCTGGTTTTACTGTTTTCAGACATTTTAATATGTAATGTTAAATGTAAAGGTTGATGTGTAACCTACACATAATTATATTTAACCAATTTATTTGTTATTGAATTATTTTTTTGTATATTTGTTGAATTTGAAATGTATAAACATATGTAATATTTTTTAATTTATTGAATTGTTCTTGGAAGCATGCATGGTGTAGTGGTGCCTGAGATTATTGTGTGTGGTCTGTGCTGGCTGTATGTGAAAGCGACCAAGGTAAGTAACTTTGAGTAGGCCACAGAGTGCAAGGTGTGTACAGAGAGAGTAGTGCGTGATAGAGAGGGATAGTGGCAGAGTGCATGCTACAGAAAGTGCGTGTTTCTGTTTGAGAGTGCAGTGTGTGTGTGTGAGAGTGTATTGCGTGTGTGTGAGAGTGTAGTGCTTGTGTCTGAGCAGGACAGGGTATGGGGGGTGAAGAGACCCAGTGGAGGGAAGAGGAATTTATTATTTAATGGTGTCTGCACATGAAACATAGTGTACCTGGTAGTTAGGGAAATGTTTGTTGAGAAACCGTCACTGCAGCAATCTTGTGTGTCCCTGTGAAATTGCGTAACCCTGGCAAGATCCAATGGGCTTTAGAATAAATAAACACACTGAAACAGCGTTTCTTGGAAAAATTACGGGCCACAGCTTTATTAAAGCAACCATAAACCAATAACCAATTAACATAATTAACATTGTTAAATTACAGCTCAAATAACATCCCGGAGGAGGAGCCCAGCCCGGTCAGTAACCTCACGCCCTGGGCCCGCGCCCAGAGCCTCCCAGTGCTTTCCTAAGCATGCCCATGAGGCAGGGCAATGCCCACTTAAGCCCGTGGGCCGGGTGCCTCACCTCCCACCAACTAAAGACATTCCTATTTACATCCTAACTTAGAATTCACAGAATCCTAACCCTTCACTTTCACCCCCCCCTTTTTTTTTTCTTAAATATAGCTTAAGCTTCCTGAACTTTGCTCAAACCAGCCTCACCCTCTAGACGTAACCTACTTCGTTATCTGCTACTTTCCTATCTGACCACCATTTAAGGGGAGGGAATCAGCTCAATGGCCAGCGTGTGGCTCCAATCCGAAACGAATGTGTGCCGCCGGGTCCAAGCCTAACTGCCGTAAGGACTTCTTCAGCATCCTTTCGAATTGAAATTGTGACAAGGCCTGGCCATTGGCATGCAATAGCAGTGTGCCTGGCCCCGTTGGCCTTTTTTCCAAGTACAAACCTCACACTTGCCTGGGGGCAACACTCCGTTCCAGTTTTGTATATGACCACTTCCTTCCTTTTCCGGCCTGATCCGTTTTTGACCTCCTCAGCCATACTAACAATCTGTCACCTTCCAGACAGATGTCCTCGGCCAGCAGCCCCCCCGAACCGTGCCTGTTTTCCGAGACCAGCTACCCAATCCTGAAAGCACCAAAGAACGCTAAGGAAAAGGCATAGCACACCCAACGCCTCCCCTAGGCGTAGTTACAGGGAGAAAGTGATTGGGCGCTTCCTATCCGTCCGGTGCTTCCCTTTGAACATGCCTTTTACCACCCGGCAAACCACAAACTCCTTTGTTAGGTCCTTCCGTCCTGCCAACCTGAACATAAATGCTAGGGCCGTCAACTGCCGAGCCACCGTTGCCCTGGAAGCACCTCTCTCTGCGCTCCGAATCAAAAACCACAGCAGAATTCCTATGGTTTTCTCTTCTGAACCCTCGCCACCAGCCTCCTCAACCATGTCGCTCCACATGTTCCACACCTTCCTGTAGGCCACCCACGTCTTTGGCGCTACCGACTGCCTGATGTAACCAGCTACCGTACCACTCCAAGCTCCCAGAGTTCTGAAGGTATGTCCTCTCCTTGATCCTTCGCCGCCATTGCCAGTGTGCAAAACCGAGTTCCCTGTAACCGAGAAAGGGCATCAACCATCCCTACGTTAAGGCCAGGAATACACTCCGCCCTCACCCAGATATTAGCCCGCAGGCAACAAAGAACCAAGTGCCGTATGACCCATATCAATGGCCCAGATGCAGCCGTCAGGCTATTAACTGAAGGCTGCCCAATTGAAAAAGGACCTGCCAGTTCCTGAAACCCCTGCCCCACAGATGAACCGCCGTGGTGATGGCGAATGTCTCCAGAACCGTAGGATCTTCTGTAAGCCTTCCTTTGACCCATTATTCGGGCCATGGTGCTGCGCACCATGCGCCTCTAAAATAGGCTCCCATTCTGACCATACTTGAACCTGCATAAAGGTCTAGCTGCCCATTCGTCACCCTGCTCGGCTGGATCAGGGTGCTATCATTGAAGTTCCGTAGAAACGCCGTCCACACTCGTGCATCTTCCCTCATGGCCCCGGACACCTTTATAAATCGATGCGGCTGAGATATCCCGGCTGTAGCCAACGACATTCTTCTGCTGAATATACGGCCCAGGGGAACGATCCTGCACGCGAAATTCAGCTTTCCCAAGATGGATTGCAGCCGCCGCAGTGACACTTGCCTTGCGCCTTCCAGGGCCGTCAGTTCTGCAGACAGGTCCAACACCTTTTCCATGGGCAAGCTGCATTCCATCTTGTCCAAATTGATCCGAATCCCCAGAGAAAGTCAGATCCGTGGTCGGTCCTTCTGTCTTCTTTTCTGCCATTGGAACCCCGAAATCTTGACATATCCTTGAGAAGGTCCGCAGTATGAAGTCGCATGTGTCTAAGCCCGCCGGTCCCACGAAAAGGAAATCATCAAGGTAATGGGTAATCCCTTGGCAGCCCGACTCGGTGTGTGCTACCCATTGCAGGAACGTACTGAAGGCTTCGAAGTAGGAACAAGTAATAGAACATCCCATGGGGAGACACAGATCCACAAAGTACTGTCCGACCATGAAGCAACCAAGGAACCGATGACTCTGAGGATGTACCAGGAGCAAACGAAACACAGATTCGATATCCACCTTCGCCATCTTAGCCCTGACGCCTGCACGCCTGACTAGGTCCGTGGCCCGATCGAAAGGGGCATACGACACTGACGAGTACTGTTTGTCAATCCCGTCATTGGCGGAACCACCTGGAGGATAGGATAAATGCTGGGGCTGAATTTTCCTGCTTCCTTCTTCGGCACTACGCCCAGAGGGTAAATTACCAGACCCTGGATGGGGATGAAGGGAAAGGGCCCCGCCATCCTACCCAGTTATATCTCAGTCCGGATTTTTTTCGCCGCTGCCCCAGGAAACACCTTTACCGATTTCAGGTTTCTTAGACGGGACTCGAGCGGGACGAGAGAGCATGGAATCTTGAACCCTTCCTGGAAACCCTCACGGTCGCTCTGGCTTTTGTTGCCAACCTACCATAGCGTTCTAGCCACGGCAGCATTGCGCCCAGCTGTATGGGGGTCCGTCCCTTTTTGAGCGGGCTCTCCAGCCCTGGATCCGTCCTTTTGTCTGGTACATCTTGAGGCCACGTGATGCCCTCCCTCCACAACTCGCACAGACGTGCTTGAAACGGCAGTTTGGTGCCAACTTGCAGTTGCCCTCGTTGAATGAGTGACGGACGCCTCGACCAGCTGTGCTCGTAGCGGCAGGGCCTCTAGCCCCGCCTGGGTTCCCGCAAAAGGACGGCACTGCCCGCATTGGTGTTATTATGTTCAGCCAGTAGGCCACCACCTTGTCGCTCCATGCCATCTCCGGACGGGAGGACATGTATTGCCGTCATATTCCTCATCATATCGCCACCACGCCATTCCACCATACGTCCGATATGCGTTCCTGATTTCCTCCATGTGCACGAACAGCCCGGAGCATTGTTCTCCCATGACACAGGCCATGATGGCAAATGCCTGTAACCAGTTATCGAACGTTCTTGGCACGCGCCTGAAAGTGTGCCTCCGGTCATCTCCTTCCCTATGAAATCTCTCTGGATTCTCGTTCATCCGTGACATTGGCAACAAGGAAAATATCTCTATGTACTCCCGTCGCCAGATTTTTTCTTTGACGTCCAAGGCTAAATGCGCCCCCAGATTGTCCTGGGCGCAAACGATGGACGGCCTTGCAGCCACATCCCACACGTTTTCTCTGCTCCTGTCCTGTTCTGCTCCTCCGGTGTGCGGGGCCACGCTTGTCGTGTTTTTTTAGTGGGGTTGGTAATGCCAAGGCCTTCCCAGCCAAGCCGCCCACCCATGCCCCAACTTCCGCATCGGAGACGGCAATGTTATGGGTTTCTATAAGGGCTTTTAGGGATGACAAGAATTGAGATTCCCTGGGAGAGGCTCCATGTAATGCCACCCCCGTCTTCCTGAAATTTGCCAGCTTCTCACCTGATTCTCCTTGCCCTGGTGCGGCTGCCATCCTGGGTGCGACCTGGCGGTCTGGACAAGCGGGCGTCCCTGCACATCTCGACCGCTGTGGGCTCCTTAAACCCCCTCTTGTGCAAGCACAGCTGCAGCCGCTAGCTCTCCTGCGTATATCCCTCGTTATGGAACGCGCAGTTTGCTCCCCCCAAAGGAGTTCTTCTGACTCGTCGGCTAAACTAGGGCGTAAGGATTACCTCCGGCTCGGCGGCCTATGGCGGTCAATGCTATCCCTACCCCGTTCCTGCCCCTCAGTCACTATGGGCGTCCCTGTACTGTAATGATGTCAGGGATGGATGAGTTGCGCTGTGGCCTAGCTCTCCTGTCAGGGGATTTCTGTCTCCTGGCTGGGGTTGAGGTGAAAATCAAAGGACTGTACCTGCTCGTTGACTTCCGGACCCTGGTGGGGCACGACTGCCGTGCCACCTTGGCCGCTACCGGAACCTCGTCGATGAACACCATGCTGTCGTCTGCAGCCATCTCCTCCATCACCTGATCCCTTCTTCCTCTGGTCGTCTCTTTGTTTCTTCTCGGCCTCTCCCTTGGCGTTGCATCGTCCCTGCGAAACACCTGCAGCGCTGGAAGTGGGTGCGGCAGTGGGGACCGCAGGAGCCAACCGGTGAAAACCTGTAGGAGCTTTTTTAGAGCTCCTTGTATTTTTGCTGTTCCCCTTGGAGCCTCAAGGCTGATTAGGGGTGTCGCCGGAACCTTGGTTCTGCTGTGGGCCATGGGACAAGACACTGGGTGTCTGGGCCCTCGCTCGCGCTTCCAGCTGGTACCACGCTCTCAGCGGTGGGGAGATAAGCTCCTGACTCTCAAGAACCATATCTGTGCCCTCCACGCTGCTCCTAGCCCTATTGCTCCGATCAGAGGTAGCACGCTGCTCCGCCAGGCTATCAAGGCTATGAGGCCTGTCCACCTGGCCTAGGCTACCGGTCACTGCAGGCCAGGCCATAGACGGCCTGAGTCCATTCTGTCCTGGACCCACCTAATCCCATGGCTCAATGCCCTAGTTCTGACCATGGTCAGCAAGGCCTCTAACTCACCAGGGTCCATATTAAGCTGCCACCCCACTTGAGACAAATGTGACAGCATCCCCAGGGACCTATAGAGCTGGGAATGCTGCTATGGGGAATTAAAGGCTAATGCTGGAAGCCTGGGTCTCTATTGCCAGGACCAACTGACGGGGGGGGGGGGGGAGAGGGGGGCTACTAGTGGGGTGCTCAGGGCAACTTTAAGGGGAGAGGGTAGGTTTGAGAGGGATCGGGGGTCACTTATAAGCTGAGGCCCCTTATTTTACTTGCTAGTTACCCTTATTTGCAGAGACTGCAGCGTGCAGACCTAAGATCAGCTCAATGGCCGGCACGGAGTGAGGAGGAAGCCAGCAAAATGGGCTTAAGTCCCTCCTCCTCCTCCCAGCCAATCAGCATCGCCCATGCTCCGCCAAGAGATCTGCAAAGAATCCAAAAAGTTTATGCGTTTTTATTTGTAAGAAATTAATGATTCCTAACACATTATATAATATATTACAAATATGCAATAAATAAATGTAATGAAATGTACTGTACCTTTTGTCCTTGTAAGTTGATATATTTAGGGCACTGCAAGGTAAATCTCTGTCACTTTGAAATTCACGTACACCTGGAAAGTGTGAAATAATATTTTGCGAATTAGTATATTTTCTATTGTGCGCACATAGGGCCTCATTCTAATGATGGCCATAGGAGCTACGTAGCCGCAAGCGGTGGCCGCAAACTACTTTTCTATTCTGATCCCTTGAGGCCGAGGGCTCCTGCTTGCGGCCGGCACCCTGCTTTCCCTTGTGGCCACCCTCGCCGCAGCTTACTGCAGGGAAAGCCTTTGATCCCACATGGCCGCAAGAGATTCGGCTGCAAGAAGCCACGATTCCCTATTCAAATCCTCTGATCACCCCTCCGCAAAACACCAGAAAATGGCCCCACCTTACTTGCAGCCTGGAGCCATTGCAAGGGCTGTGACCGATCAGGACCCCCAGCTGCATCTACGCCCTGGCACCTAAAATTAACCTCATCACTCATGGGGTCAATATAGACCCCCATGAGACTAAAATGAACATCCTCAGTCCAATAGAAGTTTATATAGACACTATTAAACCCTAGGTTAACCCCATAAGTGCCATGAGGGTTCTCCAGGACCCTCATGACAAAGTCTAAGCACTACACTACACTATTAACCCTAACTATAACCCATACTAAACCCTATTTAACCCTAACTGGGCCTATTTAATCCTATCTGAAACTAATAACCCTAACTGGGCCTATCTAACCCTAACTGAAAATATCTAACCTTAAATGGGCCTATTTAACCCCTCTAGACCTATTTAACCCTAACAGAGCATATTTAACCCTATCTGGAACTAAAAACCATAACTCGGCCTATCTAACCATAACTTGGCCTATCTAACCCTAACTTTGCTTATTTAACCCCTCTAGACCTATTTAACCCTAACTGGGCATATCTAACCCTAACTGGGCCTATGTAACCATAACTGGGCCTGTGTAACCATAGTGGGCCTATTTAACCCAATCTGGACCTAATAACACTAACTAGGCCTATTTAACCCCATCTAAGCCTATTTAACCCCATCACTCATGGGGGTCAATATAGACCCCCATGAGACTAAAATTAACACCCTTAGTCCAATAGAGGTCTATATAGACCCATATAGGACACTATTAATCCCTAGGTTAACCCCATAAGTACCATGACAGTCTCCAGGACCCTTGTGACAAAGTCTAAGCACTACACTACACTATTAACGCTAACTATATCCCATTAACCCTTTAACCCTAACCATATCCAATTAACCCATACTAAACCCTATTTAAACCTAACTAGGCCTATTTATTCCTATGTGAAACTAATAACCTTAACTGGGCCTATCTAACCCTAACTGAAAATATCTAACCTTAAATGGGCATATTTAACCCCTCTAGACCTAACAGGGCATATTTAACCCTATCTGGAACTAAAAAACATAACTGGGCCTATCTAATCCTAAATATGGCCTATCTAACCCTAACTGGGCCTACCTAACCCTAAATGTGCCTATTTAACCCCTCTAGACCTATTTAATGTTCTTTAGATAGGGGTAATGTTTTATAGATTGGGGTAATGTTGTATAGATAGGGGGCGATGTATAGATAGGGAGTAAGGTTTTATAGATACTGGGTAATGTGTTGTAGTTAGGGGTATATTTGTAATGTTTTTATTACTGTATTGTAATCACATATATAGTTGTCATAACTGCGGGTTGTCCAAAGTTGTTGCTAACGCTGCAGCCCTCGCAAAGCGAGGGCCACCCTGACTGGCAAGGAGCGTCAAAAGCGCTCTTTGCCAGCAACGGAGGACTTTAGGCCTGCAAATGCGGACCCCGGCAAAAAAAAAATTATGACTTTGCAAAAATACGACATTAGCGACCGAAAGGGAAGTTACACCGCAATTTAAGTTGAAATTTAAGAGTTTAAACGCCCGAAAACCCCTAAGCGAGAGAAAAAATGGGCGCCGAAAAAACGAAAACGAGTCTAAGCACGCGAAACTACTACACTTACTCGCAAAACACAACTACCACTTAATGCGGAATGTAACACACAGTATGCGGCATGTACAAGACCACCATTTCACATAAAGCGAAGAACTATTACACGCAAAATGGCGGATGGAACACAAATTGAAGCTTGGAACGCAAATTGTGCATGAGTATTGCGTGCTAATGATTTGAACCTCCTCAAAGTTTATAAATACTGCCCACTTTCCAGAAAATTCTACATTTCGCCTCAGGTGATGAACAGTGTGGCTGAACAGTTCACTGTTGCCGTATACTTCAGGAGAGAATTCATTCAGAATTTACTACTTTACAGTCTGCAAATTATAACAGAGGTAAGCTATAATACATTTTATTAATTAAGAAATACCCCAAATAAAAAGACTCAAAAAGGACTTGCAAAAAACAACAAAACAACACATATGTCTATGTGCCGTATCACAATCACAATTCAACTGCAAAAAAAGGCAAAAATAGATGCAACTCCCAGTCATTTCAAGAAAATAGAATCATTTCAGCAAAAGAAAATGTGAGCAATACAGATTTTGCCTGCAGCTAATTACTATCATTCTATCTCCATTTTCAACAGATTCTGCATCAACAGCGTCACTGAGGATTTTGCAGCGTGGAGTGTGAAAACAGATTTATTTCCAACAACACAAAGAAAGAAGAAGAGGTAAGATACAAAAATACATTACATTCACTAAAACACCATGCTCTTACAAAAGAACCACTAAATATATCACTAACAATTTACTTCGCTTTTTTCAAATAGACACTGCGTGAAGACTGGATCATCAACATTGCCAAGGAGGGGACCCTCTGTCATTGATACACCAAGAAGAATTCAATCAAGGTATAGTATAAGAAGTACAAATGAGAAATGAAAATTGACTATTTCTTGCCTGCCAATAGGAAATTGAAAATAATAACAAACAACAAGCCCCTAATACTAATTAAAGCCAACACAACACACCACAGTTCCAAAAATAAGAATAACACATGCAAAATAAAATTAGACATCTTAAGTAGGCAAAAAACTCTTAGCCAAAACCAAAAAACAAATCGAAGTGGCACAAAACAGGATATTAGAACAAATACTGCTAACATATACAAAATAGAAGAAGTATCCACATTTAGCCTGCAAGAACCTGTAACCCTAAACCATAACCCAAATCGAAATTACAAAACTGGTGTACACAAACTAGGAAAGTATAACAAATCTTGCTAACTCAAAAAAAAATGCAAAAATCACAATTCATATAATAACAAGAACACATGCAAAATAAAATTACACATCTTTAATAGCCAAAAAAACGTGAGACAAAACTAGAAAACAAATGCAAGTGGTGGGCACAAACCAAATCTTATAACTAACTAGCGAATTGCCCGGCAAAAAATGACGGCAATGAAATTGTAAGTGAGCTAAGGGTGTTTTGTGTATATAATGTGGCTGATGTAGCGTCGTTCCTTTTCTATGTCGTGCGAGTTTTTTGAATATCCGTCACTGTTTGGTGGTGTTTTGCGTGTTTATGGTTCTTTAGCCTCGTTTTTGTTTTGTTCGGCGACCATTTTTTCTCTCGCTTAGGTGATTTTCGGGTCTCTAAACTCTGAAATTTTTGGTTAAATGGAGGTGTAACTTCACTTGCAGAGATCCTCGTTGCCCCCCCTTGCTATGAGTAACCTTTTTATGTGTTTGTTGTTTGTATTTTTTGGGGGGTTGCGCAGTTTGCGTTCTTGTTTTTTCATCTCGTAGGTGTTTTTCGGCAAATACGTAGGTGTTTGGTGGTGTTTTGCGTCTTTAGACTGCTGTAGCTTCGTTTCTGTTTTTTTGGGCGGCCATTTTCTCTCTCGCTTCGAGAATTTTTTAGTGTCTAAACTCTTTTAATTTGGCTTAAATTGAGTTGTAACTTTGGTTTTCGAGGTCCTGGATGCTCCCTCTTCCTGTAAGTAATGTATTTGTTGTGTGTATTTGTTGTATTTTTGATGTTTTGATGTGCGCGTGTTGCGGACGATTTTTGCGAGGTCGTAATGGGTCATAACGTGTCTCGTATTTTGTTTGCGTTACGACGTAAATTTTGCGAGGGTCATAATTGCTGGCAAGGAGCTTCGCGAGGGCCTCAGTTGCCAGCAACTGCGACCCTCACTTCGTGACCTTCGCTTTGCAAAAATCGCAGTTGCTGGCAAGGAGCACCTTCGGCGCTCCTTGCCAGCAACTGCGACCCTCGCAAAGCGAGTGAGGCAGGCTCGCTGCACAAGCCCGCAAGCTTTACCAACAACTCACATGCTCACAACTTTATATGAGATACTACTAACATATACTGAATAGAAGAAGGATTCACATTTACCCTGAAAGATCCTGTAACCCTAAAGCATTACCTAAATCTAAAGCCAAAAAATGGTGCATATAAAACAGAAAAGTCGAAAAAATCTTGCTAAATCCAAAAAAATGCAACCATTCCTGTTTAGTCTGCAACTAACTGTAACCCTAACCCACAACGCAAATTACTCATTCCAAAAGTGAGAGACACAAAACAGTATAGTATAACAAACATTTACAACACATACACAATTCAAAAAACAAGAACTCTCTTTTGTCTGCAGAAAACTACAAGACTAAAACAAAAACACTATTAGAACTGTGCCCTACACAAAACAGGATACGACTATATAATTGCAAGTGCTCAACCCTTTCACACACACTTTCAAATATGCACTCTTTTACAGACAAACAAGAAAACAACTATGCAAATACATTCACTTAGAAAAAATAAGATGTTGTTGTTCAAATCAATATTTTAATCTAATTTCTCTTCATCTTTTCCAACAGACACTGCGGGAAGACTGACGCACGAAGATTTGCAGAACCGGATAGATTGACAACAACTAATAAACTGACACTTACAAGAACAAGGTATAGTACAACAAGTACAAAAAGAGAAACTATAACAGCATGTTTGCTAAATACCAAAGTCACAAATTAAAAAAAAAAGAAATAAGAATAAAACAGTAACAAGAATAATACAGCTAAAGAACAATCCTTCAACTAAATATTTTAGCCCCAACAACTTAAAACATTAAGCCCTATCTTAAATCTATTATCACAAACGTACTGCACACAAAACACAATCTTACAGCTAATACATGCAACACATATCAAATAAAATAAAAATTACTCTTCTATCGCCACTAAACTACAACATAAAAACCACAACCTAAAGGGATTCACAAATTAGGATACTAGAACAAATCTTAATAACTTCGCCAAAATGCAACAAGCAAGTCTCTTTTAGGGACAACTCCCTACAAGCCCAACAGTACTACCTAATACTTCACTGACAACAATTGCCTCCAGAAAAAATTATATAAAACAATATTACTAACACTTAATAACTTAATGCAAATAGTCCATTTTCCCCAATAGAACCATAAGCCAACCCTATAAAGATGACAATTAAGAAATAACAGCCCCAAAACAATTACCACTGAAAATACTACTAACACATAACAATTTCAAGCTACAAACACACTTTCTCGTACATTAACCTACAACACACAACCGAAATCTCCAACAACAACACTGTTGCACAGAAAACAGCATACCAACAAAAGTTCAGTAATTAACTTACTGAAATAATTCTAATTAGTCAACAAAATAATAATACATTGTTTTTATTTACAGAAAGATGGATACTGACAAGACACAGGAAAAGAAAAGACGACAAAATAGAGAACGCCAAAAAACATGGGCAAAGCAGCAGACGCCCGAGCAGAAGGATATTTGCAGAGAAAAATAACTCAAACGAACCAAAAGACTAGTAGCTGAAAAAATTAAAACAACCCCTAAGAAGGCAACAAAAAAAGCAAAAACATTTAGAACCTGTTGCTGAACAATCACATGCTATTTCTACTGATGACTTACACACTGACATTGACATATGTTCTTCAAATTGTCCTTTAGTTAAGTCTTTAGCAGTAGAGCTTCATAATTGTTGTGAGATGAATAGTTTCTGTCAGTTTTGTGAGGCTTATAATTTTAAACAGTAAAGACCCACAGATGGATAGTTTATTAGTTGCTGTCAAAAAGGCAAGGTCAAGCTTCCAGAAAGACAACAATTCCCACCATATTTACAAAGCATTATGACTGAACCTGCTTTCCCCAACTACAAGAATTTCCAAACAAACATAAGATCATACAATAGTGCCATATCCTTTGCATCTATGGGAGCAACATTAGCTGCTAATGCGCCAGGACATGGGCCTTACTGCTTCAAAGTGCAAGGACAAATTTACCATCGTACTTCCCATTTACATCCAGAGGAAGGAGAGACAAGAAAATTTGCTCAACTATATGTCCTAGATACAATGGAAACTGTTGACCAAAGTATGCAGCTTCAAGAAAATAAAAAATGCTTACCCAGTGTTTTTATAGAGCTAGATAAAATTATGGCAAATAACCTGTACACTCAAGCTTATAAAAAATTTGCAGAAGTAGAAAAGGAACAACAACTGCATGCACAAATACATCAATTGCCAATCCCAAAGGTCAATATGGTGCTTAAAAGAGATAGACATACTGATAAATGCTGTTATAACTTGCCAACATCAAATGAGGTTGCAATGGTGTTTCAAAATGATGAAGGAGAACCACCATTTCAAAGAGACATTAGAATATATCCCAGCAAAGAGGAGCAACCATTCATTAATATCAATATCTTAAGTACTAATTTAGATCAGATGACATATCCAATATTTTTTCCACACGGAGAACCAGGTTGGCAACCAAGATTAAACCTTCCAAGTTATCCAAATTCTAAAGTGTGAGTGCTACATAATATTTCCATGCTTGAATTTAAAGTAGCTCAAATTGCCATTTGAAATGGATTCAGTCCAATTTTATGTGGGGGAAAACTAACACAACAATGGATTATCGATTCCTATTTGCAAGTTGAGGCCAATAATTTAAACTTCATTAAATATCAACAAGATAAACTACGTGTAGAACAGTATTGTGTATTGATTGGTTATGTCGCTGAGGTTGCTACAAGCAGAGACATGACAGCTGACCAAGCCATAATTTTACTATCGTCTTTCCAGGGATCTCCTCGCAATATGCAAGAAAGATACAATGATGCCATGGCTATTGTCACCAAATTTGGGAAACCTGATTTATTTATTACATTTACATGTAATCCACAATGGCCAGAGATTACACAAAATTTCCTAATTGGCCAAGCTGCTTCCGATAGACCAGATTTAGTAGCCCGAGTATTTAAAATAAAATTAAATGAATTAATACGTGACATAACCATCAGTCAGTTATTTGGAAAATGTCTGGCTTATGTTTATACAATTGATTTTCAAAAAAGAGGTCTTCCACATGCACACATTCTTATCATCCTTCAAGAAAAACATAAATTATATACTGGTGACAAAGTAGATTCTGTCATTATTGCTGAACTACCAGATCCAGAAATACATGGTAAACTATATGAGATTGTAACTCATCGTATGATTCACGGACCATGTGGGGATCTTAATCCACAGTCACCATGTATGGAAAATAAGAAATGTACTAAAGAATTCCCTAAAGATTATTAAGATAAAAATTATGCTAATTGTGATGGCAATCCATTATATAGAAGAAGAGAAGGCCAAACTGCCATCATCCATGGCAAAAAAGTCGACAACAGATATGTAGTCCCATACAATCCACATTTACTCATGAAATATAATGCACACATTAATGTAGAAGCCTGCACTTCCATAAAATCCATAAAATATGTGTACAAATATATTTACAAAGGCTATGATGCAGCTACTGTAGTTGTCAAAAGTGCAGAAAATAACGCACCCACTGAGTTAGTACATAATGAACTTGCATCTCATGTAGATGCTCGCTATGTCAGTGCGCCAGAAACTATGTGGCGTCTACTAAAATTCGAAATGCATGATCGATCACATGCAGTATATCGATTAGCTGTATATTTGCCACAAAGACATTTAGTGTATTTCCATGCTGGCAATGAAACTAATACTTTAGCACAAAGTGAGCAGCGCCACACTGCACTAACTGCATGGTTCCAATTAAATTCCACTGACTTAGATGCAAGAGAATTCTTATACTTTGACATTCCATGCCATTATGTTTTTGTTAATGGATTATGGCGGAAAAAAAAAAGACGTGGAACTAAAATAATACCACAAATTTACACGCAAGTCCAAGAGACCTTGAACGTTTCTGCTTACGACTACTGCTTCTAAATGTTATTGGTGCACAAAGTTTTGAACACTTAAGAACTGTTAATGACATAGTATAAGAATCATTTAATTTAGTTGCGCGCCATAGAAACTTCCTAGCTGATGATACAGAATGGGAAAGATGTCTAGAAGTAGCAGCACTATGTCAAATGCCACGGCAGTGGAGGGAACAATTTGCATTTATTTGTATCTTCCCAAATGCTCCAAATGCATTAGTTTTGTGGGACAAATTTAAAACTAATATGGCTGAAGATTTTTTAGAACGATACAATGAGCCGATTGCACATTTAAAAGCATTAATTGAAATCCAAGAGGTCTTTTTAACTCATAGATTAGGTTGTGCAAGTTTTAATCTGCCAGATCCAGGATTTATAGACGACATCAACTTTGAAGACTATGACATGCAACTACAAAGAGAAAGAACTGAAGAAAGACTTGCAACTTTAAATACTGTACATTACAATTGCAAGCATTTAATGCTATAAAAAATGCACTAGATGATGACATGGTAAAAGAGCGTTATTTCTATCTCGATGGACCTGGTGGATGAGGCAAAACTTAACTATATAATTTATTGATGAGTTTTGTACAAGCACAAGGTGAAATAGCACTCGCCTTTGCAACTATTGGAATTGCCCACTTTTGTTAGAAGGTGGAAGGACTGTGCATAGTGGATTTAAACTACCAGTCCCTATTTTACAAACATCTGTGTCCAATATTAGAATGACATCATGACAAGGCAAAAAAATAAATAAAAAAATAATAATTATAATAGATGAAGCTACAATGATGTCATGCCATGCCCTACAATGTATTAACAGTTTGCTTCCTGAAATCATGGATAGTACTTTGCCATTTGGTGGAAAAGTCATATTGTCAGGTGGCGATTTTAGACAAACATTATCTGTCGTTGTACATGGAAATCGAACAGACATTATTGAAACATGTATAAAGTCAAGTACACTATGGAAACATTTTACCCATCTTCAATTACAACAAAATATGAGATCAGAAGGAGAAAATTATTTCAATGATTGGCTGATTTCAATTGGAGAAGGAAAAACTGAACAAATACAACATTTAGCTGACAACACTGTACACATCCCAGATTACATGATTTGCAAACAAGATCTTATATCGGCTATATTCCAAACTACTATAAATAACGAGGACTATGCAGAACTTGCTGACAAAGTTATACGAACATGTAAAAATAAGGATGCATTGCTCCTCAATAATGAAATATAAAAAAAAAATAATGCACCACAAAAAAATTATCACAGTGCTGATTCTGTACTTGCTGATGACAAAGAAAGTCAGACAAACTTCTCTACTGAATTCAAAAACTCACTAACTCCTTCTGGAATGCCACCACATATTTTGCAGCTAAAGAAAGGTGCAATTGTCATGTTACTGCAAAATATGAACCCAAAAAAAGGCCTATGCAATAGGACAAGATTAATTGTTCAACAATTAAAGGACCATTTCATAGATGCCAAAATTCTAACTGGTACACATAAAGGAGAGAGAGTTTTCATACCAAGAATAGATTTAGCATCAAGTGAAAGTACCCTCCCTTTTGTACTTCAAAGAAGACAATTTCCCATCACCATGGCATTTGCCATGACCATTAATAAATCACAAGATCAAGCTTTCAAATCTGTGGGCATATTCTTAGAACAACCAGTATTTGCACATGGCCAATTATACGTTGCCTTCTCAAGGTGCAAAAACCCACAGGCTATTCAAGTTTACATTGAAAACAATGAAAGGCAAGGTGGTTTATTAGAGGATGGACGCATTTTTACCAAAACATTGTCTACTATGAAGTACTCTAACTTTCATAGCAATAAACGCAACCCATCCATCACTAACTAAAACCAAAAGCCAAAAATGACCGTTACGACAATTTAATAACAAAAAACAAAGCAAATACATTCACAACCGTGCTTTTATTTCAATAAATACTTGAGAGCTCACTACCAAGCTTTTTACAGCACCACTATTTCTATAATAAACTCCATACAATGGCAAAACACAAAGGCCCTCATTCTATTATCGGCGGTAACTCGGCCGCAAAGCTGTGATTCCTTGCGGGGCTCCCGTTACCTTGCAATTCAAATAGACGGCGCCGCAAGGATATCCCCTTACGGCCGGCCGCATATCTTGCAACCGGCCGTAAGCTCAGAAATCTTTAAAAGCAAATATAAATTCAAGATGGCACTGTAAAGCTCTGTAAATGCTAGGGATCATAATGGGTGACATGAGGATTAATAGCAACCCCCTCTCAAGCTTGCACATAAGCCCAAATCTGAGATTTGATTAACTGTTTATTTTCCGGCCGCAGCGTGGGCGGGTCTGAGGTGCTCCAAGCCCTCTGGACTTTTTCCATGGATATTTGATATAAATTCAAATAAAAGTTATTTACGGATTTGAGTGTAGGGGAATGTTGTGCTATGAATGCTAACACCTACAATCACTTTATAGTCTCCTCAGAGTGCAGGATGGATTTATTATGGCTTTATTATGTGCTTAATTGTGTGCCTGCAGGACCTTTTTGCTGCAAGTAAGCTGCGGCTCGGTTTTAGCCTTGCAGAGAGGGTTCCCGGAGCAATTGAATAGCAACCTGGATTTGCTTGCGGCCGAAACTCTTGCGGCCGTTTAAGATCAAAGGCTTTCCTCTGGTGCGTGCGGCCGCAAGGGATAAGAAGGCGCCGCATCTCCTACGGCCGATAATAGAATGAGGGCCATAGAGAACAGTGGTTACACATTGCTGACCAACTTTAATGTCTCGCGTTCTCTTTTTAGAGAAACACTCTTCCACATAGGAAACAAGAAAACATTTCAACTATTACAACAACAACCCAAAAATGCCAACCATTACAAAGCACCAATGACAGAATAACTGATTCATATTTAATGGAAGTACTGTTTATAGATGATTAGCCCCACAAAACACTTACCTTCCATTTAAACAGAATTCAAGTTCAAACGTTAATTAAGTATGTTATTGTTCAGCAACTTAGAAATTTTAAAGCTAAAAATACAGTTGGTTAATTGTACATATTTCAAACTTTATGGTTACACATTGAAAATGTTGCATTTCATGTTAAATATTAATGCAGTGAGTCATCTGATCGCCGGTTAATGCGGTCAGAAACAAATTCCGTTTTTTACTGCTGTTATACAATTTGATACGTTTCAAAGATGGTTTTTAATGTTTGCCTTCCTCTGGATTCAATATATATTTTCTTTAACAGTTTATAATCTACAAGTTGCATGTAAAAAAAACATTATGTCAAGTTTACAATACTTATTAAGCCAATGTCCAAATCTTAGTACATTCAAATGTTAACACTCATTAGCCTCACTACCTTGCATTTTACCAGTTCAACTGTTAATTAACTCTGTTACTGTTTACAAGGTTACAAGATTCACAAATTCATTGATAAAGTTCCTTC
Organism: Discoglossus pictus; assembly: GCA_027410445.1. Classification (NCBI taxonomy): domain Eukaryota; kingdom Metazoa; phylum Chordata; class Amphibia; order Anura; family Alytidae; genus Discoglossus; species Discoglossus pictus. The sequence continues at coordinate 326,208,392 of CM050164.1, read as the reverse complement.
ACTGTGCTTATTTCAAAGTTTATGTTAACAGCAGAAGCATGTTTTCTTACACAATGTTAATGTATAATTAATGTCAAATATTAATCCAGGGAGTAATCCGATCACCAGTTTCCCACTTTGATACAATTGGCTAAGTTTCAAGGAGGGGTTTTACTGTTTGCCTTCCTTTAGATTGAGTATATATTTAATTTAAGAATTCTTAATGTACAAGTTGCATCTTAAAAAAACATGTCAACTTCACAATACTCATTAATCCAATGTTCAACTGTTCTTACATTATAATGTTAACGCTGTTACCTACAAACCAATTCAACAGTTCCTCAACCTAAAACTACAATGTTACAATAATAAACAGCTTTAATATAACTATTGTACTTCTTCAGACAGTAGAAAAAGGTTACATCTGTCAATTAGGATTATTATCGACCAAACAAATTTCTAAATATACACATCTCATTGCCGTCATTTTTTGACAGTCAAGTCGCTAGTGTTAAATATATATTTGTGTATGTATTTTCTTTGAAGGTGTGTAATTATTTATTTTTTTTTTTTGTAGCGGGGGTTTGTGTAATGCTCTTTTTTATTTTTTGTAGTGTGGGGGTTGTGTAATGTTCTCTTTTTATTTTTTGTAGTGGGGGGGTTGTGCAATGTTCTTTTTTATTTTTTGTAACATCGTTTTTTTATTTTGTGTAATTAGTGGGGTGGGGGTTTAATAGGGGGTTAGGGAGGTAGTGTTAGGTAGGTAGGGGTTAATAGGTTAGGGTAGATAGGGGTTTGTTTAGATTTAGTGGTTTATTGGGGGGATTGTGTAGTGTAGTGTTTGTATTTAGTGTCATGAGGGTCCTGGAGGACCCTCATGGCACTTATTGGGTTAATATTAGGGTTTCAATTCTCACATGAGGGTATTCATAGACCCTTATGGGACTGATGGGTTAAATAGAGGCTTATGGGGTCTGTATAGACCCCCAGAAGTAATGGGGTTAGATGGAAGCTTATGGGGGTATGAACCCCCATTAGAGATGGGGTTAAATATAGGCCTAGAAGGGTTAAATAGGCGTAGTTAGAGTCCAATAGGCATGGCGCGGCTCGCAGATGAGCGCCTTTGGCGCTCTTGCAGCTTAAGTCCCGCATTCTTCAACGGTCATCCTAAGTCCCGCAATGGCTCGCCTCGTTTAGCGAGGCTTGCAGATGAGCTCCTTCTGCACTCATCTAGCCTATGTCGTGCACCATACACAGCTAACCTCACTAAGTCGTGCTCCATACATGGCACGCTTTGCAGGTGAGTGCCTTTTGCGCTCATGCAGCCAAAGTCGTGTGCCGTACACATCTTGCTGTGTTTTGTGCGCCATACGCAAAAGTTATGGACAGCGTTCTTGGTCCACAACTCTATATGTGATGACTATTTTTCCTTACGAAATGCATAACTTTACATTTATTCATATTAAATCTTATCTGCCATTTAGTTGCCCATATCGTTATTTTATGCAAATCCCTCTGGAGCGGAAATACATAATTTTCTGATTTATTCACCTTGCACAACTTAGAAGTAGGACTGGAAAGTATTGTCTTCATTTTTGCTGATGACCCTAAGTCATTAATAAATATGTTAAAAAGGAGAGGACCTAATACTGAACCATGAGGAACCCCACTTACCACATTAGTCCAATCGGAGTATGTTCCATTTACCACAACCCTTTGCTTCCTGTCTTTTAGTCAGCTCTCGATCCATGAGCAGAGATATACTGCAATTCCTGTATCCCTTAGACAGTAGTCTTCCATATTGCACTGTATCAAAATACAAAAATACAAAATACAAAAAGACTACATCCACTGAATTCCCTTGTATATACCAAAGAAAATAAAAAAAAGCCTTTGAAAAAGTCCTTGTGGAGGGACGAAACGACCCGTTGGCATCATTTTTCACAACCTTCTGAACCTTAGAACACTGGAAGCTAAGTACAAACACTCTTTGGAGTGTAATTTTTCCTTTTTGTAATTGTATTGGCTCAATTATCACTTTATTTATATATTTAATATTTTCATGATTCAGTGACAACAGAGAGTCTATGGAGAATTATATTGGAGAGCTCTACTACTGAACAGCAAGTATATTGCTATATGTGTTTTGTTTTGCTCATATCCAATAGTGCCATTCTCTCCTTGATATAGACAATGTTGTAGTCAATCTATAGAGCCATTCATTTGTGATTGTATATACTTTCAGTCTATTCAAGTACTTTCTAAGGTATCAGATTTGTATTTTTATGTATACCTGTTTTTATATGTATATAGGTACTCACACTTTTTACAAATTGCTGCACTATCCTATGATTATCAGTATATCCTGTATTAACAGGAGTATCAGTATATTCTGATTTATGAGGATTTTGTAGCATAGCTTATGGTATGAATACAGAATACAAAAATATTTATCAATTCATACTCATCATTATTGGAGTATCTATATGTAATGTCCATACATTTTAATCGGCGTAGTTTCTGGATCAAAAGTATCCAATAAAGTTTTTTTCTCTTTTTACATTATCTTTTTTGATACATTAAGGGGTGTAAAGCACCCAGGATACTAGCAATATAGATCATCATTTTTCTTTATTATACCAAAGAAAATAACTTATTTACCTCATCTGCCTTTTCCTGGCCTGTTTCACATTGCAGTGTTCCTATAGCTAACTAACTTTCGATTTATATTTTAGTCAGTCTATTAGCTCTTTTGTAAGCCTTGTTGATTTCCTTGTACTCACGTAAAGCAGTCTCTGTCCCCTCTTGTATGTATAATTGAAATGCTTATTTTTTACTCTGTATCTTGATCTTTAAATCATTGTTAAGCCACATTGGATGTGATTTTCTCCTTTTACTTTTATTCCCACATGGTATATGGTGATAAGTATGTATATTTAGCAATTATTTAAGAGGATTCTCCATTTTTTTATCCAACAATTAAATATTTGATTTTGCAAGAGTCTACCATTGTATAATGTCTTATTGTGTATACATAATACCACAATGTCCCTAATTACCCTAGTGGATATGCATAGAATTATTCAATATTGCATGCACTGTAAATATTAACCATCTCTTATAGTTGTTAACCAACGTATGGTTAATATAGGAAAATCCACTTAATATACTGTAAAAATGAAGTCAGTTTTGAAGACATTTCTCATAGATTTCTGGAATCTAAAAATAATATTATAACTGCTATTGATAGTTGGGTATATAAATCAATCAATCTTAGTGTTCTTTTAATAACTGTAAATTAATATTAAAGATAAATCAAATCAAAATTATATATTCAATATATCTCCATTCCTTGAACCTTTTCATAGATATCTATATGTCCACCTTAATTTAAATATTTAAAATGAAATTATTCAAATTATGATTCTTATCTTTGAGAGCATAAATGGCGAAAAAGTAAACCCATCATTAAGGCCTAAAGGGGACTTGGTGTGAAGTCTAAATTTCCACCTTGCTTCTAGACAAAGGAGTTCTCTTTTCCAGTCTCCGTGTCTGATATTTTGTTTCACTTGATCGATTCCAAAGCATGAAAGCCAACTTGGATAATTTCCATGGGCTTGCTTAACATGCCAAGCAGCTGAGGTGTCTTCTCCATTTAGAACTGAATTAATATGTTCCAGAGAATGCCTTTGTAGTTGCTTGTTTTTCCTATGTATCTCAGTCCACAAACACAGACAATTCGGTATACTACTCTTGTCACATGATAAATTACATTTGATTGTATATTTTTCTGTGCCTGAATAGTTGTAAAATTATTTTGTTTTCAGGATTTGCGGACAGACAGGCATTTGTGAAATGGGAAACATCCCTTGCTTAATTGGTCTAGCCAACACTGTGACTGGGGTGGTTGATAATGAATATAAACCAAAATGTCATGTAAATTTCTCGATCTTGTACAAGTAATAGAAGGATAAGGTGTAATAACTTTGGACAAATCTTTATATTTTGTAGCGATCAAACAAAGTGATTGCGAGGTAACAGCTTTGGTATAGAGATACAGTTAGCCAGTAGCAGCAGTAATGATGAATGAAAAAGCTTTGTGAACTATTACACCACTTAAAGCATACAATTGTAGCGGTCCATTATAGTGATTGTGAGGTAACTGATTTTGAAGTAAGCATTCAAAGTAGCAGTGGTAATAGCTTGGATATATAGAGCCTGTTTACTGTGTGCAGAAGTAGCTGAAATAGTTGAACTGTGAACCACGACCAAGCTTACTCAAAATAATGGTAGCGATCCATTAAAGAGATTGTGAGGTGACCTTTTCGGTGCAAACTTTAGTAGTGAGCAGTGGGGAATACCAGTGGCTGACTACACATTTAAAGTAAAATGTAGCATTCAGTGAAATGGTATCAAATCTGTTAAGCAGTACCCAGTATAAGAAGGGTGTAGTGATCAGTAGAAACTGATTGTAAAGTAATACACAGTATCATAACAGATAAACATATTGTACCGATCCTGCGTGTGTGAAGCTCCTCTGCCTGCAGCACACCTCTAGGACGCGCACGTTCCACTTTACACATATATATATATATATATACACACACATCACCCCCACACAGCATTCACCCCTCTTAGCATCCATCCCTACATAGCATCCAGTTTTTATCTGCTGCCATCCGCTTTCAGGACCCATCCCAGCACAGCACTCAACCACTCTGAGCACCCACCTCACAAAGCACCCATCGCCTTAGTTCATCCCTCAAAGAACCCATCTCCCTGTACTTTGCGGCTGAACTGCTCCACACTGCCACCTGTTGGAGCTTCAGTAGAATTTTTTTTTTTTTAAACAGGCCCGCACAAATTTCAGACAGGAGGGTGTGTGAGGTCAAGGAGGCTCAGGGGGGTACCATGGAGGAACCTAGTGGAGGCTTGGTGGCCTGGTGTACTGCACCACCTGCACCACTGGTAGATCCACCCCTTCTAAGACTGCAACCATTATGAATGCTAGAATTGAAAATATATATTGTATGTATATATATATATATAGTATATGAATGTACAAACATACAATTGTAGTAGAATTAATCAAATTGTGAAAGAAATTGGTCAGAATAATAATCACTGACATATCCTGTCGATGGTGGGGGTGGCCAGCTTAAACAAAGCAGTGAATCTACTATGGTGATATTTTTCACAAAGAACTGAGTGATTTCAGGAGAATTCATTACATTAAGAGGAAAAGCACTGGCTAAAATAAATGGTTGCAGTATAATTGGAAAATAATGCCAAGATCTATTAACCTTCAAACTTTAATACATAATTGCTTTCTTCAGTTGGGCTTGATAAGGCTGTTATGATCAAACCTACCCAGCAGATCTTTCAGGTGCTTTTTGGTCCCAACACCAAGGCAGTCGGTGTCTCTAAAACACTTTTCTTTGGATGCAGCATTTAAAAAAGAATCAAGAACTGATTTATTACTGTTGAAATCCATAACAGGTTCAATGGATACATATTTAAATTTGAACTGATAACATTCTGCAATAGTTTTCAGGTCTACTGGATTTTGTATAAACTGCCAATACAATTATTTTTATATTTCTTCTGCAAAGCATCAAAACATCAATTTCAGTAGTTGTATATAAATAGGGCAGCTCTTACCTTCTATAAGGATTTTGACACATATATCTTCTAGATATCTTGTTCCATATGCAAACGTATTCAGTCAGAGATTGTTATATTTGCTACCCTCACTTTATCAAGTCTGGAGCATAACTGACTCTATATATGATAGTTACAGACTAGCATCATAACTTTTAGTTTTAAATATCAACTGCATCAGGGAGAATGGACACAGAATCTATCATCATGAGGTAAGCATACATATGGCAAACAACATAAAATAAAAACATATTAAATAATGTTAAAACAACTACTGAGCCCAGTCCCTATGCTGGGGGGTCAGACAAGGTAAAATGTCCCTATCCTACAACCACATAAATAAAAGTCCAGATATTTTAAGCTCTCACAAGTCATAGTCCACCCTGGATGCATCATGTAAGACTAAAAAGGTTGGTCAGGAGAATCGTGACAACAATATCATTTTTTTAAGAATTCTACATGAATAACAAACAAAATCCAATTAGTCAAATAAGACAAGAGAAAGAGTACAAATAATACTTTATTATTGGGATCATATAAGTTAAAACTCATAGGGGTTTAAATGCATTATTATTGAATAGCAAATATCTCATCAAGACTAGTGTAGAATAAGGACAAATTTGACTTCAGTGCGTAATAAGACAAATAAATAAAATGGATTTATTTAACCTTTATTTGTCTTTTGGGGTATGCTATGAAGTACTAAAAACCTCTACTGGTCGCCCACTCCAGTATCTTTGATAAGAATACCTCATACCTCATAGGCCAGTACAACCAGAGACATAACAATATGGCACCGGAAAATTAGCCCTTCAGGTAAGAAGGTGTCTATCACATTACTGGATAAGAGCAGAGGGTGAGTATGAGAAGCAAAAAATATATTTGGGTTGTTGGGAGGCCCCTGCACTGAATGTGTCTGGAGAGTAAAGGAAACTTTGCTGCTTCAAATAACAATTCAGCATAGGTACCTAGAACTATAAATCAAGGCAAACTGGATGTGGTCAAACATGTGATAACAAGATTAACAAGATTAAACATTAATATCCTGGGATATAGTGAATTCAAATGGACTGGAATGAGGCATTTCATATCATACAACCACCAGATCTTTTACTGTGGTCAATAATCTCGCAAAATAAACCGAGTAGCCATCATAATCAATCAAAGAGTTGCCAAAGCAGTACACATTTACAACCCAATAAATCATAGAACTATTTCAATTCAAATTAAAGGCAAGCCATCACCGTAATCCAAGTTAATGCTCCAACCATGGAACCTAAATATTCCGAAGTTGTCCAGTTCTGTGATATTCAACACTTTCTAGATAAACAAAAAGAAAATATGTTATTCTCATCAAAGAAGAAGTAGGGAACCAAATAATACCTAGAATAGCTGGAAAGCGGAAATGCAGCAGGTCAGGTATTAGTTAAATTCTATCAACATAATTATCTGGTCATCGTAAACCCTCTTTTTTAAACAGCCTCAGAGATGAGTCTACACATCACCAGATAGGCAATATAAAAAAAGACTGACTACATAGTGTGACCTTTTGCTCCCTAAAGGATGGTGCCAAGTAAAGAGTGTAAAGAGTTCTTGACAGGAGTGACGGAGTTATACTCATGGAGAACTCCTAATTGGTCCAGGTGGAAAGCAGACATGGGGAGGGCGGCAGATTAGTCTCTGGCCAAACTGGTGTGAGCTGAGTGTGGAAGCTGCAGCCAGAGGCTCTGAGGCCTTGCAATGGACACAAGTTGCAAGGAGTCTGGAAAGTACAGCAAGCAGAAGGAGCTGTCAGCTTTGTATGGAGTGCCGCACTGCTGTTTCCTGGAGCTACAAGTCACAGGTCCTACTTGAGACCAGAAAACCTGAGACAGACTGAAACACAGTAAGTTTTTGTTTACCATGAGCTGCCAGAGTTGTATTACAGAGGTGGAAAGTGTTTTGGTGCCTGCAGAGTAACTATAGTCTCACAGGGGGCAAGCTGCTTGCAATAAGGAGCAGTGGTGGAAGGTGTTTTTGGGCCTGCAGAGTAACTATAGTCTCACAGAGGGCAAGCTGCTTGCAATAAGGAGACCAGAAAGAGAGTCTGACTGAGTTTATTATAGCCATTGAAATAAAAGGATTTTTCAGAGGAGCTGCTGCAAAGTCTGGACCACACCAGAGTTTGGAGAAAAGCCTGGAGAGGGACTAAATAAAGAATGTACTATTTCAGGCTTTTGCATATACCTCAGGGAGAAGTCTGCAAAGTTAAGTTTTATAGACTCCACTAAAAGAGTGTATCAAGGGTCCCTGGAGGTTGGGGTACCTGGAGAGTGGGTGACCAGGACCCCACCCCTCCATGCAAGTAATACAAAGGACTGTTTTCAGGGCTAGTGAGGGAACTAAGCTGTGAGTTAGTCCATTTAAATAGCTTTTTGGTTTTGTGCTGCATTAAGCTATTTTAATTTATATTTTGTCTGCACAATAAAAAGTAAACCAGAGCCCAGAAGTCTCTGCCATTTCTCTACGGGAGTAGGGATCACCAAAGGTGATTAGGACCCCCCCCCTGGTGTCCAAAATGTTATTGTTGAACATGGCCGTGCGGCCAGCCTTGTCACAATACTTTGTAGCCAAAGATGGAAGAGCTCTACACAGTCAGCAACAACATGCCCTGGAGGTGTCTGCTGCCCAGATCATGAGCTTCTTATTGCAAAGTTCAGAAATAAATTGAGTAAAAGAGGGAAAGTCATCAGACCAAAATAAATATTATCCCCTGTGATCATGCAGTGGAGGTACAAAAATAACAATATAATACAAGGCAAGTTCTTAAAGAGTTGGGAATACCAGACAATCTCATCTGCCTCCTCCGGCTATCTGTATGTGGACCAAGAAGCCACGGTCAGAAATGAATATGGAATAACTGAATGGTTCAAGATCCGGAAAGGTGTACAAGGTTGTATATTGTCACTTTATTCAACTTATATGAGGAATACATCATACGAAAGGCAGGACTGGAAGAATCCAGAGCTGGAACGAAAATTGCTGGGAGAAATATCAACAATACGTGAATGATACCAGTCTGATAGCTGAAAATGAGGATGAACTAAATGGCCTATTGATGAGAGTGAAAGAGGATCTTGTGCATAAAGCTGGCCTGCTGCTCAACGTTAAAAAGATGAAGATTATAGCAAACAGCAATCTCAGTTGCTCACTTGGCAAATAGATACGGCAAGAAGTGATGACAGATTTTATTTTCCTGGGCTCTAAGATCTCTGCAGATGGAGTCTGCAACAATGAAATTGCTTCTAGGGAGGAAAGCTATGTCAAGGCCTAAACTATTAAAAAGTAAAGATATTAAACTATCAACAAAGACCTGCAGAGCAAAAATATAGTTTTGAACAATTTTATTAAATCCATTGGTTTTTAATGGAAATTAACTAAGCTCAAGAGCTGTGGAGTGTATTTCCATGTTGATTCCATTTTTGTACCACTGATGGTGTTCTGAGCTTTGCAATGGACAGCCTTATGAAAGCTAATGCACTTTCAATGAGCCAGGTGGACCAAAATATTATTTAGGTTTTGACACTATAGGCAGAAACATTGGGATAGTGTTGTGATTGATATAGTTAGCTCAACAATTCTGTGGATACTGAGACTGTGTTTTTGGTGAGCTTAATTTGGTTGCTTTTAGATCAATCAGTTATTTCAGGAACTGATCACATTCCAGATTAGCAAAATTTGGCATTATTACAGCATGTTATATGACATTGCATACTGAACTTTGTTGATAATGACAGGGGCAGAATGTGCATATAAGTATTGTTGTTTTGAGCAAACTCTTGTGACAAGATTCAAACTAAAATACTACACAATGAGACTGTACCCTCACTAAAAGACTAACCTCATAGTACAGATGCATGGTACAGATGCTGAAGAGCTGAACATTAAGAGAAATATTTTAAAAACAACCATATACTTTAAGAGCCTAATTGGTCCAGAAAACATTTATGCCTGTATCAAAATATTTGCGAGGTAGGTCAATAACAGGGCCATAATCAAGATTAAGTTAAATTTTAACTTTATTCAATGGATGAATATAAAGATCTGGTTGAGAATAAGTCTACCATAGTTAGAGCCATATTCAATTCCAAGCCCGCAACTTGATCGCAGATGGCCGAATGTCTGAGGGTGTGTTGCGGGCTCCCGTTCGTCTCTGATTGCGATGCTATTCAATTGCTCAAGCACGCAAGTTACTGTCCCAAAGCGGAAAACCTGTAAACCATGCACTGGTTTGTAGCAGTTCTGTGCGGGAACATGATCAATTAAGCAAGCCCATAACCTCCCATTTCGAATCAGCCAATAGAAAATGAGACTGTCATTATTACGGCAGTAAAACATGGAGGTTACATGTCAATCAAGTAGGTTCGGGGGTCCGATATGCGATCAGACTCGCAAACCCTCAAAATAAAGAATTATGAAAATTAATGCCAATACAGTTCTAGTCCATATGTCTGATTTGTATTGACTCATTGATAACTGAGATCGATTTAGCCCCAAAATGAAACATAAAAATGAATTTAATTTCCTGCCAATTTGCGAGCTTGAGACTGTTGTGCAATTAATTCTAATGTCTATCATCACTTTCACCGTTATTTACAGTGCAGTATTAATTTTTTATTTGCATTTATGGGTCATCTCTAGCATTGTAGGATTTTCTCCTTCATTTGCCATTTACGGGTGTGAAAACATTTGCGGGCTTGGGGAAATTGAACAATTGAATAGCAATTTGTGATTTTAGCCTTGAAAAAGTGAAATATCAAAGGCTTGTTTGGATCTAGCAAAAAGATGCCAATTGAATAGCAAGTTAACTTGCAACCTCACTTATGGGCTACCAGATCGCCTAAAAACTCAAATGAATATGGCCCTTTGTTTGTTTGATATAATTACCTTTAAGAGCATTATAGGAGTCAGTCTTGACAAAGTACCAACTTTACAGTCCTATGCTTCACAAGAGACAAGATAAATCAACATACCTCATATATACATGTGGTCTAAGGCGGAGGCTATAAAATCTGGTACACAAATCAGCAGATTGTGGATTTTCTGGGATAAAGGTGTGAGTATATATATTTAAAGAGAGAGAAATTCTGGACATTATATTTTTGCACAAATGTCCATATATGTTATCATAAATCTGATGCAATAGAACTGCCAACAAACTAAACAGGGTAGTTTAGTAACATATAATAATGCCTCAGTTCTCTCAAAATTTGTATGCCTAGTTTTTTAGGTCTCACTTCTTTTTTACAAGCAAAATATGGTTAGATGCACTCAATCTGGGAATGAACACCTTAGTCAGTTTGTTAGGCCTGGTAACATACTGGAAGAGCTACATTCTTTTTTAGCTCACTTGTGTCTTTCACAGGGGAGAAATATCCTGTAGCATATCAGTTTTGGCTCACTCAAAAGAGTGATGTAGCCTGAAAACGCCATGCAATCCTCCCCTGGATAAACATCACCATTAAGGCACATGCAATTTGATGTACTTCTGTTTTACTTTTAGTTCCATATCATTTGTGCTACTATCCATAATTATTTAGTAAGGTTTCAAAGGTTGTTCATTTACTTTCTGTATTTTTACAACACAAGGCTTCGTCCTAGACTATACACTGTAAGGATGACTATTAAAATGTACCATTATATAATTTAGAATCTTACTTTGGCTTTTGATATTATGCCAACATTATTTCTGATTACAAGCTTCAATATAGACCAATTTCTAGCAGTTTCTGGTCTTGCTTTGGCTATATAAATGAACCTAAGTGTACATTAAAACAATCTCAACTTTGTAGTAGCAGCTAGTCTAATTTATTCAGTTTATTTCTAGGTAGCTAAAATGTTCCATTGTTTTACTCTAACCATGTTTACCTGGATTTCACATATTTACTAATAACTTAAACCCGCAAATTCAATGATATTTGGGGTTTTATCACACATGTCCACCAATATTATGTTTGTATTTCTATATATAATGCTTTCACATAATCATTAGTGACATCATAAACCTCATTCCTAACTGTAGTCTTTATATCAGACTTAGGGTTACTGTCAAAGTCACACAATAAGTTTAATTTAAATTATTGGTTAGAAATACAATCTGCACCTGAAGATAATAACTCTAAAAGTCTGATTGTAAGTATATTTATGAACAGTGATATACTTTGTGTCAAACATTTTACATTAGCTAGAATATTACTTTTCTGCTTGATCACAGTACTTTCTACCTGATTTGAGTTGCTTAAACAACATTCATATGCCTGCTGTGCTATGCATGGATGGTGCAATAATAAGATACAGTGGTTAGTGGAGGTACAACAATATTTTTTATTTACAGTGGCTGATTAGTCTGTCTACCTTTCTAATAATATCATCTTCTACAAAAAAGCATGTATGTTAATCCATATAGCCTGCTCTGCATCTGTGTCTGAGGAACTGTTCTTCCTGCTAGTCGAATGGATATCTCCTGACTAGACATCTCCAACATTTTCATTCTGGCAAACCTGTTGAGGTGTGCCAATTAGAACTGTTCTGTATCCTCATCTGTAGTGTTCACAGATGGAGTGATAACATTTTGAGTAACCTCCATGGTGTAAAATCGTGGTATTCACTCTGTCTAAATTACATTTAGCTGAATATTTACTGCCCTATTAAATTAGAAGCCTGTAGCGGCATCAGGAAGCCTTCAAGGACTCCAGGCTTGAAATTCGTTACATAGCTATTAAATTAGAACAGGCCGCGAGTTACGAGCTTGAGATGCAAACCCGTAGTTACGAGTTTAGATGGAGCCAATGGAAACAGACATTGTCATCATTACGTCAATGAAAAAATGAGGTTGGATTTCAAAGTCTTACGGGGTTCAATTACGAGTTACGATCGGACCAACATTATAGATATAACGCAATATTGATAAAGCCATAAATTATATTCTAGTCCATGCAAATTCCATTATATGTATTAACACATTGATTGCCGGGATCAATATAACACAGAAATTACACATGAAATAAAGTTGTTTTTTTTGCCGATTTGTGAATTTTAAGACCTAACATCCCTTTCCCTTTTAATATAAGTACAGTAGTGTGTTTTTATATGCATGTACAGTCTAAGGATTGGACTTTACAAACCCCATCTTCCTCTAGTGGGTCCTCTCTAGTACCCGTTGACTTTTGGGCTCCATTTGTGAGTTACAGGCTTAAACGCCAGTGAATTTGTTGCAATTTAATAGCATGATTGGAAACGTAACAGTTACAGGCTTGACAGATCAAAGGATTTGCGGGCGTGCAGTTCAAATTTCCACGTCCCCTAGCAATTTCTCGCTCTTACCCCGCAAGTTGTTGACGGCTACCTTTATGGGTCTAATTTAATAGCTGTAAGTCTTGCGGTCTACGTTACAGGCTACGGTTTTACACGTTGAGATAATTTAATAGGGCTGAAAGTATATATTTTTTAAATTCAGAAAGAGCAGAAAAAATTACCACAAAGTTATGGGTCTTAAAATGAGTGTGTATGTATTTAGGTCTGGACCGAATAATATGGTACATTTCATTTAGATTCAAATGTTAACATGTATGTTTACATACATATTTATATAAAAAGATAAAGACGTCCAAAGTATCCTGTGATTTCTCTGTGCCTTGTAAAATAGTTTAAATAAGGATTATATTATTAAATAACCGGATTTCAAGAAGCTGTCACCTCCCTTAGTATCAGATAGCATCAAATATAACATATTATTACTTTTCATTTTGCGCAACATGAAGAGCTAACTTGCAATTGCATTGATAAGGCATTGCAGTTTAGTGTGGATCACAGAAATTATTAAATCTAAAGTGTTTAGCACTCATGCATGAGTAATAGAGATGTGTAAGAGGTGAGTGTTTTACCAGGCCTACGTGCTACCTTAATTATACATTTTCAGCTGTCACTGCTATAGAATTTGCCTATTTATTTACAGCAGAGCTTGAATGTAGAGTTTAAGTACTACAAAGAGAGACAGCTTGTGGGTCAAACAAAAGTAGGAATTCACTAACTCCCCAACTGTAACAGCATAATTGATTAAACGTGTATAAATGGAATATAATGTTTTAATAAAAGTTGGTTCTGTCATAATATTAAAACTGATAGCATTTTACTTTTCAGAGTGAAATTAAACATCAAACCATGATAATCGTGAGCCAAATTGCAAATGCCCACTAGAATACTGCTATAATATATGTAAAGGTTGCTTTCAGGCAGTCACCATGGATATCATTTATAGGTGGTGTACAGGAGATGATGACCCATTGGATGGCATTAGTTTTGGGAGCAGCAAGATATGATAGCCCCCATGGCACCTGGTCACAAACCCCATCTTCCACTTGTGTCACCCGTATTCACCCCCTCCTCTCTCTTCCCACTTAAAACTTTCAACCACTTCTTCCTGGTACATTTATCATAATAGGTACCTTAACGCACCAACTCTCCTTCTCTTTCTTATTCTGTTTTCAATACTCCAATCTCTCCCTTTTTTCCCATTTCTACTTCCTCCTTTCTCCCACCCCACTTGCTCTTCCATCATTCTTCTCTCCCCTTTTACTGCTCCATCATCATCTCCCCTTCATCTTTCTGTTCCACTATCATCCCCTTCCCTTTCTTTTCCCTTCACTCTTCTCCTTTCATTTTCCCCTCTTCTCCGTTTCCACTATCTCTCCCTCACCTTTTATTTCCCTCTTCTCTGCTCCTTCTCTTACCTCCCTTCCCATGTGTTTTCCCTTCTTTTCTTCATCAACCATTTCCCCTTCTTTTTTTTTTGTCCCTATCTATTATTCCCCCTCCATTGCTTTTCTAGACTCTCCATCTACTTTTTATATGTTATTCTTCCTTTCCTGTTCTCCCTATTTCTATATCTTCTTTCTTATTAGTTTGCCTCACTTTCTTCACAGTTCACTTCTCTCTGTATATCGTATTTCTTTCATTTTTGCATTTTCTTCTCCTCTCACCAGTCTCTGTTATCATCTCTCCTCCTATTATCCCTCCTGTTCTCGTCTTTCTTCTCTTTTTTTCCTATCTCTTGTCCTCTTGTTGTGTCTTTCCCCTACTGTACTTCTCTCTTATTTTTGCTCTCTTTATTCCCTGTCTCTTCCACCTCTCTCTTCTGGTGTCTTTCCCACTCATTTTTTTCCTCTGGTCTCTTCCTTCTCCTTCTCTCTGCTCTTCCTCTTGTCTTTCTCCCCTTCTCTCAACCACTCTTCCCCTATGCCTTTTGCCCCTATTTATTTTTCTCCTGTATATTCCCCTTTCTCTCCCCCCTCCTCTGTTCTCCCCAGTCTTTAACTCCCATCTCTTCCCGTCCTGTCACTTCTCCCTATATGTCCCACTTATATTTATACCTTCCTACTCTTTCCTCCTTTACATCCTCTCTCGTTCTCTTCCTCTCCTGCCTCAGTCTTCCATCATTTGTCATTCTCTCCCTTTCCTATCGTTCTACTCCTCTTTTCCTCCTCTGTCTTTCTCCCACTTCTGTCCTCCCTCTTCTCTTCCACTGTTTATTTCCCTACTCTGTCTTTTTCCTTTTCTTGTCCATCCTGTCTTTCTTCCTCCTCCTGTCTCCCTTTCATGTTTCCTCCACTATCTCCCCTTCTCTCTTTCCCTCCTTTCTCTGTCCTCTCTTACACACATTTGTCTCTTTCTTCTCAGCTGTCTTTCCTGTCTCTCTCTTCTTTCCCTTATTCTGTCCAACTTTTATTTCTGCTTTCGCTCATGTCCTCCTGTTTTTTTTCTCTTGCCTTCTCTTAAGCCATGGGGGGGGGTGCCCTGGGATCCCGCCTAAAATCCGCTACCTCTCATGAGCCCGTGTATACCCCTCAAAACCTGAGGGGGGGGGGGGGGGCATTGTGCTTCCCTCTTGCGCTGTGAGTTGGATTGAAAGTAAAGTATTTTGAGATTTAAGATAAAAAAGATCTTTTAACTCTATAGCTAGTTAAATTAAAAATAAATACAATGTGTACAATTTAGTTGAGAAATATCATTTAAATGTATTTACAAATCAGTGGCAAATGTATATTTTAATTAATTACATCAAGAAAAATGTTGTGAATCAATACCTTTATTAAAGGTTCCTTCGTAAGTATTAATGTAATACAAACAAGTCTTGTAATTTGCAAACATAAATTATTACTAAAGCGAATTGAGGCTACATGTAACATAAACTGACATTCACAAATCAGACCACTATGGAATTCAAGAGAAACCACACTTCACACAGGCATTTGCATGATAGGAACAACATATAAATACAATTTTACAAAATATTAACTTCAAAAATAAAATTTAACAAGGGCCTGGTTACATTTAAAAAATGGATATAATAATTGCATATGACAGAGTGCAAAATAAACACATATTATTAAAAGCAAATTCACAAAACCTACAGTTATATTTGTCAGACTGATTCAATTGTATATGCAGTGTTTTGTCTGTTGATTTTTGACTACTTTAAACTGAGGAAATGTGCATAAAACTGGTATTCAATTACAGTCTTGTTGATTTTTCAAGGCAGTTAATTTCCATGTTCTGTTTCAACTACAGGAAAGCTATTTTTATTTGTTGCTATTACTGAATTTAATTGAAAAATTACCTTTTGGCTTTATATTTTATAATTAAAAGTTAGAGTTAACCAAAATAATAATCATAACTCAAAAAAATTATTATAAACACTATGATTACTATGTTTGCATTCAGCACTTTGTAAAAGTTTGTACAAATAACTTTACCCATACCACCCCTGAGTGCTTTGTCAGGGTGGTGTACAGGCAGATGCTGAGATTGTCAGCTACTTCAAAGCATCAGTCCTAGATCCCAGTGCAGTTTTTTGGGAACTATGTGGATATGATTCCTGTCTGTAAACTTGACACTCCTACTGTCTGCTGCCCTTTGATACACTTCCCATTAATGATCTCTGCTGTTGACCATGACCTTCCACTTATATTCAGCTTACCCCTACCATTTCCTTGATTCTACCTTTTTCTTTCTGTCTGTAACCAAGATATCTGTATTCTGCATAAGACCTCAGATTACATCTTTACTACTCTACAGTCTACATTATCTGAACCCTAATTCACAGGCCAGTCATGAACTATCTACCTCTGTTCTGTCCACCTCCTGTTGGCAACCACCATCATTACATATATGAAGAACCCGCAAGACCATATAGGCCAAAAGATTAATTAGCATTGTTAAATATACTTGCATGGAAACAACCCTTAAAAGCCAGCTTACAGTCTGTGAAAAGAAGATGGAAGATATTGGAAATAGGATGTGACACAACAAAATGACTTGGGATGTCATTGATAAGTGAAAGGTTCTTGTTATTATCCCTGCTTAGCAGAGATGAACCAGACCAGTATTGGGCCCTTGGAATGACCACAGGACCACGAGAATTATCAGGCAAAGCAGGAGAGTTAATCTTCTCTACTGATCAGAGCTAAAAGTTTTCACTCAATAACGAGCACATACTAAATTATACATGATTAACCTTTATTGTTTTCCACATCCAGCATTTGTAAGCCATTCAGTCACCCCTCCATCATAAAGTCACACCCCATACCCACAATTCCTTTTAGCCAATCGTTTTGCTCTCTGTGGCTTACCTGTCGATCATTTGCTGTCTCTTTCTATACCCAATTCCAAGATGCTTTGGGAGCCCTGGGCAGTAATTAAAAGATATTTCCTTTAATCTACATGGCAGGAGTGTCACAGCTGCTCCCTCCATTCTCTAGTGTGATCCATTTTTTCCACACTGCTTGTTCTCTTGTCTTGAGAGGCCATCTGCATTCTGATGGATCTTGCCCCGGCAGTGTTGTATTGCAAAATTGAATGTCTGTAAGGCAAGGATCCATCTTAACAGCCTGCCATTTTCACCACTGTAGACAACCAAAATAGAGGATTGTGGTCTGTTACCACTGTAAATTCCCGGCCATACAAGTAATGCAGAAGTTCTTTTAGAGCCCACACCACAGCCAAACATTACTTTTCTAGGGCGGCATAAGCCACTTTCCTGGGGAGCAGTTTCCTGCTCAGGTAGGCTATGGGGTGCTCATTTCCCTGTTCATCCTTCTGGCTGAGGAAAGCTCCTAATCCAAAAGTGGAGGCCTTTGTCTAGACAATAAAAGGTGTTTTGTAGTCCGGGGTGGCCAAAACGGGGGAGAAGGTGAGAGCCTCTTTCAGGGCCCTAAAAGCCATCTCACAGGCAGGGGTTTAATCTACCAGTCAGGGCTTCCTTTTCCTGGTAAGGTTGTTAAAAGGTTGGCCATGGCACTGTGACAGGGAATAAACTTTCTGTAATATCATGTGATCCCCAGGAAAGGCATTGCCTACTTCTTAGTCTGGGGGGGGGGGGGGGGGGAGGGCATTCAGCTATTCCATCGACCTTGGCTGGTTCTGGCCTAATCTTCCTGTTACCTACCCTTTTGCCCTAAGTACAGTACCTCAGCCTTAGCCCACTGACATTTATCTGGCTGAATAGTGAACCCGGGACCCTTAATAGTGTCTAGTATGCTCCTGATGTGCTGGAGGTGCTCTTTCCAAGTGCTGCTAAATATTGCAATGTCATCCAAGTAGGCCTGAGCATACTCTTGGTGCCCATGTAATAATTGATCTACCAACCTCTGGAACGTAGAGGGGGCATTCTTCATCCCAAATGGCATTACCTTGAACTGGTAAATCCAAAAAGGGGTGATGAAGGTTGACTTTTCTCAGGCTTTCTCAGCAAGGGGGATTTGCCAGAGAGATCCAGAGTGGTTAGGTACTTAGCATCAGTTTTGATTTTGTCATTTCGCTTATAATAGTCCACGCAGAAATGAGTGGTTCCCTCTTTTTTAGGCACCAATACCACTGGGGAAGCCCACTGACTACAAGAAGGCTTAATCACCCCTAACCTTAGCATCTCCCTCAGCTCATCAGCTAAACTAGCCCTTACTGCCTCTAGTACCCGATAGGAGGGTTGCTTTAATGGGAGCAACCTTCTGTTGGGACCTCATATACTGCTAGAGGGGTATACCCTGGGTTAGTAGAAAATAGGGTCTGGTAGGAGGCAAGGGTATCCACCAGCTGGCCTTGGTAAGCTGTACTTAAACTCAATACCTGTCCAACCATCCCCCCCACCACTGGCTGCTGAGTCCAGCTGGGGATAACAGTTCAGATAAGACATCCCTCTTCGGGATCACTGCCAGTAGGAAGACAAATGGCAAGCAAATTTTGGGGTCAGCTCTGATATTATTTCAACCTGTTTATGTGAGCCACCCTTGAAACCTTCCTTTCAGGGTCTACCATTACTACATAGGTATAGGGGTTCAACTTTTTAGTGATGGGGTAGGGCCCTCCCAGGCAGCTTGGATCTTATCTTGGGGCTGGGTAACTAACATCAGAACCTCCTGCCCTACCTCCATTTCCCTATCCTTGGTTCCCTTATCATAATATTTCCTGGCTTTGGCCTGAGCCTCCCACGTGTGCTCCTTTACCAACCTAGTTAACATAGCTAGTTTCTCTCTGAAAGTCATAACATATGACACCTGGTGCTATACATTGTCCCCTTCCCAGGCCTCTCGGACCATATCCAAGGTTCCCTTTATCTATCTGCCATATAGGTGTTCAAAGGGGGGAAAAGCTGTGTTTCCTGGGGCACTTCTCTTTAGGCAAAGAGAAGGTAGGGGAGTAGCCACCCCCAGTCCTTCCTTTGCTCTGCGAAGGTGCAGAGCATTTTCATAAGGGTACCACTGAACCTCTCACAAAGGCCATTGGTCCGAGGATGGTATGGGGAAGAGCTCAGGTGTTTAATACCACATAGTTTCCATAGCTGTAGGGTTACTGTAGCCATAAACTGATGGCCCCTGTCAGAAAGGATCTCTTTAGGGAACCCCATCCGGGAGAACAAACCCAATAAAGCCTCTGCTACCTAGGGAGCTGAAATCTTAGCCAAGGGAACAGCCTTTGGATACCGTGTGGCATAGTCCAATATGGTCGGAATGAACTGCTTCCCAGTCCTGCTACTTTTAGTCAGGGTAAGGGTTGCAGAGGGGCCCGAGCACCCCACTGGCAGCTCTCAAAGGAGTTAGAATAGGTTGTAATATCCCTGTTCACCCCCAGCTAGTAGAACACCATCGTTAAGCAATGCCATGTCTTCTTTACTCCCTCGTGGACAGCTAAAGGTACCTCATGTGCTATCTCCAGTAACCTCCCCCTAAACCTCTGGGGAACAACCTCCTGTACCCAGTCACCTTCTGGATCAGTAGTAATTCTATATAACAACGCCTTTTCTCACACATACACCTCTCCCTCAGGACCCCCCTCTGCCTTCTCAGCCCTTTGTCTAGCGCTGGCCAGGGTCCTATCTTCCCATAAGGCTATCATCGCCTCTCCCACAGTGGCACAACCCAGACCTGTCCCCCAGCATGTAATGGATTCACCCCCAGTTCACAGGTGCCCGGCCTCATCCTCCTTGCTTGGATTCTCTCTGGCAACCCTGGTGGTTTGCAATCTGGTTATAGTGGTGACATAACGGCTTTCCATAAGCCCCAAATCGCTGCCCAACAAAACCTCAGCTGGGAGCCCATTCATAACCCCACTTCGTGAACTCCTTTCCCAGTGCCCCAATCCAACCAAAAACAGGCAACTGGGATAGACAACTTTTGGTCTTCAGCCACCATGAACTCCATAGTCTTAGACAGGATGGCTGTGTGTGGTTCTAAATCTGGATGGACTACAGACACAGCAGCCCATGTATCACAAAATCCTCTTGCTTCCTTCCCTTGTACCAAAACCTTCAAATAGTGCTGGATCCTGTTGCTTTCTGAATCGGTCCGCACCACATAGATGGGGTGGTAGAGATTCTCCTCTCCGGATCTGGTCTGGGTCCCTGTGGCACCCATTCCCCCCAGAAAGTAGACTGGCTTAGTGGGGGCAGGGCCACTCTGATAAGCATGTTGGGGCACTCTCTCCTCTTGTGCCCTCGATGGTGGCAGCTATAAGACTCGAAGCCCCTCGTGATTTGAGTGCCATGGTGAGAAATGGTAAGTGCTGTGGGGTGAGGGGCCACTCCAGTGGTCACCATAGGTCGGCTGCCATCTTGGAGGGTAGCGGGCTTAGAACAGTTTGGTACAGGGCGGCATGGGATGGGTGCTGGGAAAGAGGAGGCAGGCATGCCTCATCCGACACATCACTTTAGAGTAGGTGTCCCCGGGGCCCTTGTGTAAGTGCGGAACTTGTGCAGGTATGTCTCAGGAGTAACAGCATACCTGTTTAGCAACACTCTCCAGGCCTCAGCATAGGTCCTCTGCTCCTTGGGGATTTCCCTGAACTCCTCACTGGCTCCCCCACTTAGTCTGCTAGACAACAGTGTAATCCACTCCTTCTCTGGCACTTGATGTAAGGCACACTGTTGCTCAAAGTCCTGTAGCAAACCATAAATGTCTCCTCTCTCATAACAGAAGTGCTTGACACTGCTGTATGCCATTTGAAATCTGGCTGCCCCTGTATCCTTCCCTTCCTTAGAACCTAGAGAGGAATGGACAGTCTCCTTTCTGCTTTGTAGCTGTACCTCATGGCTTAGTTGGGTCCGGAGGGCCATACCTTGTTCTTTGGTTAATTCTGGCATGGTCAACCTCCACCTCTGTAATCTCCAGAATACCACATCCTCCTCATATGCAGGAGGCCCCTTCTCTAGAACTGGCTCTGGGTCAGGTTCTGTAACCTCCTCCCTTTTTTCCATACTTTCTTCCACCTGATGGAGCTCTCTCTCCACATGTCCCTGAGGTTCTCAGGTGACATGCTATCATATCTGGACATCCTGTTTTTTATATTTACAGGGATCTCACCACTGTCAACCAGCTGTTACGATGGCTTCTTTAATCGGGCTCACCCAGAACCTAGTTCTGACCCACCCACGAATGTGACGGTTCTTGCTATTATCCCTGCTTAGCAGAGATGAACCAGTCCAGTATTGGACCCTTAGAATGACCACAGGACCACGAGATTTATAAGGCAAATCAGCAGAGTTAATATTATTAACTGTATTAATCAGAGCTAACCCTTTTTACTCACTAATGAGCACAGTTAATTATGCATGACCACAAATGAGTAACCTTTATTTTTTCCCTATCCAACATTTTTAAACCATTCAGTCATCCCTCCATCATATAAAGTCACACCCCATAGTGACAGTTCCTTTTAGCCAATTGATTTGCTTTCTGTGCCTCATCATTTGCTGTCTCTTTCTAGACCCCCCTCCCAGGTGTCTGAAAGACTCCACAGGAGAGCTTTTTTTCTTTTTTTCTAAGTTTTTATTTTTCATATACATTTTTAAAATGCATAGAGATAGTGTAAGGATCAATATCAGCATGACTGGATAAGTGTGACTGGTTTATACCACCGGAATTGTGTACTCTAAATTGTGTGCTAAAATGTGCCTGCCATGTCCAATGCGTCTTGCATCACTCATGATTCAGTAATGAAGCTGTTACTGTTCGGGCTTCAAAATATATTATCCAACAAGAGATTTTGTAGGTGAATATTCTGTATGGCACTATAATAAGAACCATATGGAGCATAAAATCTGCAAAGTTTCCATCTTGTAATTTCAAGTGATTTGATGTTTCCAACTCCAGTTTCTAATGTGTATTAGAACACACCTAGCAAAACAATTGATTTAAAAGAGGCTTGCATTTAAAAATATTTCCATGCACAGCTCACATGTGCTATTCTTACTGGTTTAAAATAATAGCTTGCAAGAATCCCTGCATCAAACCAATAATGCAACATTACAACTCTACCTTTTTACAAAGCAATTGTTTTTTAAGTTGTTTTCTATTAAATTTGATGACTATCTGTTTATATTATACCCAACACCACTCACATCTGATCCTTATAGGTTATGAAGGTGTGCAGTGTGGATGAGGCTCCCAAAGATATTTTATGTTGCAATCCAAGGTACTGATACCTAAAATTGAATTGGTGAGTTTTTCTTACACTGTTTGAACATCATATGAAGTATGACAGTCAAGTTGGAATTACTGCATTTGCAGTGTCTCAATGCAGTCAAATTTGAAGATTGCAGGACAAGCGTAATACTTTATATCAAGCTAATTAATAATCAGTAGACAAAGTCCTTACTTGGCAAGCATCTATATACTAAAAAAACATAAAAAATAAATAATATTATGTCTCCTGTAGACATTAAGGAACTTCAGAATTGGGTCTTTCCTGTTGCAATTTCCCATGGAGGACTTATTTTACATGGAGAGCTCCATCTTCAGGATGCTCTAGTCATTTGAACCTCCATTGCTGTTGTTACGTTTCCTGTTCTGTTTGCTATTAACCTACCCACAGTTAAAAGCTTTGCAGGGTACCATCACAAGCCAGGGGATGGGGACTGCCTCACGTGTGTGTGTGAGGGGGGGGGGGGGGGGGTTCTCGGTGCCCATCTGTCATGTCAGAATAATCACCAGGAGCATCAGGAACACAGGATCAGCATATTCATACAATCTGCTTTTCAGTGGGCTTGAAAGGGCCAGGGAGATCAACCTTACCAGCAGATCTCATCTGGTTCATCTATCCCCTTCTTCTAGGATAGCAACATCAGTTCAGGATGCAGATCCAATATGATTCTTCAATCGACTTCTCAAGGATAACAGCAGAGATTGAGGAAACAAAGTGATTATTGTTCAGTAAAAATGTCCTCCCTCTAAATGAAGTATATTATGCATATATGTCCCAACGGAGCATAATCTTTAGTCCTTGGGTCTCCTTTTGATACATTTCTCCCATACAATAAAATAATGCTACATTTACATAGGCCCAATCAGCAGTGGCCACTTCCTTAGACAAACATAAGTTTCATACCTTCTGCCTAGGCGAGGGGTTGGGGTTCAACCTAATTAGGGGAATATTTTTATTAGAAAGTATAACAAAGTAACTGAACATTTGGGGCCTTATTAAATTAACCCTCTTAGTTCTCTCGGTCCTCACAAAAGGCAGTTTTTTTGCTGTTTGCGAGGACCGATTCCCCAATGCGTCACTCGCAGTCTGCTTTGCGAGATGGCTCCGAAAAATGGATGAGAATAAGCTCCGAGAGAGCTACGGAGTCACTCGCAGCCTTAATGTATTCCTTAATCTATGAGGTGAATCTCGCACCTCGGAAGAAGCCCCCCCCAAATTAACCCCTTGCAGCGGGGGTCCCCGATCGGCATAGATCAGACCCTTGCTGCATTTAAAAGTTTTAAATTCCACGCTGCGGCTCCTTAAAGGGCCCGCGGCACACTATTAGCAATCCCGCCGTGGCAACTAAAATTAACCCCCCTCTATACTGAGGGTTCCCATCGGGCCCCCCAAAGTGTCCCCACATTAACCCCTTGCAGGGGGTCCTGATCTGCATAGATCAGGCCTCCTCTGCATTTAAAAGTTTTAACTTCCCCGCCGCGGCTCCTTAAAGGGCCCGAGGCACACTATTAGCAATCCTGGCCGTGGCACCTAAAATTAACCCCCCTCTATGCTGGGGGTCCCCATCGGGACCCCCGAACTATCCCCACATTAACCCCTTGCTGCATGGGTCCATAGGGACCCCCGCAGCTTCCCACATTAACCCCGTGCAGCGGGGGTCCCTGATCGGCACCGATCGTGACCCCGCTGCATTTAAAATTAAAAATTTCCCACCTTGCGGGCCCTTAAAGGACCATAAAGGTCCTGAAAGGACTTGCGCTAAAAAATATTAACCCCAGGCAACTAAAATGAACCCCATAACTCATGGGGGTCAATACAGACCCCCATAAGCCCTTAATTACCCCGTCACTCATGGGGGTCAATACAGACCCCCATAAGCACTTAAATAACCCTGTCATTCATTGGGGTCAATACAGACCTCCATAAGCCCTTAATTACCCCGTCACTCATGGGGGTCAATACAGACCCCCATAAGCACTTAATTAACCCTATAACTCATGGGGGTGAATACAGACCCCCATAAGACCTTAATTAACCCTATAAATCATGGGGGTCAATACAGACCCCCAAACGCCCTTAATGAACCCTGTCACTCATGGGGGTCAATACAGAAACTCATAAGCCCTTAATTAACCCTGTCACTCATGAGGGTCAGACCCCCATAAGCCGTTCAATAGCCCTATAACTCGTGGGGATCAATACAGACCCCCATAAGCACCCTAATTACCTATAACTCATGGGGGTCAATACAGACCCCCATAAGCACTTAATGAACCCTGTCACTCATGGTGGTCAATACAGACCACCATAAGCACTTAATTAACCCTATAACTCATGGGGGTCAATACAGACCCACATAAGCCCTTAATTAACCCTGTCACTCATGGGAGTCAATACAGACCCCCATAAGCACCCTAATTATCCCTATAACTCATGGGGGTCAATACAGACCCACATAAGCCCTTAATTAACCCTATAAAGCATGGGGTCAATACAGACCCCCATAAGCCCTTAATGAACCCTGTCACTCATGGGGGTCAATACAGACCCCCATAAGCACTTAATTAACCCTGTCACTCATGAGGGTGAATACAGACACCCATAAGCCCTTCAAAAGCGCTATAACTCATGGGGGTCAATGCAGACCCCCATAAGCGTCGTTTATGTACTTTCAGCAAAGCATAGAATGTCGCCACTGTAGGATCCTTTGGTAACAGATTGTCAAAATTAGACTTTGTTATGATGTTGATGATGATCTTCTAAGGCTTGCATGAGAAGAGATTGAAGTTCCATAAAGTATTACATCTTTAAGTTTCCTTCATCAACTTTTTTATTCCATGTTATTATATGTTTCCGTTCCTGTTCAACTATTAGAGCCATTAGATCTAGGCAGCATCTATTAACTGTGTCTGTCCATTTCTTAAGAAAGTTTGTATTTTTATTAGCCTAATGCAATAGTTGCACCCTAAAACATACTCTACGCACAAAATAATGGTCATAAAAATGGAAAATGGGCCAAGAGCCCTCTAGGCTCAATAGACCTGGTGAGCCTTAGGGGACCAGGGTATACAACCAGAGTTGGGAAAAACATTATATCAAATAACAAATCAACAAGTGGTAAAGTGTTTACCAAGGTCCTTATTATGGTCATTATAATACCCATTTGCTATGTGGCTAATGACCATCATGGTCCAGTGGCCAGACCCAAAAGTCCAAGTGTCCTGGGGTTAGTGACAAGGGCAGCTTAGATGGTTGGGAGAACAACAGGGAAAAACAAATAGCCTGAGGCTAAAGAAAAATCCTCTGATCTTCACATACATGTTTGGGCCCTAAAGGGCTGTTGGTTGTGGGCATCAGGGGTGTACCACCCTGCTCCCCAAAAAAAGGTTGTAACAGCTACTGCCACTGCATTTTATCACAGTTGGGAGACAGGATAATTGCAACACCACTAATAAGCATTCTGGACAGTTTGCATTTCTTATGGATGGCGTAAATTGCTCTACAGTTCAAGTGTGGTCACCACTGAGATGTGGATTGTATCTACTAGAAATTTTGGATTAAGTGCAATATTGTAAATGCCAGAACAAACAAAATAACTGCTAAACAAATATGTCAATTTAATTACATATAATTAGATTAAAATACAAAATGTTTAGGCATAAAACAAATTACTTAGCTCCATATATAAAAAATTGTCCTTATAAGCAAGTTACTTGGATATACCAATTTATATAACAAACAAGATTTATTAAGTAAATTAAATATGTCTAGCTTTTTTATATATTTTTATTGTAATTAAAACTAAATGCAAAAAAATAATGACTATGGGCCTCATTCTATTATCGGCAGCAGCCGTTGCGGGGCCGCAAGGACCGGCCGCAAGCTATTCGGCTATTCTATTCCCTTACGGCCGGGGATTCCGGCAGGCTTGCGGCCGGTGCCTTGCTATCTCTTGCGGCCGATCGCGCCGGAGGAAAGCCTTTGATCTAAAACGGCCGCAAGAGATTTGCAATTCAATTGCTCCGGGAAACCTCTCTGCAAGGCTAAAAACGAGCCGCAGTTACTTGCAGGAAAAAGGTCTCGCTAGCACCAATTAAGCACATAAAATAGCTCAAATAAAGCCATCCTGCACTTTGAGAAGACTATAAAGGGATTTTAGGTGTTAGAAAAAATAGCACATAATTATCCTGTACTCAAATCCGTAAAATATTTAATTTTTAATATCCGTAAAATATCCATGTAAAAAGTCCAGAGTGCTTGGAGCACCTCAGACACGCCCACGCCGCAGCCGGCAAATAAACAGTTAATTTGAACTCGGGTTTGGGCAGATGTGCAAGCTTGAGAGTGGGTTCCTTTTAATCCTCATGTCTCCCAATATGATCCCTAGCATTTACAGAGCTGTACAGTGCAGGCTTGAATTTATTTTTGCGTTTTTATATTTCACAGATTACGGCCGGTTCCAAGATATGCGGCCGGCCGTAAAAGGAGATCCTTGCGGGGCCGTATAATAGAATCGCGAGTTAACTGAACCCTCGCAAGGAATCGCAGCCTTACGGCCGATTTACGGCCGATAATAGAATGAGGCCCTATGTTGTGAATATACATAAATACAGGCATTTCTTTTTTCTTTTATATAATATTTCATAACATTCAAAGTGATAACTCAAAAAAAGGAGAAATGATTCTCCTTTTCCCTTTTTTTCTCCTTTTGCTTCTTTTTCCTTCTTTCCTACTCTTCTTCTTTTTTCTTCTCTCCTTCTTTGTTATAATCAGCTTAGCTTACACTGATAGGCAGTAGGTATGCAGCAAATAGTATCTGGTGGAACCTCGGTAGGAGTAATCCAGACAGTTTCAGATATCAAGAATTGGTTATCATTTCAGCTTTCTTGCACAGCTGGCCCCTATGGGTTTCTGCCAAGTCTTTGCTTGCTTTTATAGGACATTCTTTATCACTTTCCCCACCCTTGGCATACGGAGTTGTAGCAAAGAACTAGTCACATACATGTTAGATTTAATTATGTAACCAATGAATGTGTATATACATAAAGAGTTCTTGATCACACAAGTATACTCTATGTTAAATAATACCTATTGGCTACTACCTTGTATAATACTGCAAACATACATATATTACTTCTTGCATCCTCCTGTATCCCTCCCATCTGCATATTTTTATAGTCTAGAGCTACATCCTGTGTCTATGTACCATTTTTCAGCAGAACATTAACACATTCTAGTCTATATGATTTGATTCACGTTTGTAGAGATTAATTATACTTTCAAATAATATGTAGGAGCTTACAATTTTAAACTACAACTACATTTTTTAACTATATTTTAGCAGCTCTGGCTCCCAGTAAACTTGGATATAAATGTAAATGCCCATGAGAGAAAAAACATTTCTTTATACTGACACTTTTAGTTTGCACCGCATCTAAAAAATGTTAATGTTCCTCTGTAGCATTCAGGCAATCTGAAAGAAGTACAGTTCATTTGCTTAAATGGAAAGAATCTGCCACCTTATGGAAAAAAGAAAGCACTGTGCATCACATCACTTTATCGTTATGAAAAAACAAAATAGTGACTTACAGAGTAAAGCAATGGCTAATAGAAAAACAGCTTACCATGTAACCCATTTAAGCAAAACTGTGGAATTGTGGAACTGGGTCTTGGAAAGTTGGACAAATGTACCTAAAATCTCATATCATTATGAAAAGCTGTAACCAGGACAGTGTAGATAGCTAGTTTATTAAAGAATTCGGGACTATGTCAAAACCATCCTACAATAATTGTAGGATATTTGAGTTATTGGCATTTCAAATGAAATATCATTTGGCAACATGCTTCTAACAAAAATAAACCATATTCCTCATATATAGGTGATATGATTGACTTTCTTACTTCAAGATGGTAGCAATAACGGAGTCAAAGCAAAGCTTTTAAAATGGTGCACTCAACAGTCAGGCCATTATTGCAAGTCTGGATAGGTCTAGATGTAGACATATTGGCAATCTCATTAGAGGTTAATTTTTTTCGAACTTGGAAACCATGTTCTCTTTGGTCACTATGTGGTAATTACTATCACCATAACTTGTCACTTGATCTACTTCAAGACCCTTCATTATCACATGAACCTTAACTCTTTGTGGATTTAAGTACATATAGAAAATTTTAACCTTTCAGTTAATTCAATGTCTACCCCAATGCCAGAGTAATCAAATGAGAAACCTCCCTCATCTGGAATTAACAGATTTCTCCATTGTAAGATATTGTTTACTTGCTTAGTTATATGTTTGGAAACAAACAATTGGGGAAAAAAATGGTTTATCCCAGTGATTTTGATAGTAAGTGCCAAAACCTATTTATTACACTATACAGCATCGTACTATTAATCTGCTGAACAGCAAAATTACATGTGATTTTAGAGCTAGATTACAACATGGCTATGAAACTTCATCAATCAAAAAATAAACAGGCTAACAAAGGTATGAAATATTTCTACATACCAAAGCAAAAAAATGCTACATCTGTCAAAACAAATTCATTGAATGTCTGTAAAACTGACTAAAATAGCTACAAACTCATGGCACAAAGACATACAAGCCTTAAAAGCAAGCTTTCAAGAAAGAGAGATACAATATGAAATGTGTGATACTTTAAGAGAAATTAAATATGAGATAATTTAAGTAGGAGAGAGAATGGCCTCACTAGAAACTAAAATAGAGAACTTGACTCAAACAAGGAGAAATTGATCTACAATCAGATGAGATAAAAAATCATTATACAGAATCCAACATTTCTACAAGGAATTATTTCAGGTACAGTGAGGGGAAAAAAAGTATTTGATCCCCTCCTGATTTTAAATGTTTGTTTGTCCACTGACAAAGAAATTATCAGTCTATATTTTCAATGGTAGGTGTATTTTAACAGTGTGAGACAGAATAACAACCCCCAAAAAACGCATGTCAAAAATGTTATAAATTGATTTGCAGGTCAATGAGGGAAATAAGTATTTGATCCCCTAGCAATCAGGAAGATTTCTGGCTTCCAGGTGTCTTTTATAAAGGTAACAAGTTGATATTAGGAGCACTTTCTTAAAGGAAGTGCTCCTAATCTCAGCTCGTCACCTGTATAAAAGACACCTGTCCACAGAAGCAATCCATCTGATTCCAAACTCTCCACCATGGCCAAGACCAAAGAGCTGCCCAAGGATGTCAGGAACAAGACTTGAGACCTACACAAGGCTGGAATGATGAAACTTTTGGTGGTGGGAGTGTTATGGTCTGTGCCTGCATGAGTGCTGCCGGCACTGGGGAGCTACAGTTCATTGAGGGAACCATGAATGCCAACATGTACTGTGACATACTGAAACTGAGAATGATCCCCTCCCTTCTGAGACTGGGCAGCAGGGCACTATTCCAACATGATAACGACTCCAAACACACCTCCAAGATGGCCACTGCCTTGCTAAAGAAGCTGAAGGTAAATGGGATGGACTGGCCAAGAATGTCACCAGACCTAAACCCCATTGCGCATCTGTGGGGCATCCTCAAACATACGGGGTGGGGTGGGGGAGTGCAAAGTCTCTAACATCCAACAGCTCCGTGATGTCATCATGGAGGAGTGGAAGAGGACTCCAGTGGCAACCTGTGAAGCTCTGGTGAACTCCATGCCAATGAGGGTTAAGGCAGTGATGGAAAATAATGGTGGCCACACAAAATATTGACAATTTGACATTTCCACTTAGGGGTGTACTCACTTTTGTTGCCAACGGTTAAGTGATTAATGGCTGTGTGTTGAGTTATTTTGAGGGGACAGCAAATTTACACTGTTATACAGGTTGTACACTTACTACTTTACATTGTAGCAGAGTGTAATTTCTTCAGTGTTGTCACATGAAAAGATATAATAAAATATTTACAAAAATGTGAGGGGTGTACTCACTTTTGTGAGATACTGTATATTAGTCGTGGCAGTGGTCTGCTCCATTTAGGTACATTAAGAGCATTTGTACTCGTAGATAAGTTAGGAAGAATAATGGACGTAGCAATTGATGAAACAAGGGACGCAATTGCTAAATAAAACTAAGAACAAGTTAAATTACGAATGGTAGCCTTACAAAATTGAATAGCTTTATATTATAGGTTTGTGGTCTATGGCAGAGTATGTGCCCTAGTATTCAAATAATGTTTCACTTAAATACAGGATAATCATAAAAAAATCACACCAATTTAGAAAATGTATCAATAATACAAGAGATACTTAGACATAACACCAAAATACTTAGGGGGAATTAGTACAGAAACTTTTGATTGGTTCCTGGTCCCTACTACCTATAGATGTGGCTACTCTGCACATATATGACGTGCCCTTGGTCAGCAGGTGGAATGTGTAAGGAGGAGTTAAATCTGTATCTGACCAAGGAGAGCTTGTATAAATAATCTAGTTCACTCTATACACTATGCAGCAAAAGCTGGCAGGTGCATAAGATAACTGCTATCAATATTATTAATAAAATCGATGCATGTGTATCATATGTAGGGAGCAGCACAATGTATAACAGTTTGCCCTGACCATTGCAAGCTCAACACAGCACTTTCCAGACGGTAGCTGCCATAACTATCGCCTCCATCTCTTGCTGATATCTTGCGCTTCCCCGCTCATGTGTAGATGCCGCTAGCCGCCCTCACTCTGATCGCTTGCTGCTTTCCACTAAGCATCTAAATCAAAGCTAAGTATGAATCAAATAGAGCTGATTAATGGTTGGAATGATAGTAGCTACTGATTCTTTACTCAACACAACCTCACAAATTTGTTGACGTTTCACAGGTCCACTCACACCTGACATTATCAATTTCACACATGCCTTTCACAAACATATAAATATAGATATTGACTGGGGTCAAGATACACATAGGGGCTCAGGATGGAGGTGGAATTGGATGACAAGAAAGAGTAATGGCAATGGCAAAGCAAGGGTATAATTTTTAGGTAGAGGGTAGTCGGTAACATAGAGATTTTTAACAGAAATAAAAAGGGCAGGACAATTTTGAAAAATGTTGCAAATTATGAGCTTGTGGGCCATATGAGGTCCCAAGGCCAAAACACAGACAATGTCTGTCCTAAGTTATTTCCTAGGCTTCTGTAGTGATTTGCATGGCTTCTGTAAAACATTCACAAGTTTGTCACACAGCTAAGCAACCTTTTTCCTGAGCTATTTTAAGCTATATGTAGGCTAATTCTCATATTCTTACGTATATTTAACCAAGGAGTTGTATGTTAGGAAAACTTGCTTGTGAGTACCCTTAGAGGTCAAAGCCAAAGAACCATAGAAACTCCATTAAAGTAATAGAATGTGAGTAAATATTGCAACATTTAGTGTATATAAGAGTGTTTCCCTTTCTAATTTGACTGTGCCTTCCTGCATAAGCTAATTCACAGGTCGCAGGAGTGGAGGATAGTTTTTTGGGAAAGAGAGAGTAGGAATCCGGTTTAGAAAGAGTAGGAGATTATGCATTGTTTCTACATATTTTATTCCACATAAATTCGATCTTCTTATAACTACCCTAAAAAAATACACACACTCCTCTAACATATACCAATACCCCTGTTACACTACACAACCAACATACCCTCCACATGCATCCTCTGCTACATAGACAATCCTATTACCCTATTAATCATACGCCCTACACAGTTAGTATAAAAATACATAGAATAAAAAACACATAAAACAGTTTTGCCGAACAGAAACACGAACTACCTTTTATTTCATTTATTCATGCAAGTGGGTGGTGACAGTGCCTGTTGTGCATCTGTGAGTGAGTAGCATGATTTCTTTGACCTGAGATAAAAAGAGTTGTGAGGAGGGGAGGAGAAATAGTGGAGCCCAGGGGAGAAGAGTAGAATGAGGGAAAGGAATAAAGAGGGGAGTGGAGGCAAGGAGAGGAAGAGAAAGTGGGTGAGGTTAGAAGAAGAGGAGAAGGGGGTCCAGGTGCTAGTAGTGTATGTACACAAGACATAGGGATAGTGGGGGAGGCTTCTAGGTCTAGTGAAGGAAGTCCCAGGTTTCAGGACCAGTGCATGGAGGAGATCCCCAGGTGCATCCAGGTGATAATGACTCTGACAAGAAGCACAGGAGGACTTTATGATCCTCAAGGCATCCATAACTGGTCATACATCCTGCATGATGGCCATGAAGTTAGAGCAAGTCAGATGGAAAGGATGTGATCAAATTTGGCAGCTGTGGGGGTTCACATAAGGGATTTTAAGTACACAGATAAGATGACTGCAGAAAGGTGCCAGTGCAAGCACCACAAATGGTATTACAACAAATCCATGGTATAACAGAAATATTAGGTCATACCATGGAGGCAAGATGACAATCTGTATTATGACAATCCTCAGACCAATCACATTTTAAATGAAAATATGTTTCCTGTAGTTAATATAAAAATAATCTATGAAGTAATGTTTTGCATATTTAATCATATTCTTCACAAGTGTTTAAATGCTGCGTTTAAAGTAATTGAAACCGTCAAACCCTATAATAAAATAAAAGTGAGACACTTTCCTTAATATGTCAAAAGTTCCTCACAAAACTAAGTATATTTAATATATCTGCAACTTACTGTAAATAAAAACCACAGAGAAGGGCTACAATACAAGGGATTAAATAGGGACTGGTGCCTAAAACACCTAAGGGTTCTTCCCTGCAGTCAGCTCATTTAAAAACCCTGAATTGTTGAATACCCTAATAAATTAAACAACTACTCTATACACTAGAACAAGTCATTCTCTCTAGGACTATACAACATTACCACCTTATATTTAACTACAGTTATTACAACTAGAATATATAAAGCTATATAGCTCTAATAACTTAACATCCATGATCTTGAAATACAATTGATACCTGATGTCTAAGAAACCGGGAGAAAAATAAGAAACTCCAAAACTTTACAAATAACAAAAATTACAAAGAAACAATAAGGGGAAGTCCCAACTGATCATCAGAATTATTATAAAATGACTTATCTGCTAATCCGGAGGATGACAAAAAATAAAAGAACAACAGACATTAAAAAGATTGACAAATACTTTAAAACTTCTGGAACTTACACCAACTCTACCCAAGGCTCTAATTCTGGCCAACCAAACATCTCTGTTACAGAGCCAACTATGACTTCCTCCCAACCCAACGTGAACACTCAATAGCCAAAATTGAAGCTCTCCTCGAAACTTATATCTCATGAGCTGTCTCAGCCCTCCAAATAGACAATCAAGAACCTTAGTTACACATAATGTAAAAGGATTCAACTCCCCTTTCAAACAGAAAAAGGCCTTTCTCTATTATAAAAACTTCAAACCCTCTATAATTTTTCTTCAAGAAACACATTTCTGTAAAAATAAATCCCCAACATATCTTAGCAAAGACTATGCACAATTTTACAACTTCACCCACACTTCAAAGAAAGGAGTGGCCTGCCTGCCTGAGTGAGTGCCTGCTTGAGTGAGTAAGTGCCTGAGTGAAAGCCTGCCTTCCTGAGTGCCTGTGTGAGTATGTGCCTGCCTGAGTGCCTTCCTTCCTGAGTGTCTGCCTGCCTAAGTGAGTGAGTGTGTGCCTGCCTGAGTGAGTGTGAGTTCCTGAGTGTGTGCCTGCCTGAGTCAGTGTGAGTGCCTGCCTGAGTGTGTGAGTGTGTGCCTGCCTGAGTGAACGTGAGTTCCTGAGTGTGTGCCTGCCTGAGTCTGTGTGAGTGCCTGCCTTAGTGTGTGCCTGCCTTAGTGTGTGCCTGCCTGAGAGAGTGCCTGCCAGTGAGCCTGTCTGAGTGAGTGTGTGCCTGCCTGCCTGTGTGCCTGCCTTCCTGAGTGCCTGCCTTCCTGAGTGCCTGCGTGAGTGAATACCTACCTGAGTGAATACCTGCCTGAGTGTGTGCCTGCCTGAGTGTGTGCCTGCCTGAGTGAGTGTGAGTGCCTGAGTGAGTGTGAGTGCCTGAGTGAGTGCCTCTCTAAGTGCCTGCCTTAGTTTCTGCCTGAGAGAGTGTGTGTGCCTGCCTGAGTGTCTGAGTGTGTGCCTGGGTGCCTGCCTGAGAGAGTGCCTGTCTGCCTGAGTGTGTGCCTGCCTGCCTGTGTGCCTGTGTGAGTGAATACCTGCCTGAGTGAATACCTGCCTGCCTAAGTGAGTGTCTAAATGCCTGCCTGAGTATCTGCCTGAGTGAGTGAGTGTGTGCCTGCCTGAGTGTGTGCCTGCTTGAGTGCCTGCCTGCTTGAGTGAGTGTGTGCCTGCCTGCTTGAGTGAGTGTGTGTCTGCCTGCTTGAGTGAGTGTGTGCCTGCCTGCATGTGAGCCTGTCTGAGTGAGTGTGCGACTGCCTGAGTGTGCGACTGCCTGAATGATTGTGTGCCTGCCTGCCTGAGTGCATGCTTGAGTGAGTCTGTGCCTGCCTGTGTGAGTGCCTGCCTGAGTGAGTGTGAGTGCCTGCCTGCCTGTGTGCCTGCCTGCCTGCCTGAGTGTGTGTGCCTGCCTGAGTGTGTGAGCCTGCCTGAGTGTGTGAGCCTGCCTGGGTGTGTGAGCCTGCCTGAGTGAGTGCCTGAGTGTGTGTCTGCCTGAGAGAGTGCCTAAATGTGTATGTTGGTCTGAGTGAGTGCGTGCCTGAGTGAATGTGTGCCTGCCTGAGTATGTGCCTGTGAGTGAGTGTGTGCCTGCCTGAGTGTGTGCCTGGGTGCCTGCCTGAGTTAGTGAGTGCTTGCTTGAGTGTCTATCTGCCTGGGTGAATGTGAGCCTGTCTGCCTGAGTGTGTGCCTGCCTGTCTGCCTGAGTATGTGCCTGCCTTAGTGTGTGCCTGAGTGAGTGTCTGCTTGAGTGAGTAAGTGCCTGAGTGAAAGCCTGCCTTCCTGAGTGCCTGTGTGAGTATGTGCCTGCCTGGGTGCCTTCCTTCCTGAGTGTCTGCCTGCCTAAGTGAGTGTGTGCCTGCCTGGGTGCGTGCCTGCCTGAGTGAGTGTGTGCCTGCCTGAGTGTGAGTTCCTGGGTGTGTGCCTGCCTGAGTCAGTGTGAGTGCCTGCCTTAGTGTGTGCCTGCCTGAGTGAGTGTGAGTTCCTGAGTGTGTGCCTGCCTGAGTCAGTGTGAGTGCCTGCCTTAGTGTGTGCCTGCCTGTGAGCCTGTCTGAGTGAGTGTGTGCCTCCCTGAGTGCCTGCCTGCCTGAGTGAGTGCCTGCCTGTGTGAGTGCCTGCCTGAGTGAGTGCCTGCCTGAGTATGTGAGTGTGTGCCTGCCTGAGTGAGTGCCTGACTTAGTGTGAGTGCCTGCCTGAGTGTCTGAGTGAGTGGGTGCCTGCCTGAATGAGTGCCTGTCTGAGTGCGTGTCTGAATGTTTGAGTAAGTGTGTGCTGCCTGAGTGAGTGTGTGCCTGCCTGAGTGTGAGTGCCTAAGTAAGTGTGTGCATGTGAGTGACTGAGTAAGTGCCTGCCTGAGTAACTGTGTGCCTGGGTGCCTGCCTGCCAGACTGAGTGCCTGTCTGAATAAGTGCATGCCTGCCTGAGTGAGTGCCTGAGTGAATGTGTGCCTGCCTTGAGTGTGTACCTGAGTGAGTGTGTGCCTGGGTAATGTGTGCCTTGGTACCTGCCTGCCAGAGTGTGTGCCAGCCTGGGTGTGAGTGCCAGCCTGGGTGTGTGTGCCAGCCTGGGTGTGAGTGCCAGCCTGGGTGTGTGTGCCAGCCTGGGTGTGTGAGCCTGCCTGAGTGTAAGAGCCTGCCTGAGTGTGTGAGCCTGCCTGGGTGTGTGAGCCTGCCTGAGTGAATGCCTGAGTGTGTGTATGTATGCCTGAGCGTGTGCCTGCCTGAGAGAGTGCCTAAATGTGTATGTTGGTCTGAGTGAGTTCCTGTCTGAGTGAGTGCCTGCCTGAGTGCGTGCCTGAGTGAATGTGTGCCTGCCTGAGTATGTGCCTGTGAGTGAGTGTGTGCCTGCCTGAGTGTGTGCCTGGGTGCCTGCCTGAGTTAGTGAGTGCTTGCTTGAGTGTCTACCTGCCTGAGTGTCTGCTTGAGTGAGTAAGTGCCTGAGTGAAAGCCTGCCTTCCTGAGTGCCTGCCTGAGTGCCTTCCTTCCTGAGTGTGTGCCTGCCTGGGTGCGTGCCTGCTTGAGTGAGTGTGTGCCTGCCTGAGTGAGTGTGAGTTCCTGAGTGTGTGCCTGCCTGAGTCAGTGTGAGTGCCTGCCTTAGTGTGAGCCTGCCTGAGAGAGTGCCTGCCTGAGTGTCTGAGTGAGTGTGTGCCTGCCTGTGAGCCTGTCTGAGTGAGTGTGTGCCTGCCTGTGAGCCTGTCTGAGTGAGTGTGTGCCTGCCTGCCTGAGTGCCTGCCTGAGTGAGTGCCTGCCTGAGTGAGTGCCTGCCTGAGTGAGTGCCTGCCTGAGTATGTGAGTGTGTGCCTGCCTTAGTGTGAGTGCCTGCCTTAGTGTGAGTGCCTGCCTGAGTGTCTGAGTGAGTGTGTGACTGGCTGAGTGTGTGCCTGCCTGAATGAGTGCCTGCCTGAGTTTCTGCCTGAGTGGGTGCCTGTCTGAGTGCCAGAGTGCGTGTCTGAATGTTTTAGTAAGTGTGTGCTGCCTGAGTGAGTGTCTGCCTGAGTGAGTGTGTGCCTGCCTGAGTGTGAGTGCCTGAGTAAGTGTGTGCATGTGAGTGACTGAGTAAGTGCCTGCCTGAGTAACTGCGTGCCTGGGTGCCTGCCTGCCAGACTGAGTGCCTGTCTGAATAAGTGCGTGCCTGCCTGAGTGAGTGCCTGAGTGAATGTGTGCCTGCCTGAGTGAGTGCCTGTCTGAGTGTGTACCTGAGTGAGTGTGTGCCTGGGTAATGTGTGCCTTGGTACCTGCCTGCCAGAGTGTGTGCCAGCCTGAGTGTGGGTTTGTTTGCCTGAATTAGTGTGAGTGCCTGCCTGCCTTAAAGTGTGTGCGTCTGTCAGAGTGTGAGTGAGTGATAGTGTACCTGGGTGCCTGCCTGAGTGTGTGCCTGAGTAATGTGTGCCTGGGTACCTGCCTGAGTGCGTGTGTGTCTGCCTGAGTTAGTGTGAGTGCCTGCCTGAATGTATGCCTGCCTGTGTGAGTGTGTGCATGGCTGAGTGAATGCGTGCCTGGGTGCCCGCCTGCCTTAGTGTGTGCCTGCCTGAGGGAGTGCCTGCCTGAGTGTGTCTGCCTGAGAGAGTGTGAGTGCCTGCCTGAGTATGTGACTGAGTGTGTGCCTGCCTGAGTGAGTGCCTGAGTGCCTGCCTGAGTGAGTGTGTGCCTGCCTGAGTGCCAGACTGAGTTTCTGAATGTTTGAGTAAGTGTGTGCTGCCTGAGTGAGTGTGTGCCTGCCTCAGTGGGTGCCTGCCTGAGTGAGTGTGAGTGCCTGAGTAAGTGCCTGCCTGTGTGCATGTGCCTGCCTGAGTAAGTGCGTGCCTGAGTAAGTGCGTGCCTGGGTGCCTGCCTGCCAGACTGAGTGCCTGTCTGAATAAGTGCGTGCCTGCCTGAGTGAGTGCCTGAGTAATGTGTGCCTGGGTACCTGCCTGCCTGAGTTAGTGTGAGTACCTGTCTGCATGCCTGAGTGTGTGCGTCTGTCAGAGTGTGAGTGAGTGCCTGAATGAATGTGTGCCTGGGTGCCTGCCTGAGTGTGTGCCTGAGTAATGTGTGCCTGGGTACCTGCCTGCCTGAGTGTGTGCCTGAGTGCGTGTGTGTCTGCCTGAGTTAGTTTGAGGGCCTGCCTCCCTGAGTGTCTGCCTGCCTGAGTATCTGCCTGCCTGAGTATCTGCCTGCCTGAGTGAATGCGTGACTGGCTGCCTTAGTGTGTGCATGCTTGAGTTAGTGAGTGCCTGAGTTAGTGAGTGTCTGCATGAGTGTGTGCCTGCCTGAGTGTGGGTGTCTCCCTGAGTGTGGGTGTCTGCCTGCCTGAGTGAGTGTGAGCCTGCCTGCCTGGGTGCCTACCTGAGAGAGTGTGTGCCTGCCTGAGTGAGTGCGTGCATGGCTGAGTGAATGCTTGCATGGCTGAGTGAATGCGTGCCTGAGTGCCTGCCTGCCTTAGTGTGTGCCTGCCTGAGTTAGTGTGTGCCTGCCTGAGTGCCTTCCTTCCTAAGTGCCTGTCTGAGTGCCTGCCTGAGTGAGTGCCTCTGTCTAAGTGTGAGTGAGTGCCTGAGTGAGTGCCTGCCCGAGTGTGTGTGTGTGTCTGCCTGAGAGCGTGTGAGTGCCCGCCTGCATGTGAGTCTGCCTGAGTGTGTGACTGCCTGAGTGCATGCCTGAGTGAATGTGTGCCTGTCTAACTGAGTGTGTGCCTGCCTGAGTTTCTGCCTGAGTGCTTGTGTGTCTGCCTGAGTTAGTGTGAGTGAGTGCCTGCCTGGGTGCCTGCCTGCCTGAGTGTTTGCCTGCCTGAGTGTTTGTGTGCCTGCCTGAGTTAGTGTGCGCCTGCCTGAGGGAGTGCCTGCCTGAGTGTGTCTGCCTGAGAGAGTGTGAGTGCCTGCCTGAGTATGTGACTGAGTGTGTGCCTGCCTGAGTGAGTGCCTGCCTGAGTGAGTGCCTGAGTGCCTGCCTGAGTGAGTGTGTGCCTGCCTGAGTGCCAGACTGAGTTTCTGAATGTTTGAGTAAGTGTGTGCTGCCTGAGTGAGTGTGTGCCTGCCTCAGTGGGTGCCTGCCTGAGTGAGTGTGAGTGCCTGAGAAAGTGCCTGCCTGTGTGCATGTGCCTGCCTGAGTAAGTGCGTGCCTGAGTAAGTGCGTGCCTGGGTGCCTGCCTGCCAGACTGAGTGCCTGTCTGAATAAGTGCGTGCCTGCCTGAGTGAGTGCCTGAGTAATGTGTGCCTGGGTACCTGCCTGCCTGAGTTAGTGTGAGTACCTGTCTGCATGCCTGAGTGTGTGCGTCTGTCAGAGTGTGAGTGAGTGCCTGAATGAATGTGTGCCTGGGTGCCTGCCTGAGTGTGTGCCTGAGTAATGTGTGCCTGGGTACCTGCCTGCCTGAGTGTGTGCCTGAGTGCGTGTGTGTCTGCCTGAGTTAGTTTGAGGGCCTGCCTCCCTGAGTGTCTGCCTGCCTGAGTATCTGCCTGCCTGAGTGAATGCGTGACTGGCTGCCTTAGTGTGTGCATGCTTGAGTTAGTGAGTGCCTGAGTTAGTGAGTGTCTGCATGAGTGTGTGCCTGCCTAAGTGTGGGTGTCTCCCTGAGTGTGGGTGTCTGCCTGCCTGAGTGAGTGTGAGCCTGCCTGCCTGGGTGCCTACCTGAGAGAGTGTGTGCCTGCCTGAGTGAGTGCGTGCATGGCTGAGTGAATGCGTGCATGGCTGAGTGAATGCGTGCCTGAGTGCCTGCCTGCCTTAATGTGTGCCTGCCTGAGTTAGTGTGTGCCTGCCTGAGTGCCTTCCTTCCTAAGTGCCTGCCTGAGTGAGTGCCTCTGTCTAAGTGTGAGTGAGTGCCTGAGTGAGTGCCTGCCGGAGTGTGTGTGTGTCTGCCTGAGAGCGTGTGAGTGCCCGCCTGCATGTGAGTCTGCCTGAGTGCATGCCTGAGTGAATGTGTGCCTGTCTAACTGAGTGTGTGCCTGCCTGAGTTTCTGCCTGAGTGCTTGTGTGTCTGCCTGAGTTAGTGTGAGTGAGTGCCTGCCTGAGTGCCTGCCTGCCTGAGTGTTTGCCTGCCTGAGTGCTTGTGTGCCTGCCTGAGTTAGTGTGCGCCTGCCTGAGTGAGTGCCTGCCCGAGTGAGTGTGTGTGTCTGTGTGAGTGAGTGAGTATGTCTCAGAGTGATTCTGTCTGTGTCTGGAGGGCAATTCACTGGGGCTGGGGAGGTCACGGGGCAATTCTCGGGTTGGGGGAGGTCACGGGGCAATTCTCTGGGGCTGGGGGGGATTCTTTGGGGTTGGAGGAGGTCATGGGGCAAGTCTCTGGGGTTGGTAGGCAATTCTCTGGAGCTGGGGGCGGCAATTATCTGGGGCTGGGGGAGGTCACAGGACAATTCTCTGGGCTAAGGGCAATTCTTTGGGGCTGGGGAAGGTCATGGGGCAATTCTCTGGGGCTGGGTGGCCATTCACTGGGGTTTGGGGAGGTCACAGGGCAATTCTCTGGGACTGGGGGTGGTCATGGGGCAATTCTCTGGGGCTGGGGGAATTTCTCTGGTGTTGGTGGAGGTC
Source organism: Discoglossus pictus (assembly GCA_027410445.1). Lineage (NCBI taxonomy): Eukaryota > Metazoa > Chordata > Amphibia > Anura > Alytidae > Discoglossus > Discoglossus pictus. The sequence goes on along the minus strand of CM050164.1, from coordinate 326,167,640 downwards.
ATGGGACAATTTTCTGGTGCTGGGAGGCAATTATCTGGGGTTGCGGAGGTCATGGGGCAATTCTCTAGGGCTGGAGGGCAATGCTCTGGGATTGGGGGGCAATTCTCTGGGGTTGGATGACATCATGGGGCAATTCTCTGGGGCTGGGGCAATTCACTGGGGTTGGGGGAGGTCACCGGGCAAGTCTATGGGGCTGTGGGGCAATTCTCTTGGGTTGGGGGGGGCAATTCTATGGGGTTGGGGGAGGGCATGGTGCAATTCTCTGGGGCTGGGGGGCAATTCTCTGGGGTTGAGGGAGGTCATGGGGCATTTCTTTGGGGCTGGGGGGCAATGCTCCGGGATTGGGGGGGGGGGCATTTCTCTGGGGCTGGGGGAGGTCACCGGGCAATTCTCCGGGGCCAGGGGGCAATGCTCCGGGGGTTTGGTGAGAGGCAATTATCTAAGGCTGGGGGAGGTCACCGGGCAATTCTCTGGGGCTGGGGGAGGTAATGGGACAATTATATGGGGCTGGGGGGCAATTCTCTGGGGTTGGTGGAGGTCACCAATTCTCTGGGACTGGAGGGCAATTCTCTGGGGTTGGGGGACGTCATGGGGCAATTCTCTGATGTTGGGGGAGGTCATGGGGCAATTCTATGGAGCTGTGGGGCAATCGGGTTGAGGGGCAATTCTCTGTGGTTGGGGGGAGGTCACGGCAATTATATGGGGCTGGGGGGCAATGCTCTGGGGTTAGAGGGCAATTCTTTGGGGCTGGGGGCAATTTTCTGGGGTTGAGGAGGTCATGGGGCAATTCTCTGGGGAGCAATTCTCTGGGGTTGGGGGAAGTCACGGGGCAATTCTATGCAGCTGGGGGGCAATGCTCTGGGGTTGGAGGGCAATTCTTTGGAACTGGGGGGCAATGTTCAGGGGTTGAGGAGGTCATGGGGCAATTCTCTGGGGAGCAATTCTCTGGTATTGGGGGAGGTCACAGAGCAATTTTCTGGGGCTGAGGGAGGTCATGGGGCAATTCTATGGAGCTGTGGGGCAATTCTCTTGAGGTTGGTGGAGGTCACAGGGCAATTCTCTTAGGCTGGGGGGCAATTCTCTGGGGTTGGGGGAGGCCATGGGGCAATTCTCTGGGGCTGGGGGCAATTATTTGGGGTTGGGGAGGTCACAGGGCAATTCTCTGCGGCTGTGGAGCTATTCTCTGGGGCTGGGGGGGCGAGTATCACCTGGGATGTAGATAAAACAATCAGTGAATGAAGGGACATAAATATAAAGTAAAGTGTCTGATACCATGTGACTTCCCACAGTAGGGCAGACAACAGGTGCAAATTGAGCATGTCTGCACAATCCCCAGGCAAAAAAAGAAACATTGTATAAGATATGCTAGTTTTCCCTAGGAATTTCTGGGAGTGTCAACATTGAGAGAAAAAACTCTTTGCAAAAGCAAGAAATTCAGCAAACTTTAGGCTTTAACTGTTAACCTAACTGTTTACATTGTAATTTTTTCATGCACATTATAAATTCTCCTCTATCAGATGCATTAATAACCCAGCTCACTTTAAACAAATAGAGAAAAATAGTAGCTAATTAAAATATATAGCATTTAGATACTCCAGAAAACCCTTAAATTATAAGCAATTATTTTTAAAGACTAAATTATATCTCTGACTTTAAACAAATAAAGAAAATTATTAACCAACTGAAATATATAGCTTTTGGATACTCCAGTGCCTTTAATTAAGCATTTATATCTAGATATTAGATAACTTAAACAATTAGCTACATCCTACTACGGAATATGATACTTTAATCATATCCTGCTTAAGTGTACACATTTTCAAAAAAATATTATAAAATATTTGAGGAATACACTTAAACACCAAATTAAAACTTAATTCACACAAATCTGTTTTTGTTTCCCTTCCCCCCCTTTTTATTTCTCATATAATAACTAAATCTCACGTATTTTCTTTTTTATTTGTACAGAATGTTATCTATTGATTATTATATTTATTGTTGTGAATTTCTATTTATATGTCCTCAATAAAGACATTGGGCCTCATTCTATTATCGGCCGTAAAACGGCCGTAAGGCTGCGATTCCTTGCGGGGTCCCGTTACCTCGCAATTCTATTAAACGGCCCCGCAAGGATCTCCTCTTACGGCCGGCCGTATATCTTGCAACCGGCCGTAAGCTCAGAAATCTTTAAAGTCAAAAATAAATTCAAGACAGCACTATAAAGCTCTGTAAATGCTAGGGAGCATATTGGGGGACATGAGGATTAATAGTAACCCACTCTCAAGCTTGCACATCAGCCCAAATCCGAGTTTACATTAACTGTTTATTTTCCGGCCGCAGCGTGGCCGGGTCTGAGGTGCTCCAAGCCCTCTGGACTTTTTACATGGATGTTTGACATTTTTTTTTACGGATTTGAGAATAGGGGAATGTTGTGCTATTTTTGCTAACACCTACAATCACTTTATAGTTCCTCAGAGTGCAGGATGCCTTTATTTCTGCTTTATAATGTGCTTAATTGGTGCTAGCGGGACCTTTTTCCTGCAAGTAAGCTGCGGCTCACTTTTAGCCTTGCAGAGAGGGTTCCCGGAGTAATAGAATAGCAACCGGGCTTTTCTTGGGGCCGAAACTCTTGCGGCCGAAACTCTTGCAGCCGTTTTAGATCAAAGGCTTTCCTGCGGCGCGTGAGGCCGCAAGGGATAACAAGGCGTCGGCCGCAAGCCTGCCGGAATCACCGGCCGGAGGGGAATAGAATAGGCAAATAGCTTGCGGCCGGTCCTTGCGGCCCCGCATCTCCTACGGCCGGTAATAGAATGAGGCCCATTGAAAGGGAAAAAAAAAGTAGTCCCTATAAGGCCATGCCGCGAGTAGCTCATGCGGAGATTGACAAGTACACTCAGCACCAATTGAAACTATGTGTATGAGCTCTGAGGGCAAACGTGTGTAAGGACTGATCCTTACCTATGCAACCCATAATAGAAATGTTTACAGACAAATACTGAATGGTGCTATGTGTAGGAGAATGTGACAATGAATATCTCTTATTCTTCTACAGCACTACCAGCACCATAAATGCAGCCAACAAAGAAGGAACATGAGGAGGTATTACAATTCCAAATTTAAGTAAAACTTGGAGGAGGTATCAGGACCATCAACAATCACTGTGGAATATGATTCCACAGCCTCCATTCTCCCACAGATAGACCCACCGCCTACCTATGCTCAGTTGGGTTCTTGGGCAGATGCTCATCCACCACCACAAACACCATCAAGACCAACACCACAAATTGAGAGCCCAGCCGCATCTGAGAGCACCCTCTCAGACACTATCTAAAACATTGGAGTGAAGGAACAGCTTCTGGACATGCAATTTCAGCAGCAATTAGAAGATCTGGACTGACACTTCCAAGAGATGGATGATTAATGATTGTCATTCAATCCTGGAATGCGGGCAGCACTCATGGTCCTGAGCTTACCATCAATGTATTAAGTAATATGCCATGTTAAGGTGTTAGGAATCACATACTGATTGCACATGATCATCGTAGTTGACACACATGGCATGTTAAATTTCACATATAACATGGTAATACATTTCAGGGGATGCCCACTGAATGTTAATACAGAAACATTGTTGAAGGGATTGTAAATGTATGCTGGGTAGAAGTTTATCCATGTGGTTCAGCATTAAGCAGGTGCAACATTGCATTAGTTGGATGTTAGTGTTTAATTGTCTGACATTTATGTGTGATATTTATTTTAGGTTGTAGGATTTTATTTTATGTAATTGTCTTTTTTAATTTCAGTAATTGCTTTTTTTTTATTTTATGTAATGTAGGTTTTATTTTTTGTGTAATGTAGGTTTTTTTAATTTATGTAGGTAGAACTTTCTTTTGTAATATAAGTGTTTTTGTATTTTTTGTAATTTTCCTTTTTCTGTGTGATTAGTGGGGTACTAGGGGGTTTATTAGGGGGTTGGTAGGTAGTGTATGGGGTTAATAGGGTAGGGTAGAGGAAGTAATTAGTTAGGGGGGTTAATTTGGATATAATGGTTTATTGGGGGGGATAGTGAAGTGTAATGTAGTGTTTGTACTTAATGTCCTGAGGGTCGTGGAGGACCCTCATGGCACTTACAGGGTTAATGTAAGAGATATTATTGTCCCTTAAGGGTCTATATGGAAGAGATGGGGTTAAGTAGAGGCTTATGGGGATCTGTATAGACATAAGTGATGTGGATATTTAGGTGCTTATGAGTGATAGGGTTAATTTATTATTGTAGCACAGGTACTTTAAGGACCTTTAAGGACCTTTATGGTCCTTTATGGACCTCGGGGGCACCAAATTTGAATATTAAATGTAGAGGGGGTCCCAATGTAGAGGGGGTCCCAATGGGGACCCCGGCTGCAATTGTTAATGTGGGGACCCTCCGGGGGTCCCAATGGGGACCCCACAGCACAGGGGAGTTAATGTTAACTGCCGTGGTGGTACTTTCTGTACCCCCGTGGCATGGGGGGAAACATTTGTGTGTCACGGGCCCTTTAAGAACCCACGGCAGGGAATAAAAAAAAAAAAATGCAAGATGTATAGGACATTTTGATTGGCTGATGTAACTGTCAATCATTAGTAATCCAGTCAGAAGGTGCAATTGCCTTCAGCCAATCAGAATGGGATACACCTCCACAGGGTTTATCCCACTGTCATTGGCTCCAAGCATCTGCATCTTCTGGTTGGCTGCAATCTGATTGACAGTTACAACAGCCAATCAGAAGATTGTCTTTTTTATTTTCAGTAATGGTCTTTTTTTTTAAATTTCATGTAATGTAGTTTTTTATTTTATGTAATGAAGGTTTTATTTTTTGTGTAATGTATTTTCTTATGTTATGTAATGTAGGTAGAACTTTTTTGTGTACTATGGGTGTTTTTTATTTTTTGTAATTTTTTTCTATGTGATTAGTGGGGTACTAGAGTTTATTATGGGGTTGGTAGGTAGCGTAGGGGTTAATAGGTTAGGGTATGAGCTGGGTAGGTAGTGTAAGGTTTAATATGGTAGGAGGGGGTTTATAGGATAGGGGTTTACTGGGTACATTTGGGGTTAAATAAGCCCAGTTACGGTTAAATAGGACTAGATGCGGTTAAATAAGTCTAGATGGGGTTAACTAGGATCAGTTAGGGTTAAGGGGGGACAGTTAGGGTTAATGGGGTACAATTAGGGTTAATAGTGTAGTGTAGTGCTTAGACTTTGTGTCATGAGGTTTCTGGAGGACCCTCATGGCACTTATAGTGTTATCATAGGGGCTAATAGTGTCCTATAGGGACCTATATAGACCCCTATTGGACTGAGGGTGTTCATTTTAGTCCCATGATGGTCTATATTGACCCCCATGAGTGATGGGGTTAATTTTAGGTGCCGGGGGATATAGTACCCCGTGGCAGGGGTTAATTTTTTATTTTAGTGCTTGTCCTTTAAAAACCTTTAAGGTCCGCGAGGCGGAATTATTAAATTTTAAATGCAGCGGCCTGGATTGCGCATTGGTGCGCTGCGGGCCCTTTAAGGAGTTGAGGGGGTACATTGGCATTTTTTTTATGCAGTAGGGGGCCCGATCGAGACCCCCATAGCAAGGGTTAATGTGGGGACCCGGCGGTGGTCCCGATGGGGACCCCATAGCATAAGGGGGGTTATTGTTAGTTGCCGCGGGGGTACTTTACTGTACCCTCGTGGCATGGGGGTAACCATTAGTGTACCACGTGCCCTTTAAGGACACGCAGCAGGGAATTTAACATTTTTCAAATGCTGCAGATGGGGTTGATGTGGGGACACTGTTGGGGTCCCAATCGGGATCCCAACAGCATGGAGTTAATGTGGGGACCCTGCGGGCATCCCTATTGGGACCCCTGCAGCATGGGGGTAACTATTAGTGTGCCATGGGCCCTTTAAGGAACTTAATATTTTTAAATACTGCAGGGGTCCCGTTCGGGACCCCTACATCATGGGGGTTTGATTTGGGAGCAGTGGGGAGGATACATAGTTACATAGTTACATAGTTACATAGTAATTAAGGTTGAAAAAAGACTTTCAGTCCATCAAGTTCAACCTGTTAAGATCTCCTCTGATCTGCAATATGCGGATTAGTTATTAATTAAATTATTGATTAAATAATTATTAATAGTATAGTATTGGAGAATGAATAAAGAGTTAGTCCATCAAGTTCAACCTTTTTAGATCTCTATTGATCTTTTTAATTTGGACTATTTATTATTATTGTTAATTGTTAATTATTGTTAATTGATCCAGAGGAAGGCAAACATAAAAAAAACCCCATTGAAACTTTGCCAATTGTCTCATAAGGGGGAAAAAAAGCAAAATTCCTTCCTGACCCCAGAAACTGGCGATCAAATTTCTCCCTGGATCAATATTCCTTCGCTAGTTATCTAGGATAGCCTTGAATGCCCTCTTTATTCAGAAATATATCTAACCCCTTTTTGAAGTTGTCTATCGAATTCGCTGTCACCACCTCCTTTGGTAGAGAATTCCACAGTTTAACCACCCTAACTGTGAAGAACCCTTTTCTTTGTTTAAGGTGAAATCTTTTTTCCTCTAACCTCAACGGATGTCCTCTTGTCAGTTGAAAATCTCTTGCTACAAAAAGCTCACTTGACAAAGCCTTATATGGACCCTGGATGTATTTAAATAACGTAATCATATCTCCTCTTAGACGCCTTTTTTCTAGCGAAAATAAGTTTAATTTTGCTAGTCTTTCTTCATAACTTAGCCCCTCCATTCCCCTTATTAGTTTTGTAGCCCTTCTCTGTACTTTTTCCAGCTCTAAGATGTCTTTTTTGTGAGGTGGTGCCCAAAATTGTACTCCATATTCCAAATGAGGGCGTACTAGAGATTTGTATAGTGGCAGAATTATATCTTCTTCCCTGGCTTCTATACCCTTCCTAATACATGCTAATATTTTATTTGCCTTTGCAGCCGCTGCTTGGCTTTGAGCGCTGTTACCTAGGTGGTTGTCCACTAGTACTCCCAAATCCCTTTCAATATCTGATACCCCTAGATTTGCTCCATTAAGATTATAGATTGCTTGGCTATTTTTCCTTCCCAAATGCATAACCTTACATTTATTTGTATTAAATCTCATCTGCCATTTAGCCGCCCATTTCTCTAATTTATGCAAATCCTTTTGTAGGGAAAGTACATCATTATCTGATTTTATTACCTTGCACAACTTAGTGTCATCAGCAAAAATGGAGACACTACATTCGAGTCCTACTTCAATGTCATTAATAAATATGTTAAAAAGGAGAGGACCCAATACTGAGCCCTGAGGAACCCCACTTATCACATTAGACCAATCGGAGTATGTTCCATTTACAACAACCCTTTGCTTCCTGTCTTTTAGCCAGCTCTCGATCCATGAGCAGATATTTACTGCAATTCCTGTATCCCTTAGTTTGCTCACTAGTCTTCCATGTGGCACTGTATCAAATGCCTTTGAAAAATCTAAAAAGACTACATCCACTGAGTTGCCCTGATCCAAGTTCCTACTAACCTCCTCATAAAAACTAATTAGATTGGTCTGACACGACCTTTCCTTCATAAATCCATGTTGACTGCTACCTATGATCCTGTTCAAATAGACATATTCTTGTATTCTGTCCCTTATTAACCCTTCTAAAAGCTTCCCAACTACAGAAGTGAGGCTCACTGGTCTATAATTCCCCGGATTTGCTCTAGATCCCTTCTTAAATATAGGTATCACCTCTGCTTTTCTCCAGTCATCTGGTAGAGACCCTGTAGTGAGCGAGTCTTTAAAGATTAGATATAATGGTTTGGCTATTACAGAACCCAGCTCCCTCAGTACCCTTGGATGTATTCCATCAGGACCTGGGGCTTTATTAACATTTATTTTCTCCAACCTCTTTTGTATTTCTTCCTGCGTTAACCAATTATTTAGTGAAGGTAGTGTAGCCCCATTATGTTGCAGTGTCCCAACCACTGGTACCTCCCTTGTGTAAACCGAAGAAAAGAACCTATTTAGCTCATCTGCCTTTTCCTGGTCACTAATTATCAGATGGCCTGTGTCACATTGTAATGGTCCTATCGATTCCTTCCTGGCCTTCTTCCCATTAATATATTTATAAAATATTTTAGGGTTAGTCTTACTTTCCATTGCAACTGACTTCTCATTTTCTATTTTAGCCAGTCTAATAGCCCTTTTGCAAGCCTTGTTGATTTCCTTATAGTCACATAAAGATGCCTCTGTTCCCTCCTTCTTGTATAATTTAAATGCATACTTCTTTTTCCTCATCATGATCTTTAAGTCATTGTTAAGCCACATGGGATGTGATTTACTCCTATTTATTTTATTTCCACATGGTACATGCTGATGAGTATGTTTATTTAGTAAGGATTTGAATGTTGTCCATTTATTTTCAGTATTCTTCCCTGTAAGTTCTTTGTCCCAGTCTATATGTTGTATTGCTGCCCGTAGCCCATAAAAGTTAGCCCTTTTAAAATTTAGAGTTTTTGTTGGCCCCTTACAACTCTGTTTTTTGTATTCAATCTCAAATGAGACTGTGTTGTGATCACTGTTCCCCAAGGGTTCCCCTATTTTTACATTTGATATTATATCAATATTACTTGTGATGACTAAATCCAAGATGGCCCCATTTCTAGTAGGTTCTTGTATTACCTGGGCTAGATAATGATCCCTGAGTGTACTCAAGAACCTGCTCCCCTTAGCTGAGCTGCTGGTCTCGTTTATCCAGTTTATATCAGGGTAATTAAAGTCTCCCATTATTAGAACTTGCCCATGCTTAGCTGCATTTCCAATCTGTAACAATAATTGTATTTCCTCACTTTCAGCTATATTTGGGGGTTTATAGCATACTCCCACCAATATGCATTTAGAATTAGCTCCTCCACTATTTAGCTCAACCCACAAGGATTCAATGATGCCGTTAGTGCCAGCATAAATATCTTCTCTAACTATAGGCTTAAATTCAGGCTTAACATAAAGACAGATCCCTCCTCCTCTTTTACCATTGCCCCTATCTTTCCTAAATAGGTTATAACCATCCAGATTAACAGTCCAGTCATGAGATTCATCCCACCATGTTTCCGTAATGCCTATTAAGCCCCATTTTTCTTGTACTGCTAATATTTCTAGCTCATCCATTTTCCCAGGCAAACTTCTTGCGTTTGCAATCATACACTTTATGTTGCTATGGCTCTGCTGATGTGAAGTGCCTGCCACTGTATTTGAGGCCCCTATTAATATCTCCCTACTTTCTATTGTAACCCTCCCCCCTTCTCCTCCCCCATGGGTAAATAATTCATCCCTTTCCCTCTCTACCCTATTTACCCCAATACTTCTATATAGTCCCTCCCCCCCACCTACAAGTTTAAAAACTCCCCCAGCCGTTCTACCATCCTATTCCCTAGCACAAAAGCGCCCTCATCATTAAGGTGCAATCCATCCCTGCTATAGAGATTGTACCCAAGTGAGAAGTCAGCCCAGTGCTCTAAAAACCCCAAACCCTCTGCACTGCACCACTTTTTTTAGCCACGCATTAACCTCCCTAAGCTCCTTCTGCCTCCCTGGGCTAGCACGTGGCACTGGTAGTATCTCAGAAAATACTACCTTGGAGGTCCTTGCTTTAAGCTTATTCCCTAATTCTCTAAAATCATTCTTTAGGACGCTCCATCTTCCACTAACTTTGTCATTGGTACCAATGTGTACCAAGACCGCCGGTTCATTACCAGCCCCTCCCAATAATTTATCCACCCGATCCACAACATGCCGAACCCGAGCACCCGGGAGACAGCAAACTGTTCGATTGCTGGGATCTGGGTGACAAATTACCCTGTCTACCTTCCTAATAATAGAGTCCCCTACCACCAAAACATGTCTGTTGCTCTGCCTATTCTGCCCTCCCTCTTCTCCAGTAGAGCTGTTCGCCCGGCTGTTAGAGGGAACAGCTCTATCTGGCATTGCCATTCCTGAATGGACATCGCCAACAGTTTCACTCAATCTGGCAAATCTGTTGGTGTTTGACAACTCAGAACTGGCCTGCCTCCTCCTGTTCCCCCTGCTTCCCCTTGTAACTGTAACCCAGCTACCTCCCTGGCCATCCTCCCTAGCCCCAGCTCCTCCCTCCATACTAGGCCCAGCTAAACTGTGCTCCGTGAGCACCAATTCCCTTTCCAGTGGAGCAATATCACTAAGTGCTGCAATTCTCCTCTCCAGATCTTCAATTTGAGCTTCCAAAGAGGCAACATGCTCACACCTGTCACAGAGGTATGGACCCTGGATCATATGTTCCAGTAGTGCATACATTTGACAGGATGTACACTGAATAAGGTTGCCACTGGACTGACTCATAATTATTATTATTGTCTACGAAATTTCAGTGGGAAAAATAAAGAATATAATATAATATATTTATATAAAGTTTTCCTCCTTTGCACTATAAATCTGCCCTCCCTTTTCTTTGAAGGCCCTCCTTTTATTTAAACTCCTAGGCTTTTACTAGAATTGCACTTGATACTGAAAATGTTCGCAAGCTCACAAGTTCCCCTTCTCCGGTTTCTATTAACTTCTGCCTTCTCGCCTGGGCACAATTAGTGCACTCTGCAATTTATCAGCCTTTACTTGTAAGGTAAATCCACTTGTAAACAGGCCCCAAACCAGCTCACAAACCTTTTATACAAGTTTAACAGTCAAGCCACACCCCTCTCACCTGGGCACAATTAGTGCACTCTGCAGTTTATTAGCCTTTACTTTTTAAGGTAAATCCACTTGTAAACAGACCCCAAACCAGCTCACAAACCTTTTATACAAGTTTAACAGTCAAGCCACACCCCTCTCACCTGGGCACAATTAGTGCACTCTGCAGTTTATTAGCCTTTACTTTTTAAGGTAAATCCACTTGTAAACAGGCCCCAAACCAGCTCACAAACCTTTTATACAAGTTTAACAGTCAAGCCACACCCCTCTCACCTGGGCACAATTAGTGCACTCTGCAGTTTCTCAGCCTTTACTTTTTAAGGTAAATCCACTTGTAAACCGTTACGTAAGGGCTTTGTGAGCCCTTGCAACACCTCCTTGTTAAAGTAGGCTGGAGATGGCTTATTTGCCATCTACAGGCATGGCCGGAAGAGTTAATCAAAGCAATTGAGTAGCAAAGTGGCCATTTTTGCTCTCGGGACTCTTGTGGCCGTGAAAGATAAAAGGCTTTGAGGGAAGTAACTTGTGGATGTACTTAAAGCAAGGAAAAGTAGTGCACAGCAAGTAACCCGATCGGAGCTTGCAAGTAATAAGGCAATTGAATAGGTAAGTAACTTGCGACCTCCACTTACTACTACTTTTTTGAAGTAGCAAATGAATGAGGCCCTAGGGCTTACAAAAACAAGTAGAATTTCCATAAGCTCCTAAAGGAACTATGAGCACTATTCTATTAGAAGCCTGCAAATGCCTTGAACGTGTAATTTTGGATGCAGGTATTTTTTTATCTACATGTTAAGATGCATTCTATTGACTCAAGCTCGCAATTTACTTCCTTAAGTCTAAAATTGTAAACCCTGCCTTTCTAAGTAGGATTTCAGCGGGAATGATAATATGATCTGACAATTTTAAGCTAGCAGTAATTTACTTCTTAGACACAGCCAATAGTAAATAAGTCATCATGGATTGAGTAAAACATGGAAGCTAGACATAATCTGCAATAGGATGCTACATATTAATTAGTGCCGATAAGTAATATTTGCAGAATGGCCTCACAATCAAGCAATTTATAAAATGCATTAGACCATCTGTTTACATCCATGTGGGTTTCATGATATGTATTATTAACACTTAGATTCCCGGGATCAATATTACACACAAATAACAATTAAAAATTAAAAAATTAAATAATTGCATATTTGTTGGTTTGAGACTGTTCTGTACTTTATTCTACTGTGTTTCCATGCTTTTAAAGTTCAGTACTGTGTGTTTAATTGCTGCTCCAGCTTTAATACATTTTTGAAAAAGCCCTTGCAAGTCCTATTTAGTACTTGTATTATTTTGACAGAAACTGGATACTTTTTTTCAGTTGCGGGTTAGACTTAATTTGTGAGCTAGCGCTACAGGTCTATTAGAATATTGATTTTGTGTAACTTTCATTAGTAAGAGCTCATAATACGAGCTGTGCCAAAACCAATTGAGTCCTAAGGCAGGTTTTGCAGTTTTGGCTGACTTGTAGTGATTGAGGGCGGGTAACTTGTAATTGGATTGTGAGTAACTAAATGAATATGTGGCAATTAAGAGCAGTTTTAAGTGTGTGTAAATTTATGAATTGAGCAATAGAATATGGCCCTATGTAATCACACTTTAGGTAACTTGTAGAGCAGGGAACACGTCACCCATAGATATTTATTGTTAACGTTAATACAGAAGTGTTAGATACTGGCAGCATGTAATAGCTACGATTATAAAAACTTTTAATTTCAAAGATTTCTTACAGGAACCAAGTAATCTAGGTCTATATTGGTATGAAAAATCATGCAACAATTATCAGTGAAAAGGTTATTAGATTCAAGTAGCAGACGAATTTATTGTGTATTTATGAAGCAACAATGTGAATTATCTTGTATCACATTTTATAGCTTTCAGATAACTGGTTTCCAATTTTACACCTTTTAAATCACTGATTTTTTACATGGAATTAACAGGTAAGAAAAGGTTTATATGAAAATTAGATTTTTCTTACTGGTTTTAAAATTGTGTATGCAAAATCAAGATTTAAATCCCCTTTTCACAAACTACTTGGCCTATAGTGAAAATAATACCATCCCCACTGTGAAGCATGGTGGTGGCTCACTGATGTTTTGCTTTTTTTGGCGGGGGAGCGCTAGAGGCACAGGAATCTTGTAAAAATTAATGGCAAGATGAATACAGCATGTTGTCAGAAATTACTAGCAGACAATTTGCATTCTTCTGCACAAAGGCTGTGCATTGGACGCTCTTGGACTTTCCAGCATGACAATGACCCTAAGCACAAGGCCAAGTTGTCCCTCCAGTGGTTACAGCAGAAAAAGGTGATGAAGTGGCCATAACAGTCTTGTGACCTTAATATCATCGAGCCACTCTGGGGAGATCTCAAATATGCGGTTCATGCAAGACGATCAAAGACTTTGCTTGACCTGAAGGCATTTTGCAAAGACGAATGGGCAGCTATACCACCTCCAAGAATATGGGGCCACATAGACAACTATTACAAAAGACTGCACGCTAGCATGGATGCTCAAGGGGGCAATACACACTACACAAGAACTAAGGGTATGCAAACTTTTGAACGGGGCAATTTCATTTTTTTTTTGCCATGTTTTGTTTTATGATTGTGCCATTTTGTTACAACCTACAGTTGAATATGAATCCCATAAGAAATAAAAGAAATGTGTTTTGCCTGCTTCCTCACGTTTTCTTTAAACATGGTATAATACCAATTCGCCAAGGGTATGCAAACTCTTGAGTACAACTGTATAGCCTTGATGACTTTAAAAGGACAAGCCTGTCAAGAAAAAATATGTTGATAAAGTATGTAACAAATTAACATTAGGAGCTACAAGGGAGTAAACTAATTAATGTAAACACCTAACAATGTATCAATATTAATCACATTGTAAGGAGTAGGGCCACACTTTGAGCCTCATTCAATTGAGCTTTCAGGAGATCCGGGCTTCGGAAATGTAGCCCGCAAGTTACTTTGCTATTCAATTGGCGTCTTTTTGAGGGCTCTGTTCGAGTTATGGGCTCCGGCCTGCGATTTAATGCGATGGTTCAAATCGCAAGTTAATGCCCCTCCAAGCCTTTGATCTTTCACAGCCGCAAGAGTTGCGAACACTAAAATCGTGAATCGTTATTCAATTGCATTGATTCCCCCTAGCTAACCACTCCGTCAAGCCTGCAAATGGCAAAAGTCGAACCACAAGTTACTGCTACCAAGGAGGACTCGCAAAGGGCTTAATGACATGTACAGAGCACTGTAAATGCGCATATACACACACACACACACACACTAGTGTACTTTTATTAAAAGGGAAAGTGATGTTAGGTCTTAGAATTAATAGCACAACATTCCCAAGCTCGTAAATCGGCCCAACAAAATACTTGATTTCATGTTTAATTTCTGTGTTATATCGATCCTGGCAATCATATTTACGGCTTTATCAATATTGAATTATATCTGGAATGTGGGTCCGATCGGAACATGTAATTCAAGCCCGTAGGACTTCAATGAAAAATGGAGGTGGGATTTCAAAGACCTATGGGCTTGAACCACGATCAGACCCACATTCCATTGGCGGTTTCCAACTGTGAGTTACAGCCTTGCATCATTGATCATGTTCAAGCTCACAAATGCTACTTTCGATAGCATGGTTTGCGATGTGCGCTATCAGGCCAGGACTTGCGGGCCCAGCCAATTGAATACTACCATAAGTTGCGGACTCTGCAGGCCCACAGACTTACGGCACACATCCAGCGACTTGCGGGCCTGCAATTAAATGAGGCTCTTTGTCTTCAGAACAGCTTCAATCATTCCTGGACTACTGGTATATAAAGTCATGAACGGTGTGAAGTGGGATATTACACCATTCTTCAGGAAAAGCCTCCAGTTCTTTAAGGGATGAATGTGGTGGAAATCTTCCTCACGTTCTGTTCTCCAGAACTTTCCATGATGCTTAGATCTGGTGGTTGAAGAAGCCAAGGAAGGTGTTTGACTTCATCCTGATGTTTGTGAAACCACTCTGGAATTTGTTTAGCAGTGTGTATTGGGCCATTATAATCCTGGAGTATGGAAACATCATGAGGAAACAGTGATTGCACCATAGGATGCACCAGGTTCTGTAAAATGGCCTCATACTCCTTGGCTGTTATACAACCATGCAGAGTAATAATCAAATCCAATGACTCGAACAAGATGGCTGCTCATAGAGTTACATATCCTCCACCATGCTTAACAGCTGGCAACAGACATTGCCTGTTGAAAGCATAATCTGGCTTTCTCCAAACTTTACCTGTCAGGATATAGAAAACTAGGTGAAAGATGATTCATCAGACCAAATTCTTTTTTTATTTCCATTGCTCAGTGTTCTAGGTTTTCTGCTGCTTACACCAGGATATAAGTCTTTGTGTGTTGGCCATAGATACAAGTGGTTTCCAAACAACAGCCCTGGCATAAACATGGTGGGATGAATCTCATGCCTGGACTGTTAATCTGGATAACCTATATAGGACTTTAAGCCTATAGTCAGATAAGAAAATAATGCTGGAAGTAGCAGTAATATTGAATGTTTGTGGGCAGAGTTAAATAGCGGAGCAGCAAATTCCAAAAGAATATTATTTGGAGTATGCTATAAACCCCCTATTATAACTGAAAGCATGGGCAAGTTCTAATAATGGGAGACTTTAATTACCCTGAAATAAACTGGATAAATGAGACCAGCAGTTTAGCTATGGGGAGCAGGTTCTTGAGTACATTCAGGGATCATTATCTGGCCCAGTTGATACAAGAACCTACTAGAAATGAAGCTATCTTGTATTTAGTTATCACAAATAATATTGATATAGTATAACATTTTGGAATAGGGCAATCTTTGGGAAACAGCGATTACAAAGTTGAATAAAAAAAAAAGGGTCCCAACAAAAACTCTGAATTTTAAAAGGGCAGATTTTAACGGTCTAAGGACAGCAATGCAAAATATAGACTTGGACAGAGAACTAATAGGTAGAAACACTGAACATAAATGGACAACATTTAAATCCTTATTAAATATACATACTTATCACCATATACCATGTGTTAATAAAAGTAAAAGGAGTAAATCACATCCAATGTAGCTTAACAATGATTTAAAGATCAAGATACGGAGTCAAAAACAGGCATTTAAATTATACAAATAAGAGGGGGCAGAGACTGCTTCACATGAGTACAAGGAAATCAACAAGGCAGCAAAACGGCTATTAGACTGGCTAAAATAGAAAATGAAAAATTTGTTGCAAAAGAGTGTAAGGCTAACCCTAAAATATTTTTTTAAATATATTAATGGGAAGAAGGCCAGGAAGAAAGCTATTGGAACATTACAATGTGACATAGGCCGTCTAATAATTAGTGACCAGTAACAGGCAGATAAGCTAAATAGGTTCTTTTCTGCGGTACACAAGGAAAGTACCAGTGGTTGGGGCACCACAACATAATAGGGCTACACTACCTTCGCCGAATAATTGGTTAAAGCAGTTTGTATGAGGAGCATAGTAGGAACCTGGATCAAGTCAACTCAGTGATGTAGTCTTTATGGATTTTGGAAAGGCTTTTGATACAGTGCCACATGGAAGACTATTGTGCAAACTAAGGGATAAAGGAATTGCAGTAAATATATGTACATGGATTGAGAGCTGGCTAAAGACATGAAGCAAAGGGTTGTTGTAAATGGAACATACTCTGATTGGACTAATTTTGGTAAGTGGGGTTCCTCGGGCTTCAGTATTAGGTCCTCTCCTTTTTAACATATTTATTAAATAAATAAATTAGAGGAATGGGCATCTAAATGTCAGAAGAGATTTAATAGAAATAAATGTAAAGTTATGCATCTGGGAAGGAAAAATAGCCATGAAATTTATAATCTAAGAGGGCCGGCACCTGGTATATGCTAATGACGTGGCGCGCATGTGACGTCACATGCGCGCCGGGTCAAGATGGAGCGGAGGCCGGAGCAGAAGCAGGTGAGGGGAGAGGGGCAGGTATTTAGGGGGGTTTAGAATGAGGAGGGGGGTTGAGGAGGGAGGTTGAGGAGGGGGGTTGAGGTTGAGGATGGGGGGGTTGAGGAGGGAGGATGAGGATGGGGGGTTGAGGCGGGAGGTTGAGGAGGGGGGTGAGGAGGGAGGTTGAGGAGGGGGGTGAGGAGGGAGGTTGAGGAGGGGGGTGAGGAGGGAGGATGAGGAGGGAGGTTGAGGATGAGGAGGGAGGTTGAGGAGGAGGAGGGGGTTGAGGAGGGAGGATGGGGGTTGAGGATGAGGAGGGAGGTTGAGGATGAGAGGGTGTTGAGGATGAGTGGGTTGAGGATGAGGACGGAGGTTGAGGAGGGGGTTGAGCATGAGAAGGGGGTTGAGGAGGGAGGTTGAGGATGAGGAGGGGGGTTGAGGTTGAGGGGGGGTTGAGGAGGGAGGATGAGGAGGGAGGTTGAGGATGAGGAGGGGGTTGAGGTTGAGAGGGGGTTGAGGATGAGGGGGTTGAGGATGAGGGGGTTGAGGATGAGTGGGTTGAGGATGAGTGGGTTGAGGAGGGAGGTTGAGGACGGAGGTTGAGAGGGGGTTGAGCATGAGGAGGGGGTTGAGGAGGGAGGTTGAGGAGGGAGGTCGAGAATGAGGAGGGGGGAAGAGACACAGGGAAGGGAGAAGAGACACAGGAGAGGGGGGACACAGAGGGCACAAGAGGGACACAGGGGGCAGCACATTTCCCACCCTCGGCTTATACTCCAGTCACTCATTTTACCCAGTACTTTGTGGTAAAATAGGTGCCTCGGCTTATACTCGAGTATATACGGTATATACATAACAGCTTTTTGAAACTCACAATGTACAGTTTTGTTGAGACACAGAGGCGTTAATTCAATTGTGTGGTATTTTATGAGGCTGAACTTTTGTGGCATTTAGCAACTATGCTGTGAAGTGTCCATCTATCCTTGTCTGTAAGATTTGATTTATAGCAACGGTTTCTCTTTGCCAATTCAGTTTGTCCATGTTTGTCATATGCTGTCGTTATTTTTGAGACTGTTCCCCTTCACACATTAAAATCATTTTGCAGTTTTTGTGATCGACACACTTCCAATTCCAGCCCCAACTAATTAGCCTCTTTGGAACTCGGTTCATTGCATCAAGTTGCTTTGCTCAATTATCAAAGTGCTGATTGTGAGACGTCGTTAACAGATGACACATACTGCTAATTGGAAATAAACCTATGACCTATGACATTTGTAAGTGTGATTTAGTTACTGCAAGATTAAACTTTTTCATGAGGAGTTTCTATTATTTTGTCCACACCTTGTATGCAAGCCATGAGCTTAAAACCATTTTGAGAAAAAAAGAAAAACGTTTGAAGATGTTTGTAATCCAATATATAATGAATTCCCCCGCTAGACTCATCTATCATACCCAACACTTACATTATTAAATTGCGATTCAGCAAATTTAAAAGGGCTCTATTTAAGCACATAGCATATTTTTTTTACAGAAGTTTTTAGTTAATGAACTTCTATCCAAAAGCAAGGTCTCCACGAACTAAAAACTTCTGTAAAAAGAATATGCTATGTGCTTATATAGAGCCCTTTTAAATTTTCAGAATCGCAATTTTATAAGGCTGTTAATGTCAGCATCACCGGTCAGTCACTTCAGTGGCTCTCTATAACCTCCAGAATAACATATTAAATCATGACCCTAACATATAAAGCCCTTAAACAATTATGCACCCACTTTTATCTCTACTCTTACCTCAAAATACTCCCCCACCCTCCCCTCCGTTCAGCTAATTACCTTTTTCTTTCCTCCTCTCATTTCCACCTTCAGGACTTTTCTCTTGTTGCCCCAATTCTTTGAAGCTCCTTATTTTGCTCCACTAGACTTTCCTATTGTATAAACCTCACGAAAAACACATCTATTTAATAAAGTTTATCTCCTTCATCCTTAATATGCCGAATGTATCTATCAACCTCCTGTTTCACAACCAATCCCTCAGATTGTAAGTTTTTAATCATATAGGATTCTTGAAAAAGTACTTCAAAGATTCTAAGCTCAAAGACAGGGCTCTCTTTTCGTTTACTTTGTACTGATATTGGTTTTACCTTGTGTTCATACTATGTATGCACTGCAGAATATGTTGGCAAATTATAAATATAAGATAATAATAATAAGAAAGTCTAATTAACATTCCATTAGTCCTGTTGAGAAGTCTCATTCTGCAGACTTTTAAGGACATTTCTTCAAGAGTATATTTAAAATGTAGGACTACAGTAGCCCTTAAGGCTTCATAATCAGATTGTAATAAGTGAAACAAATTCTGTATATTTTATTAGTACATAATCTTACACAATTAATTTCAATATATGGCAAGCTAAATGAACGGTGGTGAACTACCACATATCTTAGTTGAAATGTTGCCCCATAGATATAGCAGTTTACCAAATAAGGATTTGTAAAGAAAAAATACAACAGGCCAATAGCATTATGGTCTTTGTAATAAGAGTAGCTCTGCCTATGTGTCACAAACAAATACTCATCATCAAAAGGAAGAACATATGGTGGTTTGCTTCCCTAAGTAATAATTCCCATGCAACTCTTACCAAACACTGGTATCAAGAAACCACCTTTCTAACTTCTTTCCAGAGCTAAAAAAGCAATATGTAAAGTCAACCACAGTTAATTTTAAGATGTACTGGATTCCAAATGCACATATGCTATTTTGTCTATTTTCCACACTGATGTCTTTGTTGTGTACTTATGTATTAGGCAGTCATATCTGATGCATAGTCCACAAATAAAGCACAACATGCTTGCAATATAAAAAACATTGAGATAACTTTTGTATCTAAAACATGTGATTTAGTTTTTTCCATCACGAAAAAAAACTTTCCAAGAGCACAAGTATCAAAATATTTTCTGAAACAAATCCAAACTAAACATGCTCAGTGAATTATAATACAAAAACTTGGAAGCTTTTTCCATTATGTATGTCTGAAAAAGGACAAAAATATTGCTGTGAATATAAATATTACTCTAGCTACTAACCATTTTTTTCTAACATGTATTAAAAAAAAAAAAATTTTCCCACAAACACCAGAACAACTTTTTTCACTTCATACAAACTCACTGTGGCAATACTTTGCTTCTCACATCTTTATTTCTAGTCATTTTTAGTTCAGTTGACAAGTAATGAGTTAAAATATATTTGGCAGGATAATGCATGAAATACATCAGGCGTTAACAAATGTATGTGGAACTTGTTCTTGTCACATAACCAAGGACTATTGCACTTTTGGGTCTGGCAACTGGATCATGATGGATCCTGGACACGTGGCCAGTTGTACCAAAGGCTATTATAATGGCAACCAGGACAATCCTACAGAGACTATATCACTTTGATTATGAGTATAGGGTTATGTTTGCTGATGTTTCTTCAATTCCTGGTTAGTGTGCTTTGAGTCAATTTTACATTTCTTGGGCACCAATTGTATGAGTATAACGTGTTTCAGGGTGTAACAATTGTATTAAGCCAATAAAATATTTTGAGGGTAGTATAACTTTAAGGTATTCACTTCCAGTAGCCATCCATGATACCCAGTTCGCTCCCAGGGCAAGGCTAGGTTCCTAACTTTGAACTTGCAGTAAGCAGTAGATCGAGCTCCACAGACTTCTATGGAAAACCCGCAGAACTCATTAAGTTATCAAATATTGTTAACTAGGCTATTAGACAGCAACTGAAACACTTTGTTTCACTAGACAAAGGTCAAGTGGTGTCAAATGCTTTGCAAGTGACAACCCTTTGATCCTTTGTCTAGGGGCTAACATCAAATTAGGAAATAATTCACCTTAATCATTGTTCCTCACCTCCCATTCAATCTAATAGGGAGCCGGAATTGTTAGAAATATTATGGAAGTTTCTGGTCAGCCACTAACACTGAATACACCCCGGAACTCCTTGACTCCACTAAGCCTACTTAAAGGCATCGATACTGGGAGGAGATGGCTAAGTATTGGGATACCCAACTACCAGTCTCCTAAGCACCACAGACCCTAGAGATATTCCATTTCCCGTTTACATTGTACCCTGGGCAAGCTAACCAGCCCTACCCCCCAGTATAGGTTCACCGCTTAGCAGAAACTTTCCCTCCAATAACCTAGGTATGTACACCCCCGACCCTTAACCAGACATGCTGGCTTCAGTGCTCACACTACTCTAACAAACCTTGGCTGTGCCCAGACATGGAACGGAGTTATCTGACATCAGGGGCCGGAGACTCATCGGCCCCTAGACAGGAAGATAGGTAGGCTTGGGCTGAACCTTGTGTGGAAATTCTAGCCCATGTGGGGCAACTTAAATACTAGGTGTGAACTTCTAATTGGGTTAGGGTAACTGGTGCTTGATGTTTCACATGTAGAAATTGTATAAAAAGGGTGAATAAACAAATAAAGATGTTGTTTGGAACACATATGTACTGCGGCTTTCATTTAGAGGGAAGGCAAGCACTATAACTTATATTTTTTAAATTAAGAAATCATTTCTGCAACTTGCCCTGGAACCTGGTAACTTGCCCTGAGAATGTGCAATTTATCCTAGTTAAGCTGTCCTGTGTGAGGGGAAAACGAACCTACACATCCTGTGGGTAGGATCTGTCTGGCAACTTTTTCAAGCCCAAAGAAGGGCAGGTTGTGACAGATTTCTTAGGAGCCAGGAAATTACATGCATGCAGATATACAGTGCCTTGAAAAAGTACCCCCCGCCCCGCCTTGACTTTTTACCTACTTTGTTACATTACAGCCTTAAATTCAATGTTTTGTTAATCTGAATTTCATGTGACGTATAAGAACAAAATAGTCTAAGTTGGTGAAGTGAAATGAGAAAAATATATACTGTACATACATTTTTTAGAAATAAAAAACAGAAAATTGGCATATGCGTATTCACCCCCTTTGTTATGAAGCCCATAAAAAGCTCTGGTTAATTACTGAAATGATGTCCACTTGTGTGCAATCTAAGTGTCACATGAGGCTGCAACGCCTAAGCAAGAGGCACCACTAACCAAACACTGCCATGAAGACCAAGAAACTCCCCAAACAAGTAAGGGACAATGTTGTTGAGAAGTACAAGTCAGGGTTACGTTATAAAAAAATATCCAAATATTTGATGATCCCCAGGAGCACCATCAAATCTATAACCAAATGGAAAGAACATGGCACAACAACAAACCTGCCAAGAGACGGACGCCCACCAAAACTCACGGACCGGGCAAGGAGGGCATTAATCAGAGAGGCAGCACAGAGACCTAAGATAACCCTGGAGGTGCTGCAGAGTTCTACAGCAGAGACTGGGGTATCTGTACATAGGACGACAATAAGCTGTATGCTCCATAGAGTTGGGCTTTATGGCAGAATGGCCAGAAGAAAGCCATTACTTTCAGCAAAAAAAAAAAAATAAATTGCACGTTCTGAGTTTGCGAAAAGGCATGTGTGAAACTCCCAAAATGTATGGAGGAAGGTGCTCTGGTCTGATGAGACTAAAATTGAACTTTTCGGCCATCAAAGAAAACGCTATGTCTGGCGCAAATCCAACACATCACATCACCCAAAGAACACCATTCCCACAGTGAAACATGGTGGTGGCAGCATCATGCTGTGGGGATGTTTTTCAGCAGCCGGGACTGGGAAATTGGTCAGAGTTAAGGAAAAGATGGATGGTGCTAAATACTGGGATATTCTTTAGCAAAACCTGTACCACTCTGTGTGTGATTTGAGGCTAGGACAGAGGTGCACCTTCCAGCAGGAGAATGACCCCAAACACACTGCTAAAGCAACACTTGAGTGGTTTATGGGGAAACATGTAAATGTATTGGAATGGCCTAGTCAAAGCACAGACCTCAATCCAATAGAAAATATGTGGTCACTCTTAAAGATTGCCGTTCACAAGCGCAAACCATCCAACTTGAAGGAGCTGGAGCAGTTTTGCAAGGATGAATGGGCAAAAATCCCAGCGGTAAGATGTGGCAAGCTCATAGAGACTTATCCAAAGCGACTTGGAGCTACGATTGCCGCAAAAGGGGCTCTACAAAGTATTGACTTTAGGGGGGTGAATAGTTATGCACATTGACTTTTTCTGTTATTTTGTCCTATTTGTTGTTTGCTTCACAATAAAAAAAAATAACATCTTCAAAGTTTTGGGCATGTACTGTAAATTAAATGATGCGAATCCTCAAACAACCCATGTTAATTCCAGGTTGTGAGGCAACAAAACCCTAAAAAATGCCAAGGGGGCGAATACATTTGCAAGGCACTATATGTAAAGTTACTAAAATGTTAGGCACCAGAAGCAAGTATTTTGGATTAATTAATCCCCTTCAAATACTGCCTCAGCTATGTATTTTTACTACTATATAAAGCACCATTTAAAAGGACTGCTATTGTCATATTTTTTATATTTATTTTTATTTAGATCTAAAATTTTAAATTATGCAACGATTTAGAATTAAAATAAAACAATACAGCCTTTAATTTATGATGTTTTATATTAAAATTACACTGTTGTGGAATCTACTATTTCGGCTTCAGCAGATCAACTTCCTGAGTTGGAAGCAGACTTTGAATACACAGGAGGTGTCTGTGTGGACAATGAGAATGTGGCAGTTACATCTGATAGCACTCCCAGCAGAATTAAAGAGAAGCTGATTAAAATCCAAAATGGAACAACATTAAAGAATAACTGAATCTTAAATGTGCAAGAAATAACTTAGTTTTTTTACTAAAAACATTTTGCTCATGTTTACTTGTTCAAAAACAATATAGATCATTTGACCATCGTGGTCCTTTAATATTGCTTGTAATAGGGGTCATTCCACGTCAATTCAACAAGGTCATGTCAACCTCCATCTCGGATTTTGGTGAATCTTGATGTACACCCTTCCGTTATGGTTGAAAGAAACCCCCTTAAATGTTTTCCTCTTTCTCAAACAGTTTTAATTTTATAGCACTTCAAACTTTCATTAAATCTGTGTTCCTCTTGACACTCTCGGCACAAGATACCCTTGCGTACATTTTATTTTTTTTCTCCATTACCAATGATCAGATCTTTGAAATTTTACACAGAGCTCAATAAAATGATGAGGATCATTTTATTGAGATTTGATAAATACTTACAAAAATGTATAAATGTACTTATAGAGTAGGTTTTTCTGCGTGTCGGCACAGTGGAACCAAAATGTTTTGAAAAGTATTGCAAAGACATGTTCTTTCTTGACATTTTGTAGAACTTTCCTACAACCCATAGCTGTAATAGAAAACAATTATGAAAATTTAACATAATATGAGTTATCATTCTTTTTTGAAAGTGCAGACTTATTTTTAGTTTTGGGGTATTTATATGTACGCAAGTGTATCTTGTGCCGATAGTCTCGAAAGAGGGAAAGACAACTCTGATTTGATGAAACTTTGAAGTGCTATAAAATGTAAACTGTTTGAGATAGAGGTAAACAATGTAAGGGGGGTTCTTTCAGCCATAAGGTAAGGGTGTACACCAAGTTTCATCAAAATCCGAGACCGAGGGTGACGAAACTCTTGTTTTTTGCGTTGATTTGATGTGGAATGACCCATAGTTCAGACAAGATGAGGTTAAATTATTTCTGAAATTTTTTGGGGGGGATGTGATTGGACATCCTGACCTGTCAACTGACAAGCTCTTATTATGTACCACTTCAGCTAAATGGAAATGTAGAATCATATATTTTTTAAGAAAAATGTAATACATAATTATATTTGTCTAAATGGCTGTTCTGCTTAGGCTTACCATAAAAAGAGAGCACAGTCTCAGTAACGGTTAGTTGATACCAAGATTTGTTTTGCAAACTTGTATTACAAAGTTCCAATCATCTACACTAATAATGCTGAACTAAAATACAAAGAAGCTGTACTGTTATAAAATGATATTACACAGGCAATGGAAAAAAAAACAAAGTTAAGTATTAAGTGTTAATTAATTAATGCCTGTAAGTGGAGGAGGATTGGAAAAAAATCAGTAAGCACTGGTTGTGTCATATTTTGGAAGGTATATTAAACATATAAATAAAGTCAAAATCACAAGCTGATCCCACAGATTCAGTAGGTTTTGTAGGTTGTAAAGGGTTTTTTCATAGGAAATGCACAATGCAACCATGATATACATCCCACATCCTCACTGTTTACCATTTACATTTTTAACCTTCTTCTATTAGAAAGACAACCAAAAATATCACAGTTGAGTTATAAATATGTTGAAGCTTATATAAAAATCTTATTTGACACATGAAAAATTATATTGGAACGTTTGAAAGCTTTTTACCGGACAAATTTAATTTATGTTGATTTTTTTTAAAAGCATATAGAAGATTGAGTTTTTAATGTTAAAATAAACTACCCAAGTTTGTTCATTTACATATCTAGACATAATTTTATTGACAAGAGCTTAATAGCCCTAATTTACTCACTGAAACCTTTAAAATAGTTCCAACAAAGGTCATGAGCACTGAGTTTCTATTGGTACTAGATGTTGTGGTAGTTTATTTTAATATTAAAAAGATGGAACTGTCCATATCCCTTTAATTATCAGAATGTATAATTATTACAAACAAAAATAGAATGCACTGGATAGATTAATTAAGGTGCCCTAATGTAATCGTGGCCGTTTTTTATGGAAAGCTAATAGAAAACAGCCACAGCATCTATGTAGCACAACAGGATTTGGTGTATTTGGCTGTCAATGAGATACAACTAGAAGATCAGCTTCTATATATGAAAGTGCCCACTTAGAAAACATTTTCACATATTTCTCATTTTGCAACTATATGATAAATCTAACAAAAAAATGTGTTCTTATTAGTATTAACTATTATGTTGGCAATGCACTCCTATAATCTGACTGGCAGTCAGTATTAGTATACTAGAGTTTTAGCAACACTTTTAGCACAGGAAAACATGCCAGCCTCCTCATACATGATCAGTTTAATGCAAACTTGTCAAGTTCTATAAATTGCACATATTTGAACTAGTCATTCATGTACACAACTGATTCCCCATAATGGAGTCAAAGGTTTATCCAATTATCTGTCATTTTCTAAAAAAAAAATGGATAGCAATGATTATGTGCTTATGCTATTTTTATTATTAAAATAAAGTTGAAATATCTTTCTGTATTCATAGTAAACTAAAAGCTGAAATTGGTAAACTTTTCCACACATTATTTAACCTATATTGAGTAAGAGTCTTGTGAGGTTGCAGTTGCCTTATCATTTATTTATTGTAAATAGTATTTAGTTTCACAAAAGTGTGTTTTGTGTAATGTCACTAATGTGATTAAAGTTCTCCATAATTTAAACTGAAAACATTGTATGAATGTATATTAAACATATAAGAGCATTAAAAAAAAAAAAAAATATATATATATATATATATATATATATAAATAGAATAGAGATAATTAATTATTTCCCATGTTCAAAATATCTTGTCTACTGGGCTGGAATATAGAATACAGTTAACAGTATCTGGTGCACTTCATGTATAAGCGAAGATCGAATACCATCTTTGCTAAACACTGAAAAAAATAAAAAATACTGTTGAATTTATTAACAATTTCCCACAAAACAGAAACCGATTTCAGTGGCGATTTGTGTGTTCAAATAATCTTAAATTACAGATTATGCTGTAAATTTCAAGCAAATTTAAAACAAAAAATATAAGGTTAAACAGGACCATTGGACAGGTCCATCTCACGAATGTTTCACATGAATTTGCCTCATTAAAGGAATCCATTCATGTAATATTTATAGCAAACATTAAAAAAGCAACAGATTAAAACCAAATTATATATTTCACAGCAGTTGTAATCTCAGATTTATATCGCAATGCAGTATTGGCCATTATAGTTAGAGAGAAGCCATGAGAGACGAGTATCCATAAAATGCCTCACTATATATTTTAGTGTTTATTAAACAAATAAAATGTGAAAAGCTCTTATGTATGGTCTTGCCCTATAATATTTTATTTTATGGTGCAATACAACTTGTTTAATGTAGTATGTTTGAGGACATATTCATTGTAATGTATGCAGTATTACAAAGCATCCCTGTGGATTACCCTAGTAAAGGAACATCACTGAAGACCATCCCTCATACATTTACAGACCCCAAGTCTTAGAGCTGTAGATAACAGCTCAAGTAACAACAACAAAAAAATGGTTAAAAAACTTTTTTGTGAGATGGTGGATGTAATCTGAAATGTTATTTAAAATGACAAAAAACTACATTGTGTGTTTGGTAATTGGTTATTATATCCCAACAGACATTGGTGCTTAATCTGAGCATGAATAGTTGGCAGTTTAAAAAAATAATAATAATTGCAAATGATTGCCTAACTTTACACCATTCATATATGTCATTATATAGTTGATGTGAGCTGTGTCCTAGTATCTCAGGAATATCTCTTGTATTTAAAAATATCAGAGAGGGACCAAAGTAAAGATAGTTACCCATTGTTTTCCATAAAAACATCCCTTTATTTGCATGCTCTTGTGTCTTTACCATGAAGCAGTGATTGTGCTGCTCAGTCACTTGTCCTCATATACACCATGTACTTATCATGTGCATGTCACAAATACAATATAATTGGAAATACAATTAGGATTATAAGGGAATGGAACTGATCATTTCTCCAAGTGGGTGTTTGTAATAACTATGTGACCAGATCATTTATTATCCATGTATTCAGTAGTTAATATATCATAAGAACTACCAATTAATTACTAGTTATTAATGCACACTGTATTCCTAAAATAATAGTGGTTTTATGAATCAGCATAGTATAGCATGTTCATATTACTATAGTTTTATATAAACATAATATAAAATGACTAAACTGTGACATGATGCAGACCCTGGCCTGACTCAGGTCATATAGGCCTTACGCCTCTAGCATTAGCAGCTCTGGCGCAGTATAAAACTCAGGCTCCTAGTGCTATTGCTTTCTATGCACCTGATGATATATATACTACATCCCGTGATATAGGATAATATATATGTACATAAATGTGTATATTGATAAGTCACACCGGTTATTGCCGTAATCAGTCATATCTGCCTCTTTATCGTGCACAATCCCAGCTCCTCGCCGTGCAGCTCGCTGGTGTAAACATATATCTAACACGTGGTGCCCCACATGTGGTGATATCACACCTGATGGGTTTTCTATTCATTACAATGCGTTATCTCCCATCAGAATGATGACAAAACTAATAGCGAATAAACCTACTGAGCGACGAGTTAATAAATGCTGTGTGGTGTCATATTATTGCCGAGCGGCCGCGGTGCGTGTACTAGATAATGATTATACGCAGTTGTGGTGATACAAGTGCAGCCATTGCCTGGTGTGTGTAGTATATAAGTGTGTATCTGTGGGTGGGGGCCGACTCCCCCCGCCGTGCTGTGTGTAAGCTTACTGTGTGCGGGCCCGTGTGATTGGCTGCGGGTACAAGTCGGAAGTCCATTTTTTTTTTTATGCTAATGAAGGAGCTGGGCTTGTAGATATTTACGTTCATGCGGGAGCCGCCCTTCATTCACCCACATGGTCAGATTCAGACATCATTCGCGCCACTTTCACGCTTGTATTCCTATTTATGATGTGTTAGCACTATAACGGGCTGTGAGGTGAGTATGGCTGTTGCACTTTGGGTACTTTACATTAAGAGCTGGGGGATGAGGTGGTTGTTTTCCTTCATACTCTGGTGATAGTAACGGCGTGAGTGAAGATGGAGGATTTCCTTTGGGGATGAGTGTTCCAAGCTTGTTGCTGAGCATCGGTGTATTACATAGCCAGCATGGTTATGGAGCTAATAGTGTTTTGGGCGCTAGTAGTTGTGCTAATCCGGGCATGTCAGTAGCTGCATGGCTCTGTTTATCATAGTAGGCGAGCATTACAACAGCAGAGCGCATGGCAGCCTTCAGCTCCTCCATAGTGCGGAAGAATGAGGGAGATTTGAAAAGCGTGTGCTGCAGTGATGTCCCTCCGCCTCCTTCTCGCTGCCAGTCAACATCTCACAGCTCCTCTGGGAGGCTCTAGCGAACTTTACCCCGCAGCGTGCTCCTGTGTTTGTGTTTTTAATACTGATGTGTAGGCCTCACGGGGTTTGCTTATTTTGGGAGGAAAGTTTCTCTCCACAACAGAGCGGCCCAGAACAAAGCAACACATGGGGTATAGGTGTAGGCCGAACACCCGGGCCATGCGTATACCAGCGGCACCCTATTGTTTGTGGATATGATTCCCCATCCCCCAGGCATTGTCCCTCGGCCTTTTACTGTTCCCTCGGGACAAAGCCCTTTGTCTCTGCGCGGCGGGCCCGGAGTTCATGGTAACATTTGACGCTGGATGGCTCCCCAGCCTGCAGTGTGAGCGGTGCTGTATTACGTGATGCGCACCATTGTCGCCTGGTCTCAGCGTGCTGACCTCTGGGCGCAGATGCCGCACTCCTTACTACTATGCTCGCCCCTATGGCCGCCGCATGCTCGGGTTTGTTTACATCCTCGCGGCCTGCGCAATGCTCGCGCTGCACCTCCCTGACCAGGTCCTCACTCCCTGCTTATTGTTACGAAAGCGGCTGAGGGACTCTGCGGCGCCATGTTAGGCGGGAGAGCCGAGTGTGGGGGAGGGGAGTCCGAGGCCACACTGTGTACATGGATCCTTGTGCTGTAGCTCCCTAGTATAACACTGGTGCTGCGTATGACACTTGGCCCGATGGTGTTTAGGCCTCACTTTAGGTACCAGCCGCAGTTTCACCTTACTAATAAAGGGGAGGGGGCTGCTGCGCCATGCCACAGACCCAGCCTGGGGAGGGAGGGGGGAGATATAGGTTTGTACCGACAAGGTCCCAGCCATTACCATAACATTCACACCGCTAGTAGTTCCAGGTATGCACGAGTCTATCCCCAGTTGAACCCTGTGTATTGTGGTGTAACCTTAAAGGGCCTGCTGTGTGTAGCCGCACTGTGACTCCCTCTGCAAGGCTCGCTGTGTGACCTGGCGCAGCTCCCCTAGCGGCAGTCAAGGCCTCAGCAGCAACACGTGCTGCTAACATGAGGGCCGCAGAGGCGCGCTGCTCAGAGCACCGTCCTACCCATCATTATACGGGGTATCTTGGGGTGCCTGGTACACCTCACTAGCGTGGACCTCCATACACATTATAAGCTGGTGTGCAGTTACTGTGTGTGTATTGGGGCATCTAACTTGTATGTGTTTAGCTTGGCATTGTCTGCTCAGTCCATTCT
This sequence comes from Discoglossus pictus, assembly GCA_027410445.1. Taxonomy (NCBI): domain Eukaryota; kingdom Metazoa; phylum Chordata; class Amphibia; order Anura; family Alytidae; genus Discoglossus; species Discoglossus pictus. Next base: position 326,137,549 of record CM050164.1, on the reverse strand, counting down.
AAACGCCACTTTAGGTGATGGTGTTATAACACAATGTATGACTCGTGCAGTTTGAGTCATTGAGTACAGCTATAGGTTATGGAACAGATTAGTAAAAGCCTATTGATGTTAAGAAGGTAGTCCACATCTTATTGAGACGTTTTTATACCTTATGCATAGTAGATGCAAATTGTATCATGGTCCTGATCATTTAATTATGATCTATATCTTAAGTATCTGGTTCTGACCCACCTATCTGTAAGTTCTTATGTATGAAAACATCACTGAAATGACCATGCTCTGCTTCACTACAACTAAACCATTTATTTTTCTCTTGCAGATTTACTGGACAGCAACAGGAAAACCTCTTACAATGTCAAGAGTAATGCCAAAGTGCTTACAGTGCAGGTAGTGATTGAACATAACCTACTGCAGTGAAGGCACTTGTAGCATTATGTTGACAGATAATTGGGATGTTCTAGTACTCTGGATTCACTCTGTTCTTCTTGTTCTAAGGTGCATCTAGTGCAGATAGTGAAGTAGATTAGCATCTACTGCCCTAAGTGCTCCTTCTGGCATAAGAAGTACATTTACTACAGTGCTTTGTGTTTGCTACTTTACGCAGTCTTCTATGAGTTTTGCATAGTTGCACTACAAGAAGAATTGAGTTGTGCAAATCTATGCAAAACTGATGGCATTCTGTATTGTCAACAGAAGCAAAAAATAGTTGTACAGCGTATCAGTGCAAAGTTATTAAACCTGGTCAATATCTTTGGCTTCAGTAGTGCTAAAGTGCTTATAGTGCAGGTAGTGTTCAGTTTTCTACTGCATCATGAGCACTTGAAGTACTTCTGGCTATAAATCTGCCCAGTCTGCTCTGCAAGTTTATAATCTTCTTAACCTGACGTTCTATGGTCAGTTTTGCAGGTTTGCGTCCAGCTGTTAAATAAGCCTGCTGTGCAAATCCATGCAAAACTGATCATGGCACTCTAATACACCGCGCTAGAGGAAAAAAATACCCCTTTCTGCACAGGTTGGGATCAGTTGCAATGCTGTCTGTTTGTGTGGTATTGCACTTGTCCCGGCCTGTTGAGGATAGTTGGGATTTATCTTTGAATATTAGGTGAAATATATGTAGTTCTGTTCATGGTGAGGCACTCTGGAAATGGTTATTGCCCAATGTAATATTTGCATATGTAAAACATTAACTTTTTTTGCTACTAAACTGAAGTGTATATATTTTGGATGTACTATCTTGACTAACTGAACATACATGCAGACTCTTACCTTTTTGTTTTTTAAATATATATTCATAACATTGAAATGTACTTACCTATTTTTGAAGTGGTGCTGTGCCACTTTAATATTAAAGCTAACATAGAGTATACATGTATATTTGGCTTCATCTCATCAACATTTATTGATCAGTTTTTGTTGGCCACTTTTAACATTTCACTTTTTTTTTATCCCTAAATAAAATATTGCTATATTTTATCTTCCCTTGTTTGAATTGTAGGCCTGATTACTTTGCATGAACCTAAACTTGTCTCAATAGTGTATCTGACCCCAAAACGGAAATTTATTCTAAGGAGAGAACATAATGTTGTGCCACAGACTAGAATAAGACAAACATGATGCCTTATGTTTTTGAGACATGTTCACTGTGTCTTCGTGGTATGCAGAAGACCAATTTGTATGATTTTAGGCAGTGTAACAAGAGCTTCTAAGCATTTTAATAAAGTACTGTGTATAAAAGTAAATGGTTATATGCCTTGTGACCTCCAGCAACCTTCCACACCCCTTTAATTATGCTGGCTAGATAACCTGAATCATACTCACTTTAAAAGGGTCTATGGCTGCAATCCTATAAGGGCCTCTCCAAAGTGATCATGTTCTTGGTAATCCAGCCTACATAATTAATACTATTTTCTTGCTAAAGCCTTTCATGCTGTGTTCACATCTTCTTTAGTTCGTAGTCTATTTGGAAGCTGCACAGCTCCAGAAAACTGCTCCACAGCACCTGGTGCTGTAAAACGGTTACTGCAGGCAAAGAACTATTCCATCCTCTGATATGGCTAATAAGGTGCGTCGAGAGAAGAGGCCTTGAGATATGAGGCGCGCCTGAGTCTAACATACAGATTGCCTCGCTGTCTACTTGGCGTCGTTTGAGTTGAGCCACGTCGGAGGATGGAATAGTTCTTTCCCTGCAGTAACATTTTTGCACCACCAGATGGTGCTGTGCAGCCACACACCCCAGTGTTCTGACCGGATGCAGCTTCCAAATAGATTAGATCCCTAGGCAGATTTGGAGGTTACAGCTTTCAGTCCATGAATGAAGTACTTGCCTAGATTACACCAAAACTGAAACTTCTCCTGTTGCTTTGTCACACCATGTCCAAGGGCGGGAGGCAGAGCTAAATGGTCAGAATTCTATTTTATAAAGATACTAGTGACTTGCCCGTTAAAATGACGGCAATACAATTTGAAGCCTGGCAATGCTTTTTGCTACACAATGCAATATTCTGTCTTCTCTGAGCACCTTTGGTGCTCATTACAGGCCTCTGCAACTTGCCATGTGTCTTTCCACCATCTCCCCTCTGTCTGCTGAATGTTTGCGTGACTGCCGTTGAAGTGTTACTGTCATTGTTGTCGTATTCTCTAAGTTCTGCGTGCCTGGCCTTGCAGACCCTTATTTTCTTCTGGTTTCAGAATTTTTACTATATGCATTATTAACTCGCTCCCTGACCATCCCCCTGTGCTGTGTGCCCGTGAATTTAAGGCATATTTGTGTGTTTATCCGTCTTTTCTGGTTTGGTCATTAGTCATATTTTTTGCGAGCTTGTTCCTCAACGGCTTGCCTCGCTTCACAAGGGTCACAGTTGCAGCCCAATGGGCTGCAAACGTCTTGCCTTGCTTCGTGAGGCTCGCAAGGGTGGCAACTATTATGTGATTCATGTATTCTTCTTAGACTTATATCTCACTGACTCTCATCCATGGTGGATAGCTCACTAGAAGACCACAAGCTTGTTATAAAATGACTGATTAATTGATGAACATTTAAGGTCTAGATTTTAAATCCTTTTTAATTTTTTGACACGGCCAATCCCCAGTTATTGAGTGTGTATGTGAAAATTTAGCTCACCAGTGGACCCTGTAATTTTTGGTCCTTCCTATGTCTCCCGTCCCTTAGTGTGATCCTGGGGTGGCTCACAACAATCTGAACTTCCAGATTTGTATCTCCTAATCCACACATTGCAGGTAGTGGATTATACAGTGTTCCTTCTTGTGTTTTTAAGAATGAATCCCTTTGTATGATAGACACTTTTTTTTTATCTGGTAGGTGTGGTGATGTCCCCCTTTTTTTTTTTTTTTTTTTTTTTATTACAAAGGTGTTATAAATCACATGGAGTGTGATTGTACAGTAATGTGATGGGAGTTAATTTTGTCTACCAGTTGGAAGGAACAGCTATTGCTGGATCTCAAACAATGAGTCCTGTGCAGGGGCTGTGAAAATCTACCATATAAAAATAAATAAAATTGGGTCTCTTTATTTATTTTTGAGTAAACTGTTGTTGAAATGACAGACATCATGAATAATAATCTGTATAGAGAAGTATGCATCTGTCTGATCAAGGTTTTAGATAAAACAAAAAATTAATGCTGTAAATACAGGAAAAAAAACGAATATATATCACAGACTAAGAATGAGTATTGCAATATAATTTAATACCTTTTGTATTGGACAAACGTCTTATTTATAATGACGAGCTTTCTAGAGGCTTAACCTCTCTTTATCAAGTCTCAAGCAATATTACATGAGATGGAACACTCAGTTCGAAGAATAACAGCAGATAGAGTTGACAGCATCTGACATCAGACATACATACATTTAAGGATGAATTTACACAGGCATTCAATAAGAAAGCATAATACAGACAGTTATTGTAGCCAGTAGGACACCATTTTAGCCAGAATGATCACTCCATCCAAAACTTAAAAGTCAAAATACTCAGGAAAATTTAAAAGCATCTGAGAGAAAAGCATTTTAAATAAAGATAATCACATTTTTCAACTCTATATTAAGTCCTGTGTTTTTAGACTTGGGCTTTCTAACACATTATCAGAATTTCATGGGATGTTTTTTTTTCCCTTCTTTTACTATAACAGACTTAGTGAGACTCTTAGTGAGGTGTTTGTCCAACAGGAAAGATATCACCGTGGACTATAGTGCTCTGCTTTTTCATGTATATATTGATGTATATGTGTAAATGTTTCCTCTGCTATGTTGTGTTTATTCCCCATATATGTATTTACCTGATGTCAGATGCTGTTCTTCAAACTGAGGGTTCCATCTCATGTTAGTATTGCTTGAGACTAAGGGAGGCTAAGCCTGTCAAAAGCTCGTCAGAAATAAGACGTTTGTCCAATACAAAAGGTATCATATTGCAATACTCATTCTTGGTCTGTGTGTGATATATATCACACACACAGTTTATCACCTTATGACCCTGCCATTATCCACAGTAAAGGCATATGTAACGGAGCTGGATTATGAATGCTTCTCCTAGAGGGGAATTAGTAGGGTATTATAAATGTGTGTGTGTATGTATGTTTACTTGCAAAGGTTTTTGAACAAAAGTCAAATCCAGTGGTTCACACCCACAGGATGCTTATATAAGCAGGGTACATAGGAAATACACCAGGCTACATATTTTGACCCTTCTGGTACAGAACACAGGATGTAACTATTCTTGTACTGAGCACGTCAGAAGCCATTGAGGTAAAGAATGATGCAATGTAGTAGCCTGATTCTGAATTTTAATGTTATGCTAATTTAGGTGGAGTTTCTAGATGTGTACACCATCCAATGCCAAAAGGAATTTTTGCTAACTTCAAGGTATGCTAATTAATGTTTGTTTTTTTGGGATATTTCATGCAGAAAAATGTTCACACACTACTAATTCTCCTCTATCAGATGCATTTATAATCCATTAAACTTATATATCCCTTAAAGTCTGGTATCTTTTAGTATTGAAGAATGTGATCATCTTAATTTTCAAATGTGTCATTCCTGGATGTCTGTGAAATTCCCTCTGAGTTTTCAGGGATTTGATGGAGTGATTATTCTGGTAAAATGGTGTCCAAATCGGATATAACTTATTTTATATTTCTTTCCATTGTGCTTTTTGAAAAGCTGTACAAATGTGATTGGGCACAGTTTTTGCTGGTTTCCCAATGTAACATCCCCTTTTAACATACAGTACATTTTATTATGTAAACCACTTTGGATGTGCAAGAATGTTATCCTCTGCTGTTTATAGGTCTTGTGTTAGGTGTGGCTGTGTCCTTTACAGATGTGCTGTTAATAATATTGCAAGGTCTGGTACCATTTTCTCTGTTCGGCTGTTCATTGGCCAATCTTCTGCTGTTTTGTACAGCCACCAAACCTGAAACAATGGAAGTGTGGGGAATATATATTTTCTGTGTCCTGTGTTAGTAGTGACTTTAAATATTTTGTATATTTCTTCAATAGCTGGCTGGTATGTAGTCACAAGGTATATCTGAAGTAGGTTTTTTTTTTTTTATTGTGCTGTAACAGGTGTTTTTTTTTTTTTTTTTTTTATGGCAGAGGTTATTTTCTGTGTAAGAACACAGGACTTGTACCCTTTCTTGAAAGATGCAGACATTGTTTCTAAATGTTTGTCCCAGGGTGCAGTGCTTGCGCATATTCAGTGGTATATAATTGTTGTAACCTGGATCTGTTTTGTAGGTTTCCTATAAGCGGACAAGTGGAATGTGCCATATGTGATAGATTGCACTTCTGAACAGGTAAATTGCAATATCCATTTTAAGTTTCACTGGTGATTGTCTATAACAAACATTCAAAATATTGAGAAATAAAAGCACAACTTCTCAGCCAGTACATTCTCGCAATGCATATAAAAAAATAAACTTTTCCCAAATATTATCCCAACGGATTATCAATATACCATAGCAATCATGTATAACAGTTACTGTGATTTCTTTTCATGGGTTTTCTCTAAACCATACATTTTTATGACCAGAAAACACGAGAGAGTGCATTTATGTGAAAGATAGCTATAAATAATTGATACAATGTATAAATGTGTTAGGTTAAATGGGAAGTTCCCAATAAAGTGTTCTATAGTATGTTTTATCACTTGCTATTTTTTAATAGATAATATAGTAATTACTAACAAATAACAATTAAAATGTATACCCAAATCATTGGCTTCATCCAATAAGTAGTATTGACGAGGCTCTGTTCAGCCACAAAGTATAGATAGGGATGGAAACGATAAGGAAGTAATATTGGGTTGCCCTTTAACCTAATCACACCATGGCTTGGTTAAAGTGATGTAGACCCTTGTTCATCTGCGCTATGCTACCCTCCATGCATGATATCTCCATGCCGGGAGATGCACATGTGTACTAAAAGCCTTAAGCATGTTTTGCTACAGCTTCTACAGAAGCAGGCAAGCATTTTAATCATTTATATTCCTGTGAGTTAGAGGCAACAGTTAGATAAGATATTACAATGGTAGAGGATGGGTACTGATTCTATTTGCATATTCTAAAGTATAGGTGGCAGTATGAGTATACCAGCAAAGTTTGTTTAAACATGCAAACTAATTATGTTTAGTCATGTCCAACTCTATGACCACGTGGACTAAAGCAGGCCAAGCACATATTGATCTATTTCTGGTTTTGCTTATCTATAAGCTTTCCTCTCAAAGATAATGGAGTGGGGTGCCGGTTCTTTTGCCCATGGACTGCGCTTTGTCTGACTTTTTTTTTTTTCTCTATGATCCGTCCTTTCTGCGTGGTCCTACATGGTTTAGCTCACAGCTTCATTGAAATACACAACCCTCTTCACCATGACAAGGTAGTAATCCAGAAGGAAAATAATTAAACTGCAAGATAAAGTGATAATGAAGGATAATAAATAGTTAATAAAATATAATTTTCTATACTAAAAAAGTATAGGTGAGACGATAAGAAATACAGGAAAAGGATTGGGTATGAATAATGGGTGTGGGTACTGGTCAGTTATTAAACTAGATAAATCACAAATTCAAGAGCCCTGTATTGATGATCTTTTATCACAAAGTGACATGACACAAAACTATCCGCAGAAAGTTGTGTAACTTTTAAAATAAGTTTATTAAACATGCAATATAACCTACCGTAACCATAAAGATTAATATAATGGTGGGGGGGGGGGGGGGGGGTAGAGAGGTTCCTGACTAAAGACCAGATTATGTTGCCCACCATATTATTAACGATTGTTGCTGATGATAGCCAGTAATAGCCAGTAAGCTTGAAACACCTGTACATGGATAGGATTCTCAGCTTGTGTAAAATCCAGCCTCGGCTTTGAATTAAAGCTGTGTAATACAGCAGGCATAAGCTTAAAGGAAGCCATTTTGATAATGGATATGGATTGAAGAGCGAGGCATTTGTGGGCACATTTGAATCTCCCAGCGCAGCTTCCCAGAATGCAGTGTAATAACTTTTTTCCCCCTTGGAATTTGGAGTTGGAAACTTTTTTTTTTCTTTTTACTTGTCTTACACATTCAAATGTGAACACAGATGTACTATTTATTTAAAATATATTATTTTATTTATTTTTTGCACAATGTTGTGGCAAAGTTCAGTATTTGATCGTACACCTACATGTGTACCTAGTGTAAGATATTTAACTTACTATTGGTGTATTATCCAGGTGTTGTTTATACTCTCCTATTCGCTACAAATGTTTAACAAGATTAGGAAGATATATTGTGAATTAATAAGAAACTTTATATTTTTGATGTCTTATGTAAAGTTTGACTCTATCACTCTTTCACTAATAGTTTATGGTATAATAAGCATAATCTCATAGCTAATTAATAATATTGTTGTTATTTTTCTGTCACCTCCTTATTTGTTAAGAACATAAACTCTTATCATAGGCAAATGGAGTGGTTGACATTGATTCAGTCATGATGAAGACCATGAATAATAAAGAGAACAATTCATAATAATCCATAATCGCTACGGAATATGTAGGCACGTTACAAATAACATCACATATAATAGTTTTCAAACTACGAATCATTGTCACGCTTTGCGAGCTCGCAAAGCGAAGGATGTAGTTTGGTCTGCAAATGCGGCCCCTCGCAAAGCGAGGATCCGAATTTGCGGAGGTGGAGGCTCAAAGGTGCCTCCCACGTGGTTACAACCACCCACACGCATGACTTAAAAAAAGAAAAAAAAACATTACCACTTTGGAAAAATACGACCATAATGGCTAAACCGCGCGCACCTAAAAACGGTCAAAACACAATAAATACCCACAAAAAATACTTAAAAAGCTTATCCATAGCAAGGGGGGTCAACCAGGACCTCAAAGTAAAGTTACACCTCCATTTAAGTCCAAATTCCTGAGTTCAGACACACGAAAATCCCCTAAGCGAGAGAAAAAATAGCCGCCGAAGAAAACGAGGCTCAAAGCCCCAGGACTGCCCAGCCACGTCCAACTTAGCCAAGAAGGGATCCGAGATTAGCTCGGAAACCCGCATTAAAACCCAACGGGATCCGAGATAAGCTCAGAAACCTGCATTAACCCCACATTAACCATCGCATTCAAACTTCCTGCATTATAACTCCTTAAAGGACCCGTTTAAGAATAAAAAAAAATATATTTATATATATATATATATATATATATACATACATACATACATACATACATACATACATACATACATACATACATACATACATACATACATACATACATACATACATACATACATTATCACTCAGGAATTTGGACTGAAATGTAGGTGTAACTTCACTTTCAGAGGTCCTGGGTGTCCCCCCCCCCCCCCCCCCCCCTTTGCTATAGATGTAAGTCTGTAAATTTCAATCCTGCAAGGTGTTTTAGGGAAAGCGCTATGGACACTGGATTCCAAGCTCAAAGACAGGGCCATCCACTCTTTGCAATGTGTGAATCTTTAACTTGTCATTGCCTGTAACTTAACTTATGTATAGCGCTATGGAATATGTTTTCGCGTTACAAATAAATCATAATAATATCACGCATGGGGCTCTATACAGAGCCCCATCAACCATTAATTAACCCTGTCACTCATGGGGGTCAATACAGACCCCCATAAACCTCTAACCCTGTCACTCAAGGGGGTCCATACAGACCCTCGCGTCTCTATTTAACCCATCAGTCCCATAAGGGTATTTTAAGACCATTATGGGCCTGTTACAACCCAACATTAACCACATAAGTGCCATGACGGGCCTCAAGGACCATCATGACACTACACTGCACTATACCCCCCCAATAAAACATTAAATATCAACTAAACAGCCTCTACACTAACCTATTAACACCCACACTACCTACCTACCCCCTAATAACCCCCACCACTTTAGGCTTTTCTATTTTCTGTAATTAAAGTCACAAAAATAAAAAAAGAAACATTACAGAAAATTAAAAAGCACAATACAACCGCCCCCCCCCCCCCCCCCCCCCAACTACAGGGAAAAATAATACACACCTGAAAAGGTAATGTAATGTATTTTTTTATTTTCTGTAATGTTCCTTTTTTTTATTTTTTTTGTGATTTAGGTTTTTTTATTTTATGTAATGTAGATTTTGGATGACTTTAGTTTTTTTGATTTCTGTAATTACAGTGGTGGGGAGGGGGTTATTAGGGGGTAGGTAGTGTAGTGTAGGTGTTAATAGGTTAGTGTAGAGGGTGTTTAGTTGACATTTAATGTTTTATTGGGGGGACTATAGTGAGTGCAGTGTAGTATTTATACTTGGTGTCATGATGGTCCTTGAGGACCGTCATGGCACTTATGTGGTTAATGTTGGGTTGTAACAGGCCCATAATGGTCATAATATACCCTTATGGGACTGATGGGGTTAAATAGAGGCTTATGAGGGTCTGGATAGACCCCCATAAGTGACCGGGTTAAAATGGTGTAGTGCTTAAACTTTAAGTCGTGAGGGTCCTGGATGACCCTCATGGCACTTATAGTGTTATTACATATGTTCATTAGTGTGTTAGAGGGGTCTATATAGTTGAGGCACACCGTACACTCACATTGTGTGGCAAACAGCATTTCAACACTTTCTTTTATTGACCGTCATTTTTTGATGGGCAAGTCGCTATTATACTAATAATCGGTTAAATAAAAACCACATAATTTGCCACTCCAAATAAGAGAAGTTGCTTGTAAAGCGCTTGGCATGCTCCATTACACCGATGCATTAACTCATGAATTATGTTGTCTTAATTCAATTACGCACATACAATGTTTTGGAAAAATCCCCTTGGAGGCAGCAATACTGGCTGCAAGTGTGCGGGGGAGGCCTCCAGGGTAGATGAAAAGGTGTTGGGAACCAGAGCATGCTAGGTGATATCCGTGCTCAGTTTGGTTAATGGGCTCTGGTTCTGCAGCAGCTTGGTTCATGTAACTCCATCTGCTGGTTGTGCCTCCATCTCCCTCTTGAGCCTCCTTAGGCTGAGGTCCATCCAGGAGACACAAGCCTGGAACCACGGCATAGCGTCACTGTAGGCATGGGGATGGAGATCTTCTGAGTCCGAGCATGGGTGTGAGAGGAGATGATGATGGTGGTGGTGGTGGCCCAGTGAATAGGCACTGAGGAGCAGCTGGTATCCTTGGGGGTGGTGGCCAGGATGTGCTTCTGGTGGGAGGAGGAGCTGCTGCTGGTGGCACCATTGATTGGCTTTTGCCATCCTGGGCTGTGCCTGAATTTGCAGCCTTCCTTATCTTTCAATGTGACAACACTGAAGAAATGACACTCTGCTACAATGTAAAGTAGTAAGTGTACAGCCTGTATAACGGTGTAAATTTGTTGTCCCCTCAAAATAACTCCAAACACAGCCATTAATGTCTAAACCATTAGCAACAAAAGTGAGTACACCCCTAAGTCCAAATGTCTCAATCTTCCTTTCTTCTCTCCCTCTCCATCTTTTGTTATTTCCTTCTTTCTCCATGTGTGTCTCTCTCCCCCTTTGCCTCTCCCTCTATTCCTATATCTACCCATGTGTCCTCTTGCCTCTCTCTCCCTCTACCACATTGTTTCTTTCTCTCCCTCTCCCCTTTGCCTCTTTCCCTATATCTCTCCCATGTCTACCCCTCTCTCTCACCATGTCTCTCCTTCCATATGTCTCCCTCTTCCCCCATGTCTACTCCTGCCTCTCCCCCATGTTGCCTTCTTGCCTCTCTCCCCATGTCTATTCCCTTTCCTTTCACCCCTTGCCTTTCCCTCATGTCTCCCTCTGCTCCATGTCTCCACCCTTCTCTCCATGTCACTCTCCCCCTTTCCTCTTACTCTCCCCCTTTCCTCTTACTCTCCCCCTTTCCTCTTACTCTCCCCCTTGCCTCTCTCTCTCCTTCATGTCTCCCTCTCTCCTCCATGCCTCTCCCCTGTCTCTTACCTTCTGTGCCATGTCTCTTCTCTCTGCTGTCTCTTCACTGTGCTGACTGCTCCCCCTGCCAGCAGACGCAGGATTAGAGCACAGGGTACCAGGGAAAGGCAGCATCTGAGCCACATGTGTTTTGGGGTATTTTCACCGCCCCAAAGAGGTGATGCCTGGGGCACTCCGCCCCTTGCCCCCCTAGCTACGCCACTGCCCCCCACTGACCACTTGCTGCGCATTATGTTGTACAAACCAATCGGTGAGCATCTCTCAACAAAAGTGCTTTTTTTTTTTTTTTTTTTTTTTTTTTACATGCTGCTGAGAGGTGTTCTCTGATAGCTTATTGCACTAAACTGCACATACATCCCTACAGAGTCTTTGGCTGCATCTGTATAAGTGGCCACGGCCAAACATTGATGTTTCCTAAATGTATAACTATCTAGTACTTCCTAGGGCTATGTCACATACATGATGCTGCCCACCAATGAGTGATATGTAAGTTCCCAGAGGAGGGGTAGATAATATATCTACCCCTAGTGAAATCTAGGGAGCTGACATCTCACTCGCATTGGTGTGCCTCTCCTTATGCTTGCAGTTAGAGCCCTTGTGTTTGCCTCCAGCCTCTTATCCACCCAACTGTGGGTGGGATCTTTACCTCCATGCTCTTAACCTGGGGCCTGTCTCTCCCCACCACTACCCCACCTAGGATATACACTCTCTGTGACTCAGAACACAGCCAGCAATCCCCTCCCTGCCCCTTTTTCCAACAATGCCTGCTTCGCTTTAATTTATTGAATCACTCGAGCTACTTGCACCTGATCAATCAACTGCACATTATTACCAACCCCACTTATTCCTCTTATCTTACTCTCTTGGCCACTATGTTCCCTTTTGCTCTCTTTTTAATTTTAAGCTCCTGCTTGTGTCTCAGACTATCCTCCCTCATTTTCTCCACATCATGTCTCCAGCACATTAACATCTCTCTTTCCCTGCTTTCCTCCCCTCTGATCAGCTCCACAAGCTCCTCTCTTTCCTCCAATTACTATTTCATTCATGTTCTAAAGCGTCTACAAGTCCTACTCTCATATCCTCTCCCTGCTTTTTTTTTTTTTTTTTTTTAAACCTGACCCTCTTGTCATCTGCTAGGGCTGCTAACTCTGTCCACACTCCATATGTTTGTATTTTGCCCCTCTATGTCTTTCCCTTGTGCAGGCTAGATTATCTGACCAGTAGGGGGTAGATAACATAATACATACTAGAGCCAGTCACCTCAAATTACTTACCTAGTTTTCCTACCTAAGCAATCTTTCACCCTCTTCCTGACCCTTGCTATTCTTAACCAGGTTTTTGCCTCTCCCATTCCCTTTAAATTGTAAGTAGCATTTCTCCTATCTTGTAGGGTACTTTGTAAAAAAAGCACTTTCTACAAAGATTCTAAGCTTAAAACAGAGCCTCCATATTCTTCAGTTGCCAATATTTTATTTTTCCCTGTTCAATTCCCCTGTACAGCTCTACAGAATATGTTGGCACGTTACCAATAAATAATAATAATTGGGTCATTCCCCCTCTGATCCTTCCCTCTACCTCACCTCCTGCCCTCTCCCCAGAGCTACCACTTTAACCCTCCCTTCCACTTCCTCTTTCCTTTCCTCCCCTTTATTTCCTCTCTTCCTATGTCTCCTACCCTCCCATCTCCCTCCCTTTTCCATTACCTGCAGTTATCTACAAGCTCTTGATTCACAATTTATTTCCTCCAATTCTCTTCTTGCAATCTTCCAATTCGGTTTCTGACCCATCACTCCACAGAGACCGCTCTTTTTTACGAATTATTTGTTCACTGCCAAGTCAAAGTAATTTCTCTATTCTAATCCTCCTAGATCTTTCTGTTGCTTTTGACACAGTTGACCACCTTATTCTAATTCATATTCTCTACTTGGTATCTGTGACTCTGCTCTTTCGTGGCTCACATCACACCTACAAGGTTAAATATTTTGTGTCTCATTTCTGGCACCATTTCTTCACTTCACCCTCTGTTTGTTTGTTGGGGTACCGCAAGGTTCAGTCCGAGGCCCTCTCCTCTTCTCCATCTATACTTCATAATTTGGAACCTTAATAAAGTCATTTGAATTTCAATATCATCTCTATGCAGATGACACTCAAATGTATCTCTAAACACCAGATCTATTCCCCTCTATTCTATCACGAGTTTCCAACTGCCTCTCTAGCATATACTCCTGGATGTCCGCTCGACTGTCTCAAACTTAATGTCAAAAACTGAGCTCCTTATTTTTTTCACCCTTTACTACAGCATCCATTCCTCAAATATCTCTCAATGTGGACAATGCAATTATAACTACCTTCTCCCAAACCCATTGTCTTGGGGTTCTTCTTGATCCTGCCCTCCCTGTCATTTATCATATAAATTCACGCACCAAATCTTGCCTATTTCATTAAAAAAATATCTCCAAAATATGTCACTTTCTTACTTCAAGAAACAACTGAAATTCTAATTTTTAATCCTCATATCTCATCTCGACTACTGAAATTCACTCTTTGCTGGCCTTCCCATCAAACTCTTGTCACTACTCTAATTTATAATGAATGCGTCTGCTAGACTTATCTGCAATACCCAACTCTTAATGTCATCATCACCACTCTTTTAGACACTGCACTGGGTCCCCATGACCTCGAGAATAACATTTAAAATAATGACCCTAACGAATCAAGCCCTCAATAATAAGGCACCCCCTTATATATCTGCTCTAATCTCAAAATACTCCTCCACACCCCCTTCGATTCTGCTAATGACCCTCTTCTTTTCTCTCTTATCTCCTATCATTCCCACATACAGGACATTTCTCGTGTTGCCCCTATTCTTTGGAACTACTTATCTTGCTAAACTAGACTTTCCTCCTGTTTCAAGTCGTTCAAAACCTCATTAAAACCACGTTTATTAAATTAGGCTTATCACCTTCATACTTAATATGCTCAATTTATCTATTACCTTCCAAATCCCTTAGATTGTAAATTGGCAAGTTTTTAATCCTGTAGGATGCTTTCAAAAAGTACTCTATATGCAAGATTCTAAGCTCACAGACAGGGCTCTCTTTTTTCCATTTAATCTGTATTGATATTTTTTTTTATGTTCAGTTTCATCCTATGTATGGCGCTGCAGATTATGTTGGCGCACTTTAAAAACTAAATAAAATAATTATGTGTTCTCTATATTTTTGTGTATTGTAAAATAGTATTTAACTAATATAAGGAAAATAAGTCTAAACCTACACTCCCAACTCTGTTTTCTTGCACTCTCGCTCTAACTCAAAAAAACATTCAGCTCCTGGGACCTGCATGCTAACTTGAAAAAAAATCTACAGCTTGTAAATATAGAATGTATGCCTGTCGATCACAAATCCGTTTGCCATTTTTAATTGGCTTCTATGACTGTGGTACAGCAAAAAAGCCATAGTATATTGTAATTTGCAAGCGTCTCACAATTCAGCCCCTTCAATGCTATTGACAATTGCGTTTTCAAATTCCTTATTGGATCCGTAAGAGCGCAAGTGAGAAGCATTGAATACGCTTGTAACGTATGGAGAAAAAAGCCCCAAGCAGCCAATTTTACTTTCTACTGCAATTTTCTTTGCTCAAATAGAATAGGGTTCTATGTCTTACATTACCCAACTGTTTCTCTAGCCTACGTCTTAATTCACGGCTATTCATCCCAATGTATTTCCGGCATTCAAGACAGTAAATTACACCACAGGAATTAGTTGAAAAAGTCTCTGAGAACGGGCATAAAACATTATATCATGTATCTCTTGAAGATTAATTAGGTAAGCACAGAATTTGTAGGTACCACACAGCGGCATTTTATGTCCAATGCTTGGTAAAGGTCATGTCAGAACTTTTACTACAAATAAAATCCAAACTTAGATTATTATATTAGCTTATAATAACCATATATTATAACCTTTTTTTTATGTCTAATGTATTAATATTTTATATATATATATATATATATATATATATTTTATATATATATTTTATATATATATATTTAATATATATATATATTTTATATATTTTATATATATATATATATATATATATTTTATATATATATATATATATATATATATATATATTTTATATATATATATATATATATATATATATATATATATATTTTATATATATATATATATATATATATTTTATATATATATATATATATATATATATATATATATATATATATATATATATATATATATATATATATATTTTATATATATATATATATATATATATTTTATATATATATATATATATATATTTTATATATATATATATATATATTTTATATATATATATATATATATTTTATATATATATATATATATATATATATTTTATATATATATATATATATTTTATATATTTTATATATATATATTTTATATATATATATATTTTATATATATATATTTTATATATATATATATATATATATATTTTATATATATATATTTTATATATATATATTTTATATATATATATATATATATATATATATATATATATATTTTATATATATATATTTTATATATATATATTTTATATATATATATTTTATATATATATATATATATTTTAGATCATAGAAATTTGGAGAGTTGGTGCTTAACACCTGATGAGTATAATAATGTTATTATTAAATAAATAGGTTCATGTGTTTTATTTTTTAATGTGAGCTGCCTACCCGGCTTGCTCTAAGGTGATTTAAAAAGTGGTATAAAAATAAAAGTTCTGAACAATAAACCCCAATAGTTGAAGTATATATTATGGGTAACTGCCTATTAACTGGACTATTTCAGGTGATATAGTATATGTAGGCGTGAATGTGCAGGCCAAGTGACCAAGTGTGTTAGATATTATGAATGGGGTATATGGAACTAAAATTGGTCAGTATATGGTGAAAGATAAACCCTTGTCTGTGTCTAGGAAATACTGAACGTGCAAAAATGTTAAGCCGTAGCTTTGCATTGGTGTGCTGGTGCCATATAACAGTGGCTAATAATAGCCAAATAGGGGAAGTAATACTAATAAGGTTTGTGATTTATGGTGCAAATGGTATCGAAATATGATACATATGCACTATTGGTAACCCATTGTAATGGGCAATCTAAATAATGGGAATAGCCAGAGAAAACGATGATTAGAAGTTATCCTCATATAAACAAAAAAATTTTGTAAATCATTGGATAAACAAAAAAATAAAAAATATTGACTATTGGGTAAGTAAAAAACTTTTATATTAAAAAGCGTTAACCAGTGCCATAGGGGCTATCCAGTATGTGGACAAAGCCAATAAACTGAGGACTTATAGTTGCAAATGTGTCAGTATATACATATGATCCTTAATATATAGGCCACTTGGTCTCTGTGGGGCTCTGATTTTCCCCTTGATTTACACCAAAGAAAATAATAGTGCAAACAAAATAATGTCATGGGGGTATTGCCCTAATAGAGTTATTTATTTATTAGGGCAATACCCCCATGACATTATTTTGTTTGCACTATTATTTTCTTTGGTGTAAATCAAGGGGAAAATCAGAGCCCCACAGAGACCAAGTGGCCTATATATTAAGGATCATATGTATATACTGACACATTTGCAACTATAAGTCCTCAGTTTATTGGCTTTGTCCACATACTGGATAGCCCCTATGGCACTGGTTGACGCTTTTTAATATAAAAGTTTTTTACTTACCCAATAGTCAATATTTTTTATTTTTTTGTTTATCCAATGATTTACAAAAATGTTTTGTTTATATGAGGATAACTTCTAATCATCGTTTTCTCTGGCTATTCCCATTATTTAGATTGCCCATTACAATGGGTTACCAATAGTGCATATGTATCATATTTCGATACCATCACAACCCTTATTAGTATTACTTCCCCTATTTGGCCATTATTAGCCACTGTTATATGGCACCAGCACACCAATGCAAAGCTACGGCTTAACATTTTTGCACGTTCAGTATTTCCTAGACACAGACAAGGGTTTATCTTTCACCATATACTGACCAATTTTAGTTCCATATACCCCATTCATAATATCTAACACACTTGGTCACTTGGCCTGCACATTCACGCCTACATATACTATATCACCTGAAATAGTCCAGTTAATAGGCAGTTACCCATAATATATACTTCAACTATTGGGGTTTATTGTTCAGAACTTTTATTTTTATACCACTTTTTAAATCACCTTAGAGCAAGCCGGGTAGGCAGCTCACATTAAAAAATAAAATATATATATATATATATATATATATATATATATATATATATATATATATATATATATAATTTTATTTATATATATATATATATATATATATATATATATATATATATATATATATAATTTTATTTATATATATATATATATATATATATATATATATATATATATATATATATATATATATATTTTATTTATATATATATATTACGATTTGTTTGTGCTTCAAACATATGTTTGCTACTCAAACTGTTTGAGTGCTTAACACTCTGTATTTTGTTTGATTATGGATCATTTTAATAATGTATCAATAAAAATTGAAAAACGCCGTAAAGTGTTGAGTAAAAACACACTTAAAAATATGGATATGATAAACTGCCAAAATATGGAATTGTATAGGAGAAGCCTCTTGTTATAATACCTCTGGATATAATATCCTTAACAAATATAATAATATGGTATTTTTTTTATAGGACTAATCTAGCTGAGGTTGCAGGAATATGGTATTCCATATGATGGGTTATCCTCATATATAAAATAAAATCATTAGATAACCTTTCTCAAAGGAATGAAAAAAGGATTACAAAAAGTGATTTAAAAACAAGTATTTGGCTTCACCTTTATACTGGGATAGGAGCCACTATAAAGTAACTAAAAAAATGTGTCTATGTATCTAAAGAGTACCTTCTTTGTCGCACTCATGAGTAACTGTATGTCACCATGGATGGCTGTTCATTAAGAACAATGCCCTCCAGATCATTTAATACAGATATAGTATTATGTCTTTGCCTTATGTCAATTTAAAAAAAAAAAAAAAAAACTAAAGTTAATGCAAGTGATTAAGTGCTATACAAAGAAGTGGGAAGGTACAAAAACATTTTTTTATATCTTAACAAAAAATAGTAAGTTACCATACCGTGTGAGCCGCTCAAGTAATACCCAGATAAGGTGGCCAGGTGAAAGCTCTATTTGCCAACCGGTTTCATCACTTGGCGTGACTTTCTCAAGGCTGTGTGCTCTGTCAGTCATTTGGCGCGGTTCTTTTTAAATGACCCGGTTTGTAATTATCCCTGCTTCTCCGTTCGCGATGATGTCATCACGTTGATCTCGCGTTGGTTGCGTCAGTGCGTGACTTCGTGTTCAGTGCGTTCCAGCAGGCTTCCTAAGTATTCACGTATGTCACGTATGCGTTTCACGTAAGAGATACGCTCTCAATTCATTACTGCCGCCCTAATGGGTAGATTCCCATATTTCTTTGATTCCGTGTGACCTCACTTTCCTGCGCATCTTCGTGTTAGATGTCTATGTTCCAATTACTATATACTTCCGTATCCTAGCTTGGACGGCTTTGCCATGTATCAGAATCTCCAAATCCGTGAACGCCCCCTTTGGGGCAGCTGACATAGGGGTAAGTCACTAATAAGTGCTATAGGTTTTATATGATAGATTAATTATTATTTGAACAAAAGAAGGCGAATAGATGGTTTTGTCAGCTACAAAAATTTACAGAAAAGCTCCAAAAGAGAAGCCTTCATTTAACCCTTTTGGACTTTGTGCTTTTAATAAATGTATATATTTGCTTTCAAACTGTAATAGTTTTTTACTCCTATCTCCACCTCTTGGGTGCGGTGCGATGGAATCTATAATATGGAATTTCATACTTGATGGATTATTTCTATGATATAATTTTATATGTTTTGACACTGGAGTGTCTAATTCATTTCTCACTGCGCCGACGTGCTCCAGTATCCTGCGTCTGATCTGTCTATCGGTCTTTCCGACATAAATCAGACCACAGTTGCATATCATTACATATATGACAGAAGTAGAGCTACAATTGAAAAGTGAGTTTATTGTAAGCTGAATATCAATTTTTGGATGTTGAAAGATCTTTTCAGATTTGATGAACTTACAGGCTTTGCAATGGCCACAAGTAAATGTACCCTTTAGTGGAGTTAGATTTCCATATTATATATATATATTATATATATATATATATATATATATATATATATATATATATATATATATATATATATATATATATATATATATATATATATATATATATATATATATATATATTTATTTATATATATATATATATATATATATATTTATTTATTTATTTATATATATATATATATATTTACCTAAAAGCAAAATGTATGGCCTATGCCTCTAAAAGGGCGAAATTAGATGATTCTTAAAGTTAAAAAGGAGGGGGGAATCGAGTATAGCCTACTACATTCCTGAAATCATCTAAAAAAACTGGAGGTCTAAATATATCTATATATATATATATATATATATATATATATATATATATATATATATATATAATTTCAAATGAAGGAAGAAAATGAAAATCCTTCATTAAGTCCCCGAGGTGATTGGGATTGTAAAAGATAAATCCATTTGCTCTCCTTTTGAAGCAATAGAGTTTTATAGTCGCCCCCACGAATATTTGGTTTGATAATATCAATCGCATGAAAGGAAATGCCATCCATACTATTATTATGGAAAATTCGTATGTGTCTGGCAACGGGGGTGTCCAATCGGTTCTTAACAGAGAGTACATGCTCAAGTATCCGTCTTCTGAGTTGCCTTTCCGTTTTGCCCACGTACAGGCAACCACAAATGCACACCAGCACGTAAACTACGTAAGTAGATAAGCAGTTAATGAAGGTTTTTAGAGGATAAATTTTATTGGTCGTCGGATGGATAAATCTTTTTTCAGGAGATATAAATGGACACGCTTTGCATTTGAGGCATCTAAAAAGTCCCACCGGAGGACAGAGCCATTGTTTCGTGTTAGTAGATGTAGGACCTTTAGAGATAAATTGACTTAGTGATCTCCCTTTGCGATAGGTGACGCTTGCTTGGGGGGATAAGTGTTCCTTCAGATCCGGGTCCTCATATAGGAGCTACCAAAAATTGTTGAGGATCTTATAAATTGAATCACTGTTTGAGCCATATGTCATAATACATCTGGTAAGGTCAGTGTTTGCTTTTCTTCTAGGTTGATATAGAAGTTCGTTGCGATCGGATGAAAAAGCTCTTTGGAATGCCTTTTTGAGGACTTTATTGGGGTAGCCTCTCTCCTGAAGTTTGATGCGTAGTTTGTCTGCCTGTTCCTTGAAGTGCTGATCATTGCTACAATTCCGACGTAGGCGCAGATATTGGCCTATTGGTATGCTGCTTTTCTGTTTTGTAGGGTGCTGGCTTTGCCAGTCTAATAACATGTTAGTGGCAGTAGGTTTATGGAACACCACGGTTTCAATTGCTCCTTCATTATTCTTCAAGATTTTAAGATCTAAAAAATCCAATTCGTGGGAGTTGATGACAGAGGTGAATTTTAAATTTAAACAGTTATTGTTTAGATGTTGAACAAAGGAATTAAACTGTTCAACTGAGCCATCCCAGATGATTAAAATGTCATCTATATACCTCGACCATGACAGGATGGATTTGGTAAAACAGAGATTAGCTTCAGTGAATACCACCGTTTCTTCCCAAAAACCTAGGAAGAGGTTCGCATAACCTGGCGCACAAGCAGTGCCCATTGCGGTACCCCTAACTTGTCTATACCATTTTTCCTCAAAGAGGAAAAAGTTTTTCTCAAGGATGAATCGCATAATGGTAGTTAGAAAAACGTTCCATTGTGTTGAATAGTTGCCTCTAGACAGGAAAAACTTGATAGCTTCTATTCCTAGGGAATGAGGAATACTACTGTATAACTGTTCAACGTCTATACTAGCGAGTAGAGATGACGTAGGTACAGTAAGATTATCTAATTGCTTTAGCATAGCTGTTGTATCCTTAGTGTAGGAAGGGAGGCAACTTACAATTGGTTGGAGATTTCTATCTACTAATCTACTGATCCTTTCTGTCATGTTGCTCTTACCGGAAACTATCGGTCTCCCAGGAATTGGTTTGGTTTTTTTGTGAATTTTTGGAAGGCAATAAAATGTGGCAGCCACAGGTGATGGAGGCAAAAGAAAATCATAGTTCTTTTTTGAAATTAGCCCCATATCCAAAGCAGATGTTAGAATAGCATCTAGTTCAATGAGATACTCTTTTTGAGGATTTTTTGGTAAGATTTCATATGTATTGGTGTCTTGAAGAATTCGGTTACACATTTTAAGGTAGTTTTGTTTACCCATTATTACAATATTACCTCCTTTGTCGGCAGGTTTGATTATAATGTCCGTGTTTTTGGACAGTTCAGCCAAAGCTAATTGTTCTTCTTTGGAAAGGTTGTTCTTCCTGAATGGGATTGATGGAGAGATTTTTTCAATCTCTTGGGTAACCAGTTTCAGAAAAATTTCCAGATTTACATAATTTTTAAAATCCGGGGTAAATTTGTTTTTGTTTTTGAAATCTATTTTGAGTATCTCGTCAATATGATCCTCTCTTTCAGATTCATTGAGAAGTCCCATGAGACTTTGGAAAGTCTCAAAATCTTGTACAGTAAGATTTAGGTTTGACATCTGCTTTTTCTGTCTTTCAATGTGATATTTCCTTAGGGCTAATTTACGAGTAAAGAGATTTAGATCTTTAATAATTGAAAAGGTACTGGTATTGTTTGTAGGCACAAAAGTAAGACCTTTAGAAAGTACCCTGATATGGTTCTCATTTAGTATAATATCTGAGAGATTCAGTACTCTTGTTTGTGTATTATCTACTATGGGAGTAGATTTAGGTATGGGTTGATAGATAGATTGTTGATGGGGTGACAAAATAGTATCATGTCTTGGATGGTTAGAAGCTGCTTTGTTCATGATACTTGTGTTCATTTGAGAAGTTCCGGTGTGAATTTCTGTTAGTTTCGATTTTTGGAACCCGCTGGCCGGCCTTTGCGTCTCGACACCTTGATGTTGGGTGGTTTTGGGTCGCGCCCCTTGTCTAAAAAAGACGGCATATCTTGTTGAGTATTTTTGGTACGGGGCCATCTTGCTGGCACTCTAGTATCATCGAATGTGCTTCGATCCGTCTGTTGGCTCATTGGTTGGGAACTTTCGTTTTCAGAGACTTCAGATGAACTTACATCAGTATTTGCTGTTTCTTGTTTGTTATATTTAGACAATCTATACGCAGATTGTTGTAGAAAATCGTTTTTGTCTCTTTGGAATTTTCTGTGCTTCCGTATTGCTAGTTCGTTTTTAAATTTGTCGATCTGTTCATTGAGCTTGTTAAGCATGAGATCTTTTTCTCGGTTGTTTTCCAATTTTGTAAATTCTGTTTGTAGAAGTTCAGTTTTGGTGACAATCGGTGCTAGGTTAAGTTTTTCTTGATCCAAAATTAGGGTCATAAGTTCCAATGAACATTTGTTCACAATGTCTAGCCACTTCTCAGAAAATGAACTCTGAATTAGATGTGTTGCTGGTATCAATTGGACACGTAGACCTCTTGGGATAATTTTGTGCTGAATATAATTTTCAAGGCTTGAAATTTCCCATATAGTTCTTATCTCATGTCGTAAAGATTTTAATGCTTCACGATATAAACTGTTAAGGTCATTGGTTGACTTGGCCCAATGCTCTGTATCATGTCTAAAGGTGGCCGCTGCTTCTTCCTGTAATTTACTGACATTCCACATCCCATTCCACATCCCATTCTGCAAACTAGCCATAGATCTCTTGAATAAAATGATAAAGATAGAAGAAATTGAAAAGATTGTTGTAAAAATTGTTGTTCGGGAGCAAAAAAACCAGAGAAAAGGAAGGAAAGGTAGGGATGTGAAAGAAATAGGTGTTGCAGGTATTTATTAGTCAATAAAGTGTAAAATTACCATTAAGACTTGTACTGTATGCTGATCAGTGGACTAAACCACAATATTATGTATATCAAAGAAAAAATCAGACCAATGGGACTCCAGCAAAAGTCCCTGGTGAATGAAACACCAATTAGTAAATACTAATAATAATAATAAAGAGCAAAAAGGGGGGGGGAGGGGGGAGTCCAGAAGGTGGTTCAATAAAGAGACAAGATTGGTTCGTGGTCCTAAAATCTAATAAAAACAGAGAACATCTTTAATAAAAAATTAATATAAAAGTAGAAAAACGCCGATAACCAATCAGAGACCTAAATAGGTCGCCCCCAATGTCTAAAAGCTAACCCACCCAGTAGAAAGGAAAAGGAATGCGGTAAAAGAAAGATGAGATGTGTATGTGAGAGCAGAGTGCTAGGCAGGAACGAATCCTAGGAATAAGAGAAAAGTGTGCAAGGATCCCAAACAAAATGGGGTGTGTATATAACTATAAACCTGTCCGGTCTATAAAAGTGAAGTGTGTGTGTGTGTGTGTGTGTGTGTGTCGTGCTAAAAGGGTGTGTGGAGATAAATAGTGGGTAAAAAGCTACTGGAGGGTGAGAACCAGAAAAGAGTCTATAAAGGATAAAACCATAAAGTGCTAATAAAGCACTAAAAAGTGTCTGTCTACCACTGGAATCTCCTAAATAATAATAATCCTCCTTGTGGTAGACTGCAAGTACTGACTGGCTGTGTGAAAGCAGTAACCGTCTAAATCTATATGACAGGCCTGGCTATGGTAAGGATACCCACAGAAGTAAGACACCATATATATATATAATATTAAATAAATGTCAGAGTAAATGTAAATATGTAAAAAATGGTAGTCAGAGCGTGAGGATTAATCCCAGAAACTTGGGAAATACTCACAGCTCATCACTCTGGGGTCAAAATGAATCCTCCCATCATCTCCTAGACAGGCCGTCTGGGAGCAGCCAAAAAGGATTTTATATATATATATATATATATATATATATATATATATATATATATATATATATATATATATATATATATATATATATATATATATATATATATATATATATATATATATAGTACAACTTTGGACATTCCAAAACACATAGCAAACTCCCCACCCAAGAAGCACTAGCATGACTGGGTTTTGCCATTCCCCACGCATAACCCTAACTACAACACAGAGTAGGACCATGTGGAGAGATCTATAGCTAATTGCTGCTCAATAGTTTTATGGCTGAGACTACTTGATTCTCCCTCTGCAACAGCATACCTTTGTGTAGTGACAAGTGAGTGGAGCATTGGCTGGGTGTCTGCTGCTTGTCAGCCTCCCAGCAATTGATCCTCCGAGCGTTTTGAGATCTAAGGCGGAGGCATGCTGAATCTCATCTGAGCCCTTCCCCGCTGAATGCATATTAAAGAGGAAGAGCCTCGAAGGGGTGATCTCTGCCTGTCAGCCCCCACCCCCAAAATCAATCCGTTGGAGGCTTGGGGCAGCGCGTCTGAGGCAAAAGCATGCCGAACCACGGCTGAGAGATGAAAGATCTGAAAGAGATAGTGGACACCACTGTTTTCACCTTTCTCTGTGAAATAGAGAGTTTACATCTAAAGGTGACCTTATGATTTTTGAGCCTGAATATTGAATCTTTTTTTTTTCTTTTATACATGTGGTAATAAAGGACTGTTTGTATAATTTCAAGTTAAAGGCCATAGGACTAATTTGGCGGTTCTGTACAAGTACTGGAGGGAAGAATTCTCAGCTATAATTGTATAGCATATTTTGCCTTACTTATTCATAACCCAAGAAGAACTGTTGTTGAAGGAGGCACATACTGAAACTAATCCTTTGAATACCTGGTTAAAAAGAATAAACTCTGGTGAAAGTGTTGGCTGTATATAAAGAGTATTTGTGGTATAGAACAGCTAATCTGGAAAAAAGAGTTACCATTCCTTATTTAAAATGTTGTATTTTGTGGAACTTTAAGAAAGTTAATTTAAGCCAATATTCTTTAATTTATCACAAAGAATAAATCCTCTTAACACATCTAAAACCAAAGTAAGAGGTAAGAAACATGGTGGTAATGTACAAACTCCATCTACAACATAATTTTTCTCACCTAAAGATAAATCAGGAGGTTCTAATACCTCGGAGTTGGAGACCTCTTTGTATATACATTCCTCTCCATTACAAAGTCAAATGAAATGTACTACAAATTATGATTCTACTGGTTCAACTATGTTACAAGAAGAAGAAATATTAACCACCTCTATGATGAAAAAATGTCTTTCCGATTTTCAAAGCTCTTTGAAATTAGAACTAACGCAAGAAATACATACAAATAAAAACTGCTATTAACTGCCTTTTGGAATGAGTTGAAGAGCTAAAAAAAAATCAAGAAACACTGCTTAAAGAATATCAAAAAGTAGTTAACTATACATTGGAATTGGAACAAAATTCTAAATGTCTGGAGACTAAAATTATACATCAGAAAGATTTCTCCAGGAGGGAAAACTTGAGGATCAGAGGAGTTCCTAAAACACTTAACTCTGACAAACTAAAGTCCTTTGTAACAGCGTTTTTTACTTATCTATTTAACCCTGAGAAACCATGGGTCAATATGTTACATAGGATTCCATTGCCCAAAGATTTTAGAGGAGATAATGACAAAGATTTAATAGTTAAAATTATTTTTTATGAATATAAAGAGGCAGTCTTAAAAGCTTCATGGCAAAAATCCAAATCTATCGATTTATCTGATGATACAATAGCAAAGCGTAGGAAATTTCAAGAAGTGACTAAAGCTTTAAGGAAAGAAACTTGCTTACAAATGGGGTTTACCTACAAATTGTTAGTTTTTAGAAACAACCAAAGAAAAATCATTAATTCAGTAATGGAAGGTGAGGCTTTATTAAGAGAATTGAAAATGCTGTTTGTTGAATCATCTAAAGAAAAAAAAATCCTGTCTTGCAAAAATTACAATTACTGGAGTGGAAAAAGATGTAAAGAAGTCTTGTTTATTGGCCCACTCATAATAATATTAGCTTTTTATATTAAATATTAAATCTTATTAGTAGCTAACAAAATATAAATCATAGGAGAGAAAAGGCTAGCTCAAAAAGGAAAAACTTGTGGTACCTTAATTATCTTGGTCCTCCTATGTGGATGGTTTGAGGGATTTTATTTCCACTTCACCCTCTGTACTCTAAATAAAAAATCTAAAAAACTAAACGGATACTCTTAAACGTAATTTTGATAATTTTGGGACACACTATACATTTTAAAATAGATTAATAAATATAAATGGGTATAATTTGACAAATTTCTAGATTTATTATACATTAGTTAATTTTAAGCACTTCACTATAAAGTAGCATTTTAGATACAATTTATACATTTTGAGGTTTAATACATTTTAGTCCATCAAGTTCAACCTTTTTAGATCTCTTCTGATCCTTTTAATATGTGGATTATTTGTTAATAATTGTTAATTGAGGAAGGCAAACAGAAAAAAAAAACATTGCAACTTTGCCAATTGTCTCATAAGGGGAAAAAAGCTAAATTCATTTCTGACCCCAGATATTGTTTGTTGTTGAAGTTTACTAAAGTTTCATCCAATGAAACAGTTTAAATTATAAATGACAAAATATGGTCTGTAGATACTTAGGGCCTCATTTTATTATCGGCCGCTGCGGGGCTGCAAGGACCGGCGCAAGCTTTCCGGCTATTCTATTCCCCTCCGGCCGGGGACTCCGGCAGGCTTGCGGCCGGCGCCTTGCTATCTCTTGCGGCCGCAAGCGCCGGAGGAAAGCCTTTGATCTAAAACGGCCGCAAGGAAATCGGCCGTAAGAAAAGCCTGGTTGCTATTCTATTGCTCCGGGAACCCTGTCTGCAAGGCTAAAAACGAGCCGCAGCTTACTTGCAGCAAACCGGTCCCGCTAGCACCAATTAAGCACATAAAATAGCTCAAATAAAGCCATCCTGCACTTTGCGGAGTCTATAAAGTGATATTCGGTGTTAGCAAAAATAGCACATAATTACCCTATACCCAAACCCGTAAAATATATATTTTTTAATATACGTAAAATATCCATGTAAAAATTCCAGAGTGCTTGGAGCACCTCAGACCCGCCCACGCCGGAGCCGGAAAATAAACAGTTAATTTGAACTCGGGTTTGGGCTGATGTGCAAGCTTGAGAGGGGGTTACTTTTAATCCTCATGTCCCCCAATATGATCCCTAGCATTTACAGAGCTGTACAGTGTCGGCTTGAATTTATTTTTGCGTTTTTAGATTTCAGAGCTTATGGCCGGTTTCAAGATATGCGGCCGGCCGTAAGGGGAGATCCTTGCGGGGCCGTATAATAGAATCGCGAGTTAACTGAACCCCCGCAAGGAATCGCAGCCTTTACGGCCGCTAATAGAATGAGGCCCTTAGTTTGGGAATTAGATTTAAATTATTGCACTTTAAGATACTTAGAGTAATAGGAAGTGAGTATCAAGTTTTGGTGGAATGGGGAATAAGGAATATTTGATAATTCCTCTTCTCAATTTATCAAGTTTTGTTATAGAGTTAGCCCAAATTTATGCAAATGGCGTTCTTGCAAGGGGAAGCATATTGGGGCTGCTAGACATAGTGTAGTCTAGCTTAGGTGTTGACCAATAGTAAAATTCACATCTAACTATTGGATATGTACAGCAAGGTATGTATTGATTTATGTGTATGGGACGATATGGAGGGGGATATCTCTGGCGAGTTCCATGTTTATTGTAGATGGTAATAAAATTGGTTTCACAAAATGTCCAGGGGTTAAACTCGCCCTTTAAAAGACAGATTGCGTTAGACCAATTTCACAGAGCACACCGGGAGACACACTGGCAAAGAGATAAAGTTCCATATATTAGCGATAAAGTATATTTTTTCGGTAAAAATATTAGTAGTATGAAAAATTTTAGAAATGTGGACTTTGAAGGCAGATTTGTTATTTGGAATAGGAAGGTAAATCAGGTGTACTATACCATTGTAAATATATATTCCCCAAATAACAGAATATATTTCTGAATACTATACTTAAATGTAATAAAAAAATTAAATTGGGGAAATGAATTGTATGTACAGACTGTAATATGGTATTGAACCCAATTTTAGATAGAAAATCTTGTAAAACTTCTGCTCCAGGCCCACGTGCAGTAAGGAAATCAAAACTTTTTCATTATAGCACTTAGAGATTCAAATTATTTGACTCTTGGAGATTATTACATGAAAATGAAAGAGATTATACTTTTTTTTTTGTCCCATCGTCGTGCATCTTACTCCAGAATTGATTATATTTTGGTAGATCTAGAAATGCTGAGGGCAGTTAGATATATTGATATTTATATAATCAAATGGTCTGACCATGCTATGCTTGAATTACAACTTAATGATTAACTAGTATATAAACAACATTATAGAAAAATAATGGATATATCTATATTCAATAAACCTGATCACCACATTTTATTACAAGAAATTTATATTTGTTCCCATATTAATGAGAACTCGGTTAAGGTACATACATTGTTATAGAACACAAGGCATATATTAGGGGTTTATTATCCTGGGCAGTATTTAGGAGAAGACAGGGTGGGCTTCCTCTTTGGAAAATCTATGTTCAAGTGGCCAAAATAGAAAGACAGAATAAATTCAGCCTTCAGGGGACAGAATTAGTGATCTAACAAAATTACAAGCTTCAATAAAATAAATCTTTAAACGAAGCTGGATAATTGTATATGGAAACTACAACAAAGACAATATTTTCTAAGTAATAAAGTTGGTAAATCATTAGCATGTAAACTTAAAAATAAAAGCCCAAATAATAGAATTAAAGAACTAATAATTGATGATAAAAATAAGGATCAAAAACCTATTACAAACCCGAGAGATATTAAAAATGCCTTTTTTAATTTCTATGAAGATCTATATAATTTAGAGAAAATGAGAAATGTATAAAACCAGATGTAAAAGAAATAAAATCCTTTTTAGATAAATGAACTCTTCCAAAGATTAATAATGACGATTTGGAATATCTGAACAGTGAGATTAATATTTCTGTAAATTATTATTACATGACCTTTACATTTTCTCTCTCTAAACAACTAGTAAAAGTATTTAATGAAATTAGGGCCAAAGGGAAAGCCTCTAAGGAAATGCTGGAGGCAGTTATAATAAACATTCCCAAACAGTAGAAAGATAGTAGATACTGTAACAATTATAGACCGAGATCTCTGATAAATACTGATATAAATATATATTCTAAGATACTGGCAAAGAGATTGAATGGTTGTCTTCCCAAGTTAATTAACCTAGATCAAACTGGTTTTATACAAGGACGTCAAGGGGCTGATAATACTAGGAAATTAATAGATCTAATGGCTTACTGTAAATATAAACAAAACTCTTGTGTAGAAAGCCTTTGATAGGCTAAACTGGGATTATATGTCCCAGGTACTACAAAAATTCGGCCTTGATAAATTTGGGTTGAAAACAATTGGACTATTCTTAACCATCCGTCTACAGTGCCTTGCAAAAGTATTAACCCCCCTTGGCATTTTTCGTGTTTTGTTGCCTCACAACCTGGAATTAACATGGATTGTTTGAGGATATGCATCATTTAATTTACAGAATATGCCCACAACTTTGAAGATGTTTTTTTTTTTTTTGTATTGTGAAGCAACCAACAAATAGGACAAAATAACAGAAAAAGTCAATGTGCATAATTATTCACCCCCCTAAAGTTACCTAATCTTACCACTAGGATTTTTGCCCATTCCTCCTTGCTAAACTGCTCCAGCTCCTTCAAGTTGGATGGTTTGTGCTTGTGAACAGCAATCTTTAAGTCTGGCCACAGATTTTCTATTGGATTGAGGTCTGGGCTTTGAATAGGCCATTCCAACACATTTACATGTTTCCCTTAAACCACTCATGTTCCTTTATCAGTGTGTTTGGGGTCATTGTCCTGCTGGATCTCTGCATCCTAGCCTCAAATCACACACAGTGGTACAGGTTTTGCTCAAGAATATTCCTGTATTTAGCACCATCCATCTTTCCCTCAACTCTGAAAGGTTTCCCAGTCCGGGCTGCTGAAAAACATCCCCACAGCATGATGCTGCCACCACCATGTTTCACTGTGGGGATGGTGTTCTTTGGGTGATGTGATGTGTTGGGTTTGCGCCAGAAATAGCGTTTTCTTAGATGGCCGAAAAGTTAAGACAAGAGCACCTTCCTCCATACATTTTGGGAGTCTCCCACATGCCTTTTTGCAAACTCGGAACGAAACATTTTGTTTTTTGCTGAAAGTAATGGCTTTCTTCTGGCCACTCTGCCATAAAGCCCAACTCTATGGAGCATATAGCTTATTGTCATCCTATGTACAGATACTCCAGTCTCTGCTGTGGAACTCAGCTCCTCTACGGTTACCTCTCTGATTAATGCCCCCCTTGCCCGGTCCGTGAATTTTGGTGGACGGCCGTCTCTTGGCAGGTTTGCTGTTGTGCCATGTTCTTTCCATTTGGTTATGATAGATTTGATGGTGCTCCTGGGGATCATCAAAGATTTGAATATTTTTTTTCTAACCTAACCCTGACTTGTACTTCTCAACAACATTGTCCCTCGCTTGTTTGGAGAGTTCCTTGGTCTTCATGTCAGTGTTTGGTTTGTGGTGCCTCTTGCTTAGGTGTTGCAGCCCCTATTGCCTTTCAAAAAAAGTGTGTATATGTAATGACAGATCATGTGACACTTAGATTGCACACAGGTGGACATCATTTCGCTAATTATGTGACTTCTGAAGGTAATTTGCTGCACCAGAGCTTTTTATGGGCTTCTTAACAAAGGGGGTGAATACATACACACATGCCAATTTTCTGTTTTCTATTTCAAAAAAATTGTTTTATGTATATATTTTTCTCATTTCACTTCACCAACTTAGACTATTGTGTTCAGATCCATCACATAAAATTCAGATTAACAAAACATTGAACTTAAGGCTGTAATGTAACAAAATAGGTAAAAAGTCAAGGGGTGAATACTTTTGCAAGGCACTGTATGTATCGGGTGTGGGTAGAAAAACAGAACATTTTTCTACTACTCACAAGGGCTGTCCCCTCTCACCTTGATTTTTGCTCTCATGATGGAGCCGCTCATGAAGCCATCAGAGAGTCTATAGATATTGTTTAGACCAAAAGAGGGAAAGAGATACCTTTAAATAGACACCTTTAAATCTGACCACGGGCTTATAACCACATACAACCCTATTGAGTCTAACTTAATACAGAATGAGGACCAACCAAGGATAAGCTTAAATAAAATATAACTTTTATTAAATGTCAAATAATAAATAAATTAGGTCATACATATAAAATACGACGGTTAAGACAGATATTTATAAATGATCCGCTGTCCCACACAATTAGTGATATGCTCATTAATGTAGATCTTCTGCAGCATGTACTTGAATGACTGAACAATGACTTATATTGTAACTAGTGATGTCGCGAACATAACATTTTGGGTTCGCGAACAGTGGACATGAACTTTACCAAATGTTCGCGAACGGGCGAACATCGGCAAACACCATAGACTTCAATGGGCAGGCGAATTTCAAAACCCACAGGGACTCTTTCTGGCCACAATAGTGATGGGAAAGTTGTTTCAAGGGGACTAACACCTGGACTGTGGCATGCCGGAGGCAAAACTCCCACGGAAAATTACATAGCGTTAGGGTTAGACTTGGGGTTTAGGTTTAAGGGTTAGGGTAGTGGCAGATGATAAGCTTTACATTAACAACAATTGACTAAAATCGACTAGTGGCTGATGGCTACCAATGCTGGCTCTCAGAAAACAGGAAAGATCCCAAATTAACATATCAAAGCAGCTAATTAACATGTGCAAGCCACCCATTTGCATATAAATAAAGCAGCAATAACATGTAATGTCCAAGGATTGGTTCACTTTAGAAATAATGGATAACACAACTCATGCTCTTTAAGTATTAGTGTCCCTTTAAATGCAGCACTTCCCTAGCCATTGTGTCCCTTTAAATGCTTATTCTTTTGTCCTATCGGTAC
The DNA here is from genome assembly GCA_027410445.1 of Discoglossus pictus. NCBI lineage: Eukaryota > Metazoa > Chordata > Amphibia > Anura > Alytidae > Discoglossus > Discoglossus pictus. Next base: position 326,104,882 of record CM050164.1, on the reverse strand, counting down.
GCACATGCTAAGGAGCAATCTCAGATCTGTATATGTCATTCTGTAAGTGTCCAGCGGGTGGCGCTGGAGAGTCGCTGCGTGCCTGTAGCGCTCAGTGCTGTTGTTCGCACATCTCCGAGCTGCGGGCACTGAGGCTGCTCACACACACACCGTACCTGGTACCGATCGAATATCTCCGGGAAACCTGCTCTGCACTCCAGGATCACAAAGAGGATAAGGACCTGTGAGGAGCCCTCCACTGCAGTGACAAGGTAAGACCCCCAGCAAGGTGTGACATGTGGCATCCAGTCACCCTATCCTGTGTACTAAGTGCTGGCCTGAACTTTAATAGGAAGAGCTGCTGCAGTAACACCCAGCACCAGTCATCTAAATGGACATATTACCTGTTCACCTTCTAGCATAGGGGCTAAGGGTGGCAGCAATGCATTGCACCCCCTCTGCCAGCTAAAGGGTTAATAGATCTTACATTGGATTATACAGCACATTAACCCCTTACTGTATACAGTCACTGTGCTGGGTACACACAGGTAGCTATGAGCGGATACAGAGGGGGTAGTACCCCATGCAGTGGCACAGGTAGTAACAAGCAGCACTGATTTGCTGGCTCTGCCCCCTGCTTTGCTTATGCTGCCTCTCCATGTTAATCCTTGGATACAAGGCAGCCCTCCAGGCTTGTGCTGTGCAATGCTCTGCAACCCCCTCCAGCATCAGGAGTGGGTGTGGGCAACAAATGCGTGGGAAGATCAGCACAAATTAGTGTACACCAAATTATTGTTGGACGCCTTTTGTAGTTTTTCTTAGTAATTACTAATTAAAGGGTTTTATTCACAAGTCAATTTACTTCAACATAAATAGCTCATTATAAATCATGGGGAATGTGAATGAGCTGCTGAAAAGTAATCAATATAGATGTTTTTTTGGTGTTTGGATGTTTATAAATGATGTTCAAAGTTTCCTCAATGATAAAGTATAGGGGGCGAACCGAAAAGCGCATGTGTTCGCCATTCGAAAATCGCCGCAAATAGTCTGCCGTCTAACTATTCGCGACATCTCTAATTGTAACTCATGCAGTGCAGTATCAACAATGTAAGGGTTGGTTTTGTTATAACTCATATACTGTATTAAAGTGTCATCAGTATAATTAGTAAACATTAGTCAAGTAAAAACCATTCAAGTATTAATCAATCAATGTGATACAATCAAAATTACTGGTTGTTCATAGTTATACACATGTATGTACAGTATGTATTGATTGTTTGCAGTACACAAAAGTTGTCAGCAGAATATGCATGCATAGGGGCAAAGATGGGAATATCAGGGAATGATAGGAATTATCTTTGTGGCCCTGTGTAACTAGATTGTAGCAGTGAATAACTTCTTTTTTTTTTTTTTTTTATTTTTTTTTTATTGAGTTTTTAGAAAACATACAGAAACAAATTAAGACTTAGACATGCAAAAACAATAAGTACCTTAATAGATAGTTAAGGCACTAAATACACACTCATCTATTTGAACCTCAGTGTGGGAACATTACCAAACCGTTCAATATCTTGACACACGGTACTTGTTTACCAAAAAAGAATAAATTTAGAAAAAAAAAAGAAACTCGACCGACTCTTGGATCCAATAGATCCGTTAGTAAAGGAGAGGAGCAAAAAGTTACTAAGGCTGCTAAAGCTCCCTGGCCAGACTATATTTATTATTTATTTATTTATTTATATATATATATTTTTTTTTTAACTTATTATTTTGCGCTAGACACAGTGATATTGAAGTGACTAATATGGGGTCATCTTACATACAGAGGAAGATGCTTGAAATCATTATAGAGACTCCATATAATAGTCCCATTTCAACCAACTAAAATGACGGGCATAACACTCCGATAAGATGCCATTACGATTATTCATCAATTCTCTATTTATATGAACATGGTTACACAGTTCACTAATTGTTGGAATCGTAGGTTGCTTCCAATATTTTGCTATAAGGTACTTAGCCACCAAAAGAATGTGGCATGTCAAGTATCTCTCTATAGGAGGTCGTTTCTCTAAATTCATGTGGAGAATGGCTACTTGAGGAGACCAAATAATTTGTCAAGCAACTTGGATATTAATTGGGAAATATCTAGCCACCACTTTTGTATTTTAATGCATTCCCACCAGATATGGTAGTCGGTCCCTCGTGAGCCACATAGTTTCCAACAACGATCTGATTCTTCTAAGTTGATTTTTCCCATTTTAACTGGTGTTAGATGCCATCTATGAATAACTAAATAAAAGCAGTGAATAACTTCTAATTACCTCGGGGACCCACTACTTACCGCTTGTCCTAACTCAAAGTGTTATCTAGCTGCTTTCCTAGCTATCTGGGACTAATCCCACTGATACACACTTATCTTTGGTCACTAGTCACAACAATACGACAGTGCCTTTTGCCCAGATGCAGATATCTGTAATCGTGAGTTACATGGAGCCAGCCTGTGACATCATCAAGTGGGGACTGCGCTGTTCCCAGTTGATGATGTCACACGCCAGCTGGGGATGAGGAGCAGGCTCCAGGGAGTGAACAGGGAACCCTAAGCACAGTTGGCAGGGCAATATGTTGTGTAAAAGCAGAGGACCCACAATTATACCGATGAGACAGAAACGCTCCTCAGGGAAGTCCAAGCCTGCCATAGTATTATTGATGGTGGTAGGAATGTGACGGCTGGTGCTAAGACACGTGCCTGGAATGAGGTGACTGCAGTTGAGGCTTTGTTGGGGGTAGCAAACAGGAATAGGAAGTCGGTGAAACAAGAAGGTCAAAAAGAATATGCAATTGGAGGTCAGAGCAGCCCGTGGGACTGGTGGTGGGCCACCACCAAATATAACACAACGTGAATGGGAGCGGATCATCAGGGATTCCATGCAGCCAGCAGCAGTAGTGGGCCTTCCAGGGCAGTTGGACACTGGCTATCAGGAAACCCTGCAAAGTGAGTCACATATACAGCATAACCTCCTCATATGCACACACATGAACCCCACGCACATAGATAACTGACATCCAATTGCTCTGTAAGGTTTCTGGTAATGACTGCAGATATGTGGGGCAGGAAAAACTATGTAATTATCACATATATAGTTTCGAGCGTACGAGTTGTTGCTAACGCTTGCGGGCTCACGTAGCTGCGGGCAAGGGCCTCAGTTGCTGGCATGGAGCGCCAAAGGCGCTCCTTGCCAGCAACTGCGACCCTCACAAACTTTACGTCGCAACGCAAACAACACGACACACCAACTACGACCCTCGCAAACTTTACCTTGCAACGCAAACAACATACGAGACACGTTAACACACATTACGATCTCGCAACAATCGGACGCAACTCGCGAACATGAAAAAATTCAAAACACAATAAATACACACAGCACACACATAAAAAGCTTACCTACAGCAAGAGGGAGCATCCAGGACCTCAAAAAAGCAACTTACACCTTCATTTAACTCAAAATAAAAGAGTTTACACACTAAAAAATTTGCTAAGCGAGAGAAAAAATGGCCGCCGAACAAAACGAAAACGAGGCTACAGCACTCTAAACACGCAAAACACCACCATAAACACGCAAAACACCAAAAAACAGCTAGGGATATTCCGCCACAGCCGCATACCACACATTAGCCGCCATTTTAGAACAATAACTTATAAAATGCGGCAGTACACATCTACGCTAACGGATTTGCCTCGCGCACGCAGACTATTACACTGCACACATTCATCATGCTTACACAGCAGCTCCACAGCACTAATGCTGCAGGAACATCAAAACAAATTGCCAGCTCTTCAACAGAATGCTTCCTCCATATATTACTTGAAAATAGGTAAAGTATATTACTTTATTAATGTGTTATTTATTTTATTATTATACATTAGCTCACTTACAATTTCATTGCCGCCATTTTTTGACGGGCAATATTCTAGTGATTATATATTTAGTAGCGACTTGGCCGTCAAATATGATCAGGCAATAAAAAAGTGCTGAAATGCTGTTTGTCACACAGTGGGAGTGTACTGGGTGCCTCGACTATATAGACCCCTATAGGACACTAATTAACCCATGTAATAACACTATAAGTGCTATGAGGGTCATCCAGGACCCTCATGACACAAAGTGTAAGAACTACACTAATAACCCTATCTATACCCCATTAACCCAACCCTGGGCCTATTTAATCCTAACAGTACACATTTAACCCTAGCTGTACCTGTGTAACCCTATCTGGTCCTATTGAACCATAACTAGGCCTATTTAACTCAATCTTAGCCAATTTAACACAGACTCTCATAAGCCTCTATTTAACCCCATCAGCCCATAAGGGTATATAAAGACCTTTATGGGACAGGTAGAACCCTAACATTAACCCCATAAGTGCCATGATGGTCCTCCTGGACCCTCATGACAATAAGTACAAACACTACACTACACTACCCCCCCAATAAACCATTAAATCTAAACTAACCCCCCTCTACCCTAACCTATTAACACCTACACTACCTACCTACTGCCTATTAACCCCCCCACCCCACTAATTACAGAAAATAAAAAAAACTAAGTCACAGAAAATAAAAAAGCTACATTACAGAAAATAAAAAAGCTACATTACAAAAAAGAAAAAAAGCTACATTACAACCCCCTCCTACAGAAAATAGAAAAGTATTACACACCTGAAAAGGAAATACATACAAAATATATACATCACATTGCAATACAATAGAATACAAATAAAATACAATACTCTCTATCTAAATACAATACCCTCTATCTAAAATACAATACCCTCTATCTAAAATACAATACCCCCATCTAAATAAAATACTCTCTATCTAAAATACAATACCCCCGATCTAAAATACAATACCCCCTAACTAAAATACACCCCCTATCTAGCATACATTAAACCCTATCTACATACACAAACCTTAAATCTAACCTAAAATAGAATAATTAAGACCACTTACCTTTGCAGATGTCTCTTCAGATTGCCCCCTAGGACCCCCCCCCCCCCCCCCATCAAATTATTAAATAACACTACATGGAATAAATGAACATTCTTCTTATTGTCATCTCCGGCTCGACCCCTGTTAAAAATAAACATTAGATTAGTACACACAAAATAAAATAAACATAATATACATTCAACTTACCTCAGTGCAATGTCCCCGTCCCCTAAAGAAACTGCGCTGTAAAAAAAATAAAAAAAAATGAACTAACAGAGCTCTACACTCGTAGAGCTCCCCAACATTAATGTGGCCCCTAGAGCCTCTTCCACAAGACAATTGGCAATTGCACCGTCTGATTGGCTCAAATATGATTGACAGCCTTTTTTTAGCCAATCAGAAGGCGCCAAGGTGTGAGCAAATCAGAATGGGATACACCCCTATATCCCATTCTGATTGGCTACTGGACCTGTCAATCTTTTTTTAAACCCGATCAGAAAGCTCAATTGTGCCAATTGTGGAAGAGGCTCTAGGGGCCTCATTAGCGTTGGAAAGCTCCACGAGTGCGGAGCTCGGTTAGTTTTTTTTTGTTTGTTAGAGCGCAGATTCTTCAAGGACCAGCTGGGGCATAAGAGAAGGAGCACGGGGACATTCCGCCGAGGTAAGTTGAATGTATATTATGTTTATTCTATTTTATTTTGTGTGTGTATTCATTCACACGTCTGGGGTTTTCTGTTTCTCCTGTTCAGGGTAGAATTGCCTGGTATTTCGGGGCTGGGTCACTCTTTTGAGTGGGACCAGACTGATATATTACAGAATATTTCTCCCTGTGAAGGGCACAAGTGAGCTAAAACAGGTTGCTCTCAGAGTGGCTTATCATGGCTATAGAACTAACCTATTAAGGTTGGTTCGTTCACTGATGAGCACCTCTGACTTTGTTTTGTGTATTCATGTGTACTAATCTACAGCCTTAATAAATTGCGATTCGGCCAAATGAAAAGGGCTCTATATAAGCACAGAGCATATTTTTTTTACAGAAGTGTTTAGTTGGTGAACTTCTATCCAAAAGCAAGGTTTTCACTAGCTAAAAACTTCTGTAAAAAATATGCTCTGTGCTTAGATAGAGCCCTTTTCAATTGCCCAAATTGCAATTTAATAATAATGGGGGCAATTTAATAATAATAGGGGCGAGCCGGAGAAGACAATAAGAAGGACTGGGACATGCTGGAAAGGTGAGTTGAATATTTAGAATATTTTTGCAATTTAGTGTGTTGTACTAATTTTCTTTTTCTTTTTTTCCTGGGGGGGGGGGGGGCGCGATCTGGGGGGACATCTGCAAAGGTAAGTGGTCTTAATTATTATATTTTAGGTTAGATTTAGGGTTTATGTATGTAGATAGGATTTAATGTATGTTATATAGGGGGTGTATTTTATGTAGAGGGTATTGTATTTTAGATAAGGGGTATTGTATTTTAGATAGAGGGTATTGTATTTAAATAGGGTATTGTATTTTAGATAGAGGGTATTGTATTTAGATAGGGGGTATTGTATTTTATTTGTATTGTATTGCAATGTGATGTATGTATTTATTTTTCAGGTGTGTAATACTTTTTTATTGTCTACAGTGTGGAGGGGTTGTAATGTAGCTTTTTTTTATTTTTGTAATGTAGCTATTTTCTGTAATGTAGCTTTTTTATTTTCTGTGACTAAGGTTTTATTATTTTCTGTAATTAGTGGGGTGGGGGGTTTAATGGGAGGGGAGGTAGGTAGTTTAGGTGTTAAGAGGTTAGGGTAGAGGGGGGTTACTTTAGATTTAATGGTTTATTGGGAGTGGGATAGTGCAATGTATTGTTTATACTTAGTGTCATGAGGGTCCTGGAGGACCCTCATGGAACTTATGGAGTTAATGTTAGGGCTAACTGCCCCATGAGGGTCTTTATATACCCTTATGGGACAGATGGGGTTAAATTGAAGCTTTATAGACCCTCATAAGAGACGGATTAAAATTGGCATAGATGGGGTTAAATAGGGCCAGTTAGGGTTAAATAGGCTCAGTTAGGGTTAGATAGGTACTGTTAGGGTTAAATGTGTAGTGCTAGGATTACATAGGGCCAGGGTTGGGTTTATGGGGTATAGTTAGGGTTAATAGTGTAGTGCTTAAACTTTGTGTTATGAGGGTCCTGGATGACCATCATGGCACTTATAGTGTTATTACATATCTTTTAAATGCAGTGGGGGTCACGATCGTGACCCCCACTGCAAGGGTTAATGTTGGGACTTTGCGGGGTCCCCCATGGGGACCCCCAGCATGGGGTTAATGGGGGAACACCTTGGGGGCCCGATCGAACCCCCGCAGCAAGGGTTTAATGTGGGGTCCCGAGCTGGAAATTGAATAAGGCTGTGTATTTGTAAGTTGTACGCAGGTGGCAGTGTTTCGGGGTCGTGGAGCCTCTGTTTAATTTTTTTTCGGTCGCCATTTTTTTTCTTGCTTAGCCGATTTTCGAGTGCCGAAACTGTAAATTGGACTTGAATTTGTGTGTAACCTCACTTCCAGACGTCCTGGCTGTCCCCCCACAGGGTAAGGAGAGGAGGAGGGGAAGGGAGACACACGGGAGGGAAAGGAGGAGGTGAAGAGAGACACAGGGTAAGGAGAGAAGGAGGGGAAGAGACACAGGGGAGAAAGAAAAAAAAATCTTCTAAGTCCCATATGTTTCTTTGGCTCTGTGAGTGCTGCGAGTTTTAGGCAGTGGCTCCCCACCGCAGGTGGTGGTTGAGGAAGCTGAGGGCCCAGGCCCATGCCAGGAGGCTGGAGCAGCAGCGCAAGGGCCATTGTGGGAATCACCCCCTGGGCCCTCATATGCCTCACAGGTATGTTCACAGCCCTTTCCAGTTCCCTGAGGTTCAATGAGCCACCTACCAGCTGCAAGGATGTCGAGTTCCTGGACATCACCAGTCCCCAAGAACCACCACACAGACCATGGTTTCGGGGAATCACTGTGTGAATACACATTGGAAGCAATTTGAGGCTCCACCACCTGTTGAATATAATTTGCCTAATTTATTGTCACCCATAAATCATGGCCTATCTGATGGCTCCACAATGACTATCATTTTGTATTAATGTTGACATACTTATGGCTGCCTACAGAGTGTGTACATGCATGGTTATGTTGAATATTTCTGTAATTGATGTTCAATGTGAATTGCCGTTGAGATGAGATGTTGAGGTCAATCACAATAATGTTCTGTTTGATATCTTCTTCTTGCCTCTGTAGGTTTTAATATCCCAATTACACGACCATGAAGGCATGTTCCTCAACCTCGTCTTTCTGTGTCACATATTCTGCTAATTAATTTCAGATTATTCCTTCATATCTGACAACACACTGTGTGTGGAATAAATCAATCTGACATGATCCATGATTATGTTCATCTGTTTCATTGAGCCGATCTAGACAAGTTGTAAGTGCTATGCACATTAATGTTATCTACAATTACATGGAGTGATTTCTGATGATCCCTTTTCTCACCAGATTCCATATGCAGTGGTGTAGTGGCCACATGTGACCCTGGTAGATGCTATGCATCATGCTTATTCTGGACTATGATATTACCCCCTTCTGGTATGTCCTTGTTCACAAGCTCTCCTCTACTGTGAACTTCAGGATATTTTATATGACAATGGGGATGGAGAAAAAAGTTGTATTAGTTATACATCATCAAGCTACATTATAGTTGGTTGTTATTTGTTTTGTACTTACGTGGGAAGAAGTCACGAATCATGCAGGCACATAGTTGTGACCCCCGAACATTATCCACCACACGGGGAGATAGAGGTTCTTCCTCCTGAAGGAGCTGAGCCTCAAAAATGTCCCTCAGACTGTTGGCCTGTACTGCTATATTATGCAGACAACAACATGCCATGATGATCTGATAAACCTTTTCTGGTGTATACTGTAGAACCCCTCCACTGGAATGTCAACATCTGAAGCGCATCTTAAGCACACCAAAAGTGTGTTCTATTACATTCCAGGACGTGGCATGGGCCGCATTGCACCTTTCCTCCACCTGTGTATGTGGACTGTTCATAGGGTTCATCAACCATGGCAAACACCCATATCCTGCGTCACCTGCAGTAAACAAAATGGAAGATGTAGATATTAATGTGATGTTGTGATGCTTGTTAAAGTGTTTAAACATATGCAGAATGATTCATGTGATGTTAGTTCATGGATATAGGGGTGTGAAATTGATACTCCTAAGAACACATCACACAGGGTTATGCTCAGCAACAAGCAATGATGCAATGGCTCAGCCAGTGGTACTCCCTCAGTCACATGTGAACGTCAGAGCAATACAGTGGAAGAAAATGTATACGCTTGGGTATTCTCTCTTGTTTACATATGCTTGGCTGGCATTACTCATGGGTACTTACCCAGTAGCCACCCAGATGGATATTGACCGGACTGGAAGTAGTCTTGGGTGGATGAGTGACGAAAGTTATGGGCATCGTGAGCACTTCCCATGTGCATGTTTGCATCACAAACAACCTGTACATTGATTGAATGATATTGTTTACAATTTCTGCCCTTCCTGATTTCTAGGATGTATCAATGCTACATGTGTACAATCAATAGCACATAGCACATTGGGGACACCTCCTAATCCCAGAAAATCTGCTTTCACCTTCAGGATCTTTTCCACAGTGTTGTGGAAACTAATGCATCTGGTAGCTTTCCAAACAATAGTACAGAGGAATGTGATCATACACCTTGAAAAGCTTACCTGAGACATTCCTCTGGCTATAATCAGTGTGTTCTGGAAGCTACCAGAGGCAAGGAAGTGTATTGTGGCTAACGTCTGTGTCATGGCTGGGATGGCTCTATTGATCCATGAGGAAGGCTCAAGGTCCTCCCTCGGGAAAGCATAGAGCTCCTCAAGACTGGCACAGGTTAGGCCAAAATGCTCATACACTTCCCCATCAGTTAACCCCTCTAATGTGACTCTCTCTGTATACTTTGGGTGCCTGGACCCTCCTTGCAGGCTCCTGGGCCTGCTCTCTCACCTGCAGCTGTGGTTGTGCCAGGGCCATCACTTCTACGTGACCCGGCTGGTAAGCAGCCTCTCCCAGTCCATCATCTGCCTGGTTCTGTGGTTCTGGACCCCCCTGCAGCTGTTCACATCCTCCCTGTCTGCAGGTGCACTGATATCCACCTGTCCCTGTGCCACTAGAGCACTGTCTGCTACCTGACCCCCTCCCCATGATCCTAGGCATATCCTGTGATAATTCTCGTGCCTGGCTTGGTTCTGGACCACCATGGATAACAGTAACACGCTCACACAAATTCACTCCCAGCCACACCTCTCTGTCAGTCCTCTGCCATTCCTTAATCTCACTCCCTACATCTAGGTCTCCATACATCAACAATCGGTACAACAATTCAGGTCTCCTCTGGCGCCTCCTCCTCAGATACATATACACAGCAATGACATCCATGATGGGTCAGACTAGGTGATGGCTTGTTTGTGCTGTGGTTTTATAGCTTGCTGATTGCACCACCTGTTGATTTCCAGGTGGATGTCAGGTTAGGATTAGCTCACTTGCATATTTGTGAATTATTTGTCATTACAGCAGATTTAGGTTCTGGCTATGGGAATCTGGATAATTTTGATCTAATGAACTACCCTGCTTTTGTCTAGTTTTTGCAAGTCCTATTTGTAACCCCTAATGTTTTTGCATGCATTACGTTTTGTTCCCCTGGTACTTGATATATGCCATGTAGCGGAGTGATTTGTCCAGTATTTGTTGTCCCAATGTAGATGTGATGAGGGAAATGTATATGAGATGATCTTTGTATTTTTAGGGTCCACATTATCGTCTCTGTGAGTGTGAAGGGGTTAATATGGCAGCCATTTTCATTTATTTGTGTTGTAATTTAATGGGGTAGTATGTCTTTATTAGCTTTCAGCATGTATCAGAATACCTTTTCATATTGGCATATGCATAACCATTACAACCTATGTGGAAGTAAAATATTTTATTTTGTGATATTTAATATATGGGACTTGTTGTGCATGTCATTGTATTGCCTTCCCCATGTTTTAAAATGTATTGTGTCTTTATATTGTCATTTACGGTGTTCAAAACTGGTCTATAAAACCTTTGCAGGTCCTATTTGGAACCTGTAAGATTCGAGCCTCCATTTGGCATTTGCAAGCTTGATTGCGGCTACCGGGGTTGAGCAATTTTGTCAATTGAATAGAGATGTGCGATTTTCACGATCCAAAGTCTTGCGGCCTTGACAGGTCAAAGGATTCTGGATGGTGTAAGTTACGAGTTTGACGGCAGACATTTTTTCAAGCTTGTAACTCGTAACCCTGTCCGAGCCCACAAAAAGACTCCAATAGAATAGCAAATTTGCCTGCTAGCTTACTTATGGGCCTCCGTATCTCAAATTCAGCCAATTAAATGAGGCTCATAATTTCTAGATGCTATGATATTTAAAAAAAAACAAAGTGTCATGCCCAGGGCCTGACTGGACTGTTTTACACTATGGCCTGTGCCTGACTGGCCAGAGTTATCCCTGTTTTTATTATTATGGTTATGTATTTCTTAGTGCTTATGGTTAAAATATGATTACACTGTTATACTGTATGTATCTTGGTTTATGCTCTGCATAACATATTAGCTATTCTAAAGGCAATTGCATCAGCCAACACCCAAGACCGTAGTCTAATAGATAATCCTTTTACAGGGTTTCCCAGTAAGCAGGAGCAGCCTATTTTGTACAGTGTTGTTATCTGGTGAAGACTCACCTGGCCTCACAGGGACCTTGAGCAGATAAGCAGATAGTACAGGTACATGGTTTTCCGATTAAGCATGGGGCAGCCTATTATTTAGGGATGGGACTTACTGATTGGCCAGCCTGTGTGCCAGAAAATTATATAAAATGTGCCATTTAATAAAGGTATGGCAGTTTTGTCTGGACTTACATAAAACAAGGTGTAAGTGTCATTCTGTGCATTAATCCTAATTCTAAGGGATTATATAGTGTTCCTGATATCCTGGTCTGTGGAAGTAATCTCCTGGGCATGTTTCCTGTGTTTAATCCATCTTCTGCTATCAGAGGTGTACAAGGACCGCACTATTCTGTTGGATTGGTTTGAACTAGGTTCTTACCAAGTCCAATTGAAGTAGCAGATCGGACAATAGGCTGACAGTTGTGGGACCTCTGTGGGATACAGCAGGATTGCAGCCTACAAACACCTGACCAGGTGCTTTGACCGGATTGCTGGTATGACAACGGCAGATATGATTGAGGAGCTGGTGATGGATGATGAGCTCCATCAAGTGGAAAAGGGGCTGGTTGGAGTTTATATTGCATTACCGGTCACCCCAGCCCCAGTGCCTGCACCTAGTTCAGTAGATCACAGAGATGGAAAGCAGCCATGCCAGATATTACTACAGAGCAGTTGATGGCCCTCAGGGCACAGATCAGTAAGGAGGTGCAGGTGGAATTGAGGGGGGCACCTGTTTATTCTGCCCCAGTACCTGCTGAGGCAAAGCACCCTCACTTCCCAGCGGAAAGTTGCCTACAGCAGCTTTAAGCATTTTTCTGAGGACAAAGGAGATATTGATGGATTTTTACAAGATTTTGAGAAGCAATGTGATCTCCATCAGGTCCCTGAGGAGGAGTGGATCAAGCTGCTGGTTAGTAGGCTTAGTGGGAGAGCCAGTGAGGCATTTTGAGCTATGCCCAGGGAGCAAGCCAGAGACTATGAACAAGCCCTACAAGTATTGCTGGCCAGGTATGCAATTACCCCTGAAGCCTATATTAAAAGGTTTTGTTCTGTGACCAGGGGCCCAGGGGACACCTATGCAGAGGAGACATGTAATATTGCTAGAACAATTGTTTTATTATGTGCCCAGATGGATTGCGGGACCCCCAGTGCCTATCCCTGTGGCTACCCACCCTATAGTGACTCACTCTCCCCCTGTTACCTTCCAGGAAAACTCCCAGCTGAGGGGAAACCCTGGGGTATCCCCTCGATCTCCTGGGGTAGCTGACACCCTTCAAGTGATTCGGAGCCCAAGAGGATAGTGTTATGGGTGCCATTAACCGGGGCTCATAAAGAGAGATTGTCCTAACATGCCCCAGAGGGCAGTGAGTACAGCTGCTAGACCTTTGCATTATCTAGGAGAGTGTGACCTCCCTGCAGGGCACTCCAGTGCAGCTAATTTAGGGCCAGAAGTAGAAGACATCTACACCGACATCCATGCCATCTAGCAGGACTATGTGGATATTACCGCACTTTCAGCCAGTTTGGGTGCAACGGCGCAAAGTCTCTGGGTTTAGGGATACCGGAACTGTGATTACTGTGGTCCACACAGACTTAGTACCCCATACTACACTGCTGCCCAAGCAGATGTAGGTCATGGTGGCTGGAGGAGAGAAATTTGCATCCCAGTTGCCCGCTTGCATCTGGATTGGGGCACTGGGAGGGAGATCCGGAAGGTGTGTGTGATGAAAGGCCTGCCTGCAGATGTGCTGTTGGGAAATGATTTGGGGCCCATTAAAAGTCGATATGTGCATCCCGTGATCTGAGTAAAAGACGCCCGAGCAGCATTGGTCACCACAGAATCAAGGAATCAGATGGAAGGTAAGGAGTCTGAAGTAAATCTATTGCCTGCTGGGGAATTAGGGGTCAGTTGGTCCAGTGTGGAGGAAGGATGGGACCTTGGCTGGAGCTAGATAGAGGGCTGAGCAGCAGGAGCAGGGTCCTGATGGGGATAGATATGTGTGGGACAATGTGTTATTGTATAGGGTCCCTGGAGACACAGAAGAAGGGAGGGGAAATGAGCCCAGTAGACAGATGGTGATACCTCAGAAGTAGAGGGGGAAACTGTTGGCTCTAGTCCATGAGGTACCATTAGCTGGCCATTTAGGGATTATGAAAACTCGCCGAAATCTAACCAGGGTGTTTTATTGGCCTGGGATAAACCGAGACATTACTAATTATTGTAATTCTTGTGATGCCTGTCAAAGGTATGGATGACCTGGGAAATCCCTGCCAGTAATAGATACCCCATTTCAGAGAGTAGCTATAGATATTGTGAGACCATTGACTCGGGCTTGCAAGACGAGCAAACAGTTTATTCTTACCATAGTAGACTATGCTACATGTTACCCTGAGGCTGTCCCCTTACCCAAAATTTCAGCTCTTAAAATATCAGAGGCCCTTATGGGGGTATTTTCCATAACTGGGTTTCCTCAGGAAATATTATCAGGTAGAGGCACTCGGTTCATGGCCAGTGTAACCAAGCAGCTATGGGCATTGTGCGGCATTAAGCACCTGACATCCTCCCCATACCATCCCCAAACCAATGGGCTCTGTGAGCGGTTTAATGAGACCTTCAAAGGAATGCTCTGTACCTTTACAGAGCAGGTGAAGGATTGTGAACAGTTACTACCCTATCTTCTCTTTGCATATAGACAAGTGCCACAGGAGTCCACAGGGTTTTCTCCCTTTGAACAAGTTATAGGTTCTTTAAATGTGGCCAGAGAGGCCTGGGAGGGGGAATATGGGCATCACAAGGTTCCAGTGACCTCATATGTCTTAGCTTTTAGGGAAAGATTGGCCATGCTGACTGGACTGGTGAGTGAGCATATGAAGAAGGCTCAGGCTAAGGATCAGAAGTACTAGGATAGAGGTACCCAGGAGAGAGAGCTGGAGGAAGGGGTGAAGGTGTTAATGTTAGTTCACCATCCTAAAGACAAGCTCCAAGTGATGTGGGAGGGTCCCTACCTCATCGTTAAGAAACTGAACCCCCATACCTATGTATTGGTTGTCGAGGCTTGTTGGAATGTCACCAGAATAGCTTACATTAATCGACTCAAAGAATATCAGGAGAGACCCCGGAACTTGTTAGCTACTTGTTTACTAACAGGGAATAACCCAGAGGAGGGCCTGCTGCCAGATATGTTGGCCCCAGCTGAACAGGAGTCCCTGTAAATAGATCTAGAACAGATAGACAGCCTAAATGAGACCCAGAGTAGGCAGCTAGCAGCTATTTTACATCCCTATCAAGATTTATTTACTACCAACCCTGGGTGTACCTCTATGGCAACCCATGAAGGGCTTACAGGAAATTTCTTACCTCTCAAACAATCCTCCTATGGAATTCCAGAGGCTGTGAGAGCTAATATTTATGAGGAATTGAGATAAATGTTGCAGCTGGATGTTATTGAACCATCAAATTGCCCCTTGGCATCCCCAGTAGTTGGTGCCCAAGAAAGATTGAACAACGTGTTTCTGTGTGGATTACCGCAAGCTAAATGATAAAACTAAAACAGATTCTTACCCTATTCCACACATGGATGAGTTGTTGGACCGTCTGGGAACAGCAAAGTACATAACCACTCTGGATCTCTCCAAGGGGTACTAGCAAATTCTCCTTGAAGAGACAGTGAAGGAGAAATCTGCATTTATCACTCTATTTGGGCTTTACCAATTTAAGGTAATGCCTTTTGGAATGAAGAATGCCCCTTACACCTTCCAGAGTTTAGTAGACCGATTGTTACAGAGTCACCAGGGATTCACCCAGGCATATTTGGATGATATAGCCATCTGTGGTCACACTTGGGAGGAGCACCTACAACATATTCAAGTTATAATGGGAACTATTAGGAATGCTAAGCTCACTATTCGCCATAAGTGTCAGTGAGCCAGAGCAGAGGTGCAGTATCTGGGTCACTGTGTGGGCAATGGGCAGATCAGATACGATCAGCCCAGATAGAAGGGATAGCCACATAGCCCATTCCTCAAACTAAAAAGCAGGTGATGGCTTTCCTAGGAACCACTAGGTATTATCATAAATGTATTCCTCATTACAGTGGTACTGCCAAGACCCTGACCGATCAACAGGATGAGATCTGATCTCATCAGAGGTACAGGGTTTTCCCCAGTAAGCATGGGTAGCCTATTATTTAGAGATGGGACTTACTGATTGGCCAGCCTGTGTGCCAGAAAGGTATATAAAATGTGCCAATTAATAAAGGTATGGCAGTTGTGTCTGGATTTACATAAAACAAGGTGTTATTGTCATTCTGTGCATTAATCCTATAAAGTGTATATAAAGTGTTCCTAATATCCTGGTCTGTGGAAACAATCTTCTGGGCGTGTTTCCTGTGTTTTGTCCATCTTCTGCGGAGTTTGAACTAGGTTCTTACCAAGTCCAATTGAAGTAGCAGATTGTGACATAAAGTGATCTTGGAAAAACCATGAGTATACTAAAATGGGCAAGACATTTTAATATATTAATTCCAATAGAACAATGGTTCAAAGCATTTCATTTTACACAAAAAATATTAAATATCAAGCAGTTAGAGAAATCTATTTAAAGTCTGTTCAAAGATGGTATATGGTCCCTGTCAAAATAGCATTAATAAATAAAAATACAAACTTGGGATATTGTTGGAGACTTTATAGACAACAAGGTTCTCATAAACATATCTGGTGGGATTGTGCCCCAATTCGGAATTTGTGAGGTCTTTGTTTTCAATAAATTTCTAAGATCTGTGGTAAAATTATTAATCCATTGCGTGAGATGGCTTTGTTCCATATTTTTGCAGAGAAGTTGAAATTTGATGAAAAAATATTGATTATTCATATGGTCTTAGTGGTAAAATGGTTAATTGCAAAACATTGGTAACAAGTTAACGTTCCATCACTAAATGAAGTAATAGCAGCATTGAGCAAAAATAGAGAATTGCTCAAATATATAGATAGCTTGGGTATAGAGTTATCTACTATAAAAAGATGGGCTATCTTGGACAAATATTGTCATTCATACCTTGAATATGAGAGGATATTTTTTTTCTTTCTGTCAATCCCACCCATGGTTAAATGTGACTGTTAATGTGTTGTGTATATGTATGCTGTATAATTTTATACTTTTCTTTTTGTTTTATATGTATAATTGTTTTTTAAAAACAATAAACAAGCAAAAAAACACATAGTAAACTCAAAATGCATTCTACAAATAATCTTCCATAGTTCACTAACAAAATAATTTATACATTTACATACCAAGAACTGCTAAAATATAAAAAATTATCCAGACCTCCATTGGGCTGAGATGTATGATGAAATAAAGTACAAAAAAACAATGTATGATATAAAGTCTAATATTTTTTTAAATGCTATTTCTTTCTCATTATAATCATTGAAATATTTTGTAAATATAATATAAAATAGATTGCTATATCAAGATGTATCTGATATATACAATATACCATATCATTTGTGAATTTTAAGTCGACGTATAATTTGCAAATTCATTTTATAAATACTACAATTATATCAGCTTGTAATGAAAAATATTTTCTCTTAGAAATAATACTATAATTTGACTATAAAATCATATGATATTAAAATGGTATGATATCTTAATAACTAGATATTTGTAAACATACCAAAAATAATCAAAATTATCCATAATGTCATAATTACCATTGTGCATGTCTTCGTTATTATCACATTGTTCACATAATTATATATAACACTTTATAATTGATGTACCTTGATATACTGTATATCTGTTACAATTGTTTATACCACCTTGTTATATTAAAATATACTGAATTAATATCTATATTCATTTATAATAAATATATTCTCACATAATACATTTCTGTTTATTTCATGAGGCCAATGCTCTTAATATATTGTGTAGTAAGAATTTGGAATTAGTCGAAATTGGCAACTATGTAAAATATGTAATTTTTAATTAATATTAATAAAGGTTATTGATATTGATAATATCACTATATTTATTGCCAAAACCCACGTCATGTAATAGACCTTTTTCATGATATTATTACTATAACCCCTGTCTTTCAATCTAGTGCTCAAACCATTAGAATGTTAAATGAAGTTTTCCAGATCTGAGCAATTTCTCTATATTCTTATGGATTTTCCAATTTGGGTTGCCCTTTTAGTACAGAAATACCCTGTTTAGCTCTGTATATTTGTTCCTACATATATACGCTATACAAAAACTGCGCTAAATGGAGCATTTTATTTCCATAGCACTGAACAGAGTTATTGCGCCAGAAAGCGTACTAAGTGGAGACTTAAATGCTTGCAATGCGATTTTGAGCACTATCACAAGATTTGACACATACAGCACAGGGGGAGAGTCAGGGAGCATGTAAGTGAGGTTGCAAGCTAATTTGATATTCAATTGGCATTTTTGGGAGGTCTGAAAACGGTTAAGAGAGGAAAAAAAAAATGGCAGCTGTAAAGACGTAACTTTTTTTCAAGCCCGTAAATGAACAATTTCACAAGCCAGCAAATGGCTTCACACCCGTAAATGCAAATAGCAGGTCAGAGGTGGGAGAGGGGAAGAAAGACACATCTGAGGGAGATGGGGAGAGGGTGGAAAGAGACACAGGGGAGGGAGTGGGGGGAAGAGACACAGGTGTGAGAGGGGGGGATAGACACAGGGGAGGGAGCTAAGACAGAAAAAAACGTGGGGAGTGAGAGGGGGCAAAGAGACACAGGAGGGAGAGAGTGGGGAGAGGCTTGCAGTGAGCGCCTAAGGCACTCATTGCGGAGCTTGCGATGAGAGACAAAGACACACATCCCAGGGCCCGAAAGTTGCGGGTTGGCCGCAACTACCAGATTGACTGCAATTACCTTGCTGGCATGTGAAATGAGTGCAATTGTTCGATAATTGGAGCACTCTTTAGCACTGCCTTTTTGGGGATTGGGATGTAGACTGACCTTTTCCAGTCTATTGGCCATTGTTGTGTTGGCATAAGGCAAAAAAAACACTTTCACAGTATCATCCTGTAGAATTTTGAATAGTTCAATTGGGATTCCATCACCTCCTGCAGCCTTATTATAAGCAAGACATCATAGGGCCGATCTCACTTTGCTCTCCAAGATGTCTGGCTCCAGCTCATTGTACAAATTATTGAGGTCATCACTGCTGTTAACATCCTTCCTGTGTAGATCTTCAGTGTATTCCTGCAACCTCTTCTTTATCTGATCTTCACACCCACTTTGGCATGAAAGGTGCCTTTTCGGTTCCCAATTTTCTTGAAGAGATCTCTTGATTTACCCATTCGATTATCTTCTTCAATCTCTTTACATCGCTCATTGTAGAATGTCTCCTTGTCTCTGCTTGCTAACCTCTGGAATTCTGCATTCAGATGGACAAATATTTTCTTATCTCCACTACCTTTCCTTCTTTCCTGGGCTACTTTCAAAGCCTCATCAGACTTCTTACTTTTATTTCTTTTAGGGATATTCTTTGTTGCTGTTTCCTGGATAACGTTGCAAACTTCGGTCTAAAGTTCTTCAGGCAGTCTATCTTCCATGTCTAGTCCCTTAAATCTATTCTTTACTTCCACTGCATATTCACAAGGGGTATTATTTATTTCAGATCTATTTGGTCTGATGGTTTTCCCTCTTTTCTTCAGTTTAATTTTCAACTTTGCAATAAGAAGCTCATGGTCTGAGCTAGAGTCAGCTCCAGGTCTAATTTTTGCTGACTGTATAGAGCTCCTCCATCTTTGACTCCTTCTGGATCACTACCTTGTGGTGAAGGGGCTTGTGTACTTCGATGAAGCTGTGAGCTATACCATGTAGGGTCAGCCAGGATGGGCAGGTCATGGCAGAGAGGTCAGACAAATCGCAGGCCACTGGAGAAGGAACTGGCAACCCACTCCAGTATCTTTGCTATGAAAACTTTATGGATGGGCAC
This sequence comes from Discoglossus pictus, assembly GCA_027410445.1. Taxonomy (NCBI): domain Eukaryota; kingdom Metazoa; phylum Chordata; class Amphibia; order Anura; family Alytidae; genus Discoglossus; species Discoglossus pictus. The sequence continues at coordinate 326,085,134 of CM050164.1, read as the reverse complement.
AACCAGAGACCTAACAATATGACACTGGAAGATGAGCCGCTCAGGTCAGAAGGTGACTACCACATTACTGAGGAAGAGCAGATGGCAAGTCCAAGTAACACCAGATCTAATAAAGAATTTTGTCAAGATAATTCTCTGATCGTAGCAAACACCCTCTTCCAACAGCCTCTGAGACGACTCTACACATGGGCCTCACCAGATGGACAGCATAGAAATCAGATTGACTGTCACCTCTAGTGAGTACTTATTTTTGAAAGAGCAACATTCTTGCAGATATGTATATGTTTTAAGTTGATGTTAAGTTGCAGGTCAAAAAATGACGGTCAATAAAAGAAAGTGTTGAAATGCTGTTTGTCACACAATGTGAGTGTACTGTGTGCCTCAAGTAACTAAATTCCTCAAAAAGCAGAAATCTACATGACATAAAATAAGAAAAACTAAAATCACCAAAAATAAAAAAAGGAACATTACAGAAAAAAAAAATACATTACAACCTCCCGTCACTACAAAATTAAAAAAAAAATTACACACCTGAAAATGAAATACATATAATACTTACATATAATACAATACAACACAATTAAATAAATTAAAATACAATACAATACAACCCTATCTACTATACATGCCACTATCTACTATACATGCCACTATCTACTATACATGCCACTATCTAATATAAATGCCACTATGTAATATACATGCCACTATATAATGTAATATACATCCCACTATGTAATATACAATACTATCTAATAATACATCCCCCTATCTATGTAATATACAATACATGCTATCTATATATACTGTATATATAGCTATCCTAATTTTAAGCTACAATACAATAATTAAGACCACTTACCTTTGAGATGTTTCTTCAGAATAGCAACCTATGGTAAAAAAAGATTCCAAAAATTAATACAACACGTTTACATGAAATACCTAAACATTGTAAACATTCTAAATATTCTAAACATTCTAAATATTCTAAATAATATACTCACGTTTCCAGCATGTCCCGTTCCAGCATGTCACGTCCGCCATGTTCCGTCGGCCATCTTTGCGTCTTGTCCGGCGGTACTCAAAAAACATTACATTGGTAAACATGAAGCAAAGTTAAATAAACACAATCTACATTATACTTACCTTTCCGCGATGTCTCCGGCCCGGCCTCCTCGTCTTCTCCGGAAGCATCCGAGCCTTTAAAAAAAAAAAAAAAAAACGACACACATCCGCCCTGGCGGATGTCTCCGACGCTAATGACCTTCCTATGGAGTGTTCCAGACTATAATTGGCAATGGCGGCTTCTGAATGGCTGAAAAGGCTGTCTATCAAATTCAGCCAATGAGAAGACCCCATTTGTGAACCAATGAAAAAAGTATACACCCCAAAATACAACGCTGATTGGATAACACACCTTTCAATCTTTATTTGAACCAATCCTAAGGCTTTATTGCCATCAGCCAATCACAATGGAATATACCCCCACTTACTGATTGGTGAAGACATCTGCGCCTTCCCATTGGCTGTAATATTGATTGATTTTAACAGTAGCCAATGAGAATGCGCAAATCCTTCACCAATCAGTACGTGAGGGTGTATTCCATTGTGATTGGCTATTGTCAGTGCAACCAAGCAGAATGCGCAGAGGCTCCAACCAATCATCCTGTGGGGTGTATTCCATTGTGATTGGCTGAAGGCATCTGCGCCTTGTGATTGGTTTAAATAAAGATTGATAGGTGCATTATCCAATCAGAGTAGGATTTTAGGGTGTATCCCTTTCTGATTGACTCACACATTGGCGCCTCCTGATTGGGTGAATTTGATAGACAGCGTTTTCAACCAATCAGAAGGCGCCATTGCTTATTTTCTTCCAGAAAATTCTCCTGGAGCCTCATTAGCGTCGGGGATGTCCGGGAGTGCGGATGTAAGTATATATATATATATATATATATATATATATATATATATATATATATATATATATATTTTATTTTTTTTTTATTTTTTTTTTACAGGGCGTGGCAGAAGAGGATCCGGAGGAGGCCAGAGACATCGTGGGGAGGTAAGTATAATGTAGATTATGTTTATTTTATTTTGATGTATGTGTATTAATGTTGTGTTTTTTTAACAGTTGCCGCGCCGGAGAAGGATTTAAAGAATGCCGGACGGGACATGTCGGAAAGGTGAGTAGAATGTATAGAATGTCTAGAATGTTTATTTTATAAGTGTAAACTTGCTGCACTAATTTTTTTTAATTTTGTTTTCGTAGGTGGCTGATCGCAATGGACATCTGCAAAGGTAAGTGGTCTTAATTTTTTTATTTTAGCTTAGACTTAGATTAGTTAATATATAGATAGCATTTATTGTATGTTAGCTGGGGGTTTTATATAGATAGCATAGGATGTATTGTATATTAAATTGTGTTATTTATTTAGATAGATTGGGAATGTATTATTATATAGATAGGATGTATATTAGATTATGCATTTATTTAGATTGATTGGGTATGTATTATTATATAGATAGGATGTATATTAGATTATGGTATTTATTTAGATAGATTGGGAATGTATTATATAGATCGGATGTATATTAGATTATGCTATTTATTTAGATAGATTGTGTAATGTATATTAGATAGTGGTGTATTGTATTGTAATTGTATTGTAATTGTATGTATTTGTATTGTATGTATTTGTATTATATGTATTTCCTTTTCAGGTGTGTGTTTTTTTTTTTCTGTAGTGGGGGGGGGGGATTGTAATGTTTTTTTTTTTCTGTAATGTTCCTTTTTTTATTTTTGTGACTTAGGTTTTTTTATTTTGTGTAATGTAGTTTATTTTTTTGTGAGACAGTTTTTTATTTTATGTAATGTAGATTTTTTTTTTGTGTGACTTTAGGCTTTTTTATTTTCTGTAATTAGAGTGGTGGGGGTTAATAGGGGGTAGGTAGTGTAGATGTTAATAGGTTAGTGTAGAGGGTGTTTAGTTGATCTTTAATGTTTTATTGGGGGTGGTATAGTGCAGTATAGTGTTAATACTTAGTGTCATGATGGTCCTTGAGGACCATCATGTCACTTATGTGGTTAATGTAGTGTTGTAACAGGCCCATAATGGTGTTAATCTACCCTTATGGGACTGATGGGGTTAAATAGAGGCTTATGGGGGTCTGTATTGCCCCCTATGAGTGACAGGGTTAATGAAGGGCTTATGGGGGTCTGTATTACCCCTCATGAGTGACAGGCTTAATGAAGGGCTTATGGGGGTCTCTATTGACCCCCATGAGTGACAGGGTTAATGAGGGTTTTATGGGGGTCTGTATTGACCCCCATGATTGACAGGGTGACAGTGTATTTATTTTTTTTCTTTTACAACGGGTCCTTTAAGGACCTTTACAGTCCTTTAAGGACCTGTAATGCGGGAATTTAGAATTTTGATTGCAGCGGGGGTCCCCGATCGCTTGCAATCGGGACCCCCACTGCGATGGTTAATGTGGGGTTAATGCAGGGTTCGGAGCTTATCTCGGATCCCCTGCGGTTAATCCGGGTTTCTGATCTTATCTCGGATCCCTTCTTGGGTAAGTTGTAGGTGGCTAAGCGGTCCTGGGTCTTTGAGCCTCGTTTTCATTTTTTCCGGCCGCCATTTTTTCTCTCGCTTAGCGGATTTTCGTGTGTGTGAACTCGGGAATTTGGACTTAAATGGAGGTGTAACTTCGGCGCTCCATGCCAGCAACTGAGGCCCTCGCGCGCAGCCCTCGCTTCGCGATACCTTATCACTTCCCCTTCTGGCTAGGGAATATCTTCCATATATAAAGGTGTGACACCCCTTGCTTTAGACCAAATTGCTGGTTTCTACAGATAAGAATTGATAGGTACTTTCCACCATTTGTTCAAATCAGCCACCAATCACATATATAGTTGTGAGCATACGGGCTGTTGCTCACCTCATAAAGGGTAACATCCGCCATCCTATAAACCTGAAGAAGTCTTGTTGTTGGCCCCTTTTGCCCAGTCACCTCTTATAGTACTGATAACACAGGCCTCGTTGCTTAGTACATATTTAATCCCCTTCCTCAGCCACATTCCTGGTGTATTTGCACACCTGTCAGGGGCCCTGCTGCAGGTATATGGAGGTTTCCTCCTGCACATCCTCTGCTCTATCTCTGGGAGCTGAGAGGAAACAAACAGAAGGGAAGCCATAGGACTGTGGGAGGCGGAAAGCTGGCGGGAATCCCTCGGGAGCCGCGGGAGGAGGAGGCAGGGCTAGGGGTGCGGCTGTACACAGAGCATGGGGCCGAGCACTGAGTCTCCTGTCGCCCTCTGGAAGTCTTATTAACAGGTGCCTGGTGCTGCGTCTCCCCCTCTCATTCATTTGTGTGGCTGCCATTTGTGAGGTGCAGGCCGTGTGCTGGTGGGACCCCCTGGAAGAGGATTAGGGGGGAGCATACAGCCAGGCGGACCCGGGATATGTGATAGAGCAGCGCCCGAGCATCATGGCCGAGGAGCTCTTCTGTAAAGTTGTGTCTATGCAAATCAAGTGTCGGGAACTAAGGCCCTCGCCCGCAGCCCTCGCTACGCGAGGGCCTCAGTTGCTGGGATGGAGCGCCTTTGGGTTGTAACTGAGCACTATTCCAGTCCATTTAAGTTCACTAATTCCCAGGATATCAATGTTTAACCTTGTCGTTTCATGTTTGACCACATCCAGTTTGCCTTAGTTCATAGTTCTAACATCCCAGATCCCTATGCTGAATTGTTCTTTGCAGCAGCAGACTTTGTTTTACCCTCCAAACACATCTTCAGCTGGGTGTTGTATCAGCTTTGGCCCAACCACTTCATAGATCTGGTGCTATTTATTCTTGCCCACTGCTCTTCCTCAGTAATGTGTACATTCTGACCTGAGGGGCCCATTTTCCAGTGCCATATATAGAGTAAGGTACATTGCATATCATCTGCATGTCTCCACCCAGTCCCAACAGACTGCAGTACAATTACTGTATTTCTGGGAATCCTGAGCAGAAAATAACTGTTTAACTTATTTTTAGACTTTCAGATGGTATTATTAATGTACTATGTATTTTTTGAACTCTGTACTCGTTTTACTCTTCCCAACTTGGGATCCAGAATGAAAAGAGCGGTTATTACTTGCAAAGGAGGCTTCTTCAATAGACTCTAGGATTGTCATATGAAAAGTTATTTTGTTCTCAGGAATTCAGGAGGAAATGGACCTACAACCTGACCCTGATTTCAGAATACTGGGCCAATATAATTTTGGTCATTCAGATGCTTTCTGGATTCACCAATTATGAGGGGTGTGAAAGTAACTATCCTTTTTGGTAATACTAAGCAGGTGATCACTGTTCACACGTACAACCCCATGTGTCAGAGGATGAGATCATCAAGATTTTGAGTGGGTTTTGTCTAAACATCCGGTCGACTGAAATGCTAAGCAACGGCCTAGGAGCCTGGACAGGTAAGAGCAGGTTCTGGGGAACATTTATTGCTGACCCTAAGGGTGGATGGGTATCGGAGCCCTTCACAGTTTTTACCATAGGAAGAAATAGAAGCTTTTTATTTTTCAACCAGATGCCTCCTTGCTGTCATAATTGCCAGATGTGTAGTCATGACCTTTCTTCAAAAGCATCAGTGATGATCACGAAGCCCAGGACTGCACTGCAAAGTAGTGTGATCTATGTGGTAAGAAATGTGCTCAGCAGCCTGTGTCTCTACCAACCAATGTGCCCAGCCTGTGTATGTAAGTGCCAATGTGCCCAGTCTGTGGCTGTAATAGCTAAAGTGTCCAGCCTCTGCCTGTAATAGTCAAAGTGTCCAGCCTGTAATAGCCAATATGCTCAGTCTTTGTCTGTAATAGCCAAAGTGTCCAGCCTTTGCCTGTAATAGCCAAAGTGTCCAGCATGTAGGAGCCAATATGCCCAGTCTGTGCCTGTAATAGTCAATGTGCCCAGCTTGTGTCTGTAATAGCCAAAGTGTACAGCCTGTAATAACCAATGTGCCCATCCTGTGCCTGTAATAACCAATGTACCCAGTCTGTGCCTGCAATAGCCAATGTCCCCAGCCTGTGTCTGCGTTAGCCAATGTGCCCAGTATGTGCCTGTAATAGCCAATGTGTCCAGCCTGTAAGTTTATTTTCAGTAATGTCCCTTTTTATTTTCAGAAATATCCTTTTTTTATTTCCATTTTTTTTGTAATTAGGTGGGTAATAGTGATTTTATTAGGGGTTAATATGGTAGGGTAAAAGGGGGTTTATGGGATTGGGTTTACTGAGTACATTTGGGGTTAAAGAGGCCCAGTTAGTGTTAAATAGGCCCAGTTAGTGTTACGCAGGACTAGATGGGGTTACATAGGACTAGATGGGGTTACATAGGACTAGATGGGGTTACATAGGACTATATAGGGTTAAATAGGACTTGATAGGGTTACATAGGACTAGATGGGGTTAAATAGGACTAGGTAGGGTTACATAGGTCTAGATAGGGTTAAATAGGTCTAGATGGTGGTAAGGGGTTAGTGATAGGGTTAATTAGGTATGGTGAGGGTTAAATATGGTTATTTACTTAGATACAGTTAATTTCGATTTATTGGTTTATTGGGGTGGCAAAGAGTGTAGTGTTGGGTAGTGCTTGGATTTACAGTAGTGTCACGAGGGTCCTGGAGGACCATCATGGCGCTTATGGTGTTAATATTGGGGTTAATCAGTGTCACATGAGGGTCTGTATAGACCCTTATAGGACTAATGGGGGTTCAGTACTGTCCCATAAGGGTTTGTATAAACCCTTATAGGACTAATGGGGGTTCAGTACTGTCCCATAGGGGTCTGTATAGACCCTTATAGGACTAATGGGGGTTCAGTATTGTCACATAAGGGTCTATATAGACCCTTATTGGACAGAGGGGTTAATTAGAAGCTCATGGGGGTCTGTATAGACCCCATGAGTGATGGAGTAAATTTTAGATACCTCGGTAGATACTTACAGCAGGGGTTAATTTTTTCATTTAGTGCAGGTCATTTAAGGTCCTTTCAGGACCTACGGGGTAACTTTTAAATTTGAAATTCAGTGGGCGTCCCGACCGTGAACTCCGCTGCAAGGGTTAATGTAGGGACACTGAGGGTGTCCTGATGGGGACCCCCAGCATTGTTTTAGGTGCCGGGGGGTACGTACAAGACCCCCGCAGCCGTCCTTGACTAATTGTGTGCCGCAGGCCCTTTGAAGACCCACGGCAGGAAATGTAAAACTTTTAAATGCAGCGGGGGTCCTGACCGGGACCTTCACTGTACGGGTTGATATGGGGACACTGCGGGGGACCCGATGGAAACCCTCTGCATAGGGGGGGATTCATTTTAGGTGCTGAGGAGGTACTTGGAGTACCCCCCGTGGCAGGGCTTGTGTAGCCATGATGGCATACTGTTTTGACAATAGCTAATTCTAACACATTGCTAAATGCTAGCTTAATTGTTATTAGCACTGCAGCACACCCAATGTGCGACAGTATCCGTTGTGTTTTTGTGTCTCTCGCTCCTAGCATGAACCCCCTTCCAATCTAATAGCATCGTAAGAAGGGCAAATCTTGAGCATGGAGCCTCTGCAAGGCTCATGTTAAAGTTACTGGGCTCAAATTTAATGAGGCTGTCTACTGGTGTGCTAGAATTCTAGTGGGGATTTAAAAATCAATCCTCTACTAGTGTACCACAGCAAGAAAGAAAAGAAAGAAAACTTGAAGAAAAGCAACTTAAGTGTCATGTGGAGGGCCAACAGACAAGCCTGGGTAACGAGAATGTTGTTGACTGAATGGATGAACAAAGTGTTTGGCCCAACTGTGAAGAACTATTTGGAGGAGAAAGAACTGCCTCCTGCTCGCCCTCCAGGCATGGAGGACAACTTGCTGGAAGACTTTATGTTCATAACTGTTAAGTTATTCCCCCTAACACTACTCATCTGATCCAGCTCATGGACTAGCAGGTCATCTCCAACTTTAAGAGTTACTAGATACCAAGATTGGTTGAATGGCTCTCAGCTCTCACCCCCCCCCCCCCCCTTGTTGGCTTGCACGTGATTAGAGACTTCCCCATAGAGTAGAATATAACATGCATGCAAAGCAGTGATAGGAAGCATTACACAGACCTTTTCTGGCTTCAGTAGGAGTGAGCAGGGGGCTGTAAAAGTGTATAAATAAACAAAGTTAAACACATTTATTTAAATAAATATTGTCCAGATCTGTTATGGTGATACATCTGAGAGGAGATATGATTACATTATATATAGCTTTTTGTACCAAGAGGTTTTCAACTGATAATAATAATAAATAATAACAAGAGGACACCCCTTGAGGTTAGAAGTAAAAAGATTTCACCTTAAAGAAAGAAAAAAGGTTCTTAATAATAAGGGTAATTAATCTGTGGAATTCTCTACCAAGAAAGGTAGTGACAGCAGATTCGATAGATAACGTTAAAAGGGGACTGCAATTATTTATAATTAAGAAGGGAATTCAGGGTTATCCTGGATAATTAGAGAGAGTATATTGATCCAGGGAGGAATATGATCGCCAGTATCTGGGGTCAGGAAGGAATTCTTTTTTTTCCCCTGTGAGACGATTGGTTAGGTTTCACTTGTTTTTTTTTTCTGTTTGCCTTCCTCTGGATTAATTACGAATTAAAATAAATAAATAAATCGTTGATTAATAATTAATTAACAGTTAATGAATAACTAATCCTCATATTGCAGATCAAAGGAGATCTTAAAAGGCTGAACTTGATGTACTGAAAGTCTTTTTTTAACCTTAATTACTATGTACTGATGGACCTGTCAATCTTTTTTAAACCAATCAGAAGGCACTATTGCCTTCAGCCAATCAGAATGGGATACACCCCCACGGGGTGATTAGCTGAAGGCATCTGCGCCTTCTTAAAGTTCCCCCTGCGGCTTGGGGTAACCATTAGTGTGCTGCGGTCCCTTTAAGGAGCCGCAGTGGAAGTCGTACAAGCTTGGATATCTTTAGGGCTAAATATATATTCAATGCAGCACTGTACAGTGCTGTAATTGATAGGGGACATTAGGGGGACCAGAGGATGACATGTAGTACATTGGCTAGCTGGCACATCGCCGCTAGCCAATACTGTCAATTGTGGCCACAAGTCTGCCGAGCTTGGAGAATGGGTTACTGTCTTGGGGGTGGTTCAAGCCCGGAGTCCCGGGCTTGGATGACCTCCAAGGCAGCAACTCGATCTTCAAACCCGGCAGACTGCGGCCACAAATGACAGTATTGGCTAGCGGCGATGTGCCAGCTAGCCAATGTACTACATGTCATCTTCATGTCCTCCAATGTGTCCCCCATCATTTATAGTGCTGTACAGTACTTCCTTGAATGTATTTTTGTCAGGGCGGGCTTTGAAGTCTGATCTCCGTGCTAACGCCAGCGATCAGGTACAAGCCCAACAAAGCATACAGCCGATTGCCTGTCTTGCGATCGGCCATAAGAAGGGGTATTCTGCGGCCCCATTGCTTTGAATATCAAATAGCCATAGGGCTAGGAGGGGCTGCCGCACCCTTGCAAGGAATCACAGCATTGCGGCTATCATTAGACTGAGGCCCTATGTATATACGTAGTCTGTTCTGGTACTACATATAATCCTTCACATAGTAATTCTTTTTGTGTCATATAATGAACAGCAGATGACTATTGGACACAAATTTGATATATATTTTTTCCAGTCTAACACTGACTTATCTTTCAACTTTCACAGTTCTACTATTATTCACATATATTGTGCTGCGGCCCCATTGCTTTGAATATCAAATAGCCATAGGGCTATGAGGGGCTGCCGCACCCTTGCAAGGAATCACAGCATTGCGGCTATCATTAGACTGAGGCCCTATGTATATACGTAGTCTGTTCTGGTACTACGTATAATCCTTCACATAGTAATTCTTTTTGTGTCATATAATGAACAGCAGATGACTATTGGACACAAATTTGATATTTTTTTTTTCCAGTCTAACACTGACTTATCTTTCAACTTTCACAGTTCTACTATTATTCACATATATTGTGTCCAATAGCACAAACTTGACATGTTTTATTTTTGCACAGTGTACACATTTCTGTGTTTTTAAAATAAATAATATGAGTATTTTGGGGCTTAATATCTAAATCAGCATGAGAAAATATCTATCTTTTGTTGGAGATCTACTTGTTGTAGTGAAGTAGTGATACCATTCTCATAGGAAAAGTCCACTATATTCTACAGATAAAAATAACCAGCTCATCAGCTTTTTTCAGTTTTTACTTCAGTAGTGCCTTGTATGCTCTATCTTTCAAAACATAGCTGAAGAAATAGACATCTATTCTTTTGAAGACTTGACATGATAATGGGTAAAATGTTTTTAGAAACTCAAACCAAAAATACACAGTCGTTAAGTTTTAGCTGTTAAATGCAAACCTTTTTCCCTCTATCCTAGTCTAATTTGTGACATGGGTGCGACCATGGATACAAATGGCTGCTCCCTTTTTATTGATAGGCTGTCAAATGATGTGAAACTTACAGTAAGAATCTCCTCACAGGGGCAATTCAAGAACTAAAATACTTATTTAAAGTAGTTGTTAAAGGGACATTAGAATGATAAAAATGTACAAATGTTAAAATGTACAAATTACACTTTTCATAGCTTTATATATATATAAAAAAGTCAGAGCTTGAAATGGTATTATATGGTAACTTTGAGGTTTTTCAATGTGGCCAGAATATCCATAATTAGAAAGTAATTGCAGTGTTCCAGCTTTCTTAAGTTTTATGAAATAGATCAGTTCAGGAAGGTGTGGTTAGATCATTTTTTTAAATATCATTTTTATTGTTTTAGAATACAGACATTAAAAGATAGATATAAATCACCAACAATATACAGTATGTTAAACAAATACACCAACATACAAACAATGGCTTGAGAATAGTAAATTCAAAAAAGGAAAAAATGGCATATAAAGACAGGAAAAAAGAGGAAAGAGGTTGTAAGACACAAATCTACTATGACTAAGATACATCTATTTCTTGATCTCATATTTTCCATTTGTACTCCTTAATTACAATTAAACCTTTCTTTTGAAGGGATTTTTCTAAATCTCTATTTCTTCCGGTTACATTTATTATCTCTTTCCGACTAGGAACAGACGACAAATTCCACTTTTTAGCAATCAATAATTTAGCAGACATTACAATTTGAATAAAAATGCTTTTATATCCAAGAAGAGATTGGGCGGAAGGATGTGGAATAAACACATTACAGGGGAATGTGACAGCTGAGTGTTAATACCTTTGATCTGGTTTACACAGTCCTTCCAGAATTTCTGTATTGGGGGACACTCCCACCAAACATTATATTGGAATCCTACTTATCCACAGCCTCTCCAACAAAATTTCTTATTTACATTATTAGTAATCTGGACCATGCTTGAAGGAACTAGATACCATTGATTAATTAATTTGGAATAAACTTCTGTATATGATACATTCTTCAATTTAAATTTTTTTGTTAGAGCCATTGCCCCAAACCAAGTGTCCACCGGCCAGTTGTTATTAAGGGACTCTTCCCACTGTTTAATTTTGCAAGTGCTCAATTTATCCATTTCTTCTCTTATTATATTATAAGAGCTGGAAATTAAGTGTTTTTTTCTTTCTCATTATAATTAGTTTTTTCAAACATGGTTAAGGGTCTCATCTTAGATAAGAAATAAACTGACTTTCTGTACTTAAGTTTTAGTCTGTTGTAATCTAGCCAAACAATTCCAGGCAGATTGTATTTCTTATTCAAATCTTGAAAGGATGCACATAAATTGTTAATAAACAAATCTTTCAAATAATGAATACCATATTTATACCATTCTTTTTAGATCTTTCAAAGGCATTTGATACAGTGCCACATGGAAGACTAGTGAGCAAATTAAGGGATACAGGAATTGCAGTAAATATCTGCTCATGGATCGAGAGCTGGCTAAAAGACAGGAAGCAAAGGGTTGTTGTGAATGGAACATACTCCGATTGGTCTAATGTGATAAGTGGGGTTCCTCAAGGTTCAGTATTAGGTCCTCTCCTTTTTAACATATTTATTAATGACATTGAAGTAGGACTCGAATGTAGTGTCTCCATCTTTGCTGATGACACTAAGTTGTGCAAGGTAATAAAATCAGATAATGATGTACTTTCCCTACAAAAGGATTTGCATAAATTAGAGAAATGGGTGGCTAAATGGCAGATGAGATTTAATACAAATAAATGTAAGGTTATGCATTTGGGAAGGAACAATAGCCAAGCAATCTATAATCCTAATGGAGCAAATCTAGGGGTATCAGATATTGAAAGGGATTTGGGAGTACTAGTGGACAACCACCTAGGTAACAGTGCTCAAAGCCAAGCAGCGGCTGCAAAGGCAAATAAAATATTAGCATGTATTAGGAAGGGTATAGAAGCCAGGGAAGAAGATATAATTCTGCCACTATACAAATCTCTAGTACGTCCTCATTTGGAATATGGAGTACAATTTTGGGCACCACCTCATAAAAAAGACATTTTAGAGCTGGAAAAAGTACAGAGAAGGGCTACAAAACTAATAAGGGGAATGGAGGGGCTAAGTTATGAAGAAAGACTAACAAAATTAAACTTATTTTTGCTAGAAAAAAGGCGTCTAAATGGAGATATGATTACGTTATATAAATACATCCAGGGTCAATATAAGGCTTTGTCAAGTGAACTTTTTGTAGCAAGAGATTTTCAACTGACAAGAGGACATCCTTTGAAGTTAGAGGAAAAAAGATTTCACCTTAAACAAAGAAAAGGGTTCTTCACAGTTAGGGTGGTTAAACTGTGGAATTCTCTACCAAAGGAGGTGGTGACAGCAAATTCGATAGACAACTTCAAAGAGGGCATTCAAGGCTATCCTAGATAACTAGCAAAGGAATATTGATCCAGGGAGAAATTTGATCGCCAGTTTCTGGGGTCAGGAAGGAATTTTGCTTTTTTTCCCCCTTATGAGACAATTGGCAAAGTTTCAATGTTTTTTTTTTTTTTCTGTTTACCTTCCTCTGGATCAAATAACAATTAACAAGTAATAATAAATAGTCCACATTAAAAAGATCAACAGAGATCTAAAAAGGTTGAACTTGATGGACTAACTCTTTATTCATCCTCCAATACTATACTATTAATAATTATTTAATTAATAACTAATCCGCATATTGCAGATCAGAGGACATCTTAACAGGTTGAACTTGATGGACTGAAAGTCTTTTTTCAACCTTAATTACTATGTAACTATGTAATTCTAAATCCACTTCCAATAATTGTATTGGTGAGATCGGACTTTGAAATGGCAAAAGCTTCAATCTAGGCCTGAACTTAAACCAGAACTTCAAAACCTCTTTGTTTAAACCCATACCCTCTAGTAATAACTCCTTCCTTAGATCATCTCTGAACATCTAGGTTCTCAACAATCCTTTAGAGACTAAATTACTTTCCGTATTTAACCATTGAGGTGAATGAGAATTATCCATCCATTTAAGCAAATGAGCTGGCATAGTTGCATCATGATACATCTGCACCATAGGATAAGCCATACCTCCTTTATTAAATCTTCTAGAGATTATTGATTTGTTTATCCTCATTCTTTTTCCTTGATGTATGAATCTATCCACAACTGTTTGAAATTGTTCTATTCAAATTTTAGATAAATAGAATGGAATTGATCTAATTACTTAATTCAATTTTGGTAATAATGACATTTCTGCCAGATAATGAAAGATTTAAATGTTTCCATGAGGCAACTGTATCTATTATTTTGGTTAGTGTATATATATATATATGTAAGATTGAGGTATTGAGGTAGCCGTGAGTGTCCAGTAATCCAGTTGAATAATCAGAGTTTACCCCCCCCCCCTTCTATTGCTGCTTTTGTAAGCTACATGCTATTTTGAAATGTATTGCTCTTTATTTTTGCTTTGTTGTGTTGTTATCTACAACCTGATCAATAGACTTACTTACTGACCTATCAGGACATTATTCACAATGCTGGTCTGTTTCTCACTTAACTCTGCCCAATGAATTTAGTTTTTTCTTGTTCTTCATTTTTTTTTTCTTTCCTTTCTTTCTGTTTTTAGTTCATATTTGTATGTTTTGCTTTTTGACTTGATAAAGAGAGGATCTTCTCTCGAAAGCTCGTCTCTTTATTATGAACTAGCGAATTGCCCGTCAAAAAATGACGGCAATGAAATTGTAAGTGAGCTAATGCTATTTGGTGTATAATAATAAAATAACTAATAGATTAATAAAGTAATATACTTTACCTATTTTGAAGTAATATATGCAGGAAGCATTGTGTTGAAGAGCTGGCAATCTGTTTTGATGTTGCTACAGCATTAGTGGTGTGGAGCTGCTGTGTAAGCGTGCTGAATGTGTGCAGTGTAATAATGTGCGTGCGCGAGACCAAACCGTTAGCGTAGTTGTGTACTTCCGCATTGTTCTAAAATGGCGGGTAATGTGTGGTATGCGTAGCGGAATATCTGTAGGTGTTTTGCGTGTTTCTTGTGGTGTTTTGCGTGTTTAGAGTGCTGTAGCCTCGTTTTTGTTTTGTTCGGCGGCCATTTTTTCTCTTGCTTAGAGAATTTTTGAGTGTGTAAACTCTTTTATTTTGAGTTAAATTAAGGTGTAACTTCATTTTTTTAGGTCCTGGATGCTCCCTCTTGCTGTAGGTAAGCTTTTTATGTATGTTTTGTGTGTATTTATTGTGTTTTTCATTTTTTCCTTTCCGCGGGTTGCGGCCGATTTTTGCCAGGTCGTAATGAGTGGTAACGTGTCTCGTATGTTTGCGTTGCGACGTAAAGTTTGCGAGGGTCGCAGTTGCTGTCTCGTATGATGTTTGCGTTATGACGTAAAGTTTGCGAGGGTCGCAGTTGCTGGCAAGGATCGCCTTACTACGCGAGTCCACAAGCGTTAGCAACAACTAGTATGCTCACAACTATATATGTGATCACAAACGAATTTAGCTTATAATAGGGAGGTTGTGTTAGGGAATATGGGTGGATTAAGGTCCATGGTAGTAATTAGAGTGCTTGCTATTATTCTGTTACAGGTCACACTCACAGCTTATCATAAGGTATGTTCTCTCTCCCAGCATTGGTCTGTTCAGTCTGACACAAACACATACATACATACATACATACATACATACACGTACACAATAAGGAAAAGGGACACACAAAGCTACATTAACAGACACCATACACTTTAAATGGACAATATAAGACCAAGAAAAATGGGTCAGAGTATGTAGTTGACAGTTTAAGACACGGCTTGATAAATATTACTGCTGGCTCCTAATATTTGTGTTATTATACTTATATTTCTATATAGAATCCATTGCCTGGCTCCTACATTTTTTTTGATTTATGCTAAAATGGGAGAAGAAAAACAATGTAATAAAAAAATGGTATGGATTGCACTACTGGCTGGTATATACATGATTACAGAAGCTGGATACATGCATGAAGTCTGATAAAGTGTAAATATCCTGTACTGAGTATATGTGGCTGTGTATATGTATAGATTTGAAGATAGATAAAAAGACAGAGACATAGACACAGAGAGACATGTGTATATATATATATATATATATATATATATATATATATATATATATACAGGCATATAGATTTATAGATGTTAGGAGATAGATAGATAGAGAGACAGACACATAGATACAGATAAACAGATACAGATAGATAGACAGCCGAAGAGATATAAAGATATACAGACAGATGGAGATATAGATACATAGATAAATAGATAGACAGACGGATGGAGAGATAGATAGACAGATAGATAAACAGACAGAGATAGACAAAGATAGATAGATAGATAGATAGATAGATAGATAGATAGATATCCAGCACAGTTCACCACCAGCTGTTTCTATCCCTCCCACTCACGGTGTCGATATACTTGTACTTGTTATACAGCAGCTCACTCCGCTCCATGTTTCCCCTGTCAC
This sequence comes from Discoglossus pictus, assembly GCA_027410445.1. Taxonomy (NCBI): domain Eukaryota; kingdom Metazoa; phylum Chordata; class Amphibia; order Anura; family Alytidae; genus Discoglossus; species Discoglossus pictus. Next base: position 326,069,087 of record CM050164.1, on the reverse strand, counting down.
AGTGTCACTTCCATGGGCGCGCCGGAGAGTCATGTGACCTTCTGTCAGCTGGGGCTGGACTGTGGCTGTGAACTGCAGGTTTGAGCAGGGACTGGACGTGTGCGCTCCCGAGAGAGGGCTGTGATACGTGAGGCTTGGTGTGCGGGGAGATGTGTAATGTATCTGTATTATTACACTGCATACTGCACTATAAGTACTGCAATATGGGATTATATAGGGTCCATCTACATACACACACTATATTATACACTTATTCACTATATACATACACCTGGATACTTAGCGTGGGACGTGGGATGCTCCACCACCGCAAATGCAGCCCCTCGCTTCGCGAGGATCCGCATTTGCGGGGACGTTGGGATGCTCCACCACCGCAAATGCGGCCCCTTGCTTCGCGTGCCCCACCAAGCATTAGCAACAACTTTTAGCAAGCCTGCATGCTCACAACTATATATGTGATACTAATTACAATATTAATTGGGACAACTTAGAAAACTGCATATTTTTGGAAAATTGCTCCAATTGTTTTTCAAATTTATTTTCGGAAAGACTAAACAGCTTTTTTCATTCTTTTACAGAACATCCTAAATTATTAAAACTCTTAATAGAATACGTCTAAAAATATATATTTTTTCACTCTTTCATTGAATGGCTCCAACATATTTATTAGACTCTTTGACACAATGACTCCATACTCCATGTTTTCTTTCATTATTTCATAGAACAAGTCTACGGGTGTTTTACATTATTTTTTGCAATCACTGCAAATAACATTTTTTCATTAGTTTATAGAACGTGTAATTCCAGAAACATTTTGTTATTATTTTATAAAATGATCCACCTTGTTATACTTAGTTTTATAAACTGACACCACATCTCCTTTATTTTTTAGCTCCTTTAAAGAATAACTCCAAAGTGCTGTGCTGATATTTATTTATACAATAACTTGAATAGTTCTTTATTTCTCTTAATTACTTCAGCACAAAAAACATGACTGAGATGCAATCCACACCTCCCAACCATAGAGAGTGACTACAGCGTGCCCTGCTTGTATCATAGAGTTTGCAAGGTGCTCTCCTGAGTTCCGGAAGTTTGCTTTCGTGGTTGGCTGCAAACCGTAACAATAGACAATCAGATAGAGTGGGACAGTCTCTAAGTATGCACTGTTTGGTGTGCTCTGCGGATTCCTAGCAGCAGGGAGCGCCCGTCACTTCTACCATAGAGACTAACACTCTTATACCATAGAGTTGGTTTTGTGCTGACCTGTTACCCGGAAGTGCTTTTCTTGCAGCGCTCAATGGTTGCTTGTGATTGGTCAATCGTCACGGTGGCAGCCAATAAAAACTCATTTAGTGCTAGAAGTGCATGCTGATGTGTGATCCCGGCTTGCTAGATTACCTGTCTTACAGCTCGGCCTCATCATGCCTTATTACCGCACCTAGGAAGAGTTCGCCCGAGCGGCCGGGAAGCTCTACCAGGCCGACCCCATGAAGGTTAGAACCGAGCTCCCACTGGGCTTTATATTAGCCTATAGATAGGCGTGTACTGAGGAGCATAGAAGGCCGCATATAGGCCTGGAGCACCCAGCTGCAGTCTCACAGGCCCAGTGTACAGCTGAAATGCTCCACCACTGCAAATGCGGCCCCTCGCTTCACGAGGATCCGCATTTGCGGGGACGTTGGGATGCTCCATCACCGCTTCGCGAGGATCCGCATTTGCGGGAACGTTGGGATGCTCCACCACCGCAAATGCGGCCTCTCGCTTCGCGAGGACCCGCATTTGCGGGGAACTGCGTCCCTCGCGAGTCCGCAAGCGTTAGCAACAACTTTTGGCAAGCCCGCATGCTCACAACTATATATGTGATAAGTTTGTCCAAAAAAAAGGTATCACTATTTACTGCAATACTCTGACTATTCAACTATATATATATATATATACTAGCGACTTGCCCGTCAAAAGATTACGACAATAAAATTGTAAGGAAGGTAAATGCTGTTTGCCACAAAATGTAAGGCTTTTGGTCCTCTTAGTACATTTGGCGCTCATTGCAAGCCTCTCCCCTGATGTACTTTTGGTCGTCTGAGCACCTTCAGCGTTTATTGCAAGCCCCGCGCTGAGTGCCTTCAGCGCTCATCTCAAGGCTTTCAATAAGTGCCTTCGGTGCTCATTGCAAGCCTCTCCCCTCGTGTACTTTTGCTCCTCTTAGCACCCTGGGAGCTTATTGTGAGCTCCGCGCTGAGCACCTTTGGCAAAGAGAGTCTCTCCTCTGCTTTGTTTTTTTTTATATAAATATATTTTTGTATAATAATTATTTAATTAAATAACAAATTAATTTACTTTACCTATTTGTAATTAATATATCCAACACTCAATATGCTGAAGAGCTAACAATTGTTGTTGTTTTTTCTACAGCATACAATGTACATTTGGACTGTTCCTGATCTGAGGAGAAAGTGTCAGCAATGTGGCAAGTGTGCAGTGTAAATAGGCTGTGTGCGCGAGGCTAAACCGTTTGTTTACTTGTGTAATGCGAAATTTTTAGAATGGTATGTTATGTTAGTTGCAAGTTAGTGTTGTAAAATGGCGGTTTAGTGTGTATGTGGTACGCGGGTCTGGAGCATTTTGCATCCTTCTTAATAGTGTATTTTATACCTCGTACGTTCCTGGCTAAAAGTGTTATGTGCCTGGAGGTGTTTTGCGTGTTTAGGGTTCGTGTAGTCTCTTTGTTTTCGGCGGCCATTTTTTCTCTCGCGATTTTCAAGTTGCGAAACTGCAAATTCGACCTAAATTTGTGTGCAATCTCACTCCCAGACGTCCTAGCTGTCCCCCCGTGCTGTGTGTGATGTTTTATTTTTTTGTATTTAGTGTGTTTTTTCGTGTTTTTGGATGTGCACGGTTCAGCCGTTAAGGTCTTATTTTATTTTCTAAGTGGCGGGCCTTAAGTGCTATGGGTCTCGCTCTGTAAATTGTGCATTTCAGTTTTCTGTTGTTCTGTAGTATTGTAGGTATATAGGTATGATTCTTAATGCGTGCTCGTTTTTTTTTTTCCCTCTACCTAAAAGATTTCAGTTGTTTTTCAATTGAGTTGTACAGTTTACAGGTCTAATTTGTTTACAGCACAGAACACCTGACATTTTAACAGGGGTGTGTAAGACTTTTTTATATCCACTGTGTGTATATATATATATATATATATATATATATATATATATATATATACTGTATATACCACATATAATAGTTGTCAAACTGCGAGTTGTCAACACACTTGCGAGCCTCGTGAATCGAGCCAAGCCATTGAAGCATAGAAGCCTTCCAAGCTTGGAGGCAATGAAAAACGCGGGAAGTAGACTGAAATGAGCTCCGAAGGTACTCTTGCATGCCTTGCGAAGCGAGCGAGACGTTGAGGCATTGAAACAACGCAGGTCTTAGACAAAATGAGCGCTGAAGTTGCTCCTGCGATCCTTGCGAGGCGAGCAGTTGAGGCATTGAAACATGCAGGACTTAGCTTGAAAGCAGTTAAGAAAGGCGGGGACTTACTTAGGCTGCAAGCAGTTGAGGGAAAGCGAGACTTAGAAAAAAAAATGTGACCCTTGTAATCTCGGGGGCAAAAAAAAACTACCTCGCCAAAATACAATTTTAATGGCCAAACCGCAGAAATCGAAAAAACACGCAATACCAAAACATTTTGAAATAAAAAAAACACTCACACACAGCACAGGGGGAACACCAGGATGCCTGGAAGTGAGGTTGCACCACGAGTTTAGACAAATTTGCAGAGTTTCGGTACTCGAAAATCGGCTAAGCGCGTTAAATAAATAGCGGCCGAAAAAAAATTAAAACAAGGCTAAAGGATCAAGGCGTGGAAATCCCAGCCAGGCACATACGAGTTAGCCAGGAACATAGAACATATACCATTACAATGGACAGAAAATGCTTGCGAGCCAAATAACACATAGAAAAAAGCTGCCATTTTACAACACTAACTTGCAAATAATAACATTACGATTCTAAAATGGAGCTTTACCCGCACACTTGGCACATTGCTGACACTTTCTCCTCAGGTGATCAACAGTCCCAACTGTTCATTTTCTGATGCAGAAAATCAAAAGAGATTGTTAGCTCTTCAGGATATTGATTGCTGCATATTAAATATAAAAATATAAATAGGTAAAGTATATTAATTTATTAATTCATATTAATTTATTAATTCACTGTACTAAAAAAATTGTCTATTTTACACTGTACTTATATATTTGTCTTCTATATCTGTTGCTGAAGGACGAGAAGGAGCCTGTAGTTTGCCTCCAAACTTCCGGATTGTCGACTGACTCTGAGAGGTGGAGGTCATGTGGGGTTTGTAGTCCCACAGACCGTTGCATTACAGCTAGTAAGCCACGCTGATACAGTGCTGATACAATGGAGAGACGAGCGAGATACACCACTACACCGAGACACGCTGACACTGATGATCCATGAAGTAAATCCGAACCTGACTGCAGTGAGTGATAGCCCTGCAGAGAGAGTTGGACTGCAACATCGGATGATCTAGTGTACCAGACTCAATCCAGATGAGGCGTGGATGAAGCGTGGACGTTGTGGCAGAGCTTCTAAGTGGTAGTTTGCTGTACTGCGTGTACTGTGTACTCAGCCTGAGGTGAGCCGATATATAGCGGCATCCCAGCTAAAGTTTAGCAGCACAACTAAGTACAATTGAATCACTGATCAAACTGGGGACAAGTTGGAAAACTAAGTCAATAAGTCAATAATGAAAAACGCCATTATTGGTGGATGCTGTTTACCTGCAAGTCCCAGAGCAGGAAAGAAGAACAGGTGACCACACAATCACATAAAACAGACACAGACGAGGTCTGTAACTTTGAATTTTCTTTTCTATAAAGTGTAAATCTTTTGGACCTACACTGTAATAACTGATTTGACTTTAACAATGGGAAAACAATAAGGTTGAAACACTCTAGATCGGCACCTAGTGCACAAACTGTGATGATCGTGTTATACTACTATATTGATCTTTAAACTAAAATTGTTGTAATCGCCTTTAGATCAATAGATCATTATTTAACCCACTTACTAATTATATATATTGCTGATTGAGCTACAAATATATAAGGGCCTGCTGCATTACTAATAACAAACCTTTATGTATGAGTCTGTAATAGTTTTGTATGTATAGATTATATACATTGTTAAGAGGATCCATCTATCACACACAAAATCTTCCCATGCTATAATATAGATGGTAACATCTGGGAAACATATTGTACATTGTCCAAAAGTATACTTAACCAGGGTATTTGAAAGTTCAATATAATAGTTCTGTTTCTTTTTTTTCTCTTGTGATTTTGAAAATCAGAAAAATGTGATGCCCTCGCATTTAAAGGAGCACCTTGGCATATCCGTATTCACTGAATAACATCTTATACAAATTACAATTGATGCTAATAAGCTCTAAATATATCTGAGATATTTAATTTTGATTTATTTACCATCCAATATATTATCCATCTTTTCTCTTGTCAGAAATCCTTATGCAAATACTTTTTATAATTATAAGTTTGTACAGTCCAAATTTGACCATTTCAAATAATATATACCCTTACCACATGGGACTGCAATAGCATGTGAATTTCTATTATAATATCATGACAATTACATGTATCTAAAGAAATGTATTGGATTCACTTAAATGCTATCATAAAAAAAAGAAAAGAAAAGGGGATAATAAGAAAAAAGGAAAAAAAAAGAGATAAAGGAGGCTTTGGAAATAAGCGTAAAAAATTAGTCCAAAAAGAAAACAAGCAACCTATCATGAAACATAATTAAAAAAATAAATCAAGAAAAATCAACAAAAAAACATTGATAGCTTACCGTGTTAGCAAAAATGGTTATGGTTCAGTCGACGGGTTAGGGAAAAAAAATACAAAAAATGGTAAGCAAATATAATTACTTTGTTACCTACAGAAATTACTGTTTGTATTTATTTATGTATGTCTTTAACTGTTTATTTAATTTTTTTTCAAAACTATGTAATTGGAACTGGGCTGTAGTCAAAGAAATGTTAAGGAAGAACATGGTACAATGTAATTATGAAATCCTAATTATTGGGGAGAACAGGTGGAGAAGGGGAGTAAGAGGCAATGAAATTAAATCATTAAAATACTATAGGACTTAAATTTATATCTCAAAATGTGAATGGGCTGAAAATCCCATCCAAAAGAACAATGGTAATGAATTTTTTTCATGAATTAAATGCAGATGTAATATGTGTACAGGAGACTCATCCTAAAAACAATATTCCTAAGTTATCAGACAAAAAGTATAACATAAAATCTTTTCTAATTATAAACCAAGTCGAGAGGCGTTTGCATATTTTTCAATAATAGAAATAAAGTGGTTTAAGAATTTATAGAAAAAGATATAGAAGGCCGCTATATAATTTGGATAGGCACAATAAATGATCAAATCTATACAATAGCAAACATCTACGCTCCTAATAAGAATCAACATAGATTTTGAACAAATAATTAAAACATACCAACGATATAAAAAAAAGGTAACCTGATTATTTGTGGCAATTTAAATATCTGTCTAGATCCTATAGTAGATAGAAAATCGATGGTAAAGCAGAACCAGATAAAATGATGATAAAAAATGCAAATAAAGTTCAAAAGACCCTACTGAATCATACATTGTACGATGGTTGGAGAGTATTATACCCACTCGATAAAGAGTACACTTATTTCTCCAATAAATATAAAACATATACAAGATTGGATTACTTCCTAGTGAATTTGAGTTTATTAAATAAAATAAAAAAAATCGAGATTAGTCCAATAACATGGCTAGACCATGCATTATTAACAATGATTGTAGAAGATGGCTATAGAATACAATATAATAAAACACGTAATATAGATGTAACCCTTTTTAAAGGGCTGACAGATAGGGAGAAATTGAAAACTGAAATATAAACTTTTTTTGAAACTAATGAAAATTCTGTAACCTCACAAACATTACTTTGGAACATGCACAAGGCATATGTGAGAGGTGTGCTTTGTGCATGGTCCAAATACAGAACAAAACATAAAGAGACCTCATATAGAGATACTTATTAAACTTACGCAATTACAAAAAATGAATAAACTGTCACCAACAAATATTACAACTTTGGAAATAGCTAAAAAGCAATCAGCAATTAAAAAGATTCAACAGGAAAAAAAAATATAACTTAATCTGGCTATACCAGTTAAAGCAATACCACCTAGGTAATAAACCGGGGAAATTAATTGCTAAACAAATTAAGGGAACTAATTTTACTAAAATAATTGATAAGATACAAGATGATAAGGACATAATTCATAGGAAAGTCCTTTTTCCAATATTATAAAACTTTATATAATCTTGAACAAACAGTGGACTTTCAAAAGCCCTCAATTAAACAAATTGAAGAATATTTAAAAAAGATAACATTGCCAAAGATATCAGAAGCACAATTTAAAGAATTGGAAATGGACATTACAGAAGAAGAAATTTATCAAAGAATAAAATCTCTAAAAATTGGGAAATCTCCGTGTCCAGATGGATTCCCAAATATATATTATAAAATATTCTCCTCATCCATAGTGAAACACTTACAAAAAATGTATAATGAAATTAAAATAAATGGGAAAGCACCGGCAGAGACATTGGAAGCAGCAATAATTATAATACTAAAACCGGGTAAAGATCACTCAGAATGCCGTAATTATTGTCCAATATCACTTATCAATACAGATATTAAGATATACACTAGTATATTAGCTACTCGCCTGAATCCATTACTAAATAATTTAATCAATAAAGATCAAACAGGGTTTATTAAATCCAGACAGTCAACGGATAACACTCAAAAACTTCTTAATATAATTTTGCCCACAAAAGGAAAATACCATTAGTAGCTCTATCATTTGATGCTGAGTGAATTGGGATTTCATACAGCTAGTGTTGGATAAATATGGTTTCGGATCATTTGGATCACACGCGATAAAATCTCTTTATACAGAAACGAATGCATATATATAAGTGTAGGCTTTAAAACCCACTCGTTTGATTTAAGAAATGGTACTCGTCAGGGCTGCCCTATGTCACCACCTATATTTGCTTTGACTATAGAACCATTATTGGAAATGATTAGAAGTTCGAAACAAATTAAAGGAATAGTGATTGGCTATATTACACAAAGTTACCAACTTTGTTAATGATCTGTTGGTTACAGTTTCTACCAATGAATTCAATAACTACTTTACTTCAACTTATTACAGAGTATGGTGATTTATCTTACTACAAAGTAAATATTACTAAGACAGAAGTGTTATATTTTAACATATCCGATAAGCATAAATATGAACTAAAAGAAAGATTTCCATATATTTGGAGAAGTAACCAAATAACACACTTAGGTATTACATTTAATCAAAATCTAAATAATATAGTTCAAAACAATATGGACAGACTATTCCTTCAGGTCTCTTTCTATTTTAACAAGTTGGGAGGAGATTTAAATTTGTCATGTTTGGGTAGAATATCTTTAATTAAAATGAGTATTCTCCCCAGAATATTATATATTCTAAGAAGTCTTCCTTTAAAAATTTCAATTAAAAACTTTAAAACAATAAAAAAAATAATAGACAAATTTATATATAGAAATAAAAATATAAAAAAAAAACGTATTAAATAAGAAATTATCTCTGAGAACTTTTTATAGAGGAGGCCTGGCGGGCAACCGAATATTATTCAATATTCAAATGCCATTAAATTAGTTCATCTCTCAAAATTTATAATAAAAGAAAATATAAGCTAAATTTTTGCTCTATAGAAAATGAGTTAAATTAAAAAATATTAACTTAACTTACTTGAGATATGAAAATAGACTAATAAGATTCTTATTAAATTTACCACTTACCGGTATTCCTACAACTTTAATAAAATGGTGGTTTAAATATAATAAAAAGATGAACTGGTTAAAATTTCCGGCGCCGAATACTCCAATACATATATTGCCACTGAGGCTAACCCAGTTCCTAAATATATTGTGGGAAGAATGGGGCATGAAAACTCTCAAGGACTATTCCAGGGACAAAAATTTAAATCATTTGAACTTATACCTGAAGAATACCAAGTGCCAGATACTAAATGGCTGCTTTATGATATACTATATACATCGATAACAAATACAGATTATGGAAAATTACTTAATAGAGAACTGACCGACTCTTACATTTTTTTAAATGATATTGATAAGAAGAGTACAATATCAAGATATCATAAAATAATAAAATAGAAATAGAAAAAAAACAGGATGTAAAAATGGGAGAGAAATCTTGGGGTATCTTGGTCTACAATTCAGTGGTATAAAGCATTCCTAATAACAGAGAAAAGCATAATGAATTAGTCCTTAAGAAAAACATATTTTAAACCAGTGCAGCGATGGTATATGACCCCAATCAGGTTAAAAAAAATTGCCCCAGAAAAAAATCAAGGTCATTGCTGGAGATGTGGAAACCAAATAGGAACCCAAGAACATATGTGGTGCACTTGCACCTATATTAAAGTCTTTTGGATATCATGTTTAACACATATTTAAAAAATTATTAATATCCAATTGGAAACAACTCCTGAGATTGTATTATTTCATATCTTTCCAAGTAAAATTAATTACAGACAAAGTAATGTGATTATAAATATTTTAATGCCAGCCAAGTGGCTTATAGTTAGAGGATGGAAAAAACTATCCTTACCGACTTGGATTGAACTTTGACCATTGTAGAGAGAAAGAAACAAATAGAATTGGAGTATTTGACACTTTCACATGGTTCGTCAAAAAAAAATAGTTTAAAATGGTCTCTTTGGAAGATATAGGGAGCTATTTAACTATTAATGCTGGAAAGGAAAATATTAAAAGAGACAGAAAATATAAAGAATTATCATTACATTTATTACAACTGTGATCATAATTGCTATTAATATTATTATTGATGTTATGATAATGGAAATAATGTTTACATTTTATTATTATTTTACACATTATTTTCTCATAATTTCTAATCTTTATGCATTGCACTATTTAGGTACTTAGGCTTAAGAAAATAAATAGCTTATTAATAGGCATTTTTAAGCAGTTCGCTACCTCTTGCTCTCCCAAATTGCATATATATGTTTTCTATAATTTTCATTTGCTGATTTGCGTATGGAGTGGTGTATTGCCTTCTGTCTCATTTAAAATCCAAAATCCAATGCTCATTATTAACATGACCAGGGCCGATCTACCTTTTTTGAGTCCATAGGCAGTGAAGTAAAAGAGCCCCTGCATGTGAGGGCCAATTTTGCCCTTTTTGTGCGCCTATATCCCTCTCACCAGATTTATAGTAATGCTATTTTAAAAACTGTGTTTTCCTGTGGTAAAGTTACATTAAGTTTTTTCAATATTACCTGAGCCTTCCACATTGGGCAATGCAATTTTATCGTTTTCAATGTAAAAGCACTTGGAAAGAAATGCTAGGCATCCTCAGAAAATCAGGGAGCAGCTGAGTTGACTAATACTACACTTTTCAGTGAGTACTTAGCAGGCCAAGTCTTTCCTTTTTATTCTAAAGTTAATAGGACTCTGAGCCCTAAATTACTGGCAAATGATCTCCCATTAGCATATGAGTGCCCATAATTTATACCCATGATGAGCACTAATATCTGAGAGGTGGTACCTTCAGCTCTGGACAGAAAGCACATCTCCCCTCTCGGCTCTTGGATCTGGTTTCTTCCGCAGTGTGTATCGTGGCCAGCAGGATGAGCTGAGAGCATAGTAGCCCCCAGGGGCCAGCCGTGAGCCATGTTGTGGGACCAATCGACCCTGGCCAGCTTGGTGCACAGCTCCAGCCAGGGGACAGCTGACATTGAGTGTGCAGAGCTTAGGGCACAAGTCCCACAGTGGGGCTGGCAGCTCCTCCAGCTCATTAAAAGAAGCTCCAGCACTCTGAGGATTCGTAGCTGTGTCAGGTTTTTGGGGACAAGGGTCTTTAGCTTGTTACCACACAGCACCAAGCTCTGCAGCTGAAACGTGAGCGGCCCCCAACCTGGCTGGCCGGCGTGCTGAGCTTAGAGCAGCTGCTTTCCTTCAGATAATTTGGAGGAGAACTCACCACAGTTTCTGAAAAGAGCATTTTTTAAATTAGGGAACTAAATCCATCCAGAGCCTGCTAGCACCATAATACGTCTCAGCCTCTCAGTTTCCCACTTGTTTCGTTCATTCAGCATAAAATGAGGCACCCCTGCTTGCAGAATCACCTAGTCGGCGAGTGCCCCTACATTGCCTATTGGTAATTCGACCAATGAACATAACAAATATTAGAATAGCTAGAATGAATACATATGCGAAACACTAGTGATTTATCCATCATATGTGGAGGTTTCATGCTGACCCAAAAATATTTCTGTTTTAATGATAATTCTTATACTTCAAATACATGGTCCTGCAATGGAGACACAATTTGCCCTTGTATATGGGAGTGTAGGACAAATATGCCTTTTAAGAAATAATAATCCCTTTTTCAGATAATATAATTTTATACAAAATATTTTCAATATAATAATTTGGAAAGGAATAAACCAAAGCTTCAGAATGTATTGATTTTTTGACATGAATAATTTTATCTTTAATCTTTATCTTTATCACTCCTCCTCCTTCCTGCTGGCAGCTGGAGATATATCCCCCTCACTCATTTCCACCCGCTGTCAGCCACACACTGCCCCCAGGATTGCAAATACCCCAAAACCCCCACAACTTAATACCTATCTCCTGCCACAAACCATCCTCTCCTGCCCATCTCCTGTGCACTCTGGAATGCACAATCTATCTGCAATAAACTCAATTTTCATCCATGACCTATTCACTTCAAACTCCCCTCAATCTACTGGCTCTTACAGAAAGCTATCTATCTCCTTCAGACACTGCCTTCCTGCTGCACTCTCCCAAGGAGGTATTCACCTTCAGTCACACACCTCGGCCTGGAACAAGACATGGTGGTGGTGTTGCCGTATTACTTTTCTCTCTGTGCACATTTCACTCCATACGCACTATTCCTTCCCTTCAATTTTCATCATTTAAAGTTCACATCCACCTTTTCTCGTCTATCTCATTATATGTTGCTGTGATCTATCGCCCTCTCTGGACCATGCCTCGTAATTTCTGATCACCTTTGCCAACTGGCTCACTCACTTTCTCTAACTCCAACTTTCCTTCACTCATTCTTGGCGAATTCAACATTGCCATTGACACACCCATCTCACCTACTGCTGGCTAAACTACCTTCCACTCACTTATTCCCTCTGCCTTTTACAATTGACAGATTCCCCAACTTCACCATAATGAACACTCCCTAGATCTTATTTTCCACTCATCTCTGCACAACCTCTAACATTGCCATCTGCCTACTATCCTCTATCTGACCACCCACCTTCTATCCTGCAGCCTCAATACATCTTTCTGTCACTGCACATTCTTCTATCCCGTATCACCATTACACACTGAAACCTGCAATCACTTGACCCATAACCCCCTTTCCACCTGTGTTACAACCCACTCCTCAGTCCTTTCACTGATCTCCCTGACATTGCCACCTCACAGTACAACATGACTCTTACTTCCAACCCTTGACACTCTGGCCCCCATAAACCACACACAGGACATCCCCTCTCTCTCATCCACAACCATGGCACACTACACAAACACGATACAATACAGAGGTGCTCCCGCACTGCTGAACGAGTAGGAAATCCCTCCAAGTTTGCCAAAGCACTATTTTACATCTTTAATATCTACACTGTCTCTAAACACCCAATCATTGTTTGCATACATTCAACACTCTTCTCCGCCCACCACCACCCTCCTGTCCCTTCCAGTCTCACAGCTGAAGACTTTGCCAGCCATTTTAAGCATTAAAATGTAAAACATTCATAAATACTCTCCTCAACATTGGACCACACACTCCCTCGGTCTCAACTAATTGAAAACATTCAAGCCTTTACCCTAAGCCCCCACAGCCATCTATGCATTCCTTTGACCTGTAACAGAGGATGAAGTATCCAGCCTACTATCACCCTCTCGCCTTACTACCTATCCTCTAGATTCCTATTTCATCACAGCTTATCCCTCCCCCTCTCTACAACACTTACCCCTGCTCTCACCCAACCACTGGCTAAAACATGCCAAGATTACAAGCATTCTTAAAAAACCCTCATCTGGCATTGATTACACAACTAACTACCGCCCTTTATCTCTCTACTTCCACTGGCTTCAAACTGCTTGAATTGCTTGTCCAACCCGTCTTCCGACCCCCTAAAATTCACTGAGACAGCTCTCACAAAAGTCAACTAATGACTTGCTTACTGCCAAGTCAAAGAGTCACTATTCTATTCAACTTCTCCTGGATCTCTCTGCTGTCTTTGATACAGTTGATCAACCTCTACTAATCCAAATTCTCCACTCCCTTGGAATTAGAGATACTGCTCTCTGATGGTTCAAATGATACTATTATTATTTTATTATTATTAATATTATTATCTTTCTTTATTATCTCAACCAACATATTCTGTAGCGCTGTACAGGGATTAAGTACATGGCAAAAACAAAATTAACACCTTATAAGAATGGAGGGCCCTGTTTTTGAGCTTGGAAACAAGCACTATGTACATTTGGTACAAGGCACTGATGCAGGATGAAAACTCACAAACTTACAATCTAAAGGTTTAGGGTGTGATACAAGAGGGTGACACAATGCAAGATGGCAGTGTGAAAGCAATTTGTTTATTCAAGTGGAGGTGTCTGTGTGTTGTACTGTAGATTGTGGTTGTAAGTGTTTTTAAGCTGTGGAGTGTGCAGTTGTACATATTAAGGCTGAAGAGGATAAGATTTTTTAAACAGGTGTGTTTTTAGTATTTTTTTAAAGGTTTTAAGGCAGGAAGATAATCTAATGGAGCGTGGTAGGGAGTTCCAGATAGTAGAGTCAGCACCGAGAAAACTCTTGACGACGGGGAGTGAGAGGATGGTGATAAGAGAGGAGGACAAGAAGAAGGTCATTACCAGAATGAAGGGGGCAGTTGGGAGAGTATTTTGAAATAAGAGCAGAGATGTAAGGGGGTGCACTGTTATCGAGGGCTTTATATGTTAGAGTCATGATTTTAAATTTGATTCTGGAGTCTATGGGAAGCCAGTGGAGTGAATGTTGCTGATATTTAATTGGCTACATTTTGCTACTCAAATTCCAATTATGAGTTTCAGGCTCAAACTACGGTTGTCAAAAACGTAACTCCGTTCTATCTCCTCCTTTGATGATTCAAGCCTGTAAATGTTACCAGTGCTAAAGACACAAAATCCATATTTAATTCCACCAATTCAACAAGCCCGCAATTGCCTTCAAATCCGTAAAATGGCAAATGTATAAAAAAATGAAACGAGATCTAAATTAAACGTAACACTGTATATGCAAATATAAATACACTATTATGCTTAAAAGTACATGGAAAGCAATGAAAGGCATTATGATTATTTGTACAACAGTCTCAAGCTCAAAAAAACTTATGAGAGCATAAAACTCGTGCTTGAAAAAATCAAATATGAAGAATACAAATGGAATATCTGTGGTGACTTGAAAGTAGTCGCTATTTTGCTTGGACTACAACTTGGTCACACAAAGTACAGAGACTGAAGAAATCATTACACTCAGAAACAATGGACAAACCGTTCATCACTAACTCCAGGACAGAAGAATGTTGTAAATATACCCCTCAAGAAAAAGTGTATCTACTCCACTCCATATAAAGCTCTGAGAAACAGACCAGCATAGTAAATAATGTCATGCATAATGTCACATACTGACCTATCAGGACATTATTTACTATGCTGGTCTGTTTCTCACTAATCTCTGCCCAATTCATTTTTTTTTCCTCTTCTATTCTGTCCACATATCTTATCAGTATTGCTTTTGACTTGATAAAGAGACGATCTTCTCTTGAAAGCTTGTCATGAAAACTATGAATATGTCTGTCCAATAAAAAAGGTATCACTATATACTGCAATACTGTCATTATTCATTATATACTATATATAATATATATATATAATATTATATATTAGCGACTTGCCCGCCAAAAAATACGGAATAGAATTGTCTTTTGGCGCCCATTGCAAGGCTCTCCCCTGGGGTAGTTTTGCTCCTCTGAGCACCCTTGGTGCTCTTTGTGAGGCGTGCGGTGAACTGCTTTGGGGTTTATTGCGATACTGTGTGTGGTGTTTATATAATTTTTTCTGTATACTGTATTTTTGTAATTATAATTAATTAATTACTGAATGATAAATAACTTATACTTTACCTATTTTGTAATGAATATATGCAGCAAGCAATATGCGGAAGAGCTAAACAATCTGTTTTGATGTTCCTGCAGCATAACATGTCGATTTTCAGTTGTTGTGCATGCGCGAGGAGGAAACCGTTTGTGGAGCTGTGTAGTTCCGCATTTTGTAAGTTAGTGTTGTAAAATGGCTGCGATTGTGTATGTGGGTACGTGGGCTGTGGTTGATTTTGCGTCTCTTTTCTTATACTGTAGTTTGTAGCTGTATGGGGTTGTGTAAAGTTGTATGTGCCTAGTGTTTTTTCGGGTTTAGGGGTCGTGTACCCTTGTTTTTGTTTTTTTCGACTGCCATTTTTTTTCTCGCTTAGGGGATTTTTTGAGTGCCTAAAGACTTGAAATGGAGGTGTAACCTCACTTCCAGATGTCCTGGGTGTCCCGCCTTGCGGTGTGTGATGTTTTTATTTTATTTTTGTTTGTATTTTCTGTGTTTTCCATGTTTTTTGGTTGTGCGCGGTTCAGCCGTTTAGTTTGTATTAAGTGTAGTTTCCTTTTGTAAAGTGTTACAGGCTATATTTTTTTTTCTCGCACCAGCGCTCCTGCCTAAGTGCTACGGGGGTCCCTGCCTAAGTCGTACGGGGTCATAGGGATGAGCGCCTACAGTGCTCATCTCCTCCAGCCCAAGGAGCACCTTTGGCGCTTCTTGCCTGGCCACAACCGTGGCTCTGGCCGCAATCGCAGCCCTCGCTTTAGCCAACCAACAGTTTCCCTGTTGCGTTAGCAACTGGATTTTGGCAAGCCCTGCGCTCTGAGAACTATAATATGTGATCTATATATATATATAATAAACAAATGTGGTTGGGCCCCTTCTCTTGTGCATCTAAGTAGCTGGTGGTGTGGCCAAAGCTACATGGCTCCAGTCTACTTAGAGGGCCTGAAAAAAAGGAAATTTATAAGTTAAATGGGAGAGGGTGGGTAAACAGTTTGAAGTCTGTGGGGAGGAGGCAAACCTGATGGACTTTTTAAGTGGTGGGACCATGTGAAGAGTTTATAGTTTGTATTAGAGGGACTGTGTATATGTAAAAGGAGATAGGTGATTTCATACATTTGTGTTACAATGTGTGTATGTATACAGCATACATTTTTCTGTATAAATATATACAATACTAGCGAATTGCCCGTCAAAAATGACGGCAATGGAATTGTAAGGTAGCTAATGGTGTTTTGTGTGTACTACTGAAATATTATAATACACTAGGACTCTGCTCAACAAAATCACGGTCAATAAAAATTAAATGTTGTGATATTTGTTTGCAACACAAAATGAGTCACCTACATTTGTCCCTTTTTTTCCCCCTAAAAATAAAAACACATACATTTTTTTAACTTTTTATTTTTTTAACTTTCAACTTATATTTCACCAAACATTAAAACTTTGTAAACATGCAACTTGTATATGAAACATTCGTTCAACATTTTGTTAACAATACTAACACTTTTCAATACATATTTATCACTGAGTAACTGCGGACTATATTAACTTAGAGTAAGTAAATGTTTTAACAATAACATGCTTTTTATCATTTTGTAACATATTTGTTAAAACTCTTGTTAAACTAAATTAGCATTGAATCCAGAGGAAGGCAAACAATAAAACCCCCCTATTGAAACTTGTCCAATTGTATCAAAGAGGGAAAAAAATTAATTCCTTCCTGACCCCATTAACTGGCGATTGGATTTCCTCCCTGAATCAATACCTTTGTCTTTAAATAATACATTTCTAATTATTATTAAATACTTCAACTTTATACTAACAATACATATTTGACTATACCACATATATATTTAACAAACGTTTTTAAAAATAAAAAAAAAACATATTTAACATCTGAAATCTGTAACATCAATACAATAACATTTAACTCTTGTAAATCCTGAAAAATCCAGTTATTAGTTTTGTGGGGCCAATCATGTAAATATAAAACTTTGAACCCATTCAAATCTGTTTAAGGATATTTTACTGTTGTTTTTGTTGTTATTTTTTTTTTTTTTTTCAGTTTGTCCATTCTGCAAATATCACATAGATTTTCATAAGTGAAATAGTGGTCCCCTATTTAAAGAGTCCCATAGTACTTTAATTTTGTACTGGAAGTCAAACCACTGTTCTCTATTTTTTTTTTTGTCCATTCTTTAGATGTTTTACGTAGAAATATTTTTTTTTTGTGCAATCATATTGAGTCCCATTAAAATGTTGGCAATTAAAATGAAAACCATTGTCCTCTATCTTTCCCAACACCTCATAGTAGACAATGTTTTTGGTGTAAACACATCCATCGTCCAATAAATGACCTTGAGTTTCGTTTTCTTCAACATGCACATTAATTTATTTTGGATTAGTGCACCTTGAAAAAGCCACATAGAGTTGTCTCATGTGCAAAAAACTGGTTCCTTTAAAAAAAATCCCAACTGACTTAAAAGTTTGTCCTTGGGATTTATTGATGGTCAAAGCAAATGCCATGATAACTGGAAATTGTCTCCGTTGAAGGACAAAGGGCAAACCACTCTCACTTGGAGCTAAATCATTTCTTGGTATAAAAACTCGTTCACCTTTATGGGTACCAGTTATAATTTCTGCATGTATAAAATGATCTTTTAACTCATGCACAATTAATCGGGTCCCATTACAAAGTCCTTTTTTTTGGATTCATATTTCGCAATAACATAACAATTGCGCCTTTTTTCAATTGTAAAATATGTGGGGGCATTCCAGATGGTGTTAACGAATTAATAAATTCAATACTAAAATTCGATTCACTGTCTTTATCATCTGACAGAATTGAATCTGCACTGTAATAATTCTTTTGTGGTGCATTGATATATTTTAAAATTTCGTTATTTACATTCAAGGCATCGATATTTTTTGATGTTACAATCACTTTGTTTGCAATGTCTGTGTAATCCTCATTATTAAGAGTGTTTAGAAATATGGCTGATATGAGTGATTCATTGCAAACCATTTCTGATGGAATTTCAATGGTATCATTTGGTAAATGCTGTATTTCTGGATGTTTTCCATCTCCGATTTTAATGAGACAGTCATTGAATTCATTTTGGCCTTCAGATCTCATATTTAATTCTAATTTGAGATGTGTAAATATTTGCCACAGTTTACTGGTCTTGATACATGTTTCAATGATCTCTGTTCTATTTCCGTGTGGCACAACAGGTAATGTTTGCCTAAAATCGCCTCCTAACAGCATCACCTTTCCACCAAATGGCAACTTATTATCCATCACTTCTTTTAAGAATCTGTCAATACATTGCAGTGCATGACATGACATCATTGTTGCCTCGTCTATGATAATTAGTTTAAATTTTTTTGCTTGTATGGTATTGAGTCGAATATCTGACACTGATGTTTCCAAAATGGGAACTGGCAGCTTAAATCAACTATGCACAGTTCTACCACTATCTAACAAAAGTGCAGCAATTCCAGTTGTTGCAAATGGCATAGCTATCTGACCCTGTGATCGAATATAACTCATCAAACAATTGTACAGATACGTTTTTCCTGATCCACCTGGTCCGTCTAGATAGAAATAGCGGTCTTTGACCATTTCATCATCTGTAGCATTTGTGATGGCATGAAATGCTTCTAACTGTAAAATATTTAAAGTTGCCAGTTTTTCTTGGGTTTTTTGTTTTTGAAGCTCAGTGTCATAATCATCAAAATTTATGTCATCTATAAGTCCTGGATCAGGTAAATTAAAACTTGCACAATTTAATCCATGAGCCAACAATATTTCTTGGATTTCCATCAATGTTTTTAACAGAGCTATTGGTTCTCTGTAACGTTTCAAGAAATCTTCTGACATGTTTAATTTAAATGTTTCCCACAAAGTGAAAGCATCAGGTACATTGCAAAATATACAAATGAATGCAAATTGTTGTCTCATTTGCTTAGGCATTTGACATAGTGCTGCTTCTTCCAGACACCTCTCCCATTCTGTATCATCAGCTATGAAATTTTGATGACTTGCAGCTAATAGGAATGTATCATAAACTATGTCATTCACTGTACGTAAATGCTCAAAACTTTGTGCACCGGGAACATGTAGCAGAAGTAATCTTAAGCTGAAACGTTCAATATCCCTTAGACTGACGGTATAAATGCGTGGTATGATTTTATGTGTATCTCTTCTTCGTTGTCGCCATAGACCATTTACAAATACATAGTGATATGGTATCTCTATGTGTAAAAATTGTCTGGCCTGCGTATCCTGACAGTTTAATTTAAACCACGCAGTAAGCGTAGTATCTCTGTCTTCACTTTGATATAATGCAGTTCTTTCATTTCCTTGAGTAAAGCAAACCATCTGACTTTGAGGCAAATGTACAGCTAAACGATAGATAGCATGTGACCGGTCATGCATCTCAAATTTCAAAAGGCGCCACATTGCTTCAGGAGCACTCACATACCGAGCATCTAAATAATTTGATAGTTCATCATGTAAAATTGGATTTTCGTTTTCATTTCCAGCACCTTGTACAACAACAGTAGCTGCATCATATCCTTTGTATATATATTTATACACATACTTAATTGATTTAATCGAAGTGCAAGCTTCCACATTGATGTGTGCATTGTACTTGATGAGCAAATGTGGATTGTATGGAACGACAAATCTATTATCAACCTTTTGGCCACGGATAATAGCTGTTTGTCCTTGTGTTCTTTTATACAAAGGATATCCATCACAATTTGCATAAGTTTGCATTTGAAATTGTTTTGGAAATTCTTTAGTACATTTTTTATTTTTCATACGTGGTGAATTCGGATTCATCTCTCCACATGGGCCATGAATCATTCTATGAGTAACAATCTCCCAAAGTTTTGTATATTTTTTTTGGTCTGGCAATTGTGCAGAAATTACTGAATCCACTCTCTCTGCAGTGTTCAACTTGTCTTTTTCCTGCAGTATTAAAAGTATATGAGCATGTGGCAATCCTCTTTTTTGAAATTCAATGGTGTAAACAAAAGCCACACGTTGTCCGAATAAGTGTGCTTTAGTGATATCATGTATTAATGAATTGAGTTTGATTTTAAATACTCTTGCCACTAAATCTGGTCGGTCAGAAGTAGTTTGTCCCAGATTCAAATTTTCCTTGATCTCTGGCCATTGTGGATTACACGTGAATGTAATAAATAAATCTGTTTTTCCAAATTTTGTAACAATAGCCATGGCATCATTATACCTTTCTCGCATATTGCGAGGAGATCCTTGGAAAGAGGATGGCAAAATAATTGCTCTTCCAGCTGGAATGTCTCTGTTGAAAGCTAAATCTGCCACATAATCCATTAATCCACAATACTGTTCTACTCGTAATTTATTTTGTTAATATTTAATGAAATTTAGATTATTGGCTTCAACTTGTAAATATGAATCAATAATCCATTGTTGAGTGAGTTTGCCTCCATGTAAAATTGGATTAAAACAATCACGGATAGCAGTTTGTGCCACTTTATATTCCAGCATGGAAATATTAGATCAAATACGAAGTTTATTATTGGGATAACTTTCCAATTGTAATTTTGGTTCCCATCCTGGTTCCCCATTTGGAAAGAAAATGGGACATGTCATTGGATCTAAATTAAGGCTTAATATATTGATGTTGATAAATGGTTGTTCTTCATTGCGTGGATATATTCTAGTATCCCGCTGAAAAGGTGGTTCACCATCTTTATTTTTAAACACCATGGCAACCTCATTTACAGTAGGTAAATTATATCTTCTTTGATCAGTGTTGCGATCTCTTTTTAACACCATATTGACTCTTGGTGTAGGTAATTGATGTCTTTCAGCATGTTCCTGTTGTTCTTTTTCAAGCTGTGCTAATGGTTTGTATGCTTGACTATATGTTTTTTTTTGCATAATTTTATCCAGCTGTTTAAAGACTATGCGCAAACACTGTCTATTTTCTAGAAGTGTCAATCTTTGTTCCACAGCTTCCATCGTATCTAAGACATACAACTGTCCAAATTTCCTTTGCTCTCCTTCTTGTGGGTGTAAATGTGAAGTTCGGTGGTATATTTGACCTTGAACTCTGAAACAGTAAGGACCATGTCCTGGGATATTTTCTGCTAATGTTGCACCCATTGAAGCAAATTAAATTGCACTATTATAAGACCTTATGTTTTGTTTGAAATTATTATAATTTGGAAATGTTGTATCGCTCATAATGCATTCTAAATAATATGGAAATGGGTGTCTTACTGGAAGTTTCATCTTTCCTTTCTGACAGCAACTAATGAAATTTTCGTCTGTAGGTCTTTCCTTTATAAAATGACTAGCGACTTGCCCGTAAAAAAATGACGGCAATGAGATGTGTATGTTAGGAAAGTTGTTTAGTTATTAATATATATATATGTGACAGTTGTATTGTGATATTAAAAGATGTTTAGTTTTGTAAAATGTTCTCTTGGTGAACAATAATTTGTAAAGCATTTTGTATTAAAATTTGAATGTAATAATAGTGGAACTTGAAATGAATCATTATTGTAAACTTTAGGCAATGGTTTGTTAACATGCAATTTGTATGTGAAGAATTGTTAACTTCAATATACATGAAAATTCGGAGGAAAGCAAACAGTAAAAACCCTTGTTGAAACGTACACAATTTTAACCTGAACTTTGTAATATATGTAAGTAAGAAACTTGAAAGTATATTTTTTTAAACTTTAACTTTATTATTTGTGTAACTTTGGAACTTGACAAAACATTTGTATAACTTTGAACATTATAAACAGTAACATAGTGAATACATTTTTTAACATAATTTTGTATTAAAAGTATTAACATTTGAATGTAAAAACAGTTTAACTTTAAAGTAATCAATATTTTAAACTTGAAGCAATGGTTTTTTAACATGCAATTTCTATCCGAATAATTGTTAACTTCAATATACATTGAATGCAGAGGAAGGCAAACAGTGAAAACTCTCTTAAAAATTTACCCAATGAAATAAATTCCTTCCTGACCACATGAACTGTCGATAAACATTAATACAGGGAGTTATCTTAACATAACAGACAATATTTACATTGTGTCTTAAAACGTGGTTGAGCTGTTAACATGAACTTTGTAATATGTTGAAGTAAAGACCCTTAAAATATTTTCTTTCCCAACTTGTAACATTAGAAACAGTAACATAGTTAATTAACATTGTAACATAATTATCACATATATAGTTGCAAGGCAAGTGTTTTGTGAGGTGAATCATCCATAAAGAGTCTTTCCATAAATTATGACTGAAATTGTTTCTTGTTTATTATTTTTGAATGTTTTTTAATTTGTTTTTTTTGTGTTTTCTTTCTTTACTGAAAAGTTATAGTACTTCATAGTAGACAATGTTTTTAGTAAAAATACGTCCATCTTCTAATAAATCACCTTGACTTTCATTCTTTTCAATATAAACTTTAATAGCCTGTGGATTTTTGAACCGTGACAACGCAACGTACAATTGACCATGTGCAAATACTGTTTCTTACAGGAAAATACCAACAGATTTGAAAGTTTGACCTTGTGATTTATTGATGGTCATGGCAAATGCCATAATAATCGGAAATTGTCTTCTTTGAAGTATAAAGTGGAGACTACTTTCACTTGGTGCTAAATCTATTCTTGGTATGAAAACTCTCTCTCCTTTATGGGTCCCAGTTAAAATTTCAGCATCTATAAAATGGTCCTTTATTTGTTGAACAATTAATCTTGTCCCATTACATAGGCCTTTTTTTGGGGTTCATATTTCGTAGTAACATAATAATTGCACCTTTCTTTAGCTGCAAAATATGTGGTGGCATTCCAGAAGGAGTTAGTGAGTTTATGAATTCAGTCGAAAAGTTTGCCTGACTTTCATTGTCATCAGCAAGTACAGAATCAGCACTGTGATAATTTCTTTGTGGTGCATTAATTTTTTTAAAGATTTCATTATTGAGGATTAATGTATCCTTATTTTTACACGTTAGTAATACTTGGTTGGCAAGCTCGGAATATTCCTGGTTATTTATGCTCCCTTCAAATATAGCGGATATAATATCTTGTTGACAAATCATATGAGGTGGGATCTCTACGGTGTCGTCAGGTAAATGTGGTATTTTTTCTGTTCTGCCTTCTCCAATTTTAATAAGCCAATCATTGAAATCAGTTTGGCCTTCTGATCTCATATTTTGTTTCAGTTGAAGATGGGTAAAATGTTTCCATAGTGTACTTGACTTTATACATGTTTCAATAATGTCAGTTCGATTTCCATGTACAACGACAGGTAATGTTTGTCTAAAAACCAAATGGAAAAGTATTATCCATGACTTCACGAAGCAAACGGTCAATACATTGGAGGGCATAGCATGACATCATTGTGGCCTCATCTATTATAATTAATTTACATTTGTTCAATTTCTTTGCTTGTAATGATGTCATGTGAATATCTGACACAGAAGTTTCTAAAATAGGCACTGGCAGTTTAAATCCACTATGAACAGTTCTTCCACCTTCAAAAGTGCAGCAATTGCAGTAGTGGCAAACGCCATTGCTATTTGACCTTGTGCTCGTACTGAACTCATTAATAAATTATACAGATAGGTTTTTCCTGATCCGCCAGGTCCATCAAGATAGAAATAACGCTCTGTCACCATGTTATCATCTATTGCATTTTTAATGGCATTAAATGCTTGCAATTGTAATGTATTTAAAGTTGCAAGTCTTTCTTGTGTTCTTTCTGCTTGTAGTTGAATGTCATAGTCTTCAAAGTTTATGTCATCTAGAAGACCTGGATCAGGCAAATTAAAACTTGCACAACTTAATCCATGAGTTAAAAATACTTCTTGGATTTCCATTAACGCTTTTAAGTGTGCAATGGGTTCATTGTATCGTCGCATAAAGTCTTCAGCCATATTACTTTTAAAAGTCTCCCACAAAGCTAATGCATTTGGAGCATTTGAGAAGATACAAATAAAAGCAAATTGTTCTCTCATCTGTCGTGGCATTTGACATTGTGCTGCTTCTTCTAAACATCTTTCCCATTCTGTATCATCCGATAGTAAGTTTCTATGTCTTGCAGCTAAATGGAAGGATTCATATACAATGTCATTAACAGTTCTTAAGTGTTCAAAACTTTGTGCTCCTGGAACATTTAAAAGTAATATCCGTAAGCAAAAACGTTCAACATCTCTTGGACTGACTGTGTAAATTCGTGGAATTTTTTTATTGCCTCTGCTTTTTCTTGTTCTCCATAATCCATTCACAAAAACATAGTGGTATGGAATTTCAATATATAAGTATTGTGTTGATTCAGAATCCGTGGAATTTAATTCAAACCATGCAGTTAGTGCAGTGTGACGATCTTCACTTTGGGCCAATGCATTCATTTCATTTCCAGCATGGAAATAGACTAAATGTTGTTGGGGCAAATGTACTGCTAACCTATATACTGCATGTGATCGATCATGGATTTCAAATTTTAAAAGCCGCCACATAGCTTCTGGCGCACTGACATAGCGAGCATCTAATGAGATGCAAGTTCATCATGTACTAACTCACTACATTCAGGGTTGTCTGCACTTTTGACGACTACAGTAGCTGCATCGTAGCCTTTGTAAATATATTTGTAGACATATTTAATGGATTTGATGGAAGTGCAGGCTTCTACGTTGATGTGGGCATTGTAGTTCATGAGTAAATGTGGATTGTAGGGTACTACATATCTATTGTCCACTTTTTTTCCACGAATAATGGCACTATCTCCTTCTCTTCTTTTATAAAGTGGATATCCATCACAATTGGCATAGTTTTTGTCTCTATAATCTTTTGGAAATTCTTTGGAACATTTATTATTTTCCATACATGGTGATTGTGGATTAAGGTCACCACAGGGTCCAGGAATCATGCGATGAGTAACAATCTCATATAGTCTACCATATAGTTCTGGATCTGGTAGTTCAGCAACAATGACTGCATCCACTTTGTCCGAAGTATCTAATTTATCTTTTTCTTGAAGTATTATGAGAAGATGTGCATGTGGAAGGCCTCTTTTTTGAAATTCAATGGTATATACATAAGCAAGACATTTGCCAAATAACTGATTTATAGTGATGTCACGTATTAATTCAATTAATTTAATCTTAAAAACTCTTGCTACTAAATCTGGTCGATCTGAAGCACTTTGTCCAAGAAGTACATTTTGTGTAATTTCTGGCCATTGTGGATTACATGTAGATGTCAGAAATAAATCGGGTTTGCCAAATTTGGTGACAATAGCCATAGAATCATTGTATCTTTCTCTCATATTTCAAGGAGATCCTTGAAAGGAAGATGGTAAAATGATGGCTTTGCCAGCTGTCATGTCTCTGCTTGTAGCCACGTCAGCAACATAGTCCATGAGTCCAGAATATTGTTTTACACAGAGTTTATCTTGTTGATATTTGATAAAGTTTAAATTATTTGCTTCAACTTGCAAGTAAGAATCAATAATCCATTGTTGGGTTAGTTTTCCACCACATAAAATTGGATTAAAAAGATTGCAAATGGCAATTTGAGCTACTTTAAATTTAAGCATAGAAACATTATTTCGGATTCTGGCTTTAGCATTTGGGTAACTGGGAAGTGTTAATTTTGGTTGCCAATCTGCTTCTCCGTGTGGGAAAAAGATGGGATATGTCATTGCATCTAAATTTGGACTTAAGATACTCATATTAATAAATGGTTGCTCCTCATTTCTGGGATATATTCTAATGTCTCTTTTAAATGGTGGTTCTCCTTCATCATTCTGAAACACCATTGCAACCTCATTTGATGTTGGCAAGTTATAACAACGTTTATCAGTATGTCTGTCTCTTTTAAGCACCATATTAACCTTGGGCATTGGTAATTGATGTCTTTGTGCATCAAGTAGTTGTTCATTTTCTACTTCTGCCAATTTTTTTAGAAGCTTTACTGTAGGGATTGTTGTCCATAATGTTATTTAGCTCTATAAAAACACTGTGCAAGCATTTTTTTATTTTCTTCCATCTGCATACGTTGGTCAACAGCTTCCATTGTATCTAGGACATAAAGTTGAGCGAATTTTCTTTGATCTCCTTCCTCTGGATGTAAATGGGAAGTGCGATGATAATTTTGTCCTTGGACTTTAAAACAGTAAGGACCATGTCCTGGTACATTAGCAGCTAATGTTGCCCCCATAGATGCAAAGGATATGGCACTATTGTAGGATCTTATGTTTGTTTTAAAAATTTTGTAGTTTGGAAAAGTCGGTTCAGTCATAATGTTATGTAAATAGATAGGAAATTCTTTCCTTTCTGGAAGTTTGAACTTGCCTTTTTGACAGCAACTAATAAATTGTCCATCTCGGGGTCTCTCCTGTTTAAAATAATAAGCCTCACAAAACTGACATTGAGTAGTCATGTCCCCACAACTATGAACCTCTACTGCTAAAGACTTGAGTAAAGGACAATTTGCAAAGCATATAGGATTTTGACTTTCATATTCATCAGGTGAAATGTCATATAATGTTTCAACAACAGGTTCTAAATGTTTAGTTTTTTTCGTGGCTTTTCTTGGTATATGTTGTATTGTTTGAGGTAAAATGTCATGTAATGTTTCATGAACCGGTTCTAAATGCTTTGTTTTTTTCTTTGCTTTTTTTTGTATCCCTTGTATTTTTTCAGGTAAAATGTTATCTGATGTTTCAGCAACAGGTTGTAAATGCTTTATTTGCTTGTTGTTTTTTTTTTTTGTCATATCTTTAATTTCTGCAGGTGACAGTCTTTTGCTTGCAATTCTTTTACGTTCTTTTTCTCGTCGAATTTCCTTCTTCTCCGGTGTCTGCTGGCTGTCTGCTCTCTGTCGTCGTTCTTTAGCTTGGCGTCTTTTCTTTTCTTGTTTACTCTCGTTATCAGCCATGTTAATCTGTAAAAATAAAATAATGTATCTTTAGTTTATATTGAGATGTAAAGTTTGTTTTCATCAAAAATTGTTATCAACAGTGTGTTTACATTTTATACTTAATCAATTTCAATTTGGTCAATTGAATAGAGGTCTAAATAATGTCATCATATAATTTTTTAAATAATTTTTTATTTAGTAAACATGTATCCAAAAGCAAGTTTTTCACTAACAAAAAAGTTATTTTAAAAAAAATGTTATGGTTTTATTTACAGCACTATTCAATTTGTCAAATGGCAATTCAATGAGGGTCTAGGACTGGAAATGTCCAATGCGAAATTGTATAGAGTCTGGCCCTCATTCAATTGCGATTTGGCCATTTGAATAGTGCTCTAAATAAGCACATAACATATTTTTTTCAAATAAGTTTTTAGTTAGTGAAAACCTTGCTTTTGGATAGATCTTTACTAACTAAAAACTTCTTTCAAAAAATATGTTATGTGCTTATTTAGACCACTATTCAATTGGGCAAATTGCAATTGAATGGGCCTCTGTGTTTAGAGCCTTTTTTGGAGTATGCATTTTTTTTCTGGCTACATTGAAGTTTGTATTTACTATTAAAGATTATTGGCCCTAAAAGACAAAGAAGCGTTAGCTGAAAAATGTGTTAGTTATATTTTTTTCAAAGTTATAGTTACTGGTAGTTTTTTTGAAATTTTATTTTCTGTTGACATCGATACAAAGCTAAGATATTTATTTATTTTTCTATTTTTTTACTTGTTATACTGTACCTTGGTTGAAGTTTGATTTCAAGCAGAATCTTTGTTGGTCCTGTGTTGAAAGCCTTCGTCCGATGGTCTGGTCCTGTGTTGAAAGTCCTCGTCCAATCGTCTGGTCCTCTGTTGAAAGTCCTTGTCCGATGGTGTAGTCCTCTGTTGAAAGTCCTCGTCCGATGGTGCAGTCCTCTGTTGAAAGTCCTCGTCCGATGGTCTGGTCCTGTGTTGAAAGTCCTCGTCCAATCGTCTGGTCCTCTGTTGAAAGTCCTCGTCCGATGGTGTAGTCCTCATTTGAAACTCCTGGTCCGATGGTCTTCATGCAGTATCTGTTGTAAAATAAAAAAGAAAATGTTATTTGATTTGAATGTATTTGTATTAACTAAAAAATGACATTATTTCTGTGTATTGTATCTGTTATGGTGAATTTTTCTACTATTTATTTGTTTGTGCAACCTTTTCAAAATACTTTTTGAATAATTATTATTATTATTATAATTTTTTTATACTGTAATTATTTTTTTGTGAATTATTTTGTATATGATTGCACTGGTTTTAGCATTATCCTATTTTCTGTTCAGCACTTTTGGTATACTTATTTAGGCTTCTTTGTAAGGCTTATAGGTTGTTAAAGATTCTTAAATATTAAAGAAGAATATTAATTTAGTTTGCTATGTGTTTGTGTGATTTTTTCGAAAATCCTGTTTGGTGCGCACCAAAAGTGGTATGCTTATTTATGCTTCTTTCTTAGGCTTATACGTTCTTAAACATTAAATAAGAATATTAATTTAGTTTGCTATGTGTTTGTGTGAGTTTTTCGACAATCCTGTTTAGTACGCACCACTTTTGCTATGCTTATTTAGGCTTCTTTCTAAGGCTTATAGGTTGTTAAACATGAAATAAGAATATTAATGTAGTTTGCTATGTGTTTGTGTGAGTTTTTGTACAATCCTGTTTGGTGCGCACCGCTTGTGGTATGCTTATTTAGGCTTTTTTCTAAGGCTTATAGGTTGTTAAACATTAAATACGAATATTAATTTACTTTGCTATGTGTTTGTGTGAGTTTTTGTACAATCCTGTTTGGTGCGCACCACTTGTGGTATACTTATTTAGGCTTCTTTCTAAGGCTTATAGGTTGTTAAACATTAAATAAGAATATTAATTTACTTTGCTATGTGTTTGTGTGAGTTTTCCTACAATCCTATTTGGTGCGCACAACTTTTGTTATGCTTATTGAGGCTTTTTTCTAATGCTTATAGGTTGTTAAACATTGAATAAGAAAGTTAATTTAGTTTGCTATGTGTTTGTCTGAGTTTGTTACAATCCTGTTTTGTGTGTACCACTTTGTGTGTACCATATGTTGCATACTTTGGCCCTCATTCAATTGTAGTTTGGCCAATTCAATAGGGTCCTTATTCAATTAGAAGTTTGTCAATTGACTAGGGCTCTATATAAGCACATAACATATTTTTTTGACAGAAGTTTTTAGTTAGTGAAAACCTTGGTTTTGAATAGAGGTTCAGTAACTAAAAAGTTTGTTTAAATTTTTTTGTATGTGCTTATATAGATCCCTATTCAATTGGGCAACTCGGAATTGAATGAGGCTTTAGGGGTCTAAATAAGCACATAACATATTTTTAAAAAAAAGTTTTTAGTTCGTAAACATCTATCCAAAAGCAAGGTTTTCACTAACTAAAAACTTCTTTAAAAAAAATATGCTATGTGCTTATTTAGACCGCTATTCAATTGGTCAAATAGCAATTAAATGAGGGCCTATGGTTGCTGCATTTGTTATATTGTCGGGGCCTCATTCAATTGCGTTTTGGGCAATCGAATAGGGCTCAATATGACCACAGAGCATCTTTTTTTACAGAAGTTTTTAGTTAGTGAACTTGTATCCAAAAGCAAGGTCTTTACTAACTAAAAAGTTCAGTAAAAAAATATGCTCTGTGCTTATATAGAGCCCTATTGAAATGGCCAAATCACATTTGAATGAGGCCCTCGGCCATTAAACATATATAGGTCCTCATTCCATTACAATTTTGCCAATTGAAGAGGGCTCTATATAAGCACATAACATATTTTTTGACCGAACTTTTTACTTAGTGAAGACCTTGATTTTGGATAGAAGTTCAGTAACTAAAAAGTTCTGTCTAAAAAATATGTTATGTGCTTATATAGAGCCCTATTCAATTGGCCAACTCGCAATTGAATGAGGCTCATAGTTTGTTTCTTTTTTATACTTAATACTTTACCTTGATTGAAGTGTCGAATGACAGAGGGTCCCCTCCTGCCAATCTTAATCAGCCGGTCTTCTTGTAGTGTCTGTTTGAAAAAGAAAGTGAAATGGTTAATTGTATATTTCTTATTTTTGATTTAGCAAAGCATGGTATTTTCAGCATGTAATGTATTGTTCTATCTTACCTGTTCTTCTTTGTTGGTGTTCTTTAAAAGGGATTGTACTTCACAGTGCACGGTGCAAATTGTTGAGTGACGCTGTTGATGCAGAGTCTGTTTGAATATTAAAAGAAGTAGAAAGATTTAGTTTTAGGTAATATATTGAATTGCAGTAAATTAATGTCATTTAAATATACTTCTGTAATTATTTTCAATTAACATAATTTTTGGGGGGGGCTACACACATATGTCACACACATGAAGCACATTTTCAGAGTTCAATGTAATTTTTTTCTGTGCGTGTGACATATCACTATACATTAATGATATTTTAATTGTTAAATGAACCTTATTTTTTGTTTTTGCCAACACACATAAATGTGTGTGTGACATGTGACTATAGATGATAGACATATATGTGCGTGTCACATATCAGTATACATGACTCATATTTTAATATTACAATTTCTTTTTTTTTCTAATGTCATTAAAATGTAGTTGTTTAATTAGTTTGCTTTAAGATCATTTTGTTGCAGGGGCAATACACATAAATGTGCATGTCACATGTCACTATACATAAACCCCTTTTTGATATTGAATTTTTTTTTGTTAAATGAACCTTATTTTTTTTGTGGGCCTACACACATAAATGTGTGTGTGACATGTCACTACAGAAATCAATTTTTTTTTTTTGTCCTGTCTTGATAATAAAATGTAATATATTATAGCTTACCTCTCAGTTGTAATTTGCACAATGTAAAGTAGTAAATTAGGAAACAATTCTCTTCTGAAGTAAGAGCAGCAGTTACCTCTGAAGTCACTCTGTTCATCACCTGAGTAGAAATGTAGAAATTTCTTGAAAGTAGGCAGTATTTATAACCTTGTAGAAATTTCTGGAAAGTAGGCAGTATTTTTTTAAACTTTCAAGTGCCTCAGAACGTTATAACGCAATACGCATGCGCTATTTGCGTTCCAGCTTACAATTTGCGTTCCATCCGCCATTTTGTGCGTAGTAGTGTTCAAAATGGTGTTTAACTGTGACTGTGGTACGTTCCGCATAGTATGTGTTTCATTTTTCCGAGTTACTGCAGTATAGTTACATCTGAAGCCTCGTTTTTCGTTTTGTTTGGCGGCCATTTTTTCTCTCGCTTAGCCGATTTTCGGCCATTTAAACTAATTTTTTTAACTTAAATGGACGTGTAAATGAACTTTTGGAGGTGCCGGATGCCCCCCCTTGCTGTAAGTAAGCTTTTTATGTGTTTGTTGTGTTTATTTCTTGTGTTTGTGATGTTTTGATGCACGGCGTTTGTAATGGGTCTTTCGCGGCCGTATTTTTTCCCGATGCGGACGTATTTTGTTGCGATGTTGCCGATTTTTTTTGCGATATACGCAGTTAGCTTTTACTTGTACGACGCAGTGTATTTGTTTCTAAGTCGTGCGTATGTGTGTTAAGAGGGCCTTTTTTGCAGTTTTTTTGTTAAGTCTTGCTTGTGTGTGTCTGGGTGTAAGCGGGTGTGAGGGGCCTTTGAGGTTTTTTTTGTTATAAAGTCGTGTATGTGTGTGAACACAGCCGACGTTGGGATGCTCCCACCACCGCAAATGCGGACCCTCGCTTCGCGAGGATCCGCATTTGCGGGGACGTTGTTGGGTCTTTGTTGGCTGGGAGGTTGGGTTTATTTTGTTAAAAAGTCGTATGTGTGTGTTAACACAGCCGACGTTGAGCCTCCACCTCCTCAAATGCGGACCCTCGCTTCGCGAGGATCCGCATTTGCGGGGACGTTGGGATGCTCCCACCACCGCAAATGCGTTTGCGGGGAACTGCGTCCCTCGCTTTGCGAGGGACGCTGTTCTTGCGGGCTCGCTATGCGAGCCCGCAAGCGTGAGCAACAGCCCGTACGCTCACAACTATAAACCACAAAACTGACAAACCACATTAAGTAACCCACAATAATGAGTATCTACTTCTACTGCAGTAGTAAACACATTGTCATGCATTTCTTCAACATAGATATCAGACCCACTTTCTATATGTACATGTTTTTCTTGTGTGTCTACATTTAAGTCATTCTGCAAAATAGAATCATTGGACACTGGTTCACAGAGATATTTTTGTTTACTTTTACGTTTCTTGGAAGCCCCAACACACTCACTTGCGGCTTTCTTACTCATCTTTCTTTTATTTAAAAGTCTCTGTCGATCTTCTTCTCGCAAGCGTTGTGAAGTTTCCGGTGTCTCTCCACCTTTGCTTCCTTTCCCTTGCCAATCTCCTTTTGCGTTCAATTTTGTATTCTCCATTATCCGCCATTTTAATCTGTAATTGTAAATAGACATGTAATTATTGTTCCATTAAAGTAGATGAATAAAATAATAAAACATTTTCAAATATTGCACTTTAGACTGAAAGAAATGAAACCATTTTTCAAAGTATTTTATTGACATATATGAAATGGAAATAGCTGCACATATCTATCTTTATAGTATTAATCCTTCAATTCCATTCCTTCTTGATTGAATTCACAGCATACCATCAATTTCTTTTTTTTGCAAGTGTTGTAAGCTTCTTATTTTCTTTAAATATTATTATTAATTAGTATTGTCTTTTCAACTTTTTTTCAAGTTATGACTAAACATCATACATTAATGACTCAATAAGTGCTCTCCATTTTCAAAAAATATCCATTTTCACCAAATATATCATATATAGGCTTTTTCTATGCATCACTACAAAATTAAATTTTATACCTGTGAGGATGCTGTTGATGTTGTTGAAAGGCTGCAAACGTCACACTGTCTGTTTATTCCCTTGCAGATCCAAATAAACTGTAAAATCAAATTGAGAATATTTTAAAACTTTTGCTTCATCGATATCATTAAATGAACATCAACAGACATATATTCGGCTACATTAAAAAACTAAAATCATATTTTTTAATATCTTGCTGTAGTAATCTAATTCAAATTCTGTACCTGTCCAAATTATCCTTATGATGTTCAATGTGTGCAAATATCACTATCTCTGGTCATTCAGCTACAATTCACTGCAATTATACAAAATAGTCAAATTAATGTATAATCTGTTGCTTCATCTGTATCAATCAATGAGCATGAACACACATATGTAAGCATAGATTATAAACATACACTCAATATTACTATTAGTCTTTAAATAAGAATCAATTAATCTGTATTAA
The DNA here is from genome assembly GCA_027410445.1 of Discoglossus pictus. Taxonomy (NCBI): domain Eukaryota; kingdom Metazoa; phylum Chordata; class Amphibia; order Anura; family Alytidae; genus Discoglossus; species Discoglossus pictus. The sequence continues at coordinate 326,035,394 of CM050164.1, read as the reverse complement.
TCTTAAATTAATGTCTGACTAAATATAACGTCAAGACCTAAGCATGAGTCTCTTCCCTTTTTTTTTTTTTTTTTAGTGGTCTTTTAAAATGAGTATGTTACAACTGAATTCTTAAAATAATGTACATTACTAATGAAATAAGAATCAATTAATGTTCATTAATATTAAACTAATGTGTGACTAAATCTAACATCAACATATAAGCATTAGTATATAGCCTTTATTTTTTATTTTTGGTTTATTTTATACAAAATATATAAGAACTGAATTATTTAAATAATGTACATACATTAATAATTAATCAACGTGTTCCTTTTTTTATGCACTTTCTTAAACGTTAACCTTTTTTGACATTAATGATTAGTAATGACACATTATGAATGTTATTTACAATTCTTTCCCACAGGTAATCATGATCTATAACAAAATAATTATAAAATTAATGTACATTAATAATTAATTAATCAATGTGTTGCTTTTGTATTCACATTGTTAAACGTTAATTAATTTTGATATTAATCATTAATTAATGTACATTATGAATGTTATTAACAATTTTTTCACGCAGATAATCACGATATATCCCAAAATAATTCTTAAATTAATGTACATTAATAATTAATGAATAAATGTGTTGCTAATTAATTAATGTACATTATGAATGTTATTAACATTTTTTTCACACAGGTAATCACGATATATAACAAGATAATTCTTAAATTAATGTACATTAATAATTAATGAATCAATGTGTTGCTTTTGTATTCACATTGTTAAACGTTAACTAATTTTGATATTAATCATTAATTAATTAATGTACATTATGAATGTTATTAACAATTGATTCACACACGTAAGCATAATATTATTTTTCTATGAATTACATTTCTTATTTTTTATTTATTAAGTAAGTACCAATTTATTAATTAATAATTATAAATGATATATTTACCTTTTTGTAATGTAATAATGCTGAAGCAGTATACTGAAGAGCTAACAATCTCTTGAGATTTCCTGGCATCAGAAAACGTCCAGTCAGACTGTCATCACCTGAGGAGAAAGTGTCAGTTATGTGTCAAGTGTGCCCTATATATAGGCTTTGTGCGCGAGACAAATGCATTGTTTTAGGCGGGAAATCCGCAGTTGCGCAAGCCAAATCCGTTGTTTCGGTGGGAAATCCTATGTGGTGCGAGACAAAGGCGGGAAATCTGTGTTAATGCGTAAATCTGTAATTGCGTTTCGTAAAATGTATTCGCTACTGTCTTTTTACTCATTGCGCGGTTAATCCGCATCCTTTATCTCGTTGTTTTTCTAACACATACGTCTATGGCTGTGTTTTACGCAGTTCGTAGTAGTATAGCCTCGTTTTCATTTTTTTCGGCGGCCATTTTTTTCTCGCTTAGCCGATTTTTGATCTTTGTAACTCGGCTAAATCGATCTAAATTGGAGTTCCAACTCACTTCCAGACATGCTGCAAGTGACCTTTATTTAATTTTTTAGTGTGTATTTAGTGTTTTTTTTTATTGTTTTGGTTCCGCCGCTTATCTCGTAATTTTTTTCACCTCATATTTTTTTTCTAAGTGCTACGGTTTAACGGCTCGCCTCGCTACGCGACGCTCGCCTGCAATGAGCGCCTGCGGCGCTCATTGCCAAAGTGGTACTGTTTAACATAACGGCTCGCCTCGCCTGCGGCGCTCATTGCCAAAGTGCTACAATTTAACGGCTTGCCTCGCTGCGCGAAGCTCGCCAGGCGATGAGCGCCTGCGGCGCTCATCGCAAAGTTGTACGATCGGCAAAGTGGTACGGTTTAACGGCTCGCCTCGCTAAGTCGTACACACTACGCAACACTATGGTTTAACGGCTCACCTCACTGCGCGAGACTCGCCGTGCGATGAGCGCCTGCGGCGCTCATCGCTAAGTCGTACGCACTACGAAATGCAGCGTGACGACGAATCGTAGTTAGACAATTATAATATGTGATTGTTTATCCCATACTATGCAGAAAAATAAAATACACAGCTCCAGCGATTCCACGCTGTAGTTATGTATACACCATCACTATGAACATATACACAACATTTTCAACCTTGGCAAGTGTTTTAGGGAAAGCACTATGCACACTTGATTCTAAATGTATTTTTATGTGTTAGACAATGTCAGTGTTTACCAATGAGATGAAGGAACTACGTATTATATACAAAAAGGAACATAAAAAAAGAACTTTTGAACATTCTTTGCAATTTGCTAAAATTGTTTTTGCCTTGTACTTAACCCATTTATAGCACTACAGAATATGTAGGTGTGTTACAAATAAATAAGAATAATACAAAGTGCCCCCACACTACTACAGACAGAAAGGCACCAACAGATTGCTCTCAGTAGCATCCAACCTCTCTCGTTCAGTTACAGTGTCTGGCATATAAATGCTAATTTCCATCTAGTGGCCAGTCTTGGAACTACATGTTTGTTTTCTATTAAATCACAGCACAATAGCTGGAAAATAAGGCACCCTTAATACAGAAGTTGCCATAGGCAGTTGCCTTATTAGCACTGAATTAGTAAGACATGATTAGCTATAATCCATTACTCCATACAAAATGGATAATGACACATGTATTCACATACTCGTATAAGTATATTTATGAGAAAATCTCAAATACCGTATATACTCGAGTATAAGCCGATCCGAGTATAAGCCGAGGCACCCATTTTACCACAAAATACTGGGTAAAATGAGTGACTCGAGTATAAGCCGAGGGTGGAAAATGTGCTGCACCCTGTGTCCCTCTTGTGCCCTCTGTGTCCCCCTCTTGTGTCCCCCTCTCTCTCCAGTGTCTCTTCTCCCCTCTCCCTTCCCTGTGTCTCTTCCAACCTCTCCCTTCCCTGTGTCTCTTCCCCCTCCTCATTCTCAACCTCCCTCCTCAACCCTACTCCTCATCCTCCCTCCTCATCCTCAACCTCCGTCCTCAACCTCCCTCCTCAACCCCCTCATCCTCAACCCCTCTCCTCATCCTCAACACCCCTCCTCAACCCCCCCATCCTCATCCTCTCTCCTCAACCCCATCCCATCCTCATCCTCTCTCGTCAACCCCTCCTCCTCATCCTCAACCTCCCTCCTCAACCCCCCTCCTCAACCTCTCTCCTCAACCCCCCCATCCTCATCCTCCCTCCTCAACCCCCCCATCCTCATGCTCCCCCCTCATCAACCTCCCTCCTCATCCTCAACCTCCCTTCTCAACCCCCCCATCCTCATCCTCCCTCCTCAACCCTCTCTTCAACCACCTCCTCAAACCCCCTATCCTCAACCTCCCTCCTCAACCCTCCCCTCATCCTCCCTCCTCAACCCCCCATCCTCATCCTCCCTCCTCAACCCCCTCCTCAACCTAAACCCCCCCTCAACCCCCATCCTCAACCTAATCCCCCCTCAAACCCCTCCTCAACCTAAACCCCCCTAAATACCTACCCCTCTCCCCTCACTTACACGCACCCGGTATATACTAATGACGCGGCGCGCATGTGACGTCACATGTGCGCCGGGTCAAGGAGCGGGGGCCGGAGCAGAAGCAGGTAAGTGAGGGGAGAGGGGGAGGTATTTAGGGGCGGTTAGAATGAGGAGGGGGGTTGAGGAGGGAGAATGAGGAGGGGGTTTATAATGAGGAGGGGGGGTTGAGGATGAGGAGGGGGGAGGGAAAGAGACACGGGAGGGTTAGAGAGAAACAGGGGTAGAGAGACACGGGGGGGGTGGTTAGAGAGACACGGGAGGGTTAGAGAGACACGGGGGGGGGGGGGGGAGTGACTCGAGTATAAGCTGAGGGGGGCCTTTTTAGCCTTAAAAAAAGGGCTGAAAAACTTGGCTTATACTAGAGTGTATACGGTAATTATTTGAATAACAGGGAAAACCATACCAAAAAAGTGGCACAATATTGAATCAAATACCGGAGAAGAAAGAAAAGGGTCACTTTTCAAAAAGTATATGTCCTGTAGTGTAGAGAGAAGTTTATGCATTAAAAGTAATATAATCCACAACTGTATAATCTCATATAAATTATATAAAAATACTTTATTGGTTTTGTTAATACCAAGACAATTGGACGACAAAATTAATAAAAAATAGACAGCAGGGAAGAATGATAATAGTCCAAATATTAGTCAATGATAAAGTGTCTGAGCTGAAAATAATCACCAACATTCTATGATTATTATATAACTAGCAACTTGCCCGTCAAAGATTATGGCAATAAAATTTGAAGCCTGGCAATGCTGTTTGTTACACAATGCGATGTTCTGCCCCCTCTGAGCACCTTCGGTGCTCATTGCGAGCCTCTCCTCTCATCTACTTCACCGCTCATTACAGGCCTCAGCAACTTGCAAGTTTAGTGCTTGGGAATGCCATGTGTCTCTTTCCACCATCTCCCCCCTGTCGCTTCCCTGTGTCTTTCTTCTGTGTCTCTGATGAATCTTTGCTTGGCTCGTGCTGAATGCCGTTGGTGTTATTTTGAAAGTCCTGCTTGCCTGGCGTTGTTGGTGTAAGTGTTACTGTCTTTTCCATTGTGTATTTTCTAAGCCCAGCGTGCCTGGCATTGTTCATCTGTGTCCTGCGTGCCTGGCGTTGTTGGTGTAAGTGTTACTATCTTTTGCGTGGTGTATTTTCTAAGTTCTGTGTGCCTGGCCTTACTGAGCCTCATTTTCAACTTGTTTCAGAATTGTTTACGTTTTTTCAGCCGCCATTCTTTTCATACTCAGGCAATTTCCGTTTGTTAAAAAAGACAAAATATGCCTCAAATGAACTTGCAACCTCACTCACAGGCTCCCTGGCTCTCCCCTGTGCTGTGTGTAAGTGAATTTGAGGCATATTTGTGTGTTTTTGCAGTCTTTTCCAGTTTGGTGGTCCGGCTGTCATATTTTTTGTGAACTCACAGTTGCGGCTCTGTGGGCCCCAGACGATTGGCCTCGCAAGCGTGACAACAACTCGCAGTCTGACAACTATTATATGTGATTGCAAAGATCTCTGGTCTCTGTTCTTGAATGACCTAGGTAATAAGGAAGTTATGTGAATTTATACACACTTAAAACCGCTCTTAAAATTTCCACTTTTTCTATTAGCTTCTCGCAATCCACACCCGCAATCACTGCAAAACCCGCAAATTCAGCCTTAGAACTCCATTGGTTTTAGTACAGTAGCTTCTGCAATGGCAAGTAAAATATTAGCATGTTTCTGTCTAGCGTTGGGGTCGGAAACCAGACTGGAAGGGGTCAGGGAGGGAGTTGGAGAAAATAAATTCAGTCACTCAAGCACTCAATATCACATATATAGTTGTCAGTGTGCACCACGTTACGATGTTGGTCACGCTGTTGCAGCCCGTAGGACCCCAAATGCGAGTCTCACAAAGCGAGACGAGACGTCGACCACGCAGGACTTAAGCTGCAATGAACGCTAAAGGCGCTCATTGCACTGCGAGCTTCGCAAAGCGAGCAGTTAAGGCACACAGGACTTAGCAGCACGAAGGCAGTAATAAATAGCCCTAAGCAGTAAAACTTACCGAAAGCCAGTAACACTTAATCCAAGCCACGAACATTTAACCCAAGCCACTAACACTTAACCCAAGGCAGTAACACAACCCAAGACTTAAACACTCAAGTGTCAGGCCTATAAACTACATAGGGGGAGAGGCTTGCAATGAGCCAAAGGCACTCACCGCGGGGCTCTGGATGAGCGCTGAAGGTAGAGCATTCCCAGCCTTAGCATTTTATTCCCGTCATTTTTGACGGGCATGTAGCTAGTAGAGTAATAGAAGAGGAAGTTGAGTCCGATAAAATTTCTTAAGAATGGGTGTAATTATTAAATACTTGCCAGTGTTAAAGGAAATGTTATGTATATGTGTGGTATAAGTGTGGTAGGGATAAGGGGGGAGATAAGTCATGAAGGAATAGGGTCATGTAGTGAGAAGAAGTTGTACCGCTAAACGATGATAGTAGACTAGGGACCTCACCCTCAGTTACAGGGTGAAAGAAATCCATGAAGGATATCGGATTGGGGAAGGTTAAAGGCTGGGTGTTGTCAGTTTGTTGAGAGGAGGGTGTGTTATGGCCACACTGAGAATGTTTTCAATTTTACTTTTAAAGTTGGTGGCAAAGTCTTCAGCTGTGAGATAGGAAGGGGCAAAAAAAAGTTCCCCTAAAAAAGATGGTTAGCCCTAATGCATTTTAGTTATCTGAACAAGCTCAAGAGAGGACCCGTTAATGCTGCCATTATAATGTCAAGGAAAGTAAAATTAATGACTATTTTACAAAACAAAAGTTTGTAAAAAGTTGTGTAAAATGTTCCAAGTGCTTGATGAATGTTCTCCAAGAAGAGCAGGTGGCTAAGTTACTTGTCACTTCTTGAAGAACCTGGACTCTAACTGCCGAGGAAGCTGCCATTATCCTTGGTGAGTGAGCAATGAGATGCTGAGCAACTGTTCTGCTTGTTTAAGAACATCTGGAGATGGCTGCAATAATCAAATAGCTAATGGTAATCTTTAAAGCCTCATTACCTTCCCATGCCTTAGAACAGCATAAAAAGTCATTGAATTGTTTAGATATCTTACTAGGGTAGAAATATCCATATGGCAATCTGAAGAGTCAAATGGAGGAAAAATAATCTGATATATTAATTTATGCCACTGCATTTTGCGAGCCTGGGCATGGACATGCAAATGTGCCCACAAGGGCTTTGGCTCTTGTTATCCAATACCATTTTAAATATGGCTTCCTTTAAGCATATGCCTGCTGTATTACACAGCTTTAAGCAAAGCCCATGATGGATTGTTCACAAGCCAGGAAATCTACCCAAAGACAGCTGTTTTGAGGTAACAGGTTTTATCGGAATTCTGAGTAGGAAATGTTTTTTAACCTATTTTAGACATTCAAATGTGAACACAAATGTACTATTTATTTACTGTACTACTGTATGGTGGAGGGCTTCTATCACTCTTTTGCCCACCATACATTAAATGATTGTTGTGGTAAACCACCTCTCCACAATATCTACTACACAGGCTAACCTAGTAGATTTTGTGGGGAGGTAGTTTACCACAACAATCATTTAATTTATGGTGGGCAAAAGAGCGATAGAAGCCCACCACCATACAGTAGTACAGTATATAAATAGTACATTTGTGTTCACATTTGAATGTCTAAAACAAGTTAAAAAAAATGGTTTCCTGCAGAATTCCAAGAAATACAGTTATTACACTCCACTCTGGGTAGCTGAGCAGGGACATGCAAATGCCTCACTCTTCAATCCATAAACCATTTTAAACGTGGCTTCCTTTAAGCTTATGCCCGCTGCAGTACACAGCTTTCATGCAAAGCCAAGGTTGGATTACATACAAGCTGGGAATCCTATCCACATACAGCTGTTTAATTCTTTTAAAAAATCTTTTTATTGAAATCAAAGCACTTATATATATGTACACATTAGTATAAAACATAATTTACATATATACACTCAAGACCTTTTTGTACATGTTTTACATCTTCTATATACATTCCACAAAACTTTACATTGTCATCTTTTGCATAAAAATAACTACAAAATAATCTTTACATCTGAAAAGGAAATCATCGGAAAAAAAAATTAAATTTTGATTTTCTTTACTAGACAAGCATAAATATAAAAAAACAGATTTCCACAAATTTTTGCCTTCTTTTCCATACTGTCCCTTAAACTGCCCCTTACAATGTCCCTTTCTCACATCAATCTAAACACCCATTCCCTACATCTGTCTACACTTTCCCTTCATTCTCCCTCTTCTGTCCCTCGTAGCTGTCCCTCTCAAATGCATCGAGTTCTGAAAAAGAGAAAAAATGCAGTATTACACATATGTAACTTAACTTGAGATATAATGTAACCACATATTTGGTTTCCATAATTGTTTTGCAATAATACTGTCATTTTTCTTGTCTAGCAAAAATCAGGTCTATACTGTAGAAACAATGCCGTTTACACAATCAATGTACAGTAAATCCTCTTTCTTTTAAATGTACAAATTTCTAATTTTCCACAAAGATAATTTAATGGTATTCAAGACTTAACATGCTTTAATATGTCTTTTGTTTTTCAAATTTTAATTTTGACAAAGATTACCATGTAATAGGGCATACTCTTAATATCTCCTAAAGTACAAATAATTGGCACACATTTGTTGCATACTTGTTTTGCATATAAACAATTCCAAAGTATATGATGCACACTTTCAAAGTCTCCACAAAATTCTCACTGGCATATCTCACCAGATATGCATTCTCTCTGGCACATCTCGCTCGCATTCTCTCTGGCAGACCCCGCTTATACTGAAATGTTCGTGTTGGTACACATGCATGTACAGCTGAGCAATCAAAATCATGTTGAGAATGAATCAAAGATTTGTGGGTCACTCTTCTCCAAATCAAGGTAGACTCAGTATCAGGAAACCTCTCCACTTGTATCACTGGCATTTGCTCATTAACATAAGCTGTTTATTTTCTTTGGTCAATTAAAACATCATATTAAACTGACTGTAAATTATACAACTTATTAATCACTCTTTCTAGGTATTGAAAACTTTTGGGTAAGGTTAATACATAAGGTACTGTGAAAAACAGTTTGAACCAACCATATTTTTGGAACAAATGACCTGTAAAATATCTATGCAATGCAGCACTTTTAGTAGATTCTGCCACAGATCTAGCGATACCTGATAAGATTTAAAAAAATATAATTTTGTCCAAATCCAACAAGTCTTTACCTCCCAAGTGTTTTTTCTTACAATCTTTGTCTCTCCTGATTTTCTCCATTTTAAAGTTCTAAAAAAATGTGAATTTGTTTTTTTCTTATTTTTCCACCACAGACTATTTGGAGGAAACGCTGTACAATAAAATAGAATAATCAGTGAAAGTACTACTTTTACTTTTACTACTCCGATCTCAAAAAGCGCAAATCCTTATTCAATTGCTCTGATTCCCCCTCGTTAACCACTCTGTCAAGCCCACAAATGGCAAAAATCGAACAAGTTAATGGTTCCAAGAAGGTCTTGCAAAAGGCTTAATGACATGTACGGAGCAGTTCAAATGCAAATGAAAAAACAATATTGTATTTTTACTAAAAAGGAAAGTGATGTTAGATTTTAGAATTAATAGCACAACATTCTCAACCTTGCAAATCGCCAAAATAGAATACTTTTTTTCGAATAGGCTCTATCTCTTTTATTCTTGAATTAAAGACCACAGTTTTGCCTACTTCTTATTTTTTCAACCTATACAATAAGTGTAATTTATTCTGAAGAACACTGTAAAGGTTTTTCCTCTCTAGTGCTCTTTTCTTACCACACCTAAGAAAGAAAGATTAAATCTCTCCTTTAGCCATCAACCACCAAAATATATGGGACTTATAAAAATGTTTTGCATACTGCAAACTCCTATAAAAGTTTACAAATGTTTTGAGATTTCAGGGTCTGTTAACAAAGAGGTATTCAATGTCCTCTTGCCCCTTACTGTACTCACTGCGACAGCTACAGATACCAGCAAAGTTTTCTGGTCTGAAAACAAATTTTCTGAGAGCGTTGCCTGTGTAGGAGAAAAAAAAAGAGCAGAAAACAAAATCAATTCTCGACTGTGTAGATGAATTTGCCAATGTGTAACCAGGATCCTGTATATGCAAAAAATCCCACACATCTTTGAGCTGAAAATCAGAAATTATATTGTGTAAAATTTTAGACTACAGATGACGCTCTCCCAGGGCGAATATCAGTATGACTCATAATCTCGAAAACATGGGAGTTACACAAGATACCTGTCATCACCCCCAGACCACTCTGAGAAACCATATTTCCATTATTTTTTAAGTCGGATAGCATTATCACTTTTCAATATAGCATACTCAGTATGCGGCGAGTGTTTAATGATATGATTTTTAACTTAATTTATACAATATATACATTTTACACCTTTTAATCTCTAAGGCCAACATATCATAACACATAGATTATTTTTTGATGAACCAGACTCAATATGTTTCAGTCCTTCTGAAGATGAAGGTGAACCCGTTACACCTGTTATACCCTCAAGTTCAGACACACTGGTCCCGCTTGCTTTCTTGGTAGATGTTTTTTTTTTTGCCTCTGGTTCCTCTCCCCTCTCATCAGCACCCAACGCTCTCTTTGTGCTTTCAGTAGTCTCCATCGTTTGTAGCAAAGCTTCCACCCCGGAATTTGTCGTCCCAGGAGTTTCCACTTCATAATCCAAGATGCACTGTTGTTCCATAGGTATATCTGTAGAAAGAGAAAAAACAGAACCACCTTCCTCCTTTTGCAAGGGCGAAGAAACTTCTAGAATTGGTGGGGCTTCCACAGCATACTCGAAGATTTACTCTCGGGAGGCACCTCTGATTGTTCAAGCAAGCAGGACGCTATTTTTGTGTCATTTTGTGCATCAGCTTGGGCTACAGTGTTGGACCTCTCCAGCTTGCGTTGCCGCTGCGGCTTTGGGTCCATATCTCCGCCCTCAAAACGGAACCCATTCTCAGTGGAGCATACTCCTTCCTGTTCTCTTGGTACCTTTTCAGGCACCTATTCAGGCCCTCCAACAATTGGACCAACCGAAATCTCAACCACCTTTTCAGCTCTATCTTCCACAGACTGCACCACTAATTCAGATGCGTCCCCAGGAGTCCGAGTTTTCATTCTAGTATTTTTACCTTGGTAAAAATTAGCTGCTTCAGCATAGGAGCGTTGTCTGTTAGGACGTTCCCAAAAATATGACTTACCTCATTACACAAGTCACACTTTTTTATTGGGCATTTATTTTTAGGGTGTTCCAAACAGTCACATTTCCCAGACGCATTTTGTTTGCACTCAAAAGATAAGTGCCCATAGCGTAAACAAGTTCTACAGAAATTTGGCTGGTTCCTGTAGAACACTCTACCCTTGTCTGGACCGATTGAAAAAACTGCCGAAGGTTGTAATAACCCTCCATAACCATCATCATCCCTTTTAAACTTGACATCATATGGAGCCACATTCAATTAAGGCTTCAGGAAATCCGGGCTCGGAAATGTAGCCTGTAACTTAATTTTGCTATTCAATTGGCTTACGTTTGCGTGTTCCAATCGAGTTACGACTCCGAGCTGCGATTCATATCGATTTGTAAAATCGCAAGTTAATGCCCTCCAAGCCTTTGATCTTTCATGGCTGCAAGAGTTCCGATCTCAAAAAGCGCAAATCCTTATTCAATTGCTCTGATTCCCCCTCGTTAACCACTCTGTCAAGCCCACAAATGGCAAAAATCGAACAAGTTAATGGTACCAAGAAGGTCTCGCAAAAGGCTTAATGACATGTACGGAGCAGTTCAAATGCAAATGAAAAAACAATATTGTATTTTTACTAAAAAGGAAAGTGATGTTAGATTTTAGAATTAATAGCACAACATTCTCAACCTTGCAAATCGCCAAAATAGAATACTTTGAAATCCACTCTCCAAGCCCGTAGGGCTTTGAAATCCAACCTCCATTTTTCAAAGTCCTACAGGCTTCAATTACCTCCAAGTCTGTAGGACTTTGAAATCCAACCTCCATTTTTCAACGTTCTTCGGGCTTCAATAACAAGTTACGGGCTTTGAGATTGGATCACATTGATGTCATGATGACGATCTCTGACTCCATAGGCTGTTTCTAGCTTAGGAGTTATGGCCTTCATGTTCAAGTTTGCAAATACTACATACTAAAGCATGGCTTCTGAATCTCGCTACCGGCCCCTAACTTGCTGCCCTGGCTAATTGAAAAGCATCGCAATCGGAGACGAACAGGAGTTTGCAACTCAATCTCAGGCATTCGGCTGTCTACGATCGAGTTGTGAGCCCCAAATTAAATGATGCTCATTGTCTTTTACCATTCCATATTTGCTGACTATTCATAAGTTTCCTAATAGATCTGGCATAAGGGCAATATTTAAAAAAAATCAAGCAATAGCCTCCTCTCTGACAAAGGGGTTAAAACATGTATAGTAAGTGGAGATTGCAAGTTACTTCCATATTCAATTGCCTCCTACTTGCGTTCCCCGATCGGGTTACTTTCTGCAAGCTATTATCCCTTACTTTACTCAGAATCGCAAGTTAATTGCCTCAAAGCCTTTGATCCTTAACGTTGCAGCCGCGAAAATCCCACTTTGCTATTCAATTGCTGCGATTCAACCTTCTGTCAAGCTTGTAAATGGCTAAATGCGAATGCTGGTACCAAGGAGGTCTCGCAAATGTCTTACTTTCAAAAAGTAGCACTAATTAAGCAAATAAAAATGCAATCCTGTAATTTTAAGAGAAGTGAGAGTGATGTTTGGTCTTAGAATTAATAGCACAACATTCTCCAACTCGCAAATCGTTGTTGTTGTCATAAAGTCCTACTGGCTTCAACCTCCAAGCCCATAGGAATTTGAAATCCAACCTCCATTTTTGTTGAAAGTCCTACTGGCTTGAATACTGAGTTACGGGTTTAGAGCTTATTCAAGCCCGTAGAACTTTGGACGAAAATTAAACATTTGGCGATGTGCAAGCTTGAGAAGTTTGTGCTTTTATTGCTAAAGTCACCCATTGTGTTCCCCATCATTTACAGTGCTGGGTTGGATTTATATTTGCATTTACAGTTCTCCGAGTTTACGGGCTTGAAACACGAGTTTCGGGCTTGCGGCTGCGATTAGGTTCAAGCACGCAAATGCCTACTGCCGATTGCATGGTTTGCGATCGGGACTAACGGACGCGCCCGGCCAATTGAATAGGAGTAAGAGTTAAAGTAGAGCTGCTGGAGCAAGTAAGCCAAAAGTAGCAAATCACAAAGTTACTTGCAAGTAACAGCCCAGAATTAAATGAGGCCCTATACATATATATACAGCAAGAAAATGGACTTTCCAATGCAAATGAGCAGCTCATGTATTTTAATTAGCTGCTCTGATGTGCTGATTAGGATTGCAGTCTGCCCTTTAAAATAAAATCTAAATATTTCAGAAATTATTTCCTGCTAGTATATTTTTATTTACATATTAAATTAAATTATAAAATAAAGATCACTGAAACCATACATCTTCCATTACATACTAGGGGCCACATTCAATTCCAAGCCCGTAACTCGGTCGCCGATGGCCACATGTCTGCAATTGAGTTGCGGGCTCCCATTCCCCTCCGTTTCTGAGGCTATTCAAATGGCCAAGGCCAAAACTCGTTGTTCGAGATTTAAAATCGGAAACCCTGGTTTCGAAAGTAAGCAGAGCTGGACTTGTGCATGCAAGCCCGTAGCTACTGCTTACAATGAGCCAATAGGAAATGAGCCCATCATCATGACGTCTACCAATATGAAACCCTGCTGCAGGGGCCCCATCAGTACCCCCGCAGGGTCCCCACATGACCCCCTTGCTGCGGGGGTCCAAATCGGGACCCCCATAGGGTCGCCACATGACCCTCATTATGCAGGGGTCCTGAACGGAACCCCCACAGGGTCTCCACATTAAACCTTTCTGCGGGTGTCCCGATCGGGGCCATCGCAGCCTCTAATTAACCCCATCAGTCCCGTAAGGGTCTATATAGAGCCTGATGGGACAATAATTAACCCTGACATTAACCCTATAAGTGCTATGAGGGTCCTCCAGGACCCTCATAACACTAAGTCGAAGCACTACCCTACACTACACTACTAGCCACCCCAATAAACGTATAAATCTAAATTAACACCCCTCTAAGTAATAAACATCCCTCTAACTAATAAACCCCCTCTAACTAATTAACCCTATTTAACCCTCACCATACCTAATTAACTCTATCATGTACCACTTAACCCTATCTAGACCCAGTTATCCCTATCTAGTCCTATTTAACCCTAACTGGACCTAGTTAACCCTAACTGGACCCAGTAAACCCCTCTCATATTAACCCCCTCTACCCTATCCTATTAACCCCCTTACCCGATCCTATTAACCCCCCTCTAACTTATCCTATTAAACCTTACACTACCTACCTAACCCCCTAATAAAATCGCCAGCACCCCACTAATTGCAAAAAATTAAACAACACTAATTACACCAAATAAAAAACTACATTACTGAAAATAATAAACTGAATTACACAAAATAATAAAACTAAATTATATGAAATAAAAAACCTAGATTACATAAAATAAAATAACCTACATTACTGAAAATAAAAAAAAGATTACTGAAAATAAAAAACCCACATTATATAAAATAAAAAAACTACATTACTGAAAATAAAAAACCTAGATTACGAAAAAAATAAACCAGACTTACTGTAAATAGAAAATGGTTAAATAGACCACTGACCAAAATGCCCCTCCAGCGACATCCAGTGATGCCCTGGTCTACAGTCCTTCGTCCCAGACAGGGCCCTCCAAAACTTTCCACAGGTCCAGTCACACCTAAAAAAAAAGAAACATTATAGTTCATACAAAAATACATACAACATGTAATATAATAATTGCTTAATAGTCAACTTACCTTTCCAAAATGCACCTCCAGCAATACCCCGGTCCTCAGTTCTTTGTCCCAGACAGGGCCCCTCTGAAAAAAAATCCTGACTTTCTAAAAAACTAAAAAAAACGTACGGAGCTCCTCCTTTGAGGAGCTCCCCAACGCAAATGGAGGTTCCCGCGCATGGTCTGCTCAAAGACTAGAAAGGGTGTCTTCTGATTGGCTGAAATCGCTGTCAATCATATTTCAGCCAATCAGAAGGAGCAATTGTGTGAGCTAATCAAAATGGGATACACCCCTATATCCCATTCAGATTGGCTCCAAGCATCTGATAGTATGATTGGCTAACAGCAATAACGCCTTCTGATTGTCTGATGTAGCTGTCAATCATATTTCAAGCAATCAGAAGGTGCAGATGCTTGGAGCCAATCACAATGAGATATAGGGGTGTATCCCATTTTGATTGGCTCACACATTTGCGCCTTCTGATTAGATGAAATATGATTGACATCGATTTCAGCCAATCAGAAAGCGCCATTTCTATTTTTTTTTGCGGTGCATGCGCGGGAACCTCCTTTTGCGTCTGGGTGTTTCTCAACGTTGGAGCTCCGTTAGTTTTTTAGTTTCTTAGAAAGTCAGGAGCTGGTGTCTGAATGGAGAGAAGGATGAACTGATGAGGCAATATTGGGCCAGGGTGACCACGACTGCTCTGCTAGGTATATTGACCACTGACCAGGCACTGGGACTGATGGATCACATCAGCCAGGAACTGCAGAGTGAAAGGGGCTGGCAATTAATCTCTGCCTCACCCTGACGATCCTGGGATGTATTCTGTTATACCCACACCTCAAAGCTAAAGCTGACAAACAACAGCTTTAAGAAATTCGACAATGCCACCAAGGATATTGATGGGTTTTTGCATTGTGAGCTCATTGAGAAAATGAGCTTTCAAACTGAATCTAGATCTTTGTCAGCCGTCTTAGTGTTTAAGCCAGCACTACGCATCTGGCCATTCCACTAGATCTGGCAGAGGATTATGAGGAGGTAAAACAAGTCCTCCTAGATCTGTATGCCATCACTTCTGAGATTAGGGATTGTCCTCATCAAACCCACCAGGCTGATCCTGTTCCTAACTGACCACTGCATTATTTGGGCAATTGGACTGCAACGCCTATGGAGTAGGAGGATCCAGAACAGTTTCAGTGCTGAATGGGTTTTTCCGCCATTTATACCATCCAGCAACCACACTTTGATAACAGGCAACAGCAGCACACACAGCTCTAAAACACTACAGTGGATGCTGACGGCAGCGTGCCCCTTGCGTAAGGGTGTATGCTACGTCATCAAAAGCCAACGCATTTCTATGTCATTAGATGCCTTTGTCAAGGATCCTGTGTGTTGTATGTGTGCAAACCTTCCCTGTCCTTACCCAAAATTGATGAATGTTGGTTTACCTGAGAGGCGACTCTTATGCAGCATTAGGGAAGATTCCCAACCCCAGAGCAGGTCTGTCCCACATCCGTACAGAGATCAGCGGGATATCTCTCTCCCCTGTTGCAGATAGCTTGTATTTCTAATTGCTCTACATCATTTGGTTCTAGCTGATAACAACTAAATTTAATTTAACTCATATTCGTGGGTCCATAGGCTCACAGGTGATTTAGCAATTTCTTTATTGTAAGCACTAAGTTTGATTTAGACACAAATCGACTGGGTAAATGGTTACATCTGTTCCCAAAGCAGTATATCTACCTGGCCCGTTTTCCAAATGAAAAATCATGTAATGGCTTTCTCAGGCACCACAGGGTATTTCTGCAAATTTGTTTAAGTACTGTGCCATCATTAAAGCTTCTGACCGACCTGACCCGCAAGAAAATGCCCTGCATAATCAATTGGATTGAGAAATGAAATAATTCTGGGAGATGAATGTCATAGAAATGCTACAGAAAAGGAGGAATTAACATTGCAAATATTTCTTAAAATTAATTAGTGACGTGAAATATTCTTGTATAAGATTATAAATAACATATAGTCTTTTTGGAATAAAAAGTTTAGCTGAACCTGTAATTTATTTTGAACAACAACTGAAAATCATTCACCAAGGTGTGGGGTTAAGAAAAAACTGTTTGTAAAATGTAAAATGTGGATTACATTATACAGGCTGTATGTCTTAGGGCTTGAGATTTGCTGCAATTACAGAGCGATTCAATTGAATAAGACACAAGTTACGGGGCGAAAGCCAAAACCGTAAACCATGCAATCGAATGTTGCATTTGAGAGCGGGAACACGATCGATTAAGCGAGGGAGAAAGAGGAAGAGTTCTAATCTCTCTCTTATCACTTGCCACTCGTACCCTGCAATGAGCGCCTATGGCGCTCATCGCAGGGCTCCCCCCCCCCCTCTACTTTACGGGCCTTGCGGTGCTCATTGCAGCTTCGTCAAGCCTGTCACGTACAGCCCTGAAGGTGCTCATTGCAGGCACGCACGTAGGACTTTAAAACAGATTGAAGACAGCCTCAAGATGAGTAATGTAGGAGCTCATCGCGAGGCTCGCAGCATTTTGCTGCAATGAGCGCACTTTGCTGCACACAACTCTGGGGGACAGCCAGGGAGCCTGTGAGGGAGGTTGGAAGCTAATTTGAGCCCTAATTGCCATTTTTCAGAGATAGAAAATTGGCTAAGCAAGGAAATAAATGGCCGCCAATAAATGTAATTTTTTAAAAACAGGATCAAAACGAGGCGGAAGCCAGTAACACTTAACTGAAGCCAGTAACACTTAATCCAAGCCAGTAACACTTAAACCAAGCCAGTGACACTTAACCCAGGTCAGTAACACTTAACCCAAGCCAGTAACACTTAACTCAAAGCCAGTAACACTTAACTCAAGCCAATAACACTTAGCCAAAGCCAGTAACACTTAGCCAAAGCCAGTAACACTTAACCAAACAACGCCAGGCACGAGGGACTTAACGGGCTGCATGACGTCTGCAATGAGCGCTCATTGCAGGGCTCTCTAGGGCAGCCGAAGGGGGGAGAGGCTTGCAATGAGCGCTGAAGGTGATCTAGACGGGTCGAGAGGCTCACGATGTGTGGCAAACAGCACAGCCAGCCTCAACATTTTCTTGCTGTCATTTTTGACAGGCAAGTCGCTAGTATATATATATATATATATATATATATATATATATATATATATATATAATGTGTATATACTGTATCCGCCCCAGATTTTTTTTTCGGTTCCTTCGCCCTTGCTCATGCAAATAGTTAAATCATGCCTTCTTGGAAATTATTGATTGATTTTTCTCTTCTGTTTTTTATTGTTAATTTACGATTGTCTTGATTATGTAACTTTTATTAGCGATGATGTACTGTTGTGTTTCCTTCCCTATTTCGTTTTATGACAAAAATTATTATATTGAATGTCAATTTTATTATGTAAAAATGTAATAAAGAAATTAAAAACCCAAAACATTTTCAAAGTCCAGTAAAGAGAAAATCTCCATAGCTACTTATATAATAAATTAAATTAAAGATGTTTGAAACCAAACATCTTCCCTCACTTACTATATTTGATAATTAATATAGATTTAGATCCTCATTCAATTGCATCTGGCGGTATACAGGCTGTACGGGCTTGCTGCGGGCTTGAACTACAATTCGAGTGCTATTCAATTGAGCAAACCCTCAAGTTACAGGCCGCAAACCGCAAACCATGCAATCGTATGTAGCATTTCAGAGTGTGAACATGATCAATTAAGCAAGGCCGTAACTACCCATTGAGAAACAGCCAATAGAAATTGAGACCGTCATCATCATGGCAGCAGAAGATGGAGGCTACATGTCAATTGATTAGTATTTATAGGTCCGATATGCAATGGGACTCGCAAACCCGCAAATACAAATATAATAAAAATTAATGCCAATACTGTTCTAGTCCATATGGGTGGCCTGAATTAACTCATTGATTCCCAAGATCAATATAACCACAAAATGAAACCTAAAAATAAATGTATTTTTTTATTGCTGATTTGCTAGATTGAGGCTATTGTGCAATTAATTCTAATGTCATTCATCGCTTTCCCCATCATTTACAGTGCAGTTTTGTTTTTTTAAATTGCATTTACAGTGCTACGGACATGTCTTTAACCCCTTTGCGGGTCCCATCTGGTCCTGCTAGAATTTTCTTCTACATTTGCGGTTTACGGGTGTGAAAACATTTGCTGGCTTGCAGAATTGTAGCAATTGAATAGCGATTTGCATAGCGTTTGCAAGAGTTGAATAGCGATCGTATCTCTTGTGGTTATGAAAGATCACAGGCTTAGATGGGGTGTAAGTTACTGTTGTAACAACTGCAGGGATTTTCAGCCTGTAGCCCGTAGACTGTTTTGCGGCTTGCAAAAAGATGCCAATTGAATAGCTAATTTACTTATGTGCTCCATTACAGTCTCCAGTAACTTACAATTGCTCAATTGAATGAGGCTCTTATACACTAATACACCCTCTATAGGGGGTCAGGAGCAGCTAAATGTAACCCTTCAGGATCCAAAATACCCATGTATTTTCCAGTTTGCACCATACTGATTTTCTTGTTAAACTTTAACTCCCAACTGTACGGATGCCTTGGGGTATATAAGGATTTGTGTTACTAATTCTTGTTGCTGTTGTTTAGTCATTCAGTCGTGTCCAATTTTTAAATACATTCATAATTCGCCTGTATCACTTGATTATACAATACGATT
Source organism: Discoglossus pictus (assembly GCA_027410445.1). NCBI lineage: Eukaryota > Metazoa > Chordata > Amphibia > Anura > Alytidae > Discoglossus > Discoglossus pictus. The sequence continues at coordinate 326,016,171 of CM050164.1, read as the reverse complement.
CCAATAAATATTAAATATCAATTAACCACAAATTCATATTTACAATGGATGATAAGGTTATCTTTAGTTTTCTCTACTAATAGCTGATAAAGACCATTTCACTCTTAACCAAGTCGAAAGTCCTTTTATAACCCACATCATTCATTGATCCTAATTGAACATTGCATTTGATTATTTTACTCCTTAAAAACCTTTTGAAAGTCATCTTACTGTTATAAATCTAGCAGGTCTTTGGGCTATTCATTGGGGCTTAGTATACTAGGCTCCAATAGTAATAATCTAGTCCAATCCAAGAAAGGAATAGAAGAAAGAAAAAAAAAAAAAGAAAAGGAAGAAATAACACAAAGTTTCCGTCCAGGAAAGTGTAGAAGGAAGATAAGGTTGGGCAGAGGGGGGAATTATCTATAATTATGCACACCAGAAAGAGAATGACTCCCATCAAATATACTTCTTATCCCATATTGTCCACTTTTTTTAACGGTAGATGGGAAATCCCGAATTCCTCTATGTTTCTTTCTAATAATCTCGTTTTTTTAATTTTTATCAAAACTTTGGACCAATTGGGAACTTTTTCTTGTTTCCAATTTGAAGCAATAGAGTTTTTTGCTGCCATAAAAATCTGAATTAAAAGAGCTTTAGATTCCAACGTGATTTCCTTTGGAAAAATATGAAATATAGGTATTTTCATCTTAAGGGGAAGATCTATCGCAAAAGTTAATTTTATTTGAGAAAAGCATTCTGTCCACCAGTTTTGTAGTATTGAACATTCCCACCACATGTGGATATGTGTTCCCTTTTGTCCACAATTACACCAACAGAATTTGGCTTCATTGTTTTTATTGATCTGAAATACTCTAATCGGTACATAGTACCACCTATTTTTTCCCACATTTTTTCAGTAGATGTTTGAATAAGGGTCTGCTTTTTTTTTAATTATATTATGACACTCTATTCATTTTTCACAGTGGGTCAGATTTCTTCTGTTTTCTATAATAAGCCCCTGAGACTTCAACTGTTCACACATTCAGAAGTATTCAAGCCACATTGAATTCTGTGTTTCTCCCATAGATTCTAATTTAATGGAGGACGATATATATATATATATATATATATATATATATATATATATATATATATATATATATTTTTTTTTTTTTAATTATACTTTGTGGCTCTTTTTTGGATGGGACGTTAGAGGCCTGGCTCTCTTAAATGACTTTGAGAGTGCTAAGCCGAAATGTCCAAGGACTAAACACCCAGGGAAAGAGAATTATATTCTTTAATGCATTCTATACAAAAAATGCAGATATAGTATGCCTCCAAGAAACTCACTGGCAGGTGGGTAAAGGGACGGAGTATAATAATAAAAAATTTGACTTGGTTAGCAACTCAAAATATGTAAAAAAAACAAGAGGCACCGCAATCTTCTTTAATAAAAAAATAAACTGGAAGGAAGACATTTCGATATCTGATCCAGAAGGCCGTTTCTCTCTCTGGATAGGAGTAATTAATAATAACAAGTTTACTATCTTAAATATTTTTGCCCCAAACAGAGGTCAGAGTAATTTTTTGGGTAAAAAACTCAACTTATTAAAGAATTTTTTTTCCGGTCAAGTGATAATATGTGGAGATTTTAATGATGTGCTCAATCCTAGTTTAGATCGTAAGGTGAAAAGGGTATTTAAAGATAAACAAAAAAGAACACAAAAAACAAACAACTTCAACAAGATTCTATATAGATTTGGTTTATTTGACTCATGGAGGTGTCTTAACCCCACGGAAAAAAATTATACCGCTAGACATGCATCATATTCAAGAATAGATTACATATTTGTTAATAAATTGTCACTTAAAAAACGTATTAATGTTGAAATTGATCCAATAAATGTTTCTGATCACAAAAAAAAAATGGAACCCCATTAAGGGATTTAAATATTAAATTAATTAAAGCTGATAAAGAAAATAAAAAGAACCCTAGTACCTGAAATATGGAACAGATCAAGATTATTCATAAGCAGATTCGTACCATAGAGCAATTGAAAATAGATAATTCTAGATGGGCATTCCAGAAACGTCTATATTATTTGGGTAATAAAGCAACTAAATTCATGGCAAGTAAATATAGAATTAATACCATCCATAAAAGAATTGACCAAATCCGATACAAAGGAGAAATTACTTCTAATCCAAACAAAATAGCAGAAGTATTTGCGGCATATTACTCCGATTTATATAATTTGGCTGAGAGAGAAGATAACAAACCAAAATAAATTGATTTTTAAAATTTCTTGGAAAAAATATACTTGCCAATAATTTTCCCCGGAAAAATTGGAAGCTTTGAATGAACCTACATCTGAAAAAGAAACTATAGAGGTCATTTCTAAATTAAAGAGTGCTTCCGCTCCAGGCCCGGATGGATATACTAATTCCTATTATAAATAAAAATAAATTGTAGCCGACTTAACAGGTTCATTTAATGAAATCAAAAAGACAGGTATTACTCCAAAAGAAATGCTTCAGACATATATCATAACTATCCCTAAAAAAGAGAAAGAATGTATAGAGTGTAAGGATTTTTGTCCAATCTCTCTCATTAATACTGATATCAAAATATATGCCAAAATTCTTGCAAACAGATTGAATATGGTAATGCAGACTTTGGTAGAAAAAGATCAAAATGGCTTTATAGTAAATAGACAAGGGACGGATAATGTTAGAAGATTGGTTAATCTTGTTTCTTATGCAAAAATAAATAAGAGATCAACGGTTTTTCTATCCTTGGATGCAGAAAAGGCCTTCGACAGAGTAGAATGGGACTATATGGACCGTGTCCTAGCTAAGTTTGGTCTAGGCGACCTTTGTTCTAGGGCTATTAAGGCTTTTATGGGGTCCCGTTCGCCTCTGTCGTGGGTCTTGGGTATAAGTCGAAGGCATTTAACATCTCTAATGGGACTAGACAGGGATGTCCCCTGTCTCCCCTTATCTTTGCTCTCATAATGGAACCATTGGCAACTTCCATTAGAGATAACAAAGGCATCCAGATTATAAGAGTGGGTGACACAGAACATAAAATAACAATGTTTGCAGATGATGTCGTCCTGTCTCTTGAAGATCCGGTAAGATCTATTGTAAATCTTTAACAAAGTATAAGAGAATTTAGCAAGATCTCATACTACAAATTAAATATAACGAAATCAGAAGCATTTATGATAAATCAAAAACCAGAAGAAGGTAGATATTTAAAGTCCCATTTCTCATATACATGGCAATAAAATATAAAACATATGGGCATAGAAATATACTCAGAGTTCAAACAAATGATAGAACAACATTTTAAGCTGACTTTGTTAAATCTGAAAGCCTCCATAGAAAGATGGAGAAATCTATATGACTCATGGTAAGGAAGAATTATAGCAGCAAAAATGTTTCTAGTGCTTAAAATAACATATTAAATGAGAAGTATACCCTACCATTTTTCAACAGGTGATATACATTTTTTTCCAAAGACTCTGGATAAGTTTATTCACAAAAGTTACTACTGGGAATACCATACTTTTTACTATGTGGACTGTTGTTTATAATGTAATGTCTTTACTTTGTACTATCTTGTCCAAGCTTGCCATAGTTTTCCTCCCTAGAAGCAAACATATTTTAATTTCATGGCAACAGTCACCATCTGAAGAGATTGCCATTTGCCATGCTCTTCATCTTTTTAATGTTGAGCAACAGTCCAGCTTGTGTACTCACTTCTTTTACCCCCATCAATAATTCCTTTAGTTCAGTGTGGGTAGACATTGAAAACCATACTCTTAAAGAACAGAACCTTCTAAGTAGCCAGATGCTTTGGTTAAGTTTACATCATAAATTCAATCATTTGCTACTTCCCACCAGTGTGACTCATTCTATATCTCTATGGACTCAAATGAATAAGAGGAAACCTCTGATTGAGGCAGGTTCATGCCTCAATTAACAAAAATGCACAACTATCTTAGTGGATAGATAAAAAACAAACTATTGCTGCAGACTTACTAGGTGCAATTCAAAGGTGGTCACCCACGTATTTTTGCGAACAGAATAATGTACTGATTAAATAATGGCTCAACCTTGCACAAATTAATTCAAATATTTCTAGCATACTAAAAGCTAACAATTTAGCTAGCAAAACCTCATTTGAGAAATGTTGTATATACAATTCAAATGGCAATAATAACATATCCATCATCTATAAATGGTGTATTGCTTGTTGTAACTAATGATCTATCAGTTATACAGTAATACATACAGCCCTATTCAATCCCCTCAACATGTAAAAACATAACCCGTAACGTAGCCCACAAGACTTACGGCTATTAATTTGGCCCGTAAAGCAACTCGCTAACGACTTGTGGGTTAAGGGCAAAAAAAAACTTACGGGATGTCGAAATCTGAACTCTGCGGCCGCAAATCCTTTGATCTGTCAAGCCCATAACTGTTACGTTTGAAAATTGCTATTATATTGCTACGAATCCACTGACGTTCAACCCAGTTCAATCCAGTAGCCAAAATGCCAACGGTACTAGAGAGGACACGGAAGATGGTTAAAAGTCCTATCCGTAGCACTGAAAATGCAAATATACACACACTACTGTACTTATAATTAAAGGGAAAGTGATGTTAGGTATGAAAATGAATAGCATAACATTCTCAAGCTCACAAATCTGCAATATAAAATACATTATTTTATGTTTGATTTCCGTGTTATATCGATCCCGGAAATCAATGTGTTAATACATTAATGGAACTCGCATGGACTTAAATATCATATTTACTGATCACATATATAGTTGTGGATCTTTCGATGTTGGTGACGTTTGCGATGTTGGTCAAGCAGTTGCGTCCCTCGTGAAGCGAGCCAAGCCGCTGTCACACATGCGAGCCTCGCAAAGCGAGGCAAAGCAGCTGAGTAGCCGAAGGCGCTCATTGCACACATGCAAGCCTCATGAAGAGAGGCAAAGCAGCCGTGCAGGACTTAGGCTGCAATGAGCGAAGTACTTAGGCTGCAATGAGCGCCAAAGGTGCTCATTGCAGACAGCGGCGCAGAGAGGGTCGAAACTGCGAACCAAGGGCGTAACTTGAAAAACCCTAAACCCAAAAAAACTCACGGGACTTTGAAAATAGAACAAACGGCCTTCAGTGCGTAACACGCAAACATTCAGCAGGCACACAGAGGAGAAACACACAGGGAAGGGACAGGGGGGAGATGGTGGAAAGAAACACATGGCATTCCCAAGCACAACGAAACCTGTAATGAGTGGCCTGTACAGTAGGCGGGAGGAAAGGCTTGCAATGTGCACTGAAGGCGCTCATTCAAAGCCACAAGACGAGAGCCAAGATGAGCTCTCGTCTCTCTCTCTCTCGTGTCTCTCTCTCTCTCTCGCGTCTCTCTCTCCTCTCGCATCTCTCTCTCCTCTCGTATCTCTCTCTCCTCTCGCGTCTCTCTCTCCTCTCGCATCTCTCTCCTCTCGCATCTCTCTCCTCTCGCGTCTCTCTCTCCTCTCGCGTCTCTCTCTCCTCTCGCGTCTCTCTCTCCTCTCGCGTCTCTCTCTTCTCTCTCGTGTCTCTTGTGTCTCTCTCTTGTGTCTCTCTCTTGTGTCTCTCTCTCTCTCTCTCATGTCTCTCTCTCTCTTGTGTGTGTCTCTCTCTCTTGTGTGTGTCTCTCTCTCTTGTGTGTGTCTCTCTCTCTGTCGTGTCTCTCTCTCGTGTCTCTCTCTCGTGTCTCTCTCACTCTCTCTTGTGTCTCTCTCGATCTCTCTCATGTCTCTCTCGATCTCTCTCTCTCTCTCGTGTCTCTCTCTCTCATGTCTCTCTCTCTTGTGTCTCTCTCTCTCTCTCGTGTGTCTCTCTCTCTCTCTCTCTCGCGTGTTCCTCTCTCTATGTTGTGTCTCTCTCTCCCTCTCTTGCGTCTCTCTCTCTCGTGTCTCTCCCTATCATGTGTCTCATTCTCTCTCGTGTCTCTCTCTCTCTCGTGTCTCTCTCTCTCTCGTGTCTCTCTCTCTCTCGTGTCTCTCTCTCTTGTCTCTCTCTCTTGTCTCTCTCTCTTGTCTCTCTCTCTTGTGTCTCTCTCTCTCTCGTCTCTCTCTCTCTCGTGTCTCTTTCTCGTGTCTCTCTCACTTTCTCTTGTGTCTCTCTCACTCTCTCTCGTGTCTCTCGTGTCTCTCTCTCTCTCATGTCTCTCGTGTCTCTCTCTCTCTCTCGTGTGTATCTCTCTCTCTCGTGTGTCCCTCTCTCTCTGTCGTGTCTCTCTCTCCCTCTCTCGCGTCTCTCTCTCTCGTGTCTCTCTCTCTCGTGTCTCTCTCTCATGTGTCCCTTTCTCTCTTTCGTGTCTCTCTCCCTCTCTCCCTCTCTCCCGTCTCTCTCTCGTCTCTCTCTCTCTCTCTCTCTCTCGTGTCTCTCTCTCTCTCGTGTCTCTCTCTCTCTTGTGTCTCTCTCTCGTGTCTCTCTCTCTTGTGTGTCTCTCTCTCTCGTGTCTCTCTCTCGTGTCTTTCTCTCTTGTGTCTCTCCTTCTCGTGTCTTTCTCTCTTGTGTCTCTCCTTCTCGTGTTTCTCTCTCTCGTGTCTTTCTCTCTTGTGTCTCTCCCTCTCCTCTCTCTCTCTCTCATGTCTCTCTCTCGTGTCTCTCTCTCTCTCCCTCTCTCGTGTCTCTCTCTCTCTCTCTCGTGTCTCTCTCTCTCTCTCTCGTGTCTCTCTTTCTCTCTCTTGTGTGTATCTATTTCTCTCTCTTGTGTGCCTCTCTTTCTCTCTCTTGTGTGTCTCTCTTTCTCTCTCTTGTGTGTGTGTCTCTCTCTCTCGTCTCTCGTGTCTCTCTCTCTCTCGTGTCTCTCTCTCTCATGTCTCTATCTCTTGTGTCTCTCTCTCGTGTCTCTCTCTCGTGTCTCTCTCTCATGTCTCTATCTCTTGTCTCTCTCTCTCGTGTGTCTCGCTCTCTCTTGTGTTGCTCTCTCTTGTTTCTATCTCTCTCTCTCCCATGTCTCTCTTTCTCTCTCTTGTGTGTCACTCGCTCTCTCTTGTGTGTCTCTCTCGATTTCTCTTGTGTGTCTCGCTCTCTCTTGTGTGTCTCTCGCTCTCTCTCGTGTCTCTCTCTCTCATGTCTCTCTCGTCTCTCTCTCTCTCTCGTGTCTCTCTCTCTCGTGTCTCTCTCTCTCTCGTCTCTCTCTCTCTTGTGTCTTTCTCTCTCTTGTTTCTCTCGTGTCTCTCTCTCTCTTGTGTCTCTCTCTCGTGTCTCTATCTCTCTCTCTCTCTCTCTCTCTCGTGTCTCTCTCTCTCTCTCTCGTGTCTCTCTCTCGTGTCTCTATCTCTCTCTCTCTCATGTCTCTCTCGTCTCTCTCTCTCGTTCTCTCTCTCATGTCTCTCTCTCTCTCATGTCTCTCTCTCTCTCATGTCTCTCTCTCTCTCATGTCTCTCTCTCTCTCTTTCTCTCATGTGTCTCTCTCTTGTGTGTGTGTCTCTCTCTCTCTCTCTCTCTCTCTCGTGTCTCTCTCTCTCGTGTCTCTATCTCTTGTCTCTCTCTCTCTCTTGTGTCATTCTCTCTTGTTTCTCTCTCTCTCTCTCGTGTCTCTCTCTCTCTCTATCTCTCTCTCTCTAGTGTCTCTCTTTCTCTCTCTTGTGTGTCTCTCTTTCTCTCTCTTGTGTGTCTCTCTTTCTCTCTCTTGTGTCTCTCTCTCTCTCTCTCTCTCGTGTCCCTCTCTCTCTAGTGTGTCCCTCTCTCTAGTGTGTCTCTCTCTCTTGTATGTCTCTCTCTCTTGTGTGTCTCTCTCTCTTGTGTCTCTCTCTCTCTCTTGTGTCTCTCTCTTTTGTGTCTCTCTCTCGTCTCTCTCTACTGTATATGTCATTTTAGCCTGAGATACTCTCAGTGACTATAATAATAGCACAATTTGAGGACATTCACTTGTAATCACTCAAGCTGTAGAAATGTATTCCCAATAATAGTTTTCTAGAATATCTAAGTATTAAAATAATACAACAAACACACTTTCCCAGTTACTGGTCAAGATTAATTTATGCAACATATTTCTATGTTAAAAAGTAAAATGTATTTAATATTTAGAGTTTGAGATAAAAAAAATTATCTGAAATAAGGGAATAATTAAAACATCTTTGGAGTATAGCTTTCTGTCTGAGATATATTGATATTTTTTACTTATTTTGCAATTTTTACATTCATTTTGTAAAATGGAAAAAAGATAACAAATGCAAAATATGAAATGCAGTTCACAATAATGGCCACAGTATGGAGCTGTAACTTCAAATAAGAAGACTATGATTAAAAAGGTATTTTTTGTTCTTTTCTGCACTAAAAATATTTTGTGATATGATTATATATTATTATTATAATATGTTCATCTTAAACGCCTATTGTTATGTGGCATAAAAAAAAATATTATTAACTTTTAAAAATGTATATATTTCTGTCTGTATACTGTTAGAAGGCAAAGGCAATTGTTATTGGCTATAAAAGCAAAACATTTTTGGAGCATGTTGACATTTCAATATTGTAACAGGACATGGCAAGGGCAAACAAACATTTATACTACTTAATCTACTTAGACATATTCTCATGTGACAGTGTTATACTTATTTCTTATTTCCAGAAATTCTTACTTCAGAATGTTACTTTTAGAGAGAGCTTGAAAAATAATTGTTTGGGTTTTCAAAGGAATATTTGAGTCAGTCCTCTAAAAGACATTGCCTATTACATCCAATTTAGAAGGATGGTTGCTGCAATTCTTCACAGAAGGTAAACATTTAAAATCCAAACGCTCAGACTCTAATTGTGAAACATGCAGTGTATGAATAATGGGATATTCAGAAGAGTGTCCAGATCTGAATTTCAGGAATCTATGCTGGGACACAAATGTTGTTTAGATTTTTCTGACAATATTGCATGTCCCCTATGGTGGAAATGTATACATTTTGCTGGTGCAAATTTAGAGATGTCTTTTAGCTTCAGTGTGTTTTTTTGACGAGAAAACAGATCTATCTTACTTGTGGTTAACCTTCTTAAACGCCTAATTTTGGTGACTTTTAATCTATTTTGTTACTTGGTATTTTACCCACAAGCTGAAAAATTCTTTCTAAATGATTTTTAAAAAAACATTATAGATTGAAAACAATTAAAAAAGATTCTCTCCCTACTTAATTATGCTTAATTTTCAAATAGAAAAAATAAATTGTGATCCCTCTGATCTATGACACATCAGCGGATTGTGTATGTGAGAGGTGCATTTATATTTCTGGTCAGATACCAGTATCTTTAAATGCCATGGCTGATTAACTTCCTGACCTACTTATTCGTCCGGAGGAGAGAACAGCGGTGAGTCAGGAACAAGTGCCCGACCTGAAGCAAGGAGTCTGCTTCTGGGCCAGAGAAAGGGAACAGGTGTGGTGTCAGTTTCACTCTTATCTAATTAACTTAACAAAGGATCCGTCTTCCCTCCTTCCTCCCACCCATCTCTCCCTTAAAAGTCAAACAAACACCCTCTTGATTCAGCTCTTAGAAAGTGATGTAACAAACACAAAATGGATTCCTGTACTCATAACCTTCCCCAAAATAATATTTTATGTCACATCTGCCAATATTGTTAGTTTGGTGTATACTCATCATTTAAATGTATTTTTCCTTGAACTGCAGTAGTCCTTAAACCGTTTACACAATTACTACTGTATGTTATCTCTTGATGTCATGTAGCAACAGAAAATGAAGAAGAAAGTATTTGTTAGAGAAAATCCAATTTTCCTTTCTCATTGCCAGACATAATGTATACGTTTCTTCTATAGCCTACAGTCCTTTTCATAATTGCTACTGATTGATCTGCAGATTGCTAAATGACAACCCTACCTAGATGATTTGTGGTTATAAACATTGTTACTTCTGTGTGGTGATAACTGCATGTATTCCATATTTTTATTGCACACCCAACCAAGCAGGCGAATGGACAGGCAGAAGGCCTATTTAGGGGGTAAAGTTAGAGGACTGGGAGCAGAAAAGAGGGCACAAAGGGGTTGTAGGAATTCATATGGCTTATAGGTGGAGTTGAGAGGGACACAAGGCCTATGGAGACTAGCATAAGACAAAAGGATCTGAGGGAGGCTAGGTAAGAGATTCCAGTTCCAAGTGTTGGATTGGGCTAGAGCGAGAGATAGAGTCACGCGTGAGGGTGGGAAAGCATGAAATGAAGAATCCACAGTAAGGGATAGAGAGATTAAGAGAAACAGAGAGGTGGAGGAGGTTAGAAAAAGAAAGGAGATCCAAGGGTGGCTGGGGGTCAAGAGACAGAGGATCCAGAGATTGGTTTGGGCCTGGAGATGAGGGGAAGCAAGACCAAAAGAAAAGATAGAGCAAGTAACCACACAAGAATGAAAGAAGTTAAAGAAAAGAAACACTAGATTTAGGTAATGTGTGATTGGTTTAAAATAGACTTATCAGTGCGTGGAAGACTTTTTGCTAAGTCATAGATTATATGAATCACATATGTTGCTTTTGCTCTAATGTTGGCGTTATGTTTCTTTCTTAAGACAATTTATTTATCATGTAAAAAGTATGTTTATGTTATGTAAAAAATCCTAACTAAAGTGTCCTATTATTCTTCATTACTTGTAGACAATTGTTATTTTGGACATAATTACAAGCACTATGCATAATGATTAAATATTGGTCCAGGAGTTTGCTTCCAAGTTTCTGGCTTATGTTCCCTTTATGTCCATAGAGTATTTTAAACAAGTAAAGTTGTCACCTTACTAAGCAAAGTGAATACATGGGTTGTTCCCTCCTAATGGTAGCAGCCAATGGTCATTTTATGCTCTCTGACTTGCTACATTAATTGCATATTACAATAATGCATAGATCTCTCTCCTCCATTTCTCTATTCAAACCATCCTTAGCTATGCAACCAATTTGAAGGGTGTAGAACAATTATGACATCACAGATAACAAAAAGGTGTATGAAAGCAGGAAGCTAAAAGCTGTGCACCTGCCTGGACCTCATTAACTGTCTTGCACCTGACTCCCGAGTATTTATTCTGTTTCTATATATTTATATTTAAGATGACGTTTTACTTTGGAATTCTTCCTTTCTTTTTTTTCTACAGGCAAGCTTAAATGGTTGTTTTGTTTAGGTTATTCTTAAAGAGCATGCAAAACTGGCTACATTTTCTATAGTGAATCAGTCCTGTTGTTGCTGCATTTATATGTAAATTAACTGCTCAGACATATTAATTACCTGCTTTGATGCACTAATTAGAATTATGGTCTGCTTATCTGCCTTTGTAGTGGCCAAATTAAAGATCTGCAATGTTATCTGCCAGTGAGCCCCTATCCCATCAAGCTCTCTGAGCCGCACATTAGCATACTGCGCATGACATTAGCATTAAGAGTTTCAAAATAATTTCAAAATAATTTATAGTAAAGGAAAATTCCTAATACAATGTACAGCCACTTTTTAATGTTCTTTAAATGTTAATCAACTTCTTGTTTGGGGTGACAGTCCCTTTAAGATGACTTAGGGATTTGTATACTAGCCAGTACTAAAAACCATCTTGACTATATTATTACCATAAAAACAAATATAATCACAAAAATATGTATTTTTCCAGCAGAAAGACAACCTAAAATAGTGAGTGTGACTCTTCAGACCCTGAAGGTGGCAAATAATTTTAGAATTTAACCATGTCTCTGCTAGGTGATTTTGTCACTTTTTGTTTTCATTGAGTCAGGTACACATTAGGGGAAAGCTGAGAAAATATATAATTAAATCCTGGATTAATTCCTATTCCAGTCATTCAAAAAGAGCTGATATTTCTTGCTACACAAAGGTGTCCATTCCATGGCCCCCATAAGAAGTCTCATAAGGCTGAGTTTTGAAAATCAAATTTGCAGGGCTATTCTATGGTTCTGATTTGTTAAATTATTTTGGTCAAATACTCAATTCTGATTGGCTGAAAAATTATTCACACATATTTCAGCCAATCGCAATCCCCTGGCTGGTAGGAGGTAGGGGTAGTAACCCCTTAATTGTGTTGGATTTGAGTAATACAGCAAGTTTGACACAGTTAACACAGCACCTTCATAATGTCAGGTATGAAGCATGTGGGATAGGTACTCAGGGCTTAGGATATTAGGGACATTTCAAGCACTCAGATGACATTTCTCGCAGGTTAGATTTACGTGTGTGTTGTGATAGCTTGGTAGTAATTTATGAGTTAATTTCACTTCCTGTTCTTTTCTTATCTCACTTTTAAAATGTTTCAGGTATGCAGAAAAGGATGTTACCTTTTTTTTTGTTGTAACACTTTATCAAGATACAAAGGCTACACTATGTGCAATATGCTTTTTTTAAGAGGAGTCTAAAAGAAAAATGCCACTGGTACAGAGACCCCAAAAAGAGTAAGATGGATTACCCCTGGTTCTGGCATATTACAAATATTTACTATTACAGAACTCACATTCTGCCATTGCAAAGCCCATACAGAGTATAATGACTTCCACTTCTCATGATCTTGTTGCAGGGGAGCCTACATTAAGTCTTCAGGCTGCTAAGACTTCTGAGACTCCCAGTAGTACAATGCTAAGTAGTACAGATTCCCATATAATGATGTAGGACATCATATTATGAGGTTTAGGTATGGGCGCGAGCAAGAAAGGAAAGGAGCTAATGGGCCTTTCTAGAGCTATAGCTCACAGGAACAAGAGTCACATTTCAAGAATAGTGAACACAGCCCTGCAGTAAAGTAAGGTTAATATTACTGTACATATTGGGACTAATGATCTGACTCGGAATGAAAACCTTGAAATTCAGGAAGTGCTTTGTGAGGCAGAAAAAAAGCTTGGTAACATAGATAATATAATCTGTTTCTTTATCTACTGTTTTGCCAGTGCACAGAGAGGAGGAAGGAAGGATGTACAACTCCATCCATCGTAATAACTAGTTCACAGTTATTTTGGAGTGATAAGCCGTTCTCAATGAAAAGTTTAAATGCTTCATTAGCTGTTAATTAAACTTAATAAAAGCATTAATTTTATAAATTCCAACTGCCCCCAATATATGAAGATGACACAGAACAGTGCTTGTTGTCTGATGATGTAATATAAAGCATGTACTTCATATGAGGTGAACAAATGCTTGCAAACTTTCAAATACACTTCAAGATGTTATTTCTTTAATGCCCAGTGACATAGGGTATAGTAACTATTGCAGAATTGTGGTATAATGAGTTGCGTGAATGTACCATAGCTACACTTGGCAACAGTATATTTAAAAAAGATAGAGTAGGAAAAGGGAGGGGGTGTTGCTCTTTATGTTAAAAAAATTAAAGCTACTGTAGTACACAACACTAAAAACACAGAAAGCATTTGGGCTCTATAGTAAGAGACATTTTTATGATAGGAGTAATGTATATGAATTCCGGGCAAGATGAGTATTTAGACAAATGAAAGAACGCATTTAAATGACAACAAATGCTTGGGAATGTTAATAGATTTTAATACACTGGATGTGGTTTTAAATATTCCTGCTGCGGAAACAGCCAGGAGTAGGTATATACTAGAATCCTTGCAACTGAAATCACGTACATTATTGTTTCAGGAGCCTGTTTGCAAGGAAATCATATTAGATTGAATACCCACAAATGGTGATATAGAGTAAGATGTATCTATAGGTAAGAGCTTAGAGGCCTATTATATTCCCCTATATCACAAATTACACCATGTTTCAGAGCAAAGCAAAACTACCTAACTACTCTATTCACTCATCTCAGAAAAATTGTGAGAGAACTGCTACTGCTACAAGACAAAGCCCCAAATAATGAAAAACATTTCCATTGATTTATGTACTGCTGATATATAACGAGTTACTGCATTTCACTTTTACACCAAACCCTAATCAATTGAGAGCTTAATGAGCCCACACAAAATAGGGCAGACCCGTAAAGAGTAAAAAAGGAAGTAAATACTGGTACTAAATAGCACTCGCAAAAGGTTTGAAAACCTTTGCTGAGTCCCGGAGCGGCAGTTAGAGAGACAGTACAGTACTCAAAAACAATAGAAAAGCATGCAACACCAATACAAATTAATGCTGTACATTGCTATTGGCACATACAGTGCCTTGCAAAATTATTCAACCCCTTGACCTTTTACCTATTGTGGTACATTACAGCCTTAAGTTCAATGTTTTGTTAATCTGAATTTCATGTGATGGATCAGAACACAATAGTCTAAGTTGGTGAAGTAAAATGAGAAAAATATATACAAAAAACTATTTTTTTAGAAATAGAAAACAAAAAATTGGCATGTGCGTATGTATTCACCCCCTTTGTTATGAAGTACATAAAAAGCTCTGGTGTAACCAATTACCTTCAAAAGTCACATAATTAGTGAAATGATGTGTGCAATCTAAGTGTCACATGATCTGTCATTACATATACACACCTTTTTTGAAAGGCCCCAGAGGCTGCAACACCTAAGCAAGAGGCACCACTAACCAAACACTGCCATGAAGACCAAGGAACTCTCCAAACAAGTAAGCGACAATGTTGTTGAGAAGTACAAGTCAGGGTTAGATTATAAAAAAAATATCCAAATCTTTGATGATCCCCATGAGCACCATCAAATCTATAACCAAATGGAAAGAACATGGCACAACAACAAACCTGCCAAGAGACGGACGCCCACCAAAACTCATGGACCGGGCAAGGAGGGCTTTAATCAGAGAGGCAGCACAGAGACCTAAGGTAACCCTGGAGGAGCTGCAGCGTTCCACAGCAGAGACTGGAGTATATGTACATAGGACGACAATAAGCCGTACTCTCCATAGAGTTGGGCTTTATGGCAGTGTGGCCAGAAGAAAGCCATTACTTTCAGCAAAAAACAAAATGGCACATTCTGAGTTTGCAAAAAGGAATGTGGGAGACTCACAAAATGTATGGAGGAAGGTGCTCTGGTCTGATGAGACTAAAACTGAACTTTTCGGCGATCAAAGAAAACGGTATGTCTGGCGCAAAACCAACACATCACATCACCCAAAGAACACCATCCCAACAGTGAAACATGAGGGTGGCAGCATCATGCTGTGGGGATGTTTTTCAGCAGCCGAGACTGGGAAATTGATCAGAGTTGAGGGAAAGATGAATGGTGCTAAATACAAGGATATTCTTGAGCAAAACCTGTACCACTCTGTGCGTGATTTGAGGCTAGGATGGAGGAAACACACTGCTAATGCGACACTTCAGTGGTTTAAGGGGAGACATGTAAATGTGTTGGAATGGCCTAGTCAAAGCCCAGACCTCTTTCTAGAAAATCTTTGGTCAGACTTAAAGGTTGCTGTTCACAAGCGCAGACCATCCAACTTGAAGGAGCTGGAGCAGCTTTGCAAGGAGGGATGGGCAAAAATCCCAGTGGTAAGATGTGGCAAGCTGATAGAGGCTTATCCAAAGCAACTTGGAGCTGTGTTTGCCGCAAAAGGTGGCTTTACAAAGTATTAACTTTAGGGGGGTGAAAAGTTAGGACATTGACTTTTTCTGTTATTTTGTCCTATTTGTTGTTTGCATGTTTTGTAAATTAAATGATGCAAATCCTCAAACAATCCATGATAATTCCAGGTTGTGAGGCAAAAAACATGAAAAATGCCAAGGGGGTGAAGACTTTTGCAAGGCACTGTAGCTCACAGCTACATTGAGGTACACAAGCCTCTTCACCACTGCAAGGTAGTGATCCAGAAGGTGCCATACCATCATTTTATTGTGTTCTGGCATCACGTTAGTAAAGGAAATTTCTAACATATACATTTTTGATGAAAAGGGGATCAGATCAGGAGGCCTACCTTTCATATTAGTATTATTATTATCCTTTATTTGTAACGCGCCAACATATTCCTTATCGCTATCATACAGACATCCCATATATTATGATGAAGGGGTCCATTAACAGAATCATCCACTGCAAATGTGTCCTGTGGCATCATCCCACATCATTGATATCATCATGACCATGTCAAAGGTAAACAGTATATGTGGATCTCAAAATATAACAGTTGTTATATTGAGACCTTGAGAGTATGTTCACATATCCCTCAGCATTGTTTGCTATATCAATTGTTTGTTTGCACATCTCTTTACATGTATGTGTCAGAAATATCAAAGTCATTCATTGTATGTTTGTTACAGATCACCATGATGTGTAATTTGGATAACTTTCAGAACAGGCCACGAATCTCATCATCAAGTCAATCCATGGACATGCATTTGTCATATTGCATCATGTATGTGAATGTGCTTTATTCATCTGTTGTGGTATCCAGTGCAATATTTGACTATTACTAATGATCACATAATTGCTTTAAAGGTTTAGTTTCAGATTATTTTGTAGATGTCATATTACACGTCAGCTAATGTTGCTTACATACTGTCAGCACATGTGCATACTCTGCAGTAATTGATATGTACATGCTCATTTCTACTTTTTCTCCTCTCCTCTACTTGGCCTATGTGGATGCCTGCATCACTGGTTTCTTCTCCGGCTTCATATAAACAAATCGAATCCCAAAGTGCTTTTTATCTCTTTTAATAATAAATGTTTTTCAAACAAACAAAAATAGCTTATTTTAAGCCTGAAATAAACATCTAAAAAATGGTATGTTTTAGACTGCCTTTACTTTATGAATATATTAATGCTTAGCTCTTTCTAATAGATGTATTCATGGATAAATTATTAATGTTCATTAATTTATTAATAATTAATTAGTAATCATTATGACAAAAAAATTGTATATTTTACACTGCAATAAAAATATATGTAGATTTCATATTGCACTTATATATCTGTTTTACTGCTCATTAATGTACATTAATTTATTAACTATTAATTTGTAATAATTACAAAACAAAAACAATTTTTTTTTTAAAATGGCCCCAAAAATATGTACATTTTACACTGCACTTACATATCTGTGTTGCTGCTCATTGCGTGAAAGGGATAGGACCCTCAAAGCAGTTAAATATTTAAATCAGTTTATTATATTATGACACCTGCTACATTTAATATTTTATACTGCATTTATTTATGAATATATCCATGCTTAGGCCTTTACATTTGCATGTATGCCAATTAAACAAGAAACTCTTAATGATTAATGAATTCATTGCATTCAAATATTAAAAATGCTTTTCATGTATTTTACAGTTTGATCATCTCTGCAGCTGACTGAATACACAGAGTGACCTTTGCAGCACTTGGTCTGCAATAAGATCACCTTAAAAGGTATATAATTTAATGTTGCTCTTTTTTTAGGAGAAATAGACTAAGGCTTTTTGTTTTGGAATGATGACAGTTATTGATTAATTAATTTTCAGTACATCTATTAATTTATGAATTAATTATTAATTAGTAATCATTGTAAAAAATGTTTGTCTATTTTACATTGCACATATTTCATATGGAATTTAGATACCTGCAGTACTCTTCATTAACGTACATTCATTGATTAACTATTAATTATTAATAATTACAAAAAAATAAATAAACATTTTAAACTTGCTAAAAAATTAGGTACATTTTACACTGCGGAAGATCGAATACATGGATGGATAGAATACATCCACATGTACTGAGGGAACTAGGTTCTGTAATAGCCAAACCATTATATTTAATTGTTCAAGATTCACTCAACACAGTGTCTCTACCAGATGACTGGAGAAATGCAGATGTGATACCTATATTTAGATAGGGAGCAAGAACAAATATGGGGAATTATAGACCAGAGAGCCTCACTTCTGTAGTGGGGAAGCTTTTAGAAGGGTTAATAAAGGATCATATACAAGAATATGTCTATTTGAACAGGATTATAAGTAGGAGTCAACATGGATTTATGAGGGATAGGTCCTGTAAAAAAGAATCTAATTAGTTTCTATGAGGAGGTCAGTAGGAAATTGGATCAAGGCAACTCAGTGGATGTAGCCTATTTGGATTTTGCAAAGGCTTTTGATACAGTGCAACATGGGAGACTATTGTGCAAACCAAGAGATACCGGAATTGCAGTGAATATCCTATAATGGATTGAGAAAGGGTTGTTGTAAATGAAACATACTCTGATTGGACTAATGTAGTAAGTGGGGTTCCTCAGGGTTCAGTATTAGGTACTCTCCTTTTTAACATATTTATTAATGACTTAGAGGTGGGACTGGAAAGTAGTGTCTCCATTTTCGCTGATAACATGAAGTTGTGCAAGATAATTAAATCAGATAATCATGTGCTTTCCCTCCAAAGGGATTTACATAAAATTTAGAAAGGGGCATCTAAATGGCTGATGAGATTTAATACAAATAAATGTAAATGTTATGCATCTGGGAAGGAAAAATAGCCATGCAATTTATAATCTTAATGGAGCAAATCTAGAGTTATCAGATATTGAAAGGGATTTGGGAGTGCTTGTGGACAACCACCTAGGTAACAGTGCTCAAAGCGAAGCAGCAGCTGCAAAGGCAAATAAAATATTAGCATGTATCAGGAAGGGTATAGAAGCAAGGGAAGCAAATATAATTCTGCCACTATACAAATCTCTAGTACGCCCTCATTTGGAATATGGAGTACAATTTTGGGCACCACTTCATAAAAAGGACATTTTAGAGCTGGAAAGGGTACAGAGGAGGAAAACAAAACTAATAAGGGGAATGGAGGGGATAAGTTATGAAGAAAGACTAAATAAATTAAACTTATTTTCTGTAGAAAAAAGGCGTCTAAGAGGAAATAAGATTACCTTATATAAATACATCCCGGGTCAGTATAAAGATTTGTCAAGGGAGCTTTTTGTGTCAAGAGGTTTTCAACTGACAAGAGGGCATCCCTTTTGGGTAGAAGTAAAACGATTCCACCTTAAAGAAAAAGAAGGGTTCTTCACAGTAAGGGTGGTTAATCTGTGTAATCCTCTACCAGAGGAGGTGGTGACAGCGGATTCAATAGATAACTTTAAAAAGGGGACTGAATTTATTTCTAATTAAAAAGGGAATTCAGGGTTATCCTGGATAATTAGAGAGAGAGTATTGATCCAGGGAGAAATTCGATCGCCAGTATCTGGCGTCAGGGAGGAATTATTTTTTTCCCCCTTTGAGATGATTGGCTAACTTTCACTTGGGTTCTTTTATCTGTTTGCCTTACTCTGGATTGATTAATTAATAATAACAATACAAAAATAAATAATTAAATATTTGATTAATAATTAATTAACAACAAATTAATTAATAACAAATCTGCATATTGCAGATCAGAGGAGATCTTATAAGGTTGTACTTGATGGACTGAAAGTTTTTTTTCAACCTTTATCAGTATGTAACTATGTAACTATGTACTTAATTAATTCCTTTCATGAAAAACATTTACATGCATTTCAAGTAATTTTATTGATTTGTTACTGCTATTTAGGTTTTGCATTGATGACAGGTAAAAACAATATGTACAATAAAAAAAAATAGATATCTTGCACCTGCATTTACAATTACAGATTACAATGGCGGACAACGCAGAAGACAAGAATGAACGTAAAAGAAGAATGGCAAGGGAACGGAAGCATAGATTCAGAGATGCACAGTCCCCTGAGACTTTGCAACGCTTAAGAGAAGAAGACTGACAGAAACTTCTAAAAAAATGTGTAAGAAAGCACAAACTGAGTGTGCTGGAGCTTGAAAGAAAAGAAAACGTAAACAAACAAATGTCTGTTAAACATTGCCTAATCACCCAATATTGCATCACGAAACCGATGTCCATACACATGACACCAATGTAGATATAGAAAGTTGTAGTGATATCTATGTTGAGGAAGCTCAGGATAGTGCTTTATTTACAGCACTAACAGTAGACACTCGTTATTATGGATTAATGAATGTGGTTTGCCAGTTTTGTGGGGCCTATCATTTTCTGAAGGAGGGACGAACTGATGGAGAGTTTATTAGTTGCTGTCAGAAAGGAAAGGTAAGACTTCCATAAACACACATTTCCAGAATATTTAGAAAGTATAATGAGTGATCCAAAATTTCCAAATTATACCACTTAAAAAAAAACATTAGGTATTATAATAGTGCAATTTCATTTGCTTCAATGGGTGCAACATTAGCAGAAAATGTCCCAGGACATGGTCCGTTCTGTTTTTAAAAAACAAGGACAAATTTACCACTGAACTTCACATTTACACCCAGAAACAGGAGAGCAACACAGTTATATGTCCTTAATACAATGGAAGCTGTTGAACAACGGATGACGCTTCCAGAAAATAAACAATGCTTACCCATATTCTTTGAAAAGCTGGATAACATTATGGCCAACAAGCAATAAAGTCAAGCATAAAAAAAAATTAGCAGAGGTTGAAAAAGAACAACAGGCACATGCTCAAATAAATCAATTGCCAATGCCACGAGTAAATTAGGTTCTCAAAATAAATCGCCATACTGATCAAAGATGATATAATTTACCAACAGCAAATGAGGTTACCATGGTCTTTAAAAATGATGATTGTGAACCACCATTTGAGCAGGATATTAGAATATATCCACACAATGATGACCAACCTTTTATAAACATAAATATATTAAGTAGTAATTTGAATCCCATGACATATCCCATTTTCTTTCCAATTGGTAAGCCAGGATGACAAACCAAAAGAACAATTGCAAAGTTATCCAAAGAGTAAAGTTTGTGTGAGAAACAATATTTCTATGCTGGAATCTAAAGTGGCACAAACTGCTATTCAAGATCATTTTAATCCTATTTTATGTGGGGGAAAACACACCCAACAATTGATTATTGATTCGAAGCAAATTACTTAAATTTTTTAAAACTTCAACAAAACAAGCTTTGAGTAGAACAATACTGTGGATTGATGAATTATGTCACTGAATTGGCTGTAAACAGAGACATTCCAGCTGGAAGAGCAATGATTTTGCCATCCTCTTTCCAAGGATCTCAGCGCAAAAAGCGAGAAAGATACAATGATACCATGGCTATTGTGACTAAATATGAAAAAACAGATTTATTCATTACATTCACATGTAATCCACAACGGCCAGAGATCAAGGAAAAATTTAAATTTGGCCAAAATACTTCTGATAGACCAGATTTAGTGGCTAGAGTATTCAAAATAAAACTAAATTTATTAATACACGATATAACTAAAGCACACTTATTTGGGAAATGTGTGGCTTTTGTTTATACCATTGCATTTTAAAAAAAGAGGCCTGCCACATAAAAAATGTGGATGCCGGTTGTGCCAGATAATGGCGATTAAGTGAGAGTTTTTGTCAATTGGGGAATGGAGGCAGGTGCCGGTTGCTTGAGAGTCCCAGTTGGTTGAGTGCCGGATAATATGGATTTTACTGTATTGTTAAAAAAAAAAATGGTTGACCAATGTTTCAAATATAAGTTGCATGTTACAAAGCTTTATGTAATGGTTTACAAAATGTATTAATACAAACTTCATCCATTGTTATATTATACCTGCATACGTGACAATTAAAAAGGTTGATATTGTTAAAGAATGATCGATTACCAGTTGTTGAAATACCAGTTGAATGTAAAATAAAATAAAAAAATATTATAATTGTTGTACTTCTTTCTACATAACAAAAAGGTTAAGAGGGTCAGAGACTCACATACTGTGTCAAACAGCATTCCTAGCCTTACAATGTTATTGCTGTCATTTTTGGCAAGTCGCTAGTAAATATATAATACAAGTCAAAATTGCTCTTCATATTCTTGCCTCTTCAATCAATAGCATATGTGAAGAAACTATAAATCTTTTTCTAGCATTTGCTGATTATTTCTGGGGTTTCAACCTTAAAATATCTCTTGAAAAACAGGTGTGTCATCTGGCTTATGCTGACATCTACTGGAAAAGAATATTACTACAGATAAGAACTTTACATATTTTCCTTTATTTTCATCCCCTCTCTCCATTCTTTTCATTTTCGTTCTTGCTCATTAAACTAGTGCATTTTTTAAGAGTTTCTCATCACTTAAACAATATGTCCATTTCAATAAATGTAAATCTTATTGTAGCCTGTGCCCACTGTTTAAATCCCCAACTAGATTTTTATATTTTTTTATAAGTTTTAAAACGGTATCTAAATCAATCTGCTCTAGCTGCAAAGTAGTTTTTATTCTCACAGCCAAAAAAGGTGCAGATAGGTGTTGCTTTGAGTATTGAGGCTTTATAGTGGCAATAGAAGAAGCTGAGGCATTGTACTGAGAAAAACTGCTGTTATTTTCAGTCTGCAGCAACCCAACACTATAGTGATTGAAATCCAATAAACATGGTTACTGTCAATTTGTTTCTCTGCAGCTCCAATAGCAAATGATGATGAGTTCATCATTTGCACTGTTTAAAGTTATAGATGCTGCTTAAAATATGTTTTTCAAAGCTAACATAAATTTAAGTCATTAATGCTTTTAACGAGAACTATAAAACAAGTATATTTTTTAATGTGATAGCATCTTTTATACTATACATCAAAATATGTGGAATTGTGTGTACACATAATACCCAGTTCAAGTAAAAATGTGCTTTCCTGCATTCAATGTATTCATAAACCCATATTGAGAGCATAGAATATGTATATTCTACAACACTGTCTCACTCAAGTTTTATTTTATAGATGTTATATCAAAAGCTAACCCTAAAAGACATTTTATGTGAAATGAAAGATGACTTTATTTATTTAAATTGACTTTCTATTCCAGATTAAGCTTTATCTTATTGTGTTAAAAGCTTTGGTTCTATTTTACAGTTAAATTATGTATATTATGTATATTTTGTATATTTTCAGAATAATGAACTGTCAACTCCTGTTAAATTGTGTAATATGCATCTAAACTGATATTGAATGGAAAAATGGAGCACCAGGTGGCATATAATGCTTTCCAAAAATCCCCCCCACAGGTCCACAAAACTATTGAATGACACTTTACCTCGAAAGGGAAGATTAGAAAGTAACAACTATGGTCCTAGGGGTGGGTAGTTTGGGCGGCACCTTGAGAAGTAACATGAAGAAGTAGAGGTACGGGGGTGCACCTGACGTTTTTATTTATTTTTATTTACCAAATTAAAAAGAGAAGGCTGCTCTCATAAAGTGTGTCAGAAACAGAGTGCTCTATTTCCCCTCTGCCCTTCCTTGTTCTGCCATGCCCATCCTCCCTATCTTGTCCTCTTTCCTGTTTTCCCAACCTTTATCCCCTGCCCCCCTCTGTTCTCTCTCCACTGTCCCCCATCCTGACTCCATTTCGTTTATCATCCCCTCCTCTCATTCTCTTTCCACTGTATTTCTATGCTCATCTTTCTCTCTCCCATATTTTGTGTCTGTCCCTTCTTCCTCTTCCCATCCCTTTCTCATTCCCTCCCTTCCTTACTCTCTGAGCAACTCTATCTTCCTTTATGCACAGACAAATACCTCTCAAGTGTCCCTCTTTTTGGAGGGACAACTCCTGTTTCAGGGCAAGTTTTTTTAACAAATTTACCACATTTTCCAGTTTTCAAATGGTAGGAAGAAGATAGAAGCTTAGAATGCCAGTTCTGTAGAATATATTTCTGTATGGAATATAGAGCACATATTAAGTTTAGATATTTCTAAAACGTTGTTTACATATAAATCAAACCAATGGTAGCAACTACATAATAGTGTGTATATTTTCCAGAATATGTGTCCCTCATTAGCCACTTATGTTCGGAGTTATGCAGACATCAGACACTTAGTTATTCACTGTGACCTGCAGAAAGATGGGAGAACTGACACGTGAATGAGTGAGATAGAGGAGAATAGAATATCATAAGTGAGAACAAGTGTCAATTTTTAGTGTCATGGGGTAGTGTTATTTGTTGCCAAGACAAATTTAGGTGCCCTCTCTAAGATAGGGGAGAAAGAAAAGCTTTGCAATTTCCTGGATGTCCAATTTGCTACGGTTTGATGTGTCAATACACCTTAAATCTCTGATCCATTTATTGCACTGTATATATTTTTATGTTCCAGCTACAGAGTGGCGAATTGCTGATTAGGGAGATTAATTCACCACCCAGAGGTCTTTCAGTGTGGGGAAGGGACATGGTGGGTGGCTTTGGAGTAGGTGGACTGCATGAGGGGCCAGCTTGAGGTGGAAAATACTGTATCTCACAAGAAAAGAGCATGACAGGAAACCCTGAGTGAGAGATGTCTGCCTGGATCAGAAAGAGAGCAATTTGTGCTGTCGGTCAGAAGTACAAGATAGAAGGGGAATGAGGATGTGTCAATTCAGGAGTGAGTGATTGCCATAATATATCTTAAAGTTATACATAAGTTTCCTGGGTTTGAAATGTTTCCTAAAAACATGATTAGTAGATTAGTAGAAAATATGTATTATATTGAAAAGTTGAATGTACTTACATATTTATATGTTGGGTAAGGAGGTAGGCAGGGATAAATAAACAGCCGCAGCAGTGATGCAGGGAACAGACAAGCTGCAGGTGTAATCTAGTGTGAGTGCGCTGCACATATTGGCACATGTTAGAAAGTACTATTTATTTTCATATAAAAGTCTGACTACATATCCCAGGCTGATTTGCAGCACATACAGCAATCCCACAGACAGCAAATGTGTTAGCCTCTTCTTCCTCCTGATTAGCCAAAACTATTTTTGAAATTAATAAATAATGCTAATTTATCCTGGGTTTGGAGAGGATTTTCAACTGTTAGAAAGGGCAAGACATTTTGCTAACTTCAAAGTAAGTGTTTAAATGTTTATTTTGATATTTTTTCATGCAAAAAAATATTTGCATACACCACTGATTCTTCTCTATCAGATGCACTCATAATCCAGCAAATTTAGGTATGCCTTTAAGGAAACTGCTGCCACTCTGTGTATAAATCCAGAAACCACACTTGGGTTTTACTGAAATGGTGTCAATACTTCACCTCATGAGTGCTATGTCCCTGACCTAATATACGCTCAAGTAGTTTAATATTAGAAAGTCCAGCTCTACCGTCTGGAACTTGATTCAAAGCTCTACTGTGGACATTTAATACAAATGGAGCCTTTTTCTTGAAAATATGATGTTTATTTGTAACTTCATTGCACAGTTTAAAGAAAACTATATTCATATCAGCAGAGCATGTAAACCACTCCAATTTGCCATAACAAGAAGGATGCTCAGCAAATTTCAGCCTCCATCATGCCTTTGATTGAAAACCTTCCAAAAAACTTTGCCTTTATAAAATGATTAAGTATTAATAACTAAACAGCAAAAAGATCTAAAAGGAAACCATGATATTATTGATTTGTCTGCTTTGATTAAGTAATGTATTTACTACTGTATTCTTGTTTGTTTTTTCTACTCTATGGTCAGGGAAAACTTCAGAAGCTAGTTTAGACAGTACGTAATTATTCATGTGGGAAAGTAAGTGCAATCTATTAAAAATATGCATGTTAATGATCAGAGAAGATAGGCTCGGTATCCTCAACCTTTTTTTATTTATTATTTACTTTAATGTGTAAGATATTAACTTTGGAATGTTGAGTGTTTGGAATTAATATTGCTCTCCTATTTAAATAAAATAGATCATTGTAAATGACATAGCAAGTGGATTCAGGAAGTCTTCTGATAAGGAGAAAAGAGGGGTTGTCATTTTATTTTCAAAAACGAATTAATTATGCCATTAACAAGCTAGAAACTAGTATTAGTCATATTTATGCACCAAATAAAGGATAGCAAATATTCTTTGATTATATTTCCAACCTGATTTCTCTATTAGATCTCCCTATTATGATTGCAGGAGATTGTAATATTGCTACTAATAGTCTGCTGGATAGAAACCGTAAGACCTAATTTCTCTCTTATGACCGCATTAGACATGCTAAATGGGAAACAAGGCGTTTTTTGTTTTTTTTTTAAACATATTTTTATTAAATGGAGTTTGCGTCAGAACAGAAGTGGATTAATACATTTCAACCATTGGTGAGCAAATATATGCAATGTTCATAGTAGCCATACTTATTGCATCATATTTATCTAGTACATATAGGAATTCCTTTATAATTTTTGTGCTTGGAATTGTACCACATTGCTTAACATCACCTAGATATCCTTTGGTGTTCTCCAAATTTATTTATTTATTTTTTCCTTTTATATTGTCTTCTAACATTTTATTCTTTACACAAGTTAAAACAAAAATACAATCAATTATCAACTGGGGAGAGAGGAGGGGGGGGAGAAAGGGTAGGTGGGGAAATAGCACACTCACCGTCTCGAGTAACACTGGTCGCAAGTAGGCTCTGGGGCCCCATCTGTCGCCCCAGCGGCCCTCCGGACCATCCCCACCCCGAGGCTGGGGTCTGAGCTAAACTGTGGCACTATGTGGGGAGTCCAGCCAGGGAGACCAGATATCCAGAAAGCTAGGATAGCTGTGTTGCATGTAATGTGTCAATTTTTCATTAATCATTATAAAGTTTATCCTGGTAATTACATAATTTAGATTTAGTGTAGGGGTTCTCCAGTGTCTGGCAATAGTATGCTTAGTGGCTAAAGGAAAATACTGTAAGAGTGCATTACACTTGGGGGATATGTTCTCTGCCTTCCCTCCTAACAGGCAAACCTCTATTGTGGGTGTTAGTGGGCTATGTATTAGTTGTGAAAATAGTTGGAACACATTCCCCCAGAGAGCTTGTGCCTTTGTGCAGTGCCACCAAATGTGGCTAAAATCTCCTGTAGCTTGGCAGCCCCTAAAGCAAAGTCTATTTATCGTCGGGTTAATTTGGTGCATTCTGGATGGGGTGAGATAGGTTCTGTGGAGGACTTTGATTGAGACCTCTAGTAGGCTATGGGTAAGTGAGCCCTTGGTCAGATTTTGGCTAATCCTATGCCAAGTTTCTATAGTCAGTTCCCTGCCTAGGTCTTGTTCCCAGTGTGCCATACAGGCGGGTTTCTGTTTTTGTTTGGTATTGTTAAAGCTGGGATACAAGAGACCCAGGGTGCCTCTAGAGTTGGGAATATTCTTACAAATTGTTGATAGCCAGCACTGTTTTGGTGGGCCCCAGTCTTTTGTCAGGGATTCTAACCAATGTCTGATTTTCCTATAATTCCATAGTTCCCCTGTTGGTATGTTAAAGTTAGTTACCAGTTGTTCGTGATTTACCACTCTATCGTCATGATACCACGCCCCTATTCTGTCAAGGTCACTAGAGAGCCACCACCTTTTTGAGATTAAGCTCAAGGTAGTCTCAAAGTCTGGGAAAGATTTTATAGAAGTCATAGGGGTGATTGGTGACGCTAGTTGGTGTTTGGTACAAGCCCAGGTCCACACCGATGCCGTGAGTTTGATCATCGGTTTGGTGAGGTACTTTTTGTTTTTGATTTTATGAATCCCCGGGTTCCAGATCAGCATGTCCCAGGAGTGGGGTCTAAGTTCCCAGTTCTCCATAAAGACCCATATGGGTTGATGTGTCTTCGTGTGGGTTAGTGGCAGGAAGGCCAACTGGGCTGCTTTGTAGTAAAGCCTGAGGTTTGGGCAGGATAATCCCCCTTGGTTTTCGTGCTTATACATCATCTGCCTAGCAATCCGCGGGGCTTTATTGCTCCAAATAAATTTAAATATTATATTCTGCAATCTGTCTAGATCTTTGAGACCTAGCGATAGGGGAAGGGTCCTGAAAAGGTACAATATTTTGGGCAGAATATTCATCTTGATGGCCGTGATGCGGCAAGTCCATGATATGTTTAGCTTTGACCAGCTTTGTATATTCTTTGTTAATTTCTGAAGCAATGGGGGGTAGTTTGCTTTGTATATTCCCACTAACCCTCGTTGTAATATGAACCCCTAGATATTTGATTGATGTTTTTGGCCAGGAAAAGTTATAAGTCCTTTGCAATTCTGTAAGATCTGTCAATGGTATTCCTATATCAAAGGCCTCGGTTTTCTCCAGGTTAATTTTTAGCCCTGATATCTCCCCAAAGTCACGTAATACCGTCAGCAAGGCCGAGATCGAGCTCTTGGGGTATGTCAGAGTGCACAGGAGGTCATCCGCATACAGGGAGCATTTGAGGTCTTGGAGGCCGATTCTCAGGCCCCTTATGTTTGCGGTGAATCTGATTTTTTGGGCCAAAGGTTCCATGGCCAGCGCAAAGAGTAATGGAGACAGGGGGCACCCCGTCTTGTTCCTCTCCGTATGTCTATAGTCTCCCTGTTTGGCCCTGGTAGTTTTAGAGCCGCCTGGGGCAGATGATAATAAGAGCGTAGCAGATTTATGAAGCGTCCTTTGAAGCCAAATTTGGCCAGTGTCGCGTGTAAGTAGGGCCACTCTACCGTGTCAAAGGCTTTTTCAATGTCAAGGGCCAAGACACAAAGCGGGATACCATCCCTTTGCGCCAGATGTAGTACATTTAAAGTTCGTCTAAGATTGTCTGCTGCTTGTCTGAATGGGATAAAGCCCGCCTGGTCTTTATGTACTAGTTCCGGTAGGAACTTGGAGATCCTGTCCGCCATTATCTTTGCTAGCATCTTAACATCGCCGTTTAGGAGGGATATTGGGCGGTAGTTTTTGGCCTCCAGGGGGTTCCTGCCCTCCTTAGGGAACACCACCAAGTCAGCCCTCTTGAGTTCAGGTGGCATGGCTTCTCCATTCAGAATGGAGTTGAAAAGCCTGCATAGATAGGGGGCTAGAAGCCCAGCATATGTTTTATAGTAGGAGTTTGGGAACCCATCTGGGCCCGGGGCTTTACCTAATTTGAGATTTTCAATAGCTCTGAGTACCTCCTCTATTGATATGTCAGAGTTAAGCATGCTTATGTCCTGTTCCGTGGCCTTGGGTAGATCTAAAGATGTCAGATAGGATTGGGTCGAATCTGGGCCTTGTAGGATAGTTGCAGCATAGATTTTTTGATAGAAAGCCGCAGGTCTGTTTAATTTCTGTTTGGCTTACTGAGGGATACCCATTTGCGGTGTTAAGCTTTAAAACTTTTTGCTGAAGGGGTCTAGGGTTCAGTCTCCTAGCTAGAAGGGTGCTAGGTTTGTTCGCCTTCGTATAGTATAGGTGGGTGGTGCGCCTCAGTGCTTTGTCTGTCCGCATTGAGAGAGCATTGTCGAATTCCAGTCTACATCTATCTATTTGATGTTTTGTTTGAGGAGAGGGGTTAGTCTGGTTATGTCTCGCTAGTCTTTGGAGTTCTTTTCTGATCTCTGTTTCCCTCTGCAGGCATTGCTTCTTAAAGGCCGAAGCAAGCTTAATATAGGTGCCACGTATATACGCCTTATGGGCAGTCCAGATCCAGCCCATCCCTACGTCTGTAGTGTCATTGATGTCAAAGTATAGTTGTAGGTCTTTCTCTACTTGGCTATTGAATGTGGGGTTGTGTAGTAAAATTTCATTTAGCCTCCAGATAAAAGGGCTTTTCTGGGTCTCGCCAAAGTCTATTGTCAGGGTCACCGCCGAATGATCCGACCATGGGCATACATTAATTTCGGCTGATCTAGTCATATCAAAAATTGGCGCGCTTACTAGTATTGTATCGATTCGGGAATAAGATCCATGTACATGCGAGTAGTGAGTATATCCCGTCTGGTTGGGTGATGCTCTCTCCAGGCGTCCACTAAGCCTATAGCGTTTAATAATCTCTTAATTTGTTGCATTTTATTTGTGTACCGACCACAGTCTAGGCCCCTAGATCGATCTAAGAGAGAATCTAATGTCAGATTGAGGTCTCCCTCTATTATCAGTTTTTCATGGGCGTTAGATTCAAGTACTCTCAGGATTTTTAAAAGAGTTTTGTGTGGAGATGTCGTCGGGGCATAAATGGATACTAGCGTCAGCTCTGAACCTAGAATTGTGCCGGATAGAATAATGTAGTGTCCCTCTTTGTCAATTATTTTAGAGGTGATCTGGAATGGAAAATTGCGGTGTATTAGTATTGATGTCCCCGCTTTTCTGGTGGGTTGCGTAGCTGAGTAATAGTTTGGGTATTCTTTATCCAAGAATGAGGGGATTTTGTGTTGGGCAAAATGTGTTTCCTGCAAGAACAGGACAGAAGGCTTTATATGCTTGTAATAAAGGAAAGCTTTTCTCCTTTTGTACTGTGAATTGAACCCTTTTACATTGTGTGTGGTAAAAGCGTATTCTACACTGGCCATCGGGTAAGTCTGAGTATGTGTTGTTGAGAGCCTGTCAACTCACCCCATGTCCCGGATTGTGCAGGAGGGACCAGAGAGCCAGGGAGCACCAGAAGGAGCCTCCAGGCCCCGTTACGGGCCAATGTTTTCTCATGACGGATAGAGCATGCTGGGGTGGGAGGGGAAGGGAAAAAAGAAAGTTCATAAACATCATTAACCGTAATACATATACACTTACTCCTACGCCAGTCAAAAATTCTGGCATCTGTCGGGGGTAGGACTATGGGAGGCAATCGTCCTATAATCCCCTGTTGGAGGGGTATATATAAGGAACCCATTACATAAAAGTAGTTCCTTGTAGCCACTGAGGGGCAACTCATTTAGATCTAACTATAGAGTCTAATAGTCTGGTAAGAGATGAAGGGAAAGTGTCATGGTCTTATCTATAAAAGCTAGTTGGCCTTCTACACTCAGATTGTCTCTTGGATTATGATAAGGTTTTGGAAGGTTCTTTTTTTGTTTATGTCACCCTACGTTTCTGATTCGAGTGGTAACGTGCCTCAAATTTTAGGTTTTCAGTGGGCCTCTATTTCCCCTAGTGTCGTCTTCTTTTGGTTTGGGTGGTTCCCTGCTAGTTCATCAATGGGGGCTTCAGTATGGTAGTAAAAAGAGCTCTTGTGAGGCCTGCCTTTATGTTATGTCCTCTGTAGGGGGGGTAATAGGTCTCTAATTTTCAAGTGGGTAGCCATCTTTCCCTGTTTACTTCGTCTCTTGTTAAAAAAAAAAAAGGCTTCCCATCGACTCTTGCCTTAGTGTTTAAGTTTGGTGAGTGTCAGTGTTGTCTTCCTTTCAAGTCTAGTTATGGGAAGTTTTGTAGCTATATTCTAAGGCTAAGACATTTGTAAGGAACAGTAACAACCAGCAATGACTTTTGAACTGTGCTTAAAATGACAAAAGATAAATCTGATACAAATTAGCCTTAAATTCAACAACAAATCATGAATGATTAAACCCTTTGTAAATTAGTCCGATTGGTATGGTACTTCGGGTAGCTCTAAGGGCACCTTCAGGTATCTGCCCAGTTCTAGTAGTGGACTTGTGGCTCGTAGGCAATTCCCGCGAATTTGGGGAAGAGCTCTGATTGCCTTTATTCTGTACTTTAGTCCACTGTTTGGTGGGCGCAGTAGTATTGTTTCGTCTGTGATCCCTCTCTGCGTTGTTCGGTGGATTAGGTGCAAGTCCGATAGTAGTGAGGTGAGAGCGGCATTCCTCCAGGGAACGTGCTGAGTACATCTTGCCCTTATGTTGAAAAGATACCACAAATGGAAATCCCCATCTATATGGGATTTTATGTGTGTTCAGAATCTCTAGGGCTGGCTTCATTTCCCTGCGCCTGTTCAGTGTGATCGGAGAAAGATCTGCGAACAGCAGTATTGTTGCATTGTCTGGGCCCCTGATGTTTTGCTTTTTTCTGGCTGCCGCCAGGATCAGGTCCCTGGTTTGTTGTCTCAGGAATCTAATGATCACATCTTTCGGTACGTCTGGGTTTCTGGGTGCCCCTAGAGCTCTGTGGGCCCTATCTATCTCCCATACTGACTCTGGTATTTCCAGAATAATGCCCTTGATGGTGTCTTTCAGGTAAGGCTTCAGGTCTTGTACTGCCTTCGGAATCCCTCTCAGTCTTAAATTATGGCGGCGCTACCTGTTTTCTAGGTCCTCAAATTTATCTTCGAGGGTTTCCACTCTGGAGTAGGTCTGCGAGTGTAGCGCTCTGTCCCTCTCCTGGGCTTCAGCAATCTGGTCTACCATTTCTTCCAGAAGGTGGGTTCTCTGACCCAGGTCATTTATGTCCTTTCTGATAGCATTCACAGTCTTTTCAGAATATGCCTGGAACATTCGTTCTATCAGGGCTATGGATCTCGGTGAGAGGTCCATGTTGCTTTGGGTTGCACCCAGGTCCTCCTGGTCCTCAGAGTTGTCTGAGTGCTCTGAGTTCGCTTCTTGGGCGGTTTCTGGGGTTTTAAAATGATCTGTGATCCTTCTGGTTGCAGTGCCTTTTTTGCATTTCCCCATGTTGAAGCCCAAGGATTAAAGTTACTATTGCGTGGGCAGTCTGTGGCTGATGGTCAGTAGCAGTTGCTGAGGGATCAAAGTGGTGGTGCAGATAAATGAATGGGTTTAATGCAAATCACATTTTAGTCATGGTCTTTGGTTGCTTGTGGTCTATCGTGCATGGCTTTTAGAGAGTTGACCCCTCATTTGTGACGCAGGGGGCGGTCAGGTATTTCTCGCCATTTCAAGGTGTACATATAGTGGTTCTGTTTGCAGTCTCTGTTTTTTTGTGTTGAGTGCCACCTGTGTTTTGTCTTGGGCAGGGTCCCTCCTTTAGGGAGTGATTGAGGGGCTTTTCTGTGCAGGGTAGATTGTAGAGTAAACCCTTCCTCTTTACTGATCTATGTTTCCACTTTTACCTTTGTGTAATACCCCTGCTTGACAGTTGGAGTGCTTTGGGGAATAGTGTTGAATCGTTTCTGTCCACTAGGTGTCAGTGAGCCTCCATTCTCTGTCTGCCAGTTGCATAGAGTCAGTGTTACATATGCCAGTTTCTCACATATGGGGCCCTGATTCGCAGGGCTGCCAGAATAAAGGTAAGAAGGATGCAATCCAGCCTTATCTGTTGGTGTGTACGTTGAATAGTGAGTCTTTATAATTCCAGTTTTCTCAAAGGTTTAAGTACCCTAAGTTCAGTGTGGGTTTTCCTTGTTTATACTTGTTTGTTAAGGATAGCAGGCTAGTTAGGTGAGGGGTGTATTATAAACAGTGTTGTGCTTGTTTTATACTTGTGGAGGAGATGGGGTTAGGGCTGACATGTATCCCTTCTTCTGTTTGCACAGTCCTGTCCTATGCCCCTAAAATGGCTGCCTCAGAGCTCTTTTTTGCAGGAGTGACACTCCAACAGCAAGGGACTCTCTGACCCCCCTAATGCAGGTAAAGATATAGCCACCCTCTATCTTCCTGCTTCTTTCCTCCAGCCCCACCAGTACTCACTTTACAGTTGGGTCTCCAGGCCTAGGGTCACAGGGTTAATGGGTAAAGCTCTTGAGGTGATCCTGTGCACCCACAGGGGCCTGGGCCTCCACCTCAGACCTTGCCTCATGCAAATCCAAGATCAAGGCGTTTTTTTAATATCACAAAAAATTTAAAACAATGGATATATGGAGTACAAAAAATAAAAAATTACACATGTCGTTCTAAAACACGTGATTCTCCTTCTATTCATATCTGATATTATTAGCAGCACATCTAATTGATAAAATGTATGTTTTGTAGAATAGAAAATATATTATTTTCTGATCATGCACAATTGTAGTTTAAAAAAAACCTTTAAAAGAAAATACACACAGTCACTAGTGTTTACCTACTGCATTGTGAAAGAACCTTGAATGTTTTTAATTTATCCAGGGTAAATAGGAAAAATTTGAATTAAGTAATATAAAACAAAAGGGTAAAGCACACTTTTTTGAGAAAAGGTTTAAGATTTTCATGAGGGACAAAATAATTAATTATGTCACTAGGCTAAGAAAGATAAATTGTAAAAAGAGTAATAGTTTGGATGAAATCGTCTCAAGAACCTACATTAAGTTTAAGAGTAATCCGTCAGCCCAGAATAAAATAAAACATTATGAGGCAAAATAGCAATTAGGTTTTTTTAGATCCAAGCCCAGAAATTGGTGTATTTCTAACAGATCAAATTTATGAGATTTGCAGCCCTATTAAATTCCCTGAACGTGTAAAACGGCAGTCCATAACGTAGCCTGCGAGACTTATGGCTATTAAATTGGCCCTGTAAAGCAACCCGCCAACAACTTGCAGGTTAAGGGCGAAAAAAGCCTACAGGAGATCGAAAATTGTACTCCGTGGCCTCAAATCCTTTGTTCTGTCAAGCCCATAATTGTTACGTTCCAATCATGCTATTAAATTGCAACAAATTTCCAAAGACGCCCTGGCATTCAAGCACGTAACCCGCAAATTGAGGCAAAAACATTACGGCCTCCAAATAGGACCCGCAAAGGGTTTACAGACACTTTCTCAACACACCAGTGGACTTTAAAATATGGGGTAAGCATGGAAAGGCATTAACTAGGTCACTGCCTGTGCTGTTCCACACTTTTCGCATGCTAAAGATACTGGAGTGGGTTGCCAGTTTCTCCTCTAGTGGACTGTGGCTCATTGCAGCTGACGTGGGAGCCTCCAACTCCGCAAATGCGTCCCTCACTTTGCGAGGTCCGCGTTCGCGGCCCGAATTGCGTCTCTCGCTTTGCGAGGGATGCAGATCTGCGAGCTCGCTTTGCGAGCTCACAAAGCGTGACGACAACTCGCAGTTTGAACTATAATATGTGATAAAGGCTTAATACACATGCCAAGTCCAATTAGTGATAGTGTGGGGTATGAACATTCCCCTGAGGGCCTAAAAGGAATATGACAGGTGATACTGGAGTGGGTTTCCAGTTCCTTCTCTAGTGGACTGTGATTTGTCTGACCTCTCTGCTATGATGTGCCCACCTACAGTGGCCTTACATGGTATAGCTCACAGCTTCATTGCATTACACAATCCCCTTCACCATCACCACGTAGCAATGCTGAAGGGGACCAGGAGAACATACACCACACTAATCTACTCTAACCCATCAGGAGGGGCCGCAAAAACACATGCAGGCTTTGCAGAGGCACGTGCGTCAACAGCCAATTCATCTCCATCAGGGGTAATCTCCGCTACGCCCATCCTGTAAAGTCCCAGGCCATTGCTGGTGGCCATGGGCCAAGATGTATAGCCATTCCCATATTGTGACCTCCCATTATGTTCTGCAATTTACATTAGTGTGGATTGCTAAGTGGTGCGGGTGAAGGGGCTTGTGTACCTGAATGAAGCTGTGAGCTATAACATGTAGGGCCAGTGTAGGTGGGCAGGTGATAGCAGAGAGGTCAGACACATCCCAGTCCACTAGAGAAGGAACTGGCAACCCACTCCAATATCTTTGGCATGCAAACCTAGGTAAATGTGCTGCAGCCCCTAGGGTCACAGAGAGTCAGACACGACTAAAACTGAAGGACTGAACAACAAATATTAAAATGTTCCCCGGATACTTGATATATGTGATGTGGCAGTGAAATATGGCTGCTATTTCTTTTTCCAAATGTAGATGTGATGAGCGAGATGAATATGCAATTATATTTATATTTCAGGGTCCACATTAGAGCCTCTGTGAGTGAGAAAAGGTTAATATAACATGAATTTCATGTTTTTGTGTAGCTATTTAATCATGTAGTGTGTCTTTAATTGCTTTCTGCATGTTGCAGCATGGTTTTTCATATTGGCATGTGCATGACCATTCCAACATATGATTAAAAAAATATTTTTTTTGTAAATGCATTTTTGTTATTGGGGGGTTATTGTGCAATTAATTTTAATGACTTTCCATGCTTTCCCCATATTCTAATGTCCACTGGTGTGTTTCTATTGTCTTTTACAATGCTTAAAAGTTGTCTGTAAACACTTTGCGGGTCTGTAATGTTTTTGCCTCCATTTGCGGGTTACAGGCTTGAATGCCATGGCATCTTTGGAAACTCATTGCAATTTAATAGAGAAATTGGAACATAGTATTTACAGGCTTGACAGAACAAAGGATTTTCCGCCACACAGTTCACAGTTTTGTTGGCTTGCTTTACAGGGCCAATTTAATAACCGCAAGTCTTACAGGCTACGTAACGGCCTATGGTTTTACACGTTCAGGGAATTTAATAGGGCTGCTAGTATATGGTATAGATTGTTTTAACTTAATTACATTTTCTATCTTATAATATCTTAGTCTCCTCTTCTAGGTGCTGTGGTATTTCATATATAAGAGATAGAGATGCTAAAATGCATTCTACAGCTTTATCTTAATAAGGCTAAAAATCACCACAAATAATATCAGTATCAAAAACTTACTTTGCTAAAACATATCTCTTAAATGCCATCAAGGAGTATCATGGATTAGCTCTTAATTTTCTAGTTACTATGATCTTCCAAATGTTTAGAGACTAGCATGCACATTCTCAAATTATGCATATGTGATGACATTGCTATGTGACCTGTAACCTCATCAGCACCCATAAAATAAGAAGAACAAGTTTGCTTGGAGGCTAGTCATTCTGGAGCTCTGTCTGGAGAGAAAAAAAAGCCATCTATAAAGTATAAGGCACTGAACATTAAAAAAAGTGAGCTAAAACTTACATTTTACACACACACAGCCTATCTAATCAAATGGAAATATTTTCTGCTACAAATACTTCCTGGGGGCAGAGGTTGCCCATTATGAGACTGCCCCCTGAAAACAAAGAAATCTGATGGTCGAAGTATTATTGGTTTAGCAAAGTAAATCATAATGTATAACAAATTAAAAGTCCACATATGGTGACAAGCTTCCATTGTCCGCTGGGTTTGTGACTGTGTTTCAGACAATTTGATGGAAGAAAACTATACTTTTCTGGGTTTTACTAAAAATGTATCCAGTGATACAAAAATAACAAGCAAAACAAATCGATGAAAACAACATGCATAGCTTCCACTGATGCACTACCTTATCCAAAAAACAGTTCTCCTCACTAACCGGCCATAATCTAGTTAAACCTGGGTGGAGCAAAGCAACACAGTCCTATAGTTTGTAAAATCAATTGGCTGTATATTTATTCAGATTGCCAATTCTCCACTCTTTGCCAAGTAGTCATAAGCTGCAGTCTCACTGTATGTGTCTTTCTCCAGGACAGACAAACTGCAAACAATCAGTTCATAAATAGTTCTCACATACTCCAGGATCAGTTTTAAATCAGGGATGCCCAGGTGTAGCTAATTACCTGAGCAGGAAAGTGAACCCCTCCAGTCCTACTAACGGAAGAGAGATTCATAAAATGGGGCACACATAAACCCATTGGATATACCTGTCACAATATATTATCTCTTTGCATAGCTCTTAAAAGTCTAGCTTGATTCACAAAGGTCCAGGGCCTGCATATCTCCTCTACCCTTTCTGCAACTACATGATACCTTCGCCATACAATAATAATAAATAATCTTGGAAAGTTATATATCTGCTGTTAAAGGATATTTTCCTATATGCATAGAATGTGTCTCATAGGGATCATGTCTAAACAGATTAATAACAAAACATTTAAACATTCTTAAGGTTAATTGTCATTACTACAGAAATAGGGCATGTAACACAATGACAGTATATACTGTAGATAATGCTTACACAGTGTACAATGAATGAAAAAAACATAATGTTCCTAGACCTTAAAAAAACAGTTTGAATTTAATGTTTGTCCTTCATTTACATTTGAACTCAATTCTAGTTTCTTATTGCTGTTTACATTGTTCAGAATTTTAGATAGATGGATAGCTCTTTGTTAAGGCCTTTGATTGAAGTTGTTTTTTTACACATGCTTAGACAAAACCTAAAATGTAGTGTTTGAAGCATTACATTTTATTTTTTTATAATAGCAGTAAAAAACATCACTCATACACTCTAGAGGCTTGTCATTTCTGTGGTATAGTTGCACTTAATGGCTTTACCAGCAGGTTTTGATTGCTTTTTAACAAGTAGTAAATGTATCTAATGCAAGCTAAAACAAAGAATATTTATCAAACAGTATTTTACAGAAGATGCAATATTATCTGTTTATTTATTCTTCTCTATTAAAACAGTCTCACGGAATCGTAATTGCTTTTATATATCATTTAAGTCTAATTATAGCTCAATTAAAGATATAACCCCTTTATATGTTTTGGGAAATTTATCCTTTTCATTTATTGATTCATTGAGCAGTGAGTTTTTTTAGACACTTTAATAAATCAGAATTGTAGAATAACAAAACCACAAAGCAGGGGGTCCCATTACACTCTCTCTCTCTCTATATATATATAATATATTTATATATATATATATATATATATATATATATATATATTATATTTAATTTTCTTTCTTTAGTTTATTAGGGCTCTCCACCTTGGCTCACCCTCTGGGCCCCCCTGGGCACCCTCTGGGCCCCCTTTGGTACCCTCAGCAACACAACCTCCCATCCAGAATTGACTGCACAGTTGTTATTGAGCATGTGATCACTTTTGCGCACGCTTATAACATGATAGTGCTGATGCAGAGGCAGACAGGAGCTAAGGGGAACTATATATATATATATATATATATATATATATATATATATATATATATTTGTTTATATATATATATATATATATATATATACATATATATTATATATACTGTAAAAGAATTGTACATTTGTGTTCACAACTGAATGTCTAAAACAAGTAAAAAAAATGTTTTGAGCTCAGAATTCCGAGAAATACAGTTATTACACTGTATTCTGGGAAGCTCAGCAGGGACATGCAAATGTGCCCACAAATGCCTCACACGGTCTCCTTTAAGCTTATGCCTGCATTACACAGCTTTTATGCAAAGTCAAGGTTGGATTACACACAAGCTGGACATCCTACCCACGTACAGCTGTTTCAAGGTTACTGCCTATCATCAGCGTGGGGTGGGATCCCAGCTTGTGTATAATCCAACCTTGGCTTTGCATAAAAGCTGTGTAATGCAGCGCGCATATGCTTAAAGGAAGCCATGTTTAAAATGATGTTTGGATTGAAGAGCAAGGCATTTGTGGATACATTTGCATGCTCCTGCTCAGCTTACCAGAATGCAGTGTAATAACTGTATTTCTCAGGACTCTGAGCTGGAAAATGTTTTTTAAAGTGTTTTAGACATTCAAATGTGAACACAAATGTACTATTTATTTACTGTACTACTGTACGGTGGAGGACTTCTTTTGCTCTTTTGCCCACCATATATGAAATTATTGTTATGGTGAACTATATATATATATATATATATATATATATATATATATATATAAACATACATACATACAGGGTCGAGTCACATTATAGTGACCACCATCTACATACGGAACTTGCTGTGAGCTGGCTTGGTGGGTATATAAGGTGACATATAGGCATTCTGCAAACTTATCAACCATCCCTGTCATGGGTAAAACATACAATTTATCCAACACTCTGCACCCACTGTTGTAAGAACAGAAGTAGTTAGCAGCATTGTTCTGGTCTGGGGAATGTTTTCTTGGCATTGTCTCGGTCCACTCATACCTCTGTGAGTCACTCTGAATTGACTGGGTTATCTATCCTTGAAGATCAAGTACACCCATACATGTTGACTCTATTCCCTGGAGAGGATGGGATCTTCCAGCAGGACAATGCAACACCATATTCGTTGTTTAGATCCTCTACCATGCACTCTTCAGCAGCTGTCAGATACACTGAAGTCTGCATGGCTCCAGATTCCCTTGCCAACCATCCAGCATCCTATTGACTCACTACCATGTCATCTAGCTGCTGTCCATGCTGCACTCAGCGGTTATTCGGGATATTAGCTGGTGATCATAATAATGTGACAATAATGTGTAATAATTAGTGTCAGAAACATGCCCATGTCTAGAAAGGAGAAGGGCAATTTGCACTATATATATATATATATATATATATATATATATATATATATATATATATATATATTGCTATATATATGCTTGGTTTTAAGCAGTGTTACCTAGGTGGTTGTCCACAAGCACTCCCAAATCCCTTTCAACATCCAATACCCCTATATTTGCTCTATTAAGATTATAAATTGCATGGCTATTTTTCCTTCCCAGATGCATAACTTTTTAAATATCATCTGCCATTTAGATGCTCATTCCTCAATTTTATGTAAATCCCTATGGATGGAAAGCACATCATTATCTGATTTAATAACCTTGCACAACTTTGTGTTTTTCCAACCTCTTTTGGATTACTTCCTACGTTAACCAATTATTCGGCAAAGGTAGTTTAGCCCCATTATGTTGCAGTTTCCCAACCACTGGTACCTCTCTTGTGTATGCAGAAGAAAAGAACCTATTTAGCTCAACTGCCTTTTCCTGGTCACTAATTTTCAGATGGCCTGTGTAAAAATGTTAATGTTCCTATAGCTTCATTCATCACCTTCTTCCCATTAATATACTTAAAAAATATTTCTGGGTTAGTCTTACTCTCTTTTGCAATTCATTTTTCATTTTCAATTTTAGCCAGTCTAATCACCCTTTTGCAAGTCTTATTGATTTCCTTGTATTCCTGTAAGGCAGTCTCTGTCCCCTTTTGTTTTCATAATTTAAATGTCTGTTTTTTACTCTGTATCTTGATCTTTAAATCATTGTTAAGCCACATTGGATGTGATTTACTCCTTTTACTTTTATTCCCACTTGGTATATGGTGATAAGTATGTATATTTAGTAAGGATTTAAATGTTGTCCATTTAGGTTTAGAATTTTTACCTATCAGTTCTCTCTCCCAGTCTATACTTTGTATTGCTGCCCTTAGACCGTTAAAATCTGACCTTTTAAAATTAAGAGGTTTTTTTCGGCCCCTTAAAATTTTGTTTTTTTTAATTCAATCTCAAATGAAACTGTGTTGTGATCACTGTTTCCCAAAGGTTGCCCTATTTAAACATTTGATACTATATCAATATTATTTGTGATGAATAAATCTAAGATAGCTTCATTTCTTGCGGTTCTTGTATAACCTGGGCCAGATAATGATCCTTAGTGTACTCAAGAACCTGCTCCCCTTAGATGAACTGCTGGTCTCATTTATCCAGTTTATTTCAGGGTAATTAAAATCTCCCATTATTAGAACTTGCCCGTGCTTAGCTGCATTTCCAATCTGTAACAATAATTGTATTTTCTCACTTTCAGCTATATTTGGGGGTTTATAGCATACTCCTACTAATATTATTTGGAATTTGCTGCTCCGCTATTTAACTCTTCCCACAAACATTCAACATTATCACTAGTTCCACCATAAATATATTCTCTGACTATCGGCTTAAATTCAGGCTTAACATACAGACAAACCCTCCTCCTCTTTTACCATTGCCCCTATCTTTCCTAAATAGGTTATAACCATCCAGATTATTATTGTCTACAAAAAATCATATAAATGAGCTATTAACACCTGCAGTACTAGATTGGGCAAATGCCTCTATCCAGCCTCAGGCTCACACACCTATGCTCTAGGACTCTCCCACATCTCTCTGAGCTCTTTGGTGTTAAAATAATATCTAGAGCTGTTTCACATAGCACTTCTGCATGCAGGAAAGCATGTGGATCGCTAAATGGTTTAATCCTAAATATATATATGTACTAGCGACTTGCCCGTCAAAAATGATGGCAACAAAATTTGAAGCCTCGCAATGCATTGGCGCTCATCGAGCAGCTCGCAATGAGCGCTTTTGGCACCCATTGCGAGTCTCTTCCCCCTCTACTTTATGGACCAAAGGTGCTCATTGTGTGCGCCAGTTCGTAACTTTGCTCTCCCTTCCCTGTGCCCCCCCCCCCCCTCTTGCCCTTGTGTCTCTTTCCCACACCTCCCTCCCCTTTGTCTCTTCCCCCTATTTCCCTCCCCTGTGTCTGTTTGGCCCCCTCTCCCTGCCCCGTGTCTCTATTCTTTCACTCTCCAGTGTCTCTAACCCCCATCTCCCTCCCCTGTCTCTTTGGCTCTCCTCTTCATTTGTGGGCTTGGTGGTGCATACACACTTATTTTTTTTCAAGCCTAAAGATTAAATCTTCAGTCGCTATTGCTAAAAACCTTGCTGGCTTGAGATAAAGTTACGGGTTTAATCAACACCATTTTTTTTCAAGCCCAAAGCTCCGAAGCCATTGGGAGGCCACCAAGAGACGCCAATTGAATAGCAAATTAGCTTTCAACCTCACTTACGGACTCCCTGCCTGCCGCAGGGGGAGGCAGCGAGCCCATAAGTGAAGTTGCTAAAAAAAATTCTATTCAATTGGCATCTTTTGGCGGCCTACAAACGGCTTCTTAGTGATCGTCTTGAAAAAAAAATGGCGTTTTTTTTTTCAAGCCCCCCTAAGTTGCGGGCCTTGCGATGAGCGCCTTTGGTGCTCATTGCAATCCTCTTCCCTCCTCTACTTTACGGGCCTTGCGATGAGCGCCTTCGGTGCTCATTGCAGACCTCGTAAAACCCGTAACTTTCGGATCTCACGGGGAGCGAGCACAAGCCCATAATATTTAACATATCGTTACAGACAAACTCGCAATTAAGACAACTATATTTATATGATATATATATATATATATATATATATATATATATATATATAAAATATACAAATAAAGAGAAAATAATAATTATTTGCATCCAGAGAAGTTAAGGATTGTTTTTCTTCATTAAATCTATATATACCATACCGAGACACTAATCACCTCTACAATTAAAAACTTTCTACTGGAGATAAGTATTTTGCATAATACAGTGTTTTATTTAGTATGGATTAAGTCCTGTTTTCATTAGTACATAGTCATGGCCTATTTATGCCTTACTACTATATAAAATGCTAAAACACTACATTCTAGAAATAAAATCTGTATCTTTACTACTAGAAAATGACATAGTACAGAGGATATCAGTGCCTGGTATATTTTGGCCCTCAATAGTATATATTTACTCTAGGTAAATTGTTAGTACGAAATCTGTTACAAGCACCAGTATTTTTTACCTTATCGGGTGCAGGAGCACAGGAGACAGAGTCACAAATAAACGGTCTCTTGGTTGTTGGGTACTTTTCCACATATTGGTTTCACTGTTGCAGTATGTCGATTGTTCTAGAACCCTGATTGCTTTGACCTGTCCTGTTAAAACCTACTTTTAGTGGCAGTTCAGACACAGACTTTTGCTTGAGCAGGGAACATCCTCTCCTGGAGTGTTGTTTATTCCAGGGGCAGATATAAAAGTGGTGCAGGTGGTGCAGTGCATTTCATTTATTTTCAATAGTGTACCCTGGCCCATCAAACCACAGCCCCCTGGACACCCCACTTGGGATCCTTTGGGCCTTTCTGTGCCTCCTTGGCTGCCTGTGTATCAGGGAAGAAGGTAAGGTAGCCAAGTACATGGAGGATGAGTTCTGTGAGGGAGGAAGAAAAGAGGGGAGAGGTTGGGAATAGAAGAGGTTGGGTGTTGTGCAGTTTTGATGTGTGTATATATATATATATATATATATATATATAGTAAATAAATAGTACATTTGTGCTCACATTTGAATGTCTAAAGCAAGCTAAAAAAACTGCTTCCAGCTCAGAATTCTGAATTCTGGGTAGCTGAGCTGGGACATGCAAATGTGCCCACAAATGCCTCGCTCTTCAATCCATAGCCATTATCATACATGGCTTCCTTTACGCTTATGCATGCTGTATTATACAGCTTTAATGCAAAGCCAAGGCTGGATTTTACACAATATGAGAATGCTATCCATGTACAGCTGTTTCACGCTTACTGGCTATCATCAGCATGTAGCGGGATCTCAGCTTGTGTTGTGGACCTTATGTCATGAATCAGCCAGTGGCCATATTGGATTTGGTGTGAACTATGCTGGGGCCATTTTGTGACTGGCAGCGGTGGCCATGTTGGGCTGGGTTATCTTCCACATGCTGTTGCCATGGGGAGGAACAAAAGGTTTGGGGCCCACT
The DNA here is from genome assembly GCA_027410445.1 of Discoglossus pictus. Lineage (NCBI taxonomy): Eukaryota > Metazoa > Chordata > Amphibia > Anura > Alytidae > Discoglossus > Discoglossus pictus. Next base: position 325,972,389 of record CM050164.1, on the reverse strand, counting down.
TGTTATGGATATATTGTTGTGTTGTGGTCTAGGGGATAAAGTATTATAAGTTTATCCCTTAGCATATTCCCATCCCTTCCATGTTTAGGCTCATTGTAATGGGTGTCATGTGAGGGAGCTGGTGGGATGTGTTGGTTCTATGTGTGTGAAACATTGTGTGTTGTATTTGTAAATATGAATGTATGTTATTATATTAGTATGTCATTATATTGTAGAGGGGAAGCCATTGAATACAGCCACGCCTCCTTTGTTCCCAAAGGCCTGTTAATCCCATTAGCTAAGTATCCAGCATAGAACTAACAATGGGAAGCTCACAGCTGGAGAGCAGACAGGCAGGCACCCAGAAACAATGGGATGGCCTGAAGGCTTCTCAGCTTTCATAGCCTGGGCACAGGAGAGTAAAAGACATGCTTTGCCCTGGAGAGTCAAAACCCAAATGAATTAGTTGGACTCGCCTAGTGGGCGGACCTGGGAGGGGACTATTGGTTCACACACAGTTCCCCATCATGATTGGCCAGACGTCATTTGGGGCTGGCTAACGGTAGCCACTTCCCCCATTCTTGTGTGATGTGGTTAAATATGCTGTTCTAAAATAAAACATGGTTCATAATTTTCATCAAGACTTTGTGTGCAGGTGTATTATTGACCCAAGGGCATATGCTGGCAGAGGAGATCTTAAGCTGGGACTTATGCTCTTGCATCTGCAAAGAAGGTCCATTGGTCTGAGTCACCCAAATCTTAGGTCTAAAACCTACAGGAGATAAGAGGACTAGGATCCTCTATACTCCATCATCATTGTAGGTTGTGACAATTGGTGGCATTGGTGAGAGACTCCACAGAAAGACCAGCAATGGAACAGACGGATATCACCAAAGAAGCAACAAGACGGTTTAAAGCAGCCAGGCACTTATCTCCAGTAAGATGACCGCACAAGAGGTGTCCAACGTACTAGACCAGCATTGCCAGAGGATCTGGCAGGAGCGCAATGGAGCGAGAACTCCAGCTCAGCAAAGACTTGGCTACAGAGAGACACTGCGTCTAGAGAAATGGATGGCAATTCTGAATCTGTGGCAGGACGATGAGCTAATGGGCTGGCTGGAAGTACTAGTAAGAAAAGAGGTTGCCTTGGAGAACCAATATCACGTTTTTCACGCCAGAATAGTTGGTGGCCCTGGAGAGGAGTTTCATTTCCGCTTGGAGATAGATTCTGGCCTCCAAGACATTGTGTATGGTGATCCTGAAGGGGGCATAGGAACCTTTAAAAGGCACAACAACTTGTTTGTGGAACGCTGTCGTGGTCTGGGACTGGAACCATGGTCCATGGAGGCTAATTTAATGGTACACCTGATTGAGCAGGAACTGCAGCTGGAGGAGGAGTATTTTGAGTTGTGGGACGAGATCTATGGGGAGACATTTTGCCCATCAAGAGGGGAACAACCCAGTCAAGAGGACTGGTCGCCAGATCATTACAACACAGATGGCATGTACCGAAGTGATTGTGTGCAAGGGGTCTGGGGAGAACATAGTGATGGAGAATGCAGAGACTGTGTCAGAGCCTAGAAGGGATGGTAAAGTCAGCTTGGGACCAAATCACCAGCTCCAAGAGCCAGAGACCCAGGGGAATGTTCCCTGGGTGGGGTCAGATAACCCATGTTTGTCCCCTGATACCCCAAGAGACTTAATCACAGAGGAAATGCTAGCAGAGCACAGTTTCTCCAAACAGGTCTCACCTGAGGACTACCTTCCAGCACAAATCCTGTCAGAAACCCCAGTAACTGCTCAACAGGTAGGGCCAGATGAACTAAGTCTGCCCTCAGAAGTTCTAGGCAATGTGTATGGGCCAGAACTGCTAATGGAGCCAGTGGCTCAGGATAGCCACCCAAGAGACTGTGGGGAGGGCTATGTAATGCACTCTGGGGAAAAGGCCGTAGAGGTCAGGTTGGGTGGGAAGGATAAGATTCCCCAGCCTACAACAGATAACCAAAATCTGTACTCTGACACCCCAGGAGAGTTTCTACAAAAGGTGCTAGGGAAGCACAGAGCCCAGGTGGGCTATGTAATGGACTGTGGGGAGGGAAAGGAACTGGTTCTTAGCTACAGGGAACCAGGCCTCACACAGCAAGAGTGCCAGGGGCACCAAGAGAGTGCCAGGGGCACCAAGAGCCCGACAGGGGCACCAAGAGCCCGACAGGGGCAGCAAGCTTGCCAGCCTTGGCAAAGGAGCCGTGGGTGCAGTGTGGCACCATAGTAGAGGTTGAACCAAGTGGGGAGATACCCTGGATAACCAATGTCCAGAGGCCCACTGGAACAGACACCGCTCCAAAGGCCCAGTTAAACCTGGAGGACTGGGATAAGGGTACCAAGCAAAAGGCCATAGAAGAAGAGGGTCAGCTGAAGGCCCCAAAGCACAGCCTGGGTGGGAACAGCGTAGTTCTCCAGGCTGCAACACAGACAGACCAAGGGGAAGAAAACCAGGAGGGTCTGTTCAAAGATACAGATCTCCAGGAGCCAGAGCAAACAGAGCATCCAAGTCCGGACTCCATCAGGGACGCTGGAGTCAAGCGCAGACGGTATGTACTTTACTGCAGTTATTGTTTTATTGGGCTACCAACAATAATGATTTGGCTGAGGGAAGTACTGGACTACCCCCTTGCAATCCCATAGGCCCAGAGACTGTTTTAGAGACCCCAGCCCAGCTGTGGGGACTGGCTGGAGGGAAAGGGGTTGCTATGGGACAGGGGTTGTTTTATGGGGCTCCCAAAAATACGGTTTTGCCTCAGAAGAATGTATGGGTGCAACCCACTGTGTCCCCAGAGACTTCCATGCTGCTGCCAAAAACAGAGAGATGGGATCCTGGACTGTTTTGGGTGGGGGTTTCATGGGAAGAGCAATTTGCTCTATACAGTGGGAGCAAGGCCAAGGGCTGGGGGAGGTCTTTACTCTGCACCTTGGGACTGTGTGCGCACTGACATGAACTTGCCTAGCATGTAGCGGGCCGGGCCAAACCAGCAGATTCATGACTATCATCGTAGCTGGGAAAATCTTGGATGTTCTCCGCCCGCTTGGGGAAGGATTGTCATGAATCAGCCAGTGGCCATATTGGATTTGGTGTGAACTATGCTGGGCCATTTTGTGACTGGCAGCGGTGGCCATGTTGGGCTGGGTTATCTTCCACATGCTGTTGCCATGGGGAGGAACAAAAGGTTTGGGGCCCACTTGTTATGGATATATTGTTGTGTTGTGGTCTAGGGGATAAAGTATTATAAGTTTATCCCTTAGCATATTCCCATCCCTTCCATGTTTAGGCTTATTGTAATGGGTGTCATGTGAGGGAGCTGGTGGGATGTGTTGGTTCTATGTGTGTGAAACATTGTGTGTTGTATTTGTAAATATGAATGTATGTTATTATATTAGTATGTCATTATATTGTAGAGGGGATGCCATTGAATACAGCCACGCCTCCTTTGTTCCCAAAGGCCTGTTAATCCCATTAGCTAAGTATCCAGCATAGAACTAACAGCTGGAGAGCAGACAGGCAGGCACCCAGAAACAATGGGATGGCCTGAAGGCTTCTCAGCTTTCATAGCCTGGGCACAGGAGAGTAAAAGACATGCTTTGCCCTGGAGAGTCAAAACCCAAATGAATTAGTTGGCCTCGCCTAGTGGGCGGACCTGGGAGGGGACTATTGGTTCACACACAGTTCCCCTTCATGATTGGCCAGACGTCATTTGGGGCTGGCTAACGGTAGCCACTTCCCCCATTCTTGTGTGATGTGGTTAAATATGCTGTTCTAAAATAAAACATGGTTCATAATTTTCATCAAGACTTTGTGTGCAGGTGTATTATTGACCCAAGGGCATATGCTGGCAGAGGAGATCGTTTCTGACTTCCTTCCAGGGTTCCCAGCGCACACTACCTTAAGCTGGGACTTATGCTCTTGCATCCGCAAAGAAGGTCCATTGGTCTGAGTCACCCAAATCTTAGGTCTAAAACCTACAGGAGATAAGAGGACTAGGATCCTCTATACTCCATCATCATTGTAGGTTGTGACACCTTATGAGTAGGTAGTTCACCACAACAATCATTTATAATATGGTGGGCTAAAGAGTGATAAAAGCCCTCCACCATTTTTGAAGCCTGGCAATGCTGTTTGCCACACAATGCAAGGTTCTCCTCCCTCTAACATGCGGGCCTCACCAACCCACAAAAATCATGCCCCGCAATAAGCGCCGAAGGCATTCATTGCGAGCCTCTCCCCCCTCTACGTTCCGGGCCCCCAATGAGTGCCTTCGGCGCTTATCATGAGCCTGCAATGAGTGGCTTTGCCTGTCATTGCAGGGGTCGGCCAATCCGCAACTTTCTGGCTTTACAATGAGCACCTCCATTGTTCATTCGAAGCCTCTCCCCACTCTCTCCCTCCCTTGTCTCTTTGCCCTCTCACCCTCCCCTGGTTTTTTCCCCTCTTATCTCCCACCTCTGTGTCTCCCCCCCCCCTCACCCCTGTGTCTCTTTCCACCCCACTCCCTCCCTTGTGTCTCTTTACACCCTCTATCCCCCTCACTTACCCCTGTGTCTCTTCCCCCCCCACTTCCTCCACTGTGTCTCTTTCCACCCTCTCCCCTCTCCCCCCTCTCCCTTTATCCCCCCTCTCTCTCCTCTGTGTTCCTGTTTGCATGTACGGGTCTGAAACCATTTGAAGGCTTGGGAAATTCAACCAGTTAAATGTCAAATTAGCTTGCAATCTCACTTACAGGCTCCCTGTCTCTCCCCCTGTGCTGTGTGTGAGGTTGTAAGTTAATTTTTTATAAATTGTTGTCATTTGGTGGTCTACCAATGGCTTCCGAGCTACGGACTTGAAAAAAATGGCGTCAGTTAAATACGTAATTTTTTTTAAACCTGTAACTCGTAAGCCATTTTGAGCCTCTCCCTCCCTTAAGCCAGTCACTTACTGCCCTCACGTACGGGCCTTGTCTCTCTCTCTCTCTGTCTTTCTCTCTCTCTGTCTTGTGTGTCTCACACTCATTTATTTCTCTCTGACCTGTCTCTCTCGGTCCTGGTGCGCTCTCTCTCTGCTCTTACTCTCTCTGCACTTTGTCAATCTCTGTGTGCTCTCTGTCTGTGCGCTCTCTCTGCTTTCTATCTGTGCACTCTCTCTCTGTGCGCTCTGTCTGTGCACTCTCTCTCTGTGCCCTGTCTTTGTGCACGCTGTCTATCTGTGTGTGCTCTTGCTCTGTAATTCTCTCTCTGTACCCTTTCCTCTCTGTACCTGTCTCTCTCTGTACCTCTCTCTCTATCTGTGTACCTGTCTCTCTCACTCTGTACCTCCCTCTCACTCTAGCTTACTTTGCTGTCTTTCTCTGAAATGCAAATGGCCGCCAGCTTCTTTTAAGATCAGGTTTTAGGCCCAGCCCCCACTGACATCATAACCATGCCCCTATTGATGATGTCAGCGTTAGCAAAAAAATTTCCTGCTCACAAATATATATGTGAATATCGTTTATTGATAACGCGGTGACATATTCCGTAGCGCTGTACATAAGATACGCTTGTGGCAAAGGTAAATACATATCAAAGCATAACAAAGGAAGGAGGGCCCTGTCTTTGAGCCTCAAATCCAGTGTACATGGTGCTTTCCCCAAAGCAATCTGCAGGATTGAAAATCGCAGACTTACAACCTAAAGGTATTGTGTTTGGTAAAGGAGGGAGAGAGAGGTGATGAGCGTGTTAGGGTGGAAATACGCTTCTTTAAACAGATGCGTTTTTAGTGAGGTTTTGAATGTTTGGAGGCAGGAGGACAATATGGTGGAGCGAGGCAAGAAGTTCCAGAAAATAGAGGCAACACGAAAAAAGTCCTGAAGGCAAAAATGAGAGGAGGTGCCAAGAGTTGTAGAAAAAAAAAGGTCATAAGCACAACGAAGAGGGCGGTTGGGGGAATATTTGGAGATGAGAGCATACATACATACATGCATACATAGTCTCATAGTAATGGAGGTTGAAAAAAGACTTAAGTCCATTAAGTTCAACTCTTTGAAATTTCTCTGATTTGCAATATACGGAATTAGCTGTTAATCAATCCAGAGGAAGGCAAACAGAAAAAAAAAATGAAACATTGCCAATTGTCTTAAAAGGGGAAAATAAAAATAAAAAATGAATTCCTAACTGACCCCAGATACTGGCAATCTGACTCCTCCCGGAATCAATACTCCCTCTCTAATTATCCAGGATAACCCTGAATGCCCTTTTTACTTAAAATTATATCCATCCCCTTTTTAAAGTTATCAATCGAATGTGCTGCCACCACCTCCTTTGGTAAAGAATTCCATAGTTTAACCACCCTTACTGTGAATAACCCTTTTCTTTCTTTAAGGTGGAATCTTTTTACTTTTAACCTCAAAGGATGCCCTCTAGTCAGTTGAAAACCTCTTGGCTCAAAGAGTTCACATGACAAAGCCTTGTATTGGCCCTGGATATATTTATATAAGGTAATCATATCCCCTCTTAGAAGCCATTTTTTCTAGAGAAAATACATTTAATTTGGTTAGTCTTTCTTCCTAACATAGTCACTCCATTTCCCCTATTAGTTTTGTTGCCCTTCTCTGTACTTTTTTCCAGCTCTAAAATGTCCATTTTATGATGTGGTGCCCAAAATTGAACTCCCTATTTCAAATGAGGGTGTACTATGGATTTGTATAATTGCGGATTTATATTTGCTTCCCTGGCTTCTATACCCTTCTTAATACATGATAATATTTGACTTGCCTTTGAAGCTCCCGCTTGGCATTGAGCACTGTTACGTAGGTGGTTGTCCACAAGCACTCCCAACACCCTTTCAATATATGATAGATTTGCTCCATTAAGCTTATAAATTGCATGGCTATTTTTCCTTCCAAGGTGCATAACTTTACATTTATTGAATTAAATCTTATCTGTCACCTAGTCACCCATTTCTCAAATTTATGCAAGTCCCTCTGAAGGGAAAGTACATCATTATTTGATTTAATTACCTTGCACAACTTAGTCTCATCATCGAAAATGGAGACAATACTTTCCAATCCTACTTCTAAGTCATTAATAAATATGTTAAAAAGGAGATGACCTAATACTGAACCCTGAGAAACCCCACATACCACATTAGTCCAATCTGAGTATGTTCCATTTACAACAACCCTTTGCTTCCTGTCTTTTAGCCAGTTCTCAATCCATGTGCATATATTTACTGCAATTCCTGTATCCTGCACAATAGTCTCCCATGTGGCACAGTATCAAAAGCCTTTGCAATATCCAATTATTTATTTATATATTGGAAAGGGGTCTTTGAGTGGATCAGCAGTGGGAAAGTGTCTCAGGAAGGTTTGCTGTTATGGTAAGAGGTAATTTGGAGGGGAACAGTTATGGGAAGGGGGTCTGAGGGAGGAGCACTGTGTGAATTGGTTCCGGCGGGGCCTGGCGCAAAACATTTTTTACTACCCCTCTGGGGCGGGGAGGTTGGTAAAACTTTTTGCACCAGGACCCTCTATTCTCTAGCTCCGCCACTGGTTTGTTCCTATCGGTTATTCCTGTGTTTGACCTTGGCTTATTTCTGGACTATTCTTTGTATTGGTATTTTTACCTGACCTTTGGCTTGTTTTCTCGATTGTGATTGAGCTGAGTCAGCCCTGGACCTTTGGCTTGTTTATTAGACTTCACTTGTACTTTGAATTTTTTGGCTTGTTCTGTTGAACTTTGTTGTATTCAGTTGGTTCCGGACTTCTTGTCTGCTACTGGATTTTGCCATATCCTAGAGCCTGCTGCTTCCAAATGACAAGTCAGTCTATTCTTCACGTCTGCCCTGAAGGTCTACTTTCTGTAACAATTACATCCTTACAGAGTAATACAGTTAAATTAAATAAGTACCCTCTTTTAATCAATAATACCTATCATTATGGAACATTACCTGCTATTTGCTTTTCCAACTGTATCACTATATTGCTTGCCTACAGTAATGAGAGGACTAAATATCCAGAAGCCTGTTTCAACATATTTTTCAGAGTCCCATGCAGGTAGGCACCTCTATATGCCTGCTTACTATGCCTAAAGGTAATTCCAGCCATACTGTTATTTGATGTACCTCTACTTTAGTCTTTCCTTAAGTGAAGCCCAAACTGTCATGAAGTTCAATCTTCACTTTCACTTTTCAGTAATAGATGGCCATGTAAACTGTAGCAGATTTAAGCGAAAAATTGGGTATGTAGCCCTTTACATACTTGGTATATAGTAAACAGAAATGATAATCTTCCAATCCAGAACTGAAAGGTTTTCTCACATGAACCTTAGCATCCTGAAAAATATATTTTTATATAGAGTTTTCCAAGTCTATCACAAATTATAATTTTGCATTATAACATTTTTTTTTTCTCTTTTCTGTGAACATTCATTGCATTACAATTTATAGGAAATATCAGAAGTTTTCAAAAAATCAAATAAACTCTGCACACACTTCTCTCTGTGTATCTTTCTTCAGCCCAGACTGACTGTTCCTTAGCAGCTACACACAGACTGCAAAAAACAATAATTTGGCAGACTTACACAGACTGCCAAATGCAGGTCATAAACAAACAGCCCACTTACATTCCAAGAGCAGTCTTAAGTCAGGTCTGCTTCTACCTTCTTAGGGAAATGAACTCCTTCAGACCTTCTGGGTAAAGGGAGAGGGTTTGGTTACATGGCGACCCAGATGGACCCCTGTGGTGGTAAGAAGCGTGCCATGGGGGTCCTTAAGGACCCCCAAGGCACAGGGGGTTATGCCATGGGGGTCACTGCAAGATTAACTATTTTTTTATTTTATGAAGTTTATTTATATTATTTTAATTCTAATTATTTTTTTCTTCTTCTTTCTTGTGCTGTAATTATTTTTCTTTTTAAGTAATTTCTTTTGTCTTGTAATTATTTTTTCTTGTATGAGAAAAGGACGGATTTTGGAGACATTTCTCAGATGCAATTGGCAGGTGCTGAGTCCAGAGTAGTCCCAAGGCCACGGTCTTGTGGTGTTGGTGCCATGGAGTAGTTCTTGATTGTAAGAGTGATGTCTGCCATTGGGGAGGTGGTAGATGGGTGGGTTATTAAGAGCTCAGTTTTTTACATGTTTATTTTTAGGTTATGGGAGGTCATTCAGGATGAGATGTTGGATAGTCAAGTGGTGACATCAGTTAGTCAGGAGAGGAGTGCTGGCTTTGGGATACTGGAAAACAAAAGAGCTTTGTTTGTTTTCCAAGGGAGGCAGTGTGGATTAAGTAAAGCAAGGGACCCCAAACAGAGCCTTGAGGTACTCCAACAGTGAGGGGTAATGGTCATGAAGTGGAACCCAAATAATACTAAAAGAGCAGTTGGACAGATGAGACTTGAATCAGCAGAGTGTCACAGAGAAATATTCTAAAAAAAAAAAAAAAGATGTTGCTCTATAAAAAAAAAATATAATAATATTAATTCTAACAAAGCTCATCCTAGGAGCCGCAAATGGCGGTTACCACTCTTGAAATAGTAATTTTTAAGCATTCTGATTTTCTCAAATAGTTGTTCCTCATATTTCAGCCAATCAAAAAAATTTCATAGATGTCACTCTGTTCATTTACATGGGAAATTTAATTGTACAATCAGAATGCTCAGATTGATGGTGTCACTGGTAAGAAGGGTGTTTACATTTCTGCAGTATGGTAACGTGCCTCTTGTTAATGCTGCAAGTTGCCTTTTTCTGAGCATGTGCCAAATACAAAAACGTCAATCTCAATCTGAGAATGAACAAGCTTAAATTGCTTTTTTTCTATGGGCATGATAATCCACTCAGAGATGTGCAATATTTTTGCTTACTTGTGCTCAGGGCCGGATTAACATTTTTAGAGCCCCTGGGTAGTGTGCTCTACCGTTTCTTGCTTAGTGAATACTTACATACATCACACACACTTACACACAAACACACATCACACACATCACAGTCACACACATCACAGACACATCACAGACACACATCACAGACACATCACACTTACTTACATACACACACATGCATCACACACACACATCCTAGACACTCATTTACACATACGCAGCTCCAACATATAAACATCACACACATACATCTCACACACACATACACATCACACACATATACACATCACACATCACAGACACATGGCTTATCACAGACACACATCACAGGCAAATCACACATATCAGATATACACACATAATACACATCACATACACACACATCACGCACATATTTCACACATCACAGAAACACACACACACATACATCACAGACACTCACATACATACACATACATTATGCACACATCATAAACACTCACAAATACACACACAGATACGTCACACACACACAGACACTTGCATACACATACATACTGTACATTACACAAACACAACACTCACACATCACAGACACTCACATACACACACATCACAGACACATACATACATCCCACACAGATACATACACACAAATGCATCACACACCATTTACATTTATTTAGTTTCCTAGAGGGCAGCTAGGTAGATTATAAAGTCTCCTGAAGCAGAAACAGCACTGCTGGAGGAAATGGGAGGGCTGGAAAGGAGCCAGCTCCCAGCACCTTTCTGATGCAGTCTTGGGTACTCTGGGTAAAATGTCCCCTAATCACTTCCTGTGCCAGCAGACAGTGCTGTGTTTAGTTCTAGGAAGTGAAAATGAGGTGCCCCTCTCAGACGACCGTCTGTAGGCAAGTGCCCATATTGCCTAATGGCTGATTCGGCCCTGCCCTCAATTTACTTTAAAGTAAATGGAGACAGGCAGCAGTTGAATCTGATCACTGAAATTAAGTTTAATATTCAATAATGGTATTTTAAGTAATTAAATATGATTTTTATTAAAAGTACATGGAATGTTCCTTGTTTAGCTTATTAAATTAATCTACAAAGCATATATTTTCAAATCCAAACACAATTTATTAAAATGTTCTTAAAAACTCTGTTTTTACTAAAACCTCCCGAATAGTTCCTTCACAGGCCCACCACCTACTAACTCATGTACACAGTGATTCAGTTAGTAGATGTACTAGCCAATCATAGATTGTCTCTTATCAGCATTTCAACAACATGCTGTTGAGAGACAGTCTATGAGTGGTTAGTACATCTAGTACTACATAGACACTGAGCATGGACTATTTGGAATGTTTCAGTGAGCAAAAATAGAGATTTAATCAATTGGTAATAAAATGATGTTTAGATTTTGCAACAATACAGTGAGCAGTTTACCAACACTCCCCCCATTTTTTTTTGTGTTGGTGTTTTTATATATATATATATATATTAAAAATTTTTTTGGGGGGGGTTAAAAGGAAGTGTGACTAAGATAGCAGCTAATGATTTTAATTCGTTGCATACTTCACAACTGTAAATGCTTTCCTTTTGTAATACTCAAATGAATGCTCAAAACATTTGCATGGTTATTCTGTTTTCTGATTTATTTTATTACCCATAGGAGTTTATTAGCATTGGTGTTAAGTTATATGGTATTCTCATTTATGTCTTTTTTACTATGTGACTTACATTTTGGTAGGAAACATATACTCTTACCCTATTGATTACTTAATGTGCCTTTTAGTTTAATATTGTATCAGAATATGAAAACATATTTTAAATTATCATTGTTTCGTCATATTATTTAGTTAATGTAAAGAATGGTAGCTTTATCCACTTCAACAAACATAAATTATACAACCTGCAGTTCGCTTAATTTAGAACATGTTTTGGTTTGTTACACATTGAAGTAAAATGCATATTCTAAATGTCAAAAACTGAAATTGCAGGTTTATTTTTTTAAGTCAATTCAGGAAATCTATTCTCATAAACAACAACATTCTAGGTTGTCACCTATTAATTTATAATTGACTGTTAATTGGATGTTTATGTTTTCCATTTGTTCTGGGTGCACATTAATATTGTCATCATTATCCTCAATATATCTATAACACTAATTTATTTCTAAAATAACTGTAACTGCTTCTTCCTATAGTTAAAAGACAAATATTCAACTGAATACACAAACTAGAATGATATATATTTCTCATTCAATTATTAAAGCTTTTTAGAATAACAACTGCATATAAAAACCTGTCAATCAACGTCCATCAAGGCTGAAAAAAAGCTTGATAGTGAAATTGGAAGTCTTAAAGAAGGCCATTTATGTTTCTCAGGAGAACACAAATCAATAAAAGTTCATGGTTGAGAGGTTCTCATTGATTGGAACATACTGGTAGCACACTAATTTGAAATGCTAGTGCAGAGTTTGCTAGCCACGCCACATTTTTGAATGTACACAATAAAATGTTATGACCTAGAAAAGGCTTTATAAACTGCTGTCTTTTCAAATATCATTATGTTTTTGATTCCAGTGTTTTAACCCAAGCATCAGAGAAGTAATTTTGTTGACCTACAAATCTTGCAGTATACTGCAGATTGTGATTGTTTTTTTTTATTTTTTATTTGTGCTGTGGTAGCTGCATTCATTTAATTTATCTTTTAACCTATTTTTGTAAGATCATATAAGATTAGCAAGAGACATACTGTACATCTATCGACAATCCTATTTAAATGATATGATCTTATTTTATTTAACCTAGTGACCGAAACTACTTAACAGCACCTTATAAAATTAGTATAAATATTATTTTTTCAATCCTAAGTGATTTGGGACAACCATCTTATACATACTTCCCCAGCTCTGCAACGGTGTTTGTACTGCTTCCACACCTTTCTATTTCCCCTCCCCAACTTCCTCTACATATCTTCTTATCCTTTGACACTCTCCCCCATCCACTGCCCCCACTCCCATCTCTCTCCCCTTTCCTCTTGCCTTCTCATGCTCCTCTCTCCCTTTACAATTCCCCTCTGTTCTCCCTCTTTTCTCTTACCCTCTCTTCTTACTAAGCCCCTCTCCCCTAGCTCAGCTCCTCTCTCCTAATTTCTTCTCTTTCCTCCATTCTCCATTTCTTCATCTGCCCCCTCCCTTTCTCTCCCCATTCTCTCTCACTCTTGCATTCCCACTTTCTCTGCTCTTTTCCTTGTTCCATTCACTCTCTGCAACCCTCCCCTACCTCCATTCAATGTCCTTCTCTACTCCTTCTGCCCCTCCCATTTCCTGCCATTCTCCTTTCTCTTGCTCTTCCACATTTTGTTTCCCTCTTGCATTGTCTTTCTGTCCCTCTCACCCTCTCTGCCCCTCTTCTCCTTTTTTTCACTTCCTACCGCTTCCACAATTCTCTCACCCCACCTAATCTTTCTTTTCATTTTTCATTCTTTCTACCTCTGCCTCTGTCCTTCACCCTCCACTGCTGCCCAACTCCCTTTATCTGCCTTTTGCCCATTTTATCTGCTACTTTCTTCTGTCCCTCTCCCTCTTCAGTATTTTCCTCCCAATTATATGACTGGTTATTACACTAGATAATAATAATAATTATTTATTATTCACACACTATTATTTATGCACAATATTGCAGTATAGCATGCAAAAGCAATCTTCAAGTTATACTAGTGCAAATAATAATCTCTAGCTTATGTTTCTATATAGCAGAATTTTAAATAAGTTAAATTAACAATATGTAACACATAAAAAAAACTAATCAGATTTGACTTTTGTGGTAGTAAAGTCTGTAAAACCTATATGGTTGTCTTCTAAGTTTGAAGTAACAATGGCCATGTAAGACCTTTGTCAGTGAATTTGAAAATCTCCTGCTGTATGCAGTACAAAGGGGGCAGCATCTGTTTCAACCATAGAAATTACAGTTTTAATCAAATGTAACCATATGTAGTGCATTATATTTCGAAGAACTGGTCTTTATCATGGGTGTATCAAAACAACTGATTTGTTTATTGTGGGCAAACACAAAGAGAACTCTACTGGATGTCTAAATTGATTATCTTACAGCTGAATGGATTAAATTTCTAAACATGTTTCTAAGCTAATGGATATTTTATTATAATTCATTTATACCGTGTATTATAACAATTAAGAAACTTTTTTGATCTCCCCCTACAAGAACATTTTAGCTATTACCAAATAAAACATTTTATCATCACTTCTAAAAGAAACCTGATTCTAACTGGCTTGCCCGAATATGTGAAAATGCCTTATTAACAAGAGGTACTCTGGGTATGTTATTACAATATCTGTAATTCAGTTCTACTAGGATATACATTTCAATACATAATCAAATGGGAAGAAGACTTAACCCAAACCTGGGGCCAAAAGGTTTGGAATGAATCATGAACCAAACTCTCAAGAGGCTCATAGAATTACAGTATTTTAGAGACATCTCAAGGTTTTACATAGACCATATATTACTCTAGAGAATTTACATAAATCGTAAGCTTCTTCCAATCCATGCTGTTTTTGGGGATGCCCAGATGTCAGATCCTTTATCCACATAGGGTGGTCCTGCCCTAAAGTTCAAAAACTTTGGAAATAAATAATAAATCTGGATTCAAATTTATTTAACATCCAGCTAAATGTAAATGTTGAAAATTGTCTCCTAGGAATCTCATCCCCTAACCTCTCAACTATTAAATATAAACTAAATTACATCTTAATTAATTAAATAATCACTAATCTTCTAAGCAGACACATTTCCTAAGTTCATAAAAAAATGGGATCCATGGCTGGACTCTATACAGCCTCCTATAATATTTATCCATGTGGAGAGGTGGAGGGGGAGACTCTGGAGCCATGGCATTGACTCTGGAGGACAAGCCAAGAGGTAATCTCTTAATTATGCCCCCTTATTTACTAAGTTTTTTCAAGAAGCTGGTGGTGCAGAGAATGAGGAAAGTTGTATCCCCCCTATTTCCCCATTTCCTTTGTGTAACTATTTTTTGCTTCTGATTATAGGTTTTAAGGATCCTTTTCACATAGTAATAATGCTTTATTTGATATCAGCCCTCATATAAAAGAAAGTTATGGGTTGCCAAGGCCTTCAATGAGGGGTGGAGAGGCTCGCAATGAGCGCCACACGTTGAGCATCTTTGGCGCTCATTGCAGGGCTTGCGATGAGTGCCAAAGGTGATCATTGCAAAGCACAAACGTTCTGGGTTGCCAAGGCCTGCAATGAGCGCGGAAGGCGCTCATCGCGAGGCCCCTACAGTAGACGGAGAGAGAGGCTCGCAATGAGCACCGAAGGTACAGCCTTCCCAGCCTTAAAATGTTATTACCGTCATTTTTACAGGCAAGTAGCTAGTACCATATATTAAATATTCAATGTATGTAATTTTTTTTTTTGTTGACAAACCAAATAAAAGTTGATTGAGAAAAATGTTTTTTTGGTAAGTATGGACGAGTGCTTCTTAACATTAAAAGGATCATAGCAAACTACATGACCTGTGCATTGTAAATATGAATACCTTTATATCTTAAACCAAACCAATAAATATTAGACACACGGTATGGGGTTAAAAAAAAACACAGCTTTGTTTATTATAAACAATAACACACATAAAATAACAAGAGGTGCCTGCCCACCCACACTTAAAGGCAAATAAGCAGGAAATACAGTACATTTATGGGAGAGAGGGACAGAATATGCAATCTGATATCTGGACCCAACTGACTAGGTGAAGGGAAGTGATGTAGTATATATAAGTTACATAAATGTTATATAATAATATTAGCACTAGGAATGAATAATTGAATAGGTCCTCCTAATTCCAAGCCATTTCAAACTCCCACTCTTTTAACTCTGTGCAGCGGTGGGGTTTCTTGACCTGTGCATTGTAAATATAGATACCCTTATATCTTAAAAAAACACAATAAATATTAGGCACAAGGTATGGGGTTAAAAAAGGCCACAGCTCTGTTTATTATAAACAATAACACACATAAAATTACAAGAGATGCCTGCCCACCCACACTTAAAGGCTCAAGGGTACCCCTTTCCTCAGGAGTACAACCAAATGAGCGCACTTCGCAGCTCACTAATCACCTGTGGGCAAGCACCCCCGCCACAGGCGCACCAACACAATGCGCCCGCCTCCTACATGGAAATGCGCCCATAATGGTTAAATGCATTCCTAGCCATCTGCATTAGGAAAAATGCAGTTACAGCTAAGCACGTCCCTTACCATCTACGAATCCGACAGTCACAGTCCCTTGGAGACACAAATTTAAGGCTAAGTGTGCTCCATGACATCTATAATTAGGAAATGTGTAAATACAACTAAGCAAGTTCCTTAACATTTCTAAAAACTGTTGAAAATGCACACTTACAACTAAGCATGTTCCATAACATTTATAAATGAGGGCATCTATTTTACAATGTGTTCCCAATTCAAATAACAATGCTCTTTACCATGACAGAGAGCGGTGGCTAATTACATTCCAGTCCATTCAGAACCAAACAAATGGTTTCTTTAAAGGCCAAAATAAAAAGATTATAACCAATAATGCTAACGCATCCTCCCCTTTTAAGTCAGTATAATGTAATGATGTACCACCAATCCTATAATATAGCTAGACATTGTTTTGTTACCTTTCTTCCTGCATTTGTCTTATTTAGCCGGTTGAATGTGGGATCTCTATTTAGGACAGTGCACCATCTCAGACCATATAATATGCATATCAGAGAATAACTGGTGCAACCTATCCACATCCCATTTCATCTGTGTAATTAATGCCTTTGATGGCATGCTCCCTAAATCATTACCCCCTGCATGAAAAATTAAGATGTCAAGGGGACCAGCTAACCAGGCATACTTCACTACTTCCCTAACTACACACTCCCACTTCATTCCCTGTATGCCAAACCAGTTTACCAACAACTCAGTTTTGTTGAAACCACTCTACTGCCGTTCTACGTGCCCAATACACGTATGAGTGGCCTAGAATCCATGTAGTCTGAGGAAGTGTGCCTGCAGGAGGATATAATTACAATTGGAATACCAATAGAGAGCGAACTTTGTATTTATGTATTTATTTCCTTTAATATTATATATATTTTTTTTAACTAATAAATAACAAAAAGGTTCCTAGCCAGCAAGGACGAACTGATATTTATTAACAACTCATTTTCAATAACATCTAAATACATAACATAATTACTCATCTTTAAATACATAAAAATAAAATAAAAAAAGGAACAAAAAGGAATAAACCAAACCCCAACAAATATTCCCATATCATGAAACATAATGGGGCTATACTACCTTCACAAAATAATTGGTTAAGGCAGGAAGAAATCCAGAATAGGTTGGAAAAAATAAATCTTGAGAAAACCCCTGGTCCTGATGGAATACATCCAAGAGTACTGAGGGAGTTAACTGGGTTCTGTAATAGCCAAACCATTATATTTGATTTTTCAAGATTCACTCAACACAGGGTCACTACCAGATGACTGGCAAAAATCAGAGGTGATACCTATATTTAAGAAGGAAGCAAGAGCAAATCTGGGGAATTATAGACCAGTGAGCCTCACTTCTGAAGTGGGAAAGCTTTTAAAAGGGTTAATTAGGGATAATATACAAGGATAAGTCTAATTGAACAGGATTCTAAGTAGGAGTCACCATAGATTTATGAGGGATAAGTCATGTTAAACAAATCTAATTAGTTTCTATGAGGAAGGTAGTAGGAACCTGGATCAAGGCAACTCAGTGGATATAGTCTTTTTGGATTTTGCAAAGGCATTTGATACAGTGCCACATGGAAGACTATTGTGCAAACTAAGGGATACAGCAATTGCAGTAAATATCTGCTCATGGTTCAAGAGCTGGCTAAAAGACAAGAAGCAAAGGAGATGTGGTAAATGGAACATACTCCGATGGGACTAATGTGGTAAGTGGGGTTCCTCAGGGTTCAGTATTAGGTAATCTCCTTTTTAACATATTTATTAGTGACTTAGAGGTGGGACTGGAAATTATTGTCTCCATTTTTGCTGATGACATGAAGTTGTGCAAGGTAATTAAATCAGATAATGATGTACTTTCCATCCAAAGGGATTTACATAAATTAGAGGAATGGACATCTAAATAGCAGATGGGATTTAATATGAATAAAAGTTATGCATCTGGGAAGGAACAAATAGCCATGCAATTTATAATCTTAATGGAGCAAATCTAGGGGTATCTGATATTAAAAGGGATTTGGCAGTGCTTGTGGACAACCACCTAGGTAACAGTGCTCAATGCCAAGCAGCAGCTGCAAAGGCAAATCAAATATTAGCATGTATTAAGAAGGGTAAAGAAGAAAGGTAAGCAAATATAATTCTGCCACAAAGCAAATTTCTAGAACGCCCTAATTTGGAATAGGGAGTACAATTTTGAGCACCACTTCATAAAAAGGACATTTATGAGCTTGAAAAGGTACAGAGAAGGGTTACAAAACAATAAGGGGAATGGGGGGGGCTAAGTTATGAAGAAAGACTAACCAAATTAAACTTATTTTCTCTAGAAAATGACATCTAAAAGGAGATGTTATTACATTATATAAATACATTCAGGGTCAGTATAAAGCTTTGTCAAGTGAGCTTTTTGTGCCAAGAGGTTTTCGACTGACAAGAGGACAACCTTTGAGGTTAGAAGTAAAAAGATTCCACGTTAAAGAAAGAAAAGGGTTCTTCACAGTAAGGGTGGCTAATCTGTGATGACAGCAGATTCAATAGATAACTTTAAAAGCGGACTGGATACATTTTTAATTAAAATGTGTATTCAGGGTTATCGTGGTTAATTAGAGAGTTAATATTGATCCAGGGAGGAATCCGATCGCCAGTATCTGGGGTCAGGAAGGAATTACGTTTTTTCCCCTTTTTAGACAATTGGCTAAGTTTCACTTTTTTTCTGTTTACCCTCCTTTGGATCAAATAACTACTAATCTGCATATTGCAGATCAGAGGAGATCTTAAAAGGTTGAACTTGATGGACTGAGAGTATTTTTTCGACCTCAATTACTATGTAATTATGTAACTATATCATACTAATCTAAAGTACTACCTAGGTCCCATAGCTGTTCCGGACATGGAGTTGAAGTGTTACTTGACCCTGGTGCAAGCTCCCAGAAGCGTTGCTGTTACACCCGCCAGATTTGGGGGACTATGCTCACCCCAAGTCTCTCTCTCTCTACAGCTCGCAACTTTTTGTTCAGATCTCGACACCAGCAGACACTTCAGATGGCAGCATCATTTCTGAAGAGTCAGGCACCATCAGACCCATTTTTTTAGGATCTTAGAATCACACACCATGCACCTTTGAATAGTACAAGCAGTCTCCGACACCACCTTTGTTTAGTGTGTCCAAAATCAGACTGGGACTTCTTTATTGTTACAGAGATATATCTAAAAACATACAAAGATCTCACTCCCCCCCACATGGCAGATCTCAACTTACATGGTTATAAAACTATACTTCCCCCTCCCAGACTAAAGCCATAGCAGTCACATGTGGCCAATCGCAGGGCCATTTAAATTCTTTAGAATGATTAACCCTTTGAATATCTCAGATATGACTGTTAAGCAAGTTGTTAGTACCTTCTGACCACACATATAATAACTGATGAACCCCAAACAGTCCAGTGGGTCCTTCTGTTCATAACAGCTAGTTTCCCCCATCCTATTGTGGCCCAGGAATTCATCCATCCTGACAAATTTCTAGCCACACTGATCCCACTTGTGCGAGTGATAGAGTTGTAAATGCCTCACAGTCCACATTTCTTCCAATTCCAAAGAGCACACAATTTTGGACATAGCCTCCATGGCTCAATTGCAAACCGCCTTCCCCGGGCCATGGCACATGCCCCCTCCCTCCCCATCCATTGGGTAATACAATTTTCTGGGGCAGCTTAATCTAAAACAGTCCTTGGGCCTATTAGTTCACCCAGTCCAACAGGTCCCAGAGTGGTACACAGTCCAGGTGACAGTGGCCAAGGTGACATGGTTTGCTCCCCTCCCAAAAGCCAGGGCCAGTGCCCTCCCCTTCCCAATGTCTGAGGGGAAACATTTTCCTTGGGAGTCCCATAAACTAATACCTCAAGGGAGGAACATGCCGGTTTGATCCTGAACCCAGCATCCATAATGGTGGTCTGGACTGGAGGCTCCATTTTCCCCTGTATCGCAGTCTGGGCACAGTACCGCTGCTCACCTGGAGCAATGGTCTGGGCATGGGACTCCATTTCCCTATCTCCTTGGATCACAGTTGGTGCGCTGTATTCCATCTGCCTGGAACCACAGTTAGTGCACTGTGCTCCAGCTCTCCTTGATTGGGCACACAATAAGGAATGTTGTCCCTCTTTAACTAATTTGCTGTGTCTCTGTTTGGCAGGATATCAGGGATCATAATCTCCCCCGCCATCTGGTCTGGGGCTAGCTCTCTGACATTTTCTATCAGCTGGAACTCCATGCTAGGCCCACAGTCCATTCCCAGGGCATAGTGAACATAGCTAATCCCATCCTGGGTCCTGCCAACAGTCCTCTGTGCCAGGGTAATCAATACAGTCCAAGGGTGCCATTGCCATCCGATCCCCCAAACACCAAGGCTGATGCACTCTTCTGCCCCACTGCCTGGGTAAAACACTCCCCTGGGGCGCCCAGAAAAATAGTAATTCCCAGGGGGAATGTACTGGACAGATCTGGAAGCCGCCACCCAATGTTGTGGCTTTGTCTAAAGACTCCACTCCTCTAGGTTGCATCTGGATCGGCATGTCACATCCCCCGCTGTCTGGAACCACTGCCTGGGCACAGCACTCCCCTCCCTTGGGATCTTTGGCCACTGTGTTCCCTGGCAGGACCTCACAGCTCTCATCCAGACTTCCGCTTGGGCCATCAGTGTGACAGACATTCTCTGTCTTCTCAACTGCCTTGTGATTAGCAATTGTGCCCCAGCCATTTGGGTATTGCTGGCCCCCTTGGTCTGACACAGTCCCAAGGTTATTCTCTGTGTTCGCACCTGTATCCATGGCTGGTTCCTGGACTGTAGTTATCCACGGGAACCCCATGATAGGTTCACAATCCATCTCTGTTTCCTTCCAAAACTCTCCCAGGCCCTCCATCTGGCCTGCTATTTCTGTCTGAGACTCAGACTCCACTGTTTTTGAGTTGTACCCATAATGTATTGTACCATCCTCATCTGTCCCAGTTTTAGCAAAACTTAACTGGGCCTGGCCTATTTGTACCTCAATATTGGTATAGTCCTGGTCAGAGTCCATGATATCCTCTCCCCAGACCTCTGGTAACCAGTCCTCTTCCTCCCTGTCCACCTGACAGGGTTCCTCCCAACTTGATGGCTAAAACCCCTCCATGGATGCCTCATCCAGCAATTCAACATACTCAGCCTCCAGCTGCAGCTCTTGCTGAATCAGGGGTTCCAGCAAATTAGCCTCTGGGGACCATGGTTCTAGTCCCAGACCTTGACAGCATTTAAGAAATAAGTTGTTCTGCCTCCTTACAGTCCCCATGCCACATTCAGGACCACCATACATGATCTCCCAGAGCCCATCTATTAGCTCCAATGGAACATAGAGATCCTCTCCAAGGGCACCAACAGGCCATATCCTGGCATGATACTGTTTCTCCAAGGCAATCTCTTTCCATACCAGCTTCTTCAGCCAGCCTGACAACTCATGGCCCTGCCACTCTCAGGAATGCCATCCATTGCTTTAGAAGGGCCATTCCTCTGCAGTCCTTTGCCTCTGTCACCTGGCTCTCTTTCTCTCTGTCTTTGTAAGTAGCCATCGTGGCTGCTGGTAAAAATGCTTGAGATCTCCCACCGATGCCACCAGCTGTTACGCCCGCCAGATTTGGGGGACTACGCTCACCCCAATTCTCTCTCTATGGGTCACAACTTTTTGTTCAGTCACCAGCATACACTTCAGATGACTGCATAATTTCTGAAGAGACAGACCCCTTTTCTTAGGATCTCAGAATCACACACCATGTACCTTTGATCAGTACAAGCAGTCTCCGAAAGCACCTTTGTTTAGTGTGTCCAAAATCAGACTGGGACTTGTTTATTGTTACAGAGATATATCTAAAAATATGCAAAGATCTCACTCCCCCCACATGCCAGATCTCAACTTACAGGGTTATAAAACTATACTTCCCCCTTCCAGACTAAAGCCAGAGCAGTCACACGTGGCCGATCATCGCCGGGCGATATAAATTCATTAGAATTATTTAACCATTTGAATATCCCAGATATGACTGTTAAGCAAGTTGTTAGTAACTTCTGACCACACATATGATAACTGATTTACCCCAAACAGTCCAGTGGGCCCTTATGTTCATAACAGTTGCCACTGAACCTTTGACAGTGTGTCAGCGATACCATTAAGCCATCCAGGCACATGCACTGCTCTGCATAGAATATTCTTCTTCATGCACCAAAATACTAGCTTACGAAGCAAACGTACCACTGGCAATAAGAAGAATGTCAGTTTCTTGATTGACAGAACAGTGCCTATGTTGTCACTATGAAATATGACATGCTTGTCCTTCAAGCTGTCACACCAAATGTAAATTGGCATGATAATGTGGAATAATTCAAGGAAAACTAATTTCTTGATCAACCTAGAACTGTGCCATGATACCATCCATTTAGCCACACACCACTGCCCCTTCAAATAAGCTCAGAGTCTGTGTAAAGATCAATATCCTGACTCAGAACTTGCCTTGCCATAAGGAAGGCCGTACCACTGAAGTGTTGCAGGAACTCAGACGAAATACATAAGTCCTGCCTAAAAGATGCAGTAATCCTTATGAAATGATGGGGTCGCTTAATTCCAATCATAGCCAAAGACAATCTTCAGAAAATTCTGCCCATTGGTACGATTCTGCATGCAAAATTAAGCTTCCCCAGCAAGGATTGCATCTCCTTTAGGGTGACCTTATTGGCCCCCGAAATCTTCCGAATGACAGCCCTCAGATTCACCACCTTCTCTATGGCTAGTGAGCACTGGAACTTTACAGAGTCAATTTGAATACCTAAAAAGGAGACTGTAGAAGCAGGACCCTACGTCATATCCTTCACAAAAGGTATGCCGAAATCCTGTGCTACTTCAACAAAAACGTCCATTAAACCTTGAATTTGTTCCAATGAGGAACCAACCAACAGGAAGTCATCAAGTTAATAAGTCATGGACATGGAACCTGAAACTTGTTCCACTACCCCTTGAATAAAAGAACCCATAGGCAAGCAAAGATCACCATAGTACTTACCCAAGAAGCGAGATGTTGGATGAACCGGTAGTAGCTGAGAAGCTGACTCAATATCCACATCCAGCCTTACATTCCAGGCGAATTGCATGATCAAAGGAAATGTAACACACCGAGGATTATTGCTTATCAAATACATAATTCACCGATTTTCCTTTTGGAAATGATAGATGATGGATGAGCCTGTACTTGCCTGGCTCCTTTTTAGGGACAACTCCTAATGGGGATATCCTTAAGTCCGATAGTGGTGGATACTGACCGGCCATCCTTAGATTTTCCTGCATCACTTCAGGAAATTGCTTAGCTGACACCAGATTACCCGAAAATAGAGATGGCAATGCATTATAAGATGGGATAACAAAACCTGAACTGAAACCACATAATAACTGATCCACCTTAAGTGCAAAATCCTGCTTACTGGCGTACAACTTTAACCATGGTAACACTCTTTCTACCAATATTGGCGTCACCTCTCTTAGGAGCTGCATCCACTGCCCTAACTCCCTTAGTTCTCCTGAAGCATCTAATTGAGGGGTGATTGTACCTGCAATCCAATCATTCATGCTTGAACCGGCAGGTAGCACCCCACCTACAATTTCCTTTGTTAAATTGAAACCACATACCTCTTTTTGCTGTCAAATTCTGTGCCTGGTTATTTCTCCTACCTCCTGAGAAACTAAAGGAACTACTATCACCCCCATCATACTTTTTGCTGGGGTGATGATCTTCAACCACATTCCCATGTTTCGCTCATCCCATCCTATGGAGGGGTTGATTGCAAGGCATTGACGGAATTGTTCATCATAGAACCACCACTCCATTCCCCCATATGTCCTATGAATGCTCTCTATCTCATCTAGATAACAAAAGAGAGCCGAATAGCACTCAGGATTCATTTCCCCATAGATGTTAGCCATGATTATGTAGGCTTGCAGCCAGTTCCGAAAGTCATAGGGATGCGCCTATAACACTTCTTCCTTTTCTCTCCTCCTTCTTAGTCTCCTTCCTTCTATCCTAACTGGCGCAATGATGGTTTAACTCTTGCTGTATCTGACACAACAAGCATCTCATGCTTCTTTCTTTTTAACTTTTATTAACCTTCAGTGTAATGGCCACTACCATGCACATCCATTACCTGTGAGTAAGCAGATGATACCCAAGCCCTAGCAGCTGGTGATTCCCCAATACCTGAACCCCTCAACTCATGCAAAACAGAATTAAGCTTGTCCTTTAAACTAAGTAGTGTATGAGTGTGAGAATGAATAGAATTGGACTCACCAGATGGTCCTGCACGAGGGGCTGGAAAGATGTCATCCTGTTTCCTCTTGCTCTCTCTAGGCTTCTTGGGCCCAGGCCAATGCCATATGCCATCATCCTGCACCGTTGCTCTTCTCCTACCCCAGGAATACCTTTCTCCTGACCAGCCACCCCTCCTTGGCCAACGATGGGATTTATCCACCCTGCCAGGCCTTTTCTTCCTTCCATAAGACCGCTGGCTGGAATGTTGCTCCTGGCACACCTCCTCATCTGGAATTAAATAGGGATTAAAATTGCCATAAACACATTCATTATTAAAAAATGCATTACCCAAGACTGATCCCCATCCTCCAGACTAGAAAGGGATAAGATAGACCCAGGTCAAGCCACAGAGATCGAATGCCATCAGACTCAGACTCACTACTAGCATCCCTTGCTATAACATCCTTTGCTATGCCATTTGCAGCAGCCTGCTTAGATTTATCTGTACATATCTTGCTGTGTAACTGTACCTCTGATGCAGCTGTGCTATAATGCTGTGTGAGGTCCTACAGTCCTGCTTTACTTGCGCCTTCCATACCCCCTCCCAACAGAGAAAACTCCCAGGAGTCCTCTCCCACTGTGCTCTTATCCCCTCCACCTATGGTCTTATCCCCTCCCCCTATGCTCTTACCCCCCCCCCCCCACGTCCTTTTGCCATCTCTCTCCTGTTTATCCCCTTTCTGCTACCACTCAGGGGCCCTAACAAAATGATTGGATCACCTTGGGGTGTCAAGTGGGGCAGACATGGGCACCTGAGAAGGGGCATAACTGAGTGAATGTGGGTTAGAAGGGGCAAATTCATATGGAAGGTGTGATTGAGATTGTGAGTGAGAAGAAGGGGCATAACTGAGTGAATGTGGGGGAGAAGGGACAAAATCATATGGAAGGTGTGATTGAGATTGTGAGTGAGAAGAATGAGGGGAAGCAGCCCCTTGGCTTCCTCAACAATATTAGCCCCTAGCCAGGGTCTGTTGTCTAAGCTGTGCTATAAGCCCATCCACAAATAGAGATGCCATTATAGCATACAGGTAAGCAAGCGACTAATTCAGGTAAGTAAGGTAAGTAATTAGACAAATCAGATAGTGGCCTTTTAAATGATGACACAATACCTATCTGATGTGCCTGTATGATGTGTGATATGCAATCTGATATCTGGACCCAACTGACTAAGTGAAGGGAGATGAGGCAGTATATATAAGCTAACCCCTGTTACATAACCATTATGTAATAACCCCTCCCTAATATTGGCACTAGGAATGAATAATTAAGTAGGTCCTCCTAATCCCAAGTGAGGTCAAACCCCACTCTTTTAACCTTGTGCAGCAGTGAGTTTTCTATCTCAGTTCCTGCCATAAAGATGGTTAAAAATTTGAGGCAGTGACAGATTTTATTTTCCTGGGCTCCAAGATCTCTGCAGATGGTGACTGCAGCCATGAAATTAGAAGATGTTTGCTTCTAGGAAGCAAAGCTATGGCAAGTGTGCGTAATCTAATAAAAAGCAAAGATATTACACTATAAACAAAGATTTGTGTTGTTAGAACTATGGTATTATGGTACTTGACACCTTTGAATTGTGGTATTGGAATATTTAATTAAATCAATGCTACAAGAAATCAAGTCAAACTGTTCATTGGAAGATTTGATCATTAGGCTGAAGCTCAAATATTTATACCTCTGAGAAGACAAAATTTCTTAGAGAAGACTCTGCTACTGTGAAATATTGAAGGCACATGAAGGAAGGCGCGGCAGAGGAGGATATGGATAGATGGGGTCATTAAAGTAAAGAGCATGATCCTGAGGGAGCTCAGAGGGGCAGCGTCTGACAAATGTACCTGGCATGCTGTGCTCCACAGGGTCACAGAGAGTCAGAGACAACTGAACTTAACATTGCCACCTCACAGCACAACAAGATGATAACTAACTCTTTCCCTTTCATCTACAACCATGGCACACTAGGTAAACATGCTACATACACAGGTGTGCTGAATGACCATGGAGGAAATATTACAGTTCAGCATTTTACGTTTCTTCTGCTCTTGTACTTCTCTGCCCTCTATCTTGCTAAACATAAATAATTTTCATTGTTAATGTCAACTTTATTGTCCAACCACAAACTGTTGTCTGTTGTCTGCTACATCGACACTCTCCTAGCCCTTCCTGTCTCACAGCTGAAGATTTTTCAAGATACTTTAGAAATGAAAATTGATAAAATCTGAAACAAACTCTCCTCTGAAAGTGGCTCAAACACAGCCTCTTGTCAACAAACGTATAACCCCAGTCTTTGCGTTTCCCAAATTCCACCTCTGCTAAGATTCCTTTGACCCTGTAAATAAGGATGAAGTCTCTTGTCTCCTATCAGACTCTCACCATATAACTTGCCCATTTGATCCTATTCCATCACAGATAACCCCTCCCCTCTCTACTACATTTATCCAAGCTTTCCCACATCTACTAAACCTTTCTCTAAGCACTGTCAAGTTTCCATTATCTTTAAAACATGTCATAAATACATCCATTCTTAAGAAAATCTAATTGTACCCAGTTTATGTATCTATCCCCATCTCACAATACTTCCCTTGGCTTCAAAACTGTCTGATCTACTTATCTACCTAAGACTATTCTTTTCCTCTAACTCCCTTCTTGATTCCCTCTAATCTGGCTTCCAGTACCATCACTCCACAGAGGCAAGTCTCACAAAAAATCACCAATGTCCTGCTCACCTCCAAGTCAAAGGGTCATGTTTCTACTCTAATTCTCCTGGATCTCTCTGCTGCCTTTGACATAGCTGGCCATCCTCTTCATATCC
Organism: Discoglossus pictus; assembly: GCA_027410445.1. Classification (NCBI taxonomy): domain Eukaryota; kingdom Metazoa; phylum Chordata; class Amphibia; order Anura; family Alytidae; genus Discoglossus; species Discoglossus pictus. The sequence goes on along the minus strand of CM050164.1, from coordinate 325,945,071 downwards.
ACAGCTCTCTCACGCTTCACATCTTATCTAGAAATTTTAACATTTAATGTCCTTCTCTGGCACCTCTTTTTCACTGCTCCCTTTGACTACTGACCTATCCCAAGGTTCAGTCCTAGGCCACCTCCTCTACTCATTTATACATCCTCCCTTGGTACACTAATACAATCTTTTGGATAGCAGTGTCATCTATATGCAGATGACACCTTCTCCACCATCCACCTCTTTTCTAGCCTGGATGTTAAACTGTCAATTAAAATTCAACATTTCAAAGACTGAGATCATAATCTTTACACCCTCTACTGCAGCTTCTATACTCAAATAAATGTCACCAATGGCAATGCCATCATCACTTCCATCTGTTAAGTTCCCTTGGGAGTCTATGGGATCATGCCCTGTCTTTCATTTCTTATATACAATCAATAACCAAATCATGTCAAATCATCTAAAAATATCTCTAAAATATGCCACTATCTGTGACAAGAAACCAACAACATTTTCAACCATTCTCTTATCATTTCTCTCCCCGACTACTGCAACTTGATCCTTGCTGAGCTCCCCATCACACATCTGTATCCACTCTAATCCACCGACTTGTTTACCATACTCAACACTCAGTGTTTGCAGCACCTCTTAATGGCATCCAGAATAAAAGTTTAAATCATGACCATAACATATAAGTCCCTTAATAACAGTGCACTCCCTTATATCTCTGCCCTCATCTCAAAATATGCCTCCAACCACCATCTTCATTCGGCTTATGACCTTCTTCTTTGCCCATGTATTGTCACCTCATCTCACTCCTGCCTACATGACTTTTCTCTAGCTTCACCTATTATTATTGTTATTATTATTATTTTTAATATTATTTATAAAGTGCCATCATTTTCTATAGTGCTATTTACAAAGTAGAATAGAGTACAATGGGTACAATTAGCAAATTACAAAGACAACTTTTAAGGTAAGTAGAATTACAAGTATATGTACATTACAATACAAATATGAAGCAAATGGTTCCACAGACAGATTGGTGCAACAGAAGTGATGTCTCTACTCTGAAGAACTTACAGTCTACAAGGTAAGGTTGGGGTGTAAGGCGGGAGGGTGACAAATGCAAGATGGCATATTTAAAAATATATATTTTTAGGGAGTTTTTAAAGGCTTTGTATCAGGAAGATAGTCTGGCGGAGCAAGGCAAGGCGTTCCACAGAGTAGGAGCAACTTGATAAAGGTCCGGAATGCAGGAGTGAGAGGAGTTGACAGGAGAGTAGTAAATAAGGTTGTTAGAAGAGCAAACAGGATGATTGGAGGAGTATTTTAGGATGATTGGAGATAAGGGGGTGCACTGTTGTTAAGGGTTTTATATGTTAAGGTTATAATTTTAGGTTTTATTCTGGAGACTATGGGAAGCCAGTGGAGTGACAGATGGGTGTTGTAGACATTGAGTATTGCAAATGGCTGAACTGGGTTTAAAAATATTGGTTGCCAATATGTGCATATATTGTACATAGTTACATAGTAATCAAGTCCATCAAGTTCAGCCTTTTTAGATCTCAGCAATATGATCTATTGCATAAATTACCTTGAATGTGCTAAGCTTTTTTAAATAGATGAGCTTTTAGTGAGGTTTTGAAGGATTTAAGACAGGAGGATAGTCTAGAGGAGAGAGGCAAGGAGTTCAACAAAATAGGGGCAGCACAAGAAAAGTCCTGAAGATGGGAATGAGAGGAGGTGACAAGATAGCAAGAAAGAAGAGTGTCATAAGCAGAGCGAAGAGGATGATTGGGAGAGTATTTAGAGACAAGAGCAGAGATATAAGAGGGTGCATTATTATTGAGTGATTTTTATGTTAGGGTCAGGATTTTAAATTTTATTCTGTAGGCTAGGTGAAGCCAGTGGAGTGACTGACAGAGAGGAGCTGCAGACATCGATCGATGAGTATGGTAGATGAGTCTTGCAGAGGCATTCATTATTGACTGAAGTGGAGAAATACAGGTGATATTACTGGCATTATACATACTATTGTACATATTACTGGCAGTATACAGTGGGTACCAAATGTAAATACACATTGTTATAATTTCATTTTTGTATTATTTATTTTATTTTAAATAGATGGACATTTTTTAAATAGTTTGCTTGTACTGAACATTTGACAAATTAACAGGTAGTTCAGAAAGCATATTTCATGCAGTCAACTATATTAAGAGCAATTGTTCAAAGTCACTACATAATTGTGCAAATCTGTCAATAATTGCTTCTGCATCCAATTCATCTAACAATTCCTTCTCAATTGATAGCAACATGTATGATTCCAAGTTCTCATCATACAGTGAATTTCAAAGCCTGGTCTTTATCATCTTTAGCTTTGAAAATGTCCTCTCACAATGGGCTTGAGCAACTAATAGTGTGCAATGACTTTATAAAGTCGGTAAAGGTTATCATATGCCTTGTCATGAAGTCTGCTGGATGCCAGAATTTTTAGTACACACGATGGGCAAGTGCAACCAATTCTACCCTTGTTGCAAGTGGAATTCTTATTCTCAACATCATTAAGCAATAGTTTTAATACATCAAAGTTTGAAACAAAAGAAAACAATTCCAATATTACTTGATCTTTACTGATTTCTGGAGACAGCTTAATAATACCTTTCAATATTTAATCTTCAAGGCCCTTTTATTGAAATAGTTTTAAACTTTGTTGGGTCCAAACAGAATACATTTGTATGCAACCTTTTGTGTTGTACAAAGTCTGATTCTGGTGACTGAACAATGTGGTCCATTATTAGTTTAAACACATTTAATCAAAAATCAGCTAGAGAATCTGAGGAATTTCCTTTATCATCTATAAACTCATCTGTCATTCTCTTCTTCCTCTGCCTCTTATCTGGCAATGCTGTTTCCAAAGAGTCAATCTCCAATGTTTGATTTTCATCCATATATTTACAAAATCCAATGATCTTGTCTGTTCCTTCAACTTTGTTGTAGCTGAATCTACTAAACTCCATGCAGTAAACATATCTAAGCCACTTGTCTGTAAATAACTTGATAATGAGACTGTAGTTTCCAATATATATAAGTAAGTAAATTCTGTCAATAATATTTCTAACTTTAGAAGACATTGAGGTAAACATTTGCTTCTTGTTTTGTATTTGCATCAAACTTGTCTTAATCTTGCATCATTGTTAAGCATGTCAATAGATTTACTGTACTGACACTGGCATCCTCAAAATGTCCAAATGTAGTTGTTGCTGTATTGGATTTCCCTGATTACCTTGTCTCACCAATTAGCATTAATCATTTAAGTTTTACTTGTCCTAGATGGATTCCTATCCAACTTCTTCCCATACAGTGATTCTCTTGTATGATGTTTTCACAAAAGATGCTAAATTTTGGAGCAAATTGAAAAAAGAAACTTCAGGCACGCAAGATTTTGTTGTTTCAGTTATAACCAAATTTAAGACATGGGCATAGCACCATAAGTGAATATGTTGATCAGCCACATCAGTAATATTACTTTGTAAACTGTTTATACTCACAGTGGTAGCTTGCAGGTCCATTTGTATTGTCAGATAAACATTTTTTGGCATTCATTTTAAGACGCTGTATTCTTTCAGTCAATAGATCAAAAAGTCCCTGTCCTGTACCATCATTACTTGGCACAATTGAAAGTCGCTCACAGATAACACCTTTAATAATTCTAAACTTATTGTTGCATGATTTATCTTGTGTTGAATCAACTTGATTAGAATATTATTTTGCTTGAAAAACTTCAGGACAAATTATTTATTATATCATATTCTTCATAGTTAATAAAATTAACATGTTAATAGATTTTTTACTTAGGTATGTAACAAGTCTACCATGTCCTTTACTTGTTTATTGTTTATTTCCTTGTTTTTCTAATCATTTGATTGTTTGTGTAGACTTGTTTTGTACTGCAGAAACGTGAGCTGCCATAATAGGCTAAAAAATTGCCTTGATTTACTACCTCATTGTCCAGAGCATAGGCTAATTATTTTTTGTGGCCTCAAAAAGGAATAGCTTGCTTACCTAACATCTTTATGATTTCTATATTCCTCATGATAATATTCCTCTGCTTCAACACTTCTTCTTTCTTTTTAATTAGCGAAGATGTGGAAAAAATATCTAAGGTTCCATCATTAACCACACTGATAAATTGCTGAACATTTCTGTAATGTTATGGATTACAAGTGTTGGAAGCCTCAGAGGCCAAGCAGTATGAACAATATAAGTACCTATTTTCTTTGTTATATATTAGCCATTTTTGGGGGACTGAGTCACTCATAATTTTCCTATTGTACAAACGAGCATCAAATGACAGATTATCAAGTGGCTGAAATGAATGTCAGCAAAGATTTGCTCATAATGGATATTGGAAGATTCCAACAGTTGATCTTTCATTTTCTTGAATAGGTTTATTTATAGTATGTGCATTAGAAATCAAGTAATTTATGCCTGAAGGTATATATGTAACTAGTTGAAGCTATGTGTTCAGATATTGCAACTACAGGTAGTACAGATACCGGAACAATGAAGCCAGACGTACTGGGCCTGGATTGGTTAGTAAAGGATGCTATTGTATTTGTCTCTTTCCTGTTCTTGTAACTCACAAGTCATTGTATCATCACCATGTGTACTGTTTCCTGCTTCTTGATTATTTGTTGCGGAACTGTACATTTATGTGGATGATGGTTGTGGTATTATAAAATCTGTAATAGACCTGCATCGCTTGGCTGATTCCTGCCTTTCTGCTTCTTGTCGCTCTCTGCATTTCAGTAATCCTGATTTATGCTTTTTCTTTTGCATGCTGGTAGGGGTAATATGCCTGAAATTAAAAATGTTCCACTTTGGGAAAAATGAACATCTACTATTATATGTTGAATCCAACATTTGCCAAAGGTAGGCTAATTGTACATTTGCATTTGCTAATACTTAGCTATTATTATTAATGTGCATTCTACATTTTTGTTTGTAAACTGTTGAAGTATATTGTAGAAAATGTCTACAGTATGGTAGCGAGGTCCATTATGTATATCTGCGAGAAATGCATAATGGATCTGGCCTCAAGAACACATCAATGGAAATGTGTTTTATAGATGCATCTATTATTAACAACAATTTTAATAATCACAGTAATTTTAACTGTAGTGTAAATAAAAGGTATCATTATTTAATGACCTTGCATTGTAAGTATATATTATTATTTGAGACTGCAGCTTAAATATATTTATTACCCAGTATTTTATACAAATTTTTCCAACAAATGAAAATACATTATATTTAAATTAAAGCGCATAAGGCCACTGTATATAAAAATATTAATTAAATACATACCTTTTATAAAATACATAAAACACAGCAAGCACAAAGTGAAGAGCTGATGAACTTTCATCAGACGAAAAAGCACACTCAAACTGAGGCTGATGCAATCACATATAATAGTTGTAAAACTGCGAGACTTCGTCACACTTTGCGTGGTGCGTACAAGTTCGACGATGAGCTCTGCAGGTGCTCATCGCTTGCGAGCCTCTCGAAGCGAGGTGAGTTGTTACGTGTAGCACTTAGCCGATGAGCTCCGAAGACAGCACGGGGCAACTGCCAGGATGTCTGGGAGTGAGGTGGAACGTGAATTTAACTTGATTTAGACGATTTTCGCCACTCGGAAATAAATGGCCACTGAAAAAAATGAAAACGAGGCTACATGGAGGAAGGAGACACAGGGAGGGAGAGGGGGGAAAGAGACACAGGGGAGGGACATGGGGGTAGGAGACACTGGGGAGGGAGAGGGGGAAGAGACACAGGGGAGGGAGATGGGGAAGGAGACACAGGGGAGGGAGATAGGAGGAAGGAGACACAGGGGAGGGAGATGGGGGGAAGGAGACACAGGGGAGAGAGATGGGGGAAGGAGACACTGGGGAGGGAGAGGGGAAAGGAAACACTGGGGAGGGAGATAGGAGGAAGGAGATACTCGAAAAGAAGATGGATGGAGAAAGGAGACATAGGGGAGAGAGAGGGAGATGGGGAAAGAGTGGGGGCAGAGACACTGGGGAAGGAGGGGGAAAGAGACATATGGGAGGGGGAAAGGAAACACATGGAAGGGAGAGAGGAGAGGGAGACACAGGGGAGGGAGATGGTGGAAGGAGACACAGAGGAGGTATATGGGGGAAGTAGACACTGGGGAGGGAGAGGGGGCAAGAGACAGAGGGAAGGAAGATGGAGGAAGGAGATACTGGGGAGGGAGAAGGAGGGAGAAAATAGACAGAGGGAAGGGAGAGGGAGGGAGAAAGGAGACACAGGGAGGGAGAGAGGGAAAGAGTAGGGGGAGAGAGACAGGGGAAGGAGGGGGAAATAGACATATGGGAGGGGGAAAGGAGACACATGGAATGGAGATGGGGGGAATGAGACACAGGGGAGAAAGATGGGGAAAGGAGACACAGGGAGGGAGACGTGGAAGGAGACACAAGGGGAGATGGGGGAAGGAGACACAGGGGAGGGAGATGGGGAGAAGGAGACACTCGGGAAGGGAGTGGGGGAAAGAGACACAGGGGAAGGAGATGGTAAAAGGAGACACAGGGAGGGAGATGGGGAAGGAGACACTGGTGAGCGAGAGGGGGAAGAGACACAGGGAAGGGAGATGGGAAAAGGAGACACAGGGAAGGGAGAGGGGGAAGGAGACACAGGAGAGGGAGATGGGGAAGGAGACACAGGGGAGGGAGATGGGTAAAGGAGACACAGGGGAGGGAGAGGGTGAATGAGACACAGGGGAGGGAGATAGGAGGAAGGAGACACAGGGGAGGGAGATGGGGGAAGGAGACACAGGGGAGGAATATTGGGAATGAGACACTGGGGAGGAAGAGGGGGAAGGAGACACAGGGGGAGATAGATGGGGGAAGGAGACACAGGGGAGGGAGATGGGGGAAGGAGACACTGGGGAGGGAGAGGGGGAAAGAGACACAGGGGAGGGAGATGGGGAAAGGAGACACAGGGAGGGATATGGGGAAGGAGACACTGGGGAGCGAGAGGGGGAAGAGACACAGGGAAGGGAGATGGGAAAAGGAGACACAGGGAAGGGAGAGGGGGAAAGAGACACAGGGGAGGGAGATGGGAGGAAGGAGACACAGGGGAGGGATATGGGGAAGGAGACACAGGGGAGGGAGATGGGGAAGAGACACAGGGGAGGGAGATGGGGGGAGGAGATGCTGGGAAGAGAGAAAGGAGACACAGGGGAGGGAGAGGGAGGGAGAAAGGAGACATAGGGGAAGGGGGAGAAGGGGAAGATTGGGAGGAGAGGCACATGGAAGATGATGGGGGAAGGAGTCACAGGGGAGAAAGATGGGGGAAGGAAACACAGGGGAGGGAGATGGGGAAGGGGACACTGGGGAGGGAGAGGGGGAAGAGACACAGGGGAGGGAGGTGGGGAAAGGAGACACATGGGAGGGGGAAGAAACATAGGTGAGGGGGAGGAAGAGGGGGTGGAGGAGACACAGGGGAGGGAGAGGGCTGGAAGAGACACAGGAGAGGGAGAGAGCTGGAAGAGACATGGGGGAGGGAGAGGGGGAGAAACACGTGGGAGGGGGAACGAGATAGACACAGGAAAGGGAGAGGGAAGGAGAAAGGAGACACAGGGAAGGGAGAGGGAAGGAGAAAGGAGACACAGGGGAGGCAGATGGGGGAAGGAGACACAGGGGAGGGAGAGGGGAAAAGACATAGGGGAGAAGGAAAGGAAACACTGGGGAGGGAGATGGGGGAAGGAGACACAGGGGATGGAGATGGGGAAGGAGACACAGGGGAGGGAGAGGTGGGAAGGAGACACAGAGGAGGGAAATGGGGAAGGAGACACAGGGGAGGGAGATGGGGCAGAAGGAGACACAGGGGAGGGAGATGGGGGAAGGGGACACAGGGGAGGGAGGTGGAAAGAGATGCAGGGGAGGCAGATGGGGGAAGAATGAAACAAAAGGTGGAGAAAATAAGTCAGAAACAAGGGCTTTGCAGTTAAATTGAAAAGAGAGTGGAGGATTAAAGAAAGATTAAATATGTGGGTGTAGCAGTCTTATAGCCCTATTAAATTAGACACATGGAAGGGAGATGGGGGAAGGAGACACAGGGTAGAAAGATGGGGGGAAGGAGACAGCATGGGGTGGTAATTTTAGGTGCTTGTGTTGGCAGCACTTGTCTTTTTAACTGCTGCAGGTGCCGATTGGGACCACAGCGGCAAGGGCTGATGTTGGGAGCCTACATGTGATCAGGCAGGCTTTCATTGGCCATGTTGGCAATCTCTCCTGCCATTGGCTAACTCAGACCCATTGCTACGTAATTGCTTAATTGATAGTAGCACGATCGCAGATCCGACATACGAGGAGACTGGCTTACAAAATAGCTCACAGCCCCTTTCTAATTTAAGAGCTCCACGTTGGAGTTCCGAGGCTGGAATTTAATAGGGCTGATAGATGGCAGGGTGTGATAGATGAGTTAAGAAGCAGGAGAGAAGACGAATGGAACTGGGAAGTTGCCAGTTATCTGCTTAGCTGGAGGTTTGGGCCCCAATGTCAGTCCCCTGCAGATGTCTCAGTACTGATCGTGAATGGAACTGGGAGAGATGGCCGTTGTTGAGTGTTTCTGCTTAGCTCAGTGGTGTGGACTCCAGTGTTAGTGGCTGAGCCCTTGCAGGAGAAGCTGCCTAATTCCTGATAGTGAAATGATAGTGGAAATGTGAAAGATGTCAGTTGGTGAGTGCTTCTACTTAAATGGGTGGTTGTGGACAGATTAGATAGGAGGAAGTGTTAGATGAGTTCAAAGGCAGAAAAGAGGTGGGGGTGGTATATGAGACTCTAAGTCTCAAGATAAAACAATCTAAGGTGAATGGAACAGGCAAGTTGTCAGTTGATTTCTGCTTAGTTGGATGGTACAGGGCCCAATGTCACTGCCTGATTCTCCTGCAGAAATGTCTGCCTCCAGATTTTAAAATCTTCAGAGTAGGGACTTTGCTTCTGTTGCACCAAGCTGTCTGATGACCCATTTCATATTTGTAGCATTGTACCTGTATCCCCATTCTACTTTGTAAACAGCACTCAGGAAAATATTGGTGCTTTATAAAGAGCAAAGAGTAATAAATAATAAAAATAATTACAATATTAATAGATTTCCATAAGGACCCCAATGATTATAGTTTAGAATATCATAGTGTTCCATAGGGACCTCCAATGTAATATTATTGATAGGAGAATCCTGAGGGTAGTGGGTTTTGATGGGAGAAACCTGGGCTCATAGGGGGTAGCATGGTATCGAAGGGGGATCCTGGGGATACCCCTTGTTCAGGTTTCAGCAATCAAGCCTTAAATCTGAAACAATTAAGTCGTAGCTCTTTGTAGTGTTGGATTGAGGCACCCCGGCTTCACAAAAACGTTTTTACTCCATTTTCTGTGGGTTTAAGGTACCCACAATTGTAGAGACTTCTTAGTAAAGGTCAGCTAGATCAGATATTGTTACGGGGGTTATGAGATAGCAGTTTTTTTTTATTTATGGGACAGAACTTCACCCTGAATGTTTCATGTGGGAGCCACTCAATAGAGCTGCATGTTGGGAAAACGCTAAGATAAAGGTAAATGGGTAATTAGGTGAACATTGCAAAGATTAAAAACTTGATAGCCTGAAAACGATAGTCATAGTTATCACAAGTAGCTGTAACTCCAGAGACAATAGTTATAATGCATGATATTATTTCTGCACACATATCTGCTATCCTGTATTTAAAATCCACATACCATTAATTTCAGCCACATACTAACACATAACCTATCCAAAATAACGTCTTTCTTCCAATCATAGTAAAACCAGTGTATTATATTAAAGTATATTTGTCTCTGATCGTGAGTCTTGGCAAGTTGTAATCTCCAGTTTGAAAGAATGTAACTGAAAGGTACATATGATAGTGTGTCCATGTGGTGTCTGTGTCTATGTGAAGCATCATTACAAGATATAAATATTTTGATTTTAGCGTGAACTGGATCCCCAAATAAGCTCACCAGAACACTAGAAAAAATCCAAGACTCTATTTTGAATTTATGTAGCAACAAACTAAAGAAAACTTTATTAATAAAAAAACAAAAGTGAAATTAAAAAAAAAATATATATATAAGTATTTGCATATCTTACATTACAGTCACCTGATGAATCCGTTCTAACTGTCACAGGGAAATGCACGTCGGGCAGGGTAAGCAGGCTGATGGGGCAAGCTCTTCCCTTATTATACATATATAATTTTGTCTTTAGATAAATGGGATAACTGACCCGATGGGGAACTTTAGAAATATGATATACTTTACCAATATATAGTGGGGATTGGGAGCAGTATTTATATTTCTGCTTATCAAACTTGGGTTCTCTTTTTTTTTAATCTCTGTGTGCTGAATCTTATGGAAAAATAGGCCTTGATAAATGCATGATTATTGCGGGATAAACAGAGACTCATTCATTAAATAATTACAAGCAGCATCAGTCAGTTACCAGTTTTATCAACTAAACTGGTCCTGTCTCAATATATTATTATATGTATATATTTATATTTTGATAGAATTTCCTCCCATCTTAATAAGAATGGGATTTTTCATATGAAGGGGTCAGTAGCTTGTACCCTTTTCATCAGCCTGTAATGTAAGATATGTAAATACTTATATATATATATATATCTTTTACATTTCTCTTTTGGTTTTTTATTAATAAAGTTTTCTTTAGTTTGTTGCTACATAAATTCAAAATAGAGTCTTGGATTTTTTCTAGTGTTCTGGTGAGCTTATTTAGGGATCCAGTTCACGCTAAAATCTAAATATTTATATAGATTTACTCTATTTCATTTAGGGATTCTTTTGGCTATTATTTATTATCATTACAAGTTAAGTTATTCATTTGTCTGAATGTATACTGCATATAATGTGATATGACCCTAATTTACAAAGCCCTCAACAACACTGCACCCCTTTATATCTCTGCTCTTATCTCCAAATATTCCCCCACCATCCCTCTTCGCTCTGCTAATGATCTGCTTCTTTTCTCCTCCCTCATCACCTCCTCTCACTCCTGTCAAAATCTCACTAAAAACACACCTGTTTAAAGAAGCCTATCACCTGACGCCTTAACATGCACACTGCATTTTTCACCATCCTGTACCACACCCAAAACCATTATATTGTAAGTCTGCGTGTTTTCAATCTTGGGGAAAGCACTATGGACACTGGGTTCTAAGATCAAAGACAGGGCTACGGAATATGTTGGCACGCTATAAATAAACAAAAATAATAATAATCAATGTGAAATTATATTGTGATATGCAATGATCAGTCGTTTAAAATCCATGGTTAGACTAAGAAATTAAAACAAAAAAAGAGTGAGAAGTGAACACCTGTGAAATGGCAGTCCCTAAATAGGGTCTAAGTTTTTCCTTATTAGAGGAGAAATCTCCTGTAGCATATCAGACTGTACTCACGCCTAAGTAAGAGGCAGAAATTAAATGCCAGGCAAATCTCTGCAGGGGAGAAACAGAAAATCTCCAGATGGAGTTTCAGTAACTTATTTCAGGTTACGGTACATAGTATTTCCCATTTTAATACCAGCTTTTTGAAGGACAGCAATACATATAATTCAGGATAATCAATGAGTGCTATTAATGGATACTTATTTTTTAACCCCGATAATCTTATTTCAGTCTTGTCTTCTTGCCTTCACAGTTGTAATGTTGTTGTTCATATTTAGAGGTAACATTTAACTTTCAACTGCAATATTTCAACTGTTATAGCAGACATGTTTTTCAACCCCCATGCAGTGCAGAAATTACAACTTTATGTACAGAAGCCAGGAGTGCCAGGAAATAATTTAGTCAGTTTAAATATAGATTGAATCCAAATTATTTCATGTTTAATCAAAGACATAATCATGCTCCTCTCATATTACTCCTGCTTACGATAAATACAAATCTCCTTAGAGGACTAATTCTGTATTCGATATTTAATGTACGAAGAAGACTAAAAAATAAAATATTCTCCTAAAACAAAACATATTTTTGTAAATTGTTTCTATTATAATTGATGGTATCCCACAACTTCTTTACCTTCCACAGCTGAGCATCTCATTTTGGTTATTACATTTATATTTTCTTAATTTATCACAGCAAAAAGTAGTAATGTTTGCAAACATTTTTGGAATAAAACATTGAAAAACAAAGTATGTTAGCTGGTCTCTCAATCTTTTATACATTAGTTATGCACATATGCAATTTAATGTACTTCAATGACACACATAATGTTTTGTTTGTAACAAACGATGCACCATTTTCACTGAATGAATAATGTTTAGTATTTTCATATATTTATCTGATTACAAGTTATTATTTATTCTTTATGCTTAATAATCTTTGTTGTTAGATTTAATTTGTCTTGATTTCCTGATAAATAAGGTATAATCTACTAATTAAATATATTGATTTTAATGCACAAAGATATAAATAACATCAAAATCAAATATCCTGCATGTCATCTCTACCCATGAATGATGAAATTGTCTGCTTTCACATAAGGCAAATAGAAAAATTAATAACTACAGTGTTTGTGATGCCCTTGATAATTTTGCTGAAAAATATCTGTAGTAACTAAAGAAAGAAGTGCGATTCCCCAATGATAGTAATTAAAGCTTTGTTTTCATAATATTTTAAGCTTTCCACTTACGTTTCTAGATATGTTTGTAATTTAATATAATCCTATTACTCTACGATTTAAACTTTTGTATGTGATAGGTAGCTCGTCTTCTTCTGATTTTGAGTTACTGCAATTCTTCTCTGTATGTTGAGATTGTGCTATTGACCTTTAATGAATCTCTGGTTATCTTCTACCACCACAAACCACTTATTTTTATTAACATCAACAGGTAATTTTGTAACAGTTGTCTTCCTAACTTTCCTTTCTCAAATAAAAAGGACACACTTAATTTTTACAAATCAAATCTCTTTTTCCAGATTAACAGAATGTGGCTGTCTCTGCTAGTTTATCCAAGGATCAATGCAATCTTTTTTGATAGCTGATATTCCTCATAAACCAGGGCCTATGACAGATGGCATATTAGCAACAAACTGCATGTTTTAGTTCATATCTAGTTCAGTGGAGATGATACCTTCTAATGAGTAGGATGAGATTGCAAACTCTCAAGGTTACAGGCCCTTTTTCATAGCAAGTTATTTGGTTTTCTTACTTTGAAGAAGGAACTATTACCTTAAAATGCATTATCTCTACTAAAATGGTTTCCTGACGTTCTAAGGCTAACATGATACTACTCTTTAACTAGTATATTTAGTCACCTTTTACACTGATATATATATTTTTTAAGACTGAGAATCCCTGTAAGGTTGCTTATTAAAGCACCACAAAAGTATCCCATATGTGCTCTGCAACTTTAGATAGATGGTGAAAAGGCATATGAATACAGTGTAATCAGTGAAACCTCAGAGAACAAACAGTCTGCAACCATTGTTGGAGGAACACAAGCTGGTGGCGGCAGCGTTATGGTCTGGGAAATGTTTTCTTGTCATTGTCTGGGTCCACTCATGCCTCTGGAAGGCTTCTGGAAGGCATTCTAAACCATTTGGGTTATCTATCCATCTTTTCAGATCCATACATGTTGGCTGTCTTCCCTGAAGCGTATGGGATCTTCCAGGAGGACAAAATGTCATAATTTTCCAGAATATTCTTGAAGTGTTTGGAGAAGAACAATAAAGACTTCCAAGTAATTCCCTGGCCCCGGACTTTAAACCCATCGAGCCCCTGTGAGACCACCATATTCGCCGCATGGATCCTCCACCACGCACTCCTTCAGCACCTTAGTGATTTACTACCATGCCTTCTAGCTGCTGTCTGTGCCGTACATGGCAGTGATGTCATAATAATGTTACCCAACTGTGTTTTTAATATTATATGTAAGTAGTTACATATTATGTGTAAGTAGTTGCATAAATAACTCACTCTTTCTCTCTTACTCCTTTTCCTCTCTGGGTCACTCTGCCTCTCTCTCCATTTCTGAGTTTTTCTGTGTGTCTGACTCTCTCTTACTCTCTTTGTCTCTCTCTATGTTTCTATCTGTATCTCTTTCTGTCTCTTTGTGATTCACCTCCTGTTTTTCTTTATCTTTATCTCATTATATTTCTGTCTCTTTCCTTCTCTGTGTTTCTCTGTCTGAGAGACAAAGAGATAACATATATAATTATATGATTGCTTTTATTACTGCTTTCAATGCACTTTTGATGCCTCTAACTCTGGTGCACTCTATTATATGCATAGTGCATATTGAACTGAAAAGCTTTACAAGTTCCTTTTGATCATGACTTTTAGTTCTGGTTGACTTGAAGTTGAATGTACATAAGCTCATAATTCTCTGTCTTAAGCAGTCATGTACAATGGATTTCCAAACCTGTTAAGCTTATGGGTGTAAATAGAACACATACTGCTCCCCATGGCATTGAAAAATGTAGTTTAGTTGACTTGTAAATACTAATACTAGAGTACTAGTTTTATCAACTACCTCAGATAATGCAATGTCTGAAAGTTTCATTTGGACTTTTCCACAGTTCAAGGAAAGATGCGCTAGTAACTTGGGATTAAGAGAGGTAACTGCTTAGATCATATAAGCAGGTCTCACATGGAGAGCAGGAGGGTTCCTGTGATCAAAGTCTATTTTGTGGCCAAATGCTGTCAACAAATTATACTTTGTAATTGAACGTGTTTACCCAGTGAGCAAAACAGGCACACCACAGAGGGGATACTCCAGGCTGCAAACACTAGGGAGTTAAGGCGTGGCGTAATACTGGAGAATATATTTTAAACAAGGGAATATTTTAAGTACTACTATAGAAAACGTATTTGTTGTGAAAAAACAATACATGTGTACCGTTAATTGTGAAAAAAAATAATAATTAAACCTTTCTTAACATGGATGTTCATATCTAGGCTTTTCCATTTTGCTGACAAGGATCCATGTATTTTTACTCCATCCAGTGTCACATGGCGAGGCTGGTATGTAAATTGGGTGGAAGTGTGCTTCACAGACCCCGGTGCACTGTGTCTTTACAGCTTGTTTTGGGTACACAAATAAAACCTAAGAAAAAACTTATTTTAGATTGAGTTTACATATGCAAAGAAGATTCAGTTACTCTGCAGAGTCAATGTGCCAAATTATCATCACAGAAACCATCAGTTAAAAATAATAATAATATATATATATATATATATATATACAGTGCCTTGCAAAAGTATTCACCCCCTTGACTTTTTACCTATTTTGTTACATTACAGCCTTAAATTCAATGTTTTGTTAATCTGAATTGTATGTGATGGATCAGAACACAATAGTTTAAGTTGGTGAGGTTAAATGAGAAAAATATATACCGTATATACTCGAGTATAAGCCGAGTTTTTCAACCCTTTTTTTAAGGCTAAAAAGGGCCCCCTCGGCTTATACTCAAGTCACTTTCCCCCGTCTCTCTAACCCCCCTGTGTCTCTCTAACCCCCGTCTCTCTAACCCCCCCGTGTCTCTCTAACCCCTGTGTCTCTCTACCCCCCCCGTGTCTCTTTCCCTCCCCCCTCCTCATCCTTAACCCCCCTCCTCACTTTCTCTCCTCTAAATACCTCCCCCTCACTTACCTGCTTCTTCTCCGGCCTCTGCTCCTTCCGTTTTGACCCCCAGCGCCATTAGCATATACCGGGGGTTGAATAGTTATGCACATTGACTTTTTCTGTTATTTTGTCCTATGTCCAAGGGGGGTGAATACTTTTGCAAGGCACTGTATATATATTTATATATATCTATAACAAAAAAAAACACCTATATATAGTATATAGTGACACATTTTATCTTATTTTATTGGAAGTGAAAATCAGCAGTAGGATCTGATATGGCACCTTCTTATGCTGGCCTTTATATGGTTTATTTCAACAAAAAATATTTAAACAACATGCTACCATGTGGTGGTTCTATACTGATGATGTGTTTAAGTTCTGTCAATGTTATTATAATAGCCTCCCCAAATTTAAAGAAAAATTGGATAATGCCACAGGGCACCTTAAGTTTTCCATTACTTGTAGATAACCATGTTATTATTTTCTAGATAGAGTAATTTACTTGGAGAATGGACAATTCAGGACTGATATTTATATGAAGGATACAAATTCAAATACTATTTTTGTTATGCTAGCTGGCATCCTTGGGAGACTTTTGAATAAATACCACATTCTTAATTCGTTAGGGTAAAGAGATTGGTGAATAATCCTACTAGATCTGATATACAGTACATATCAGAAATGAATAACACATTTATGGAATGTCGCTATCTTTGTAGTTTAATAGAGGAAGAACTTGTAAAAACAGAAGGATTTTCTGAGAAAAAATGACAGAAAGGGATGTAGAGTTATTATTGTTGGTACTTACAATATTAACAGCAAAGCTGTCATTGGTATTTTCCAAAAGCATTTGAATATTCTAAGGAAAGTTATTACAATGTTGTAATCATTTGAATAGTATTATCCGAGAATATGCTGTCACTCATATTGTGCTGAGAGATTTAAAATTAAGTCCCATTTTACATGTCAGGAAGAATTTGCGGTATATCTTCTTAAGTGCCCTTGTGGATTTATTTATGTAAGAACAATACAAAATGCACAATCTTCAATTAGAAGGGCTTTTTTGGATTTATCAGTACCAGCACAGTATAAAGAAAACAGTCATAAAGCCTAATTTAATTGAACAAGCCCGCAGTTACAGGGCCGAGGTCTAAAACAGTAAACCATGAACCCATACGTAGCATTTTAGGGTATGATCATGATCAATTAAGAAAGCCCATAAGGTACAATTTAGAAAGAGCCAATAGTAAAACATGTTTTTTAAATGTCAATCAATTAGCGTTTAGAAGTCGGATATGCGATCAGGCTCACAATCCAGCAATGTAAAAACCAATAGAAATGAATGGCCAAAATCCATAAAGTACATGTGGGTGGCCTGATATGTATTAACTCCTTGATTCCTGAAATTGATATAACACGAAAATTAAACATAAAAAAAAAGCTAATTTGCGAGCTTGAGACTATTGTGCAATCACATATATAGTTGTGAGCGTACGAGTTGTTGCTAACGCTGCGGGCTCGGGCCGCGGGCTCGCTACGCGAGTCGCGGCCCTCGCGTAGCGAGGGCCGCGGCTCGCGCAGCGAGCCGAGGCCCTCGCGAAGCGAGGGCACTGCCCGAGGGTCTCAGTTGCTGGCATGGAGCGCCGAAGGCGCTCCATGCCAGCAACTGAGGACCCTCGCGAAGCGAGGGCCTCAGTTGCTGGCATGGAGCGCCGTAGGCGCTCCATGCCAGCACCTGAGGACCTCGCAAAGCGAGGGCCGCAGTTGCTGGCATGGAGCGCCGAAGGCGCTCCTTGCCAGCAACTGCGACCCTCGCAAACTTCACGTCGCAACCCAAACAGTACGACACACACATTACGACACTCGCAAACAACATACGACACACGTTCACACACATTACGGACTCGCAACACTCGGACGCAACTCGCGAACATTACAAAATGTCAAACACAATACATACACACCCCACATACATAAAAAACTTACCTACACCAAGAGGGAGCACCCAGCACCTCAAAAATACAACTTACACCTCGATTTTACTTCAAATAAAACAGTTTTGAGACTAAAAAAAAAACGAAGCGAGAGAAAAAATGGCCGCCGAACAAAACGAAAACGAGGCTACACCACTCTAAACTCGCAAAACACCACAAGAAACTCGCAAAACACCACAAAACACCTACGGATATTCCGATACAAACGTATAACACACATTACTCGCCATTTCTCGCCAATGCGGAAGTACACGACTACGCTAACGGTTTGGTCTCGCGCACGCACAGTGTTACACTGCACACATTCAGCACGCTTACACAGCAGATCCACACCACTAATGCTGCAGCAACATCAAAACACATTCACAGCTCTTCCACACAATGCTTTAAAATAGGTCAAGTATATTCATTTATTAATGTATTATATATTTCATTATTACACACTAAACAGCATTAGCTACCTTACAATTTCATTGCCGTCATTTTTTGACGGGCAATTCGCTAGTTAATTATATTGTCTTTCATCGCTTTCCCTGTATTTTAAGGTCCAGTATTGTGTTTTTATTTGTAGTGTTACGAACAAGTGTTTAACCCCCTTTTGAGTCCTCATTAGAACTGCCATTACCAGTTTGAAGGTAATTGCGGGCTTGTGGAATTGTTGCAATTAAATCTCGATTTGAGATTTTAGCGATTATAACATTTGCAGACTTGATAGATCAAAACCTTAGATAGGTCAGAGTGCTGGTTTTTACAACCTAGAGGAATTTTCAGCCTGTAGCTCGAAAATAGATTGTGGGTAGCTGGAGGAGGTAATTAAATATCAATAACTTTTGTGGGCGACATTACGGGCTTAAATAATTTTGACAATTTAATCGGGCCTACAGTATTCTAAGTCTGATCAATAAAAGTTAATTTTTAATTCTTATTAATTACTCATCCTGCCTTTTGTAAGTGCTTTATAAATATGGTTCTCTCCTTTTTTGTTTTTTGTCTAATAGTAATTCAATATATTTTAGCCTTATAAACACCGGCACATATTTCAGAGTGCTAATAGGTTAAGGGGTGTTAGGTTAAATAGTGTCAATCAATTAAAGTTTCAGATTAATAGAGGTGGTGAGATAACTAAGTATTTAAAACAAAACCATCAAAGAGAGACATGAATGGTCCTATATAGGAAATAAGATTGTTTACTCATTATCTATTCTAACTTTGGCTCAATGTAAAAAGAAATGTAAAAAATTAATTGTGAATGTACTGGTAATGATTCACTATTGTAATTGTGGGTTACAATTATTGTGTAAATGTTTGCACTATGGACACCTATATAGGATTTATGATTGGTTCATTTGATGGCTTTTATCTGTTGTAACCCTATAAAGTAAGTTCCCACTTGATTGTAATTTAGGCTTAAAAAAGGGTTATTTAGACTTGAAAAAGGGTATTGACCTCAAACATAGCCTTTTTGCCTCTGGTACACTTCCAAGAAGTAAGATTAAAAAAATGGCACTATATTGCTGCAGTGCTTTTTGCTATATATTTTGTCTGACAGGACATTTACCATTTTGCAGTGCTTTGTTGAAATTGTCTGTGCTTCTATATAAATATATATATGTGGCCGGGTAAAAAATGCTATCAGGTATTTGTAGGAGGGGCCCTCTTCCAATGGTCGAACAATCGGCGTAGCGACAAGGACCATGACCCTCCGGCTATGGAATGCCCTATCGGACAAGTGGAATAACATGGTGAGGGGTAGCCGAAAAATGCTGGGTGCTACTGGACATCCGGCCTGCTCAGAGGGCCAGATGAGTCCTTGCGTGAAAGCAAGGACTGCTAATATGCCCGGGAACAGCAGACGTAGTGGATGAGGTCACTAGTGAGCTGAAGGTGGGTCTCAGAGAGGAGTGACAAACTAATGGTAACCCCGGGATCAGCAGCAACTGTGGAGGAGGCTACTGGAGGGAAAGCGTTACGTGAAAAAGACATTAGCGGCAGGGCTAGTGTAGGACGTAGGAGAAAGAGCAGTCGTGCCTAGCGCAGGGTGATATGGGGCTTGCTAGTATGATGAAGCCTGGTGAAGGCAAGTGCGACTTTGAAAGCGTGATTGAGATGGAGCCTAGCGAAGGCTGATGTGGCTTGCGAATGTGGCTGAGCCTAGTGAATGGGACTATGAAAGATTGATTGAGGCGGTGCCTAGCGAAGGCAAATGAAGGATTTATGAAGGTATTGGAAGTGGTGCCCTGAGAGGGCCGAGTAGAGAGTGTGAGGAGGGTAGACGTTTATTATTATTATCATTATTATAGTTTATTTATAACGCGCCGACATATTCCGTAGCGCTGTACATAAATTAGGTTCAGACAATGAAAAATATAGATTAACATTTAGCAAAGGAAGGACGGCCCTATCTTTGAGCTAGGAATCCAATGTCCATGGTGAATTCCCAAAGTATTCCCAACTCGCAGACTTACAATCAAAGGGATAATGAGTGGCAAAAGAGGGAAAGAGAGGTGATAAGTGTGTTAGGGTGGAAGGTGATAACCTTCTTTAAAGAGATGCATTTTAAGTGAGGTTTTAAATGTTTTGAGGCAAGAGGATAAGTTTAGGACGTTTAGTCGATCTGGGCCAGAAACCACATGAATAAGGCGTAGGGAAGCCGAAGTGCTACCTTGGATGTGGACAAGGGAATAGACAAGTAGATTCAGGCCCAGATCTATAGTAGGAAAGTGTAAGAAAGTCAGGATAACTTACCTCGAGATAAACCATCGCTCTCCAGCAATGAGAGTGTCCTCTCGGGCAAGAAAATGAGACAGAAACTGCACGGCATGAGGCTCTGCATAGTATTTAGGAGACAGAAGTGATGCCTGGAGAAGGCCAAGAGGAGAGCGTAAGTAGGGTAGAAATTTAGTAGATCTGGGCCAAGGAAGTCAGGATAACTTACTTCGAGAGGAACCAATGCTCTCCAGCAATGAGATTGCCCTTTCGGGCAAGCAAAGTGGTTATGAGTAGACAGGCACAGATGCTGAAGGCAGGAAATGTAGAAGCTGCAAGGCAAAGCAGTAACGAGGAGATATGCACAGATACTGAAATGAGAGAGCTGAAAATGGTGGAGAGAAGCAAATAAACAATGAACAAGTAAAAATGTAGTGCTGCATGGGAGCTGTTCATTGTTTTGGTTTGTTTTATTCTTTCTTATGACACTGGCTAAAGATAGTACAATTTGAGAACATATTGTAGCCCCCTGCATAGTTGTATTCTGCCAAAAACAAGGCAGCAAATATAGAGGAGAATGCGAGTTTTAAACACTGGTGTCTCATGTCGTATGTGTTTGTCCGCAAATGCGGTCCCTTGCAAAGCATTTGCGGAGGTGCAGGCTCAAAGGCGCCTTTCACGCGGTTACAAACAACCACACGCAAGACTTACTTAAAAAAAAAAAAAACATTACGCCTCACACGCGATTACCAACACCCACACGCACGACTTAGAAAAAAAACACATTAAGACTTCAGAACCGACCTTAACGTCATAAACTCTCACACATTACGACTAAGGAAAAATACGACCTTAACGGCTGAACTGGGCGCAACGGAAAACAGTCAAAACATAAAAAATACACGCAAAAAACACATAAAAAACTTACCCACAGCAAGGGGGGGGCCTCCAGGACCTCTGCAAGTGAAGTTACAACTCCATTTAAGTCTAAATTAACGAGTTAGACACACGAAAATCTCCTAAGCGAGAGAAAAAATGGCCGCCAAAAAAAACGAAAACAAGGCTACAGGACCCGAAACACGCAAAACAGAGCCCAACACGTAGGACTTACACGAGGTAGTACAACAGAGTATCTCAAAATCATTCCGATACGCGTAACACACATACAGTAAAGCCGCCATTTTAAGACAATCTACACAATCACGTATCTGAAATGGCGGATTTCCAGCCTAAAATAACGGCTTTGCCTTGCGCACAAAGCCTATATATAGGGCACAATTGCCACAGAGCTCACACTTTCTCCTCAGGTGATGACAGTCTGACTGGACGTTTTCTGCTGCCGGAAAATCCAAAGAGATTGTTAGCTCTTCAGGATATTGATTGCTGGATATTTCTTATTAATAGGTAAAGTATATTAATTAATTTATTAGTAATTAATAAAAAAATAAAAAAACAAAGAAAAAAAATACATTACTGCATTTTGCAATATCTGTACTTTAGCACGGTATTAATCATTAACCATTTGAAATATGTTTATTTATTGATTAATTAATTTTTAATGAACATTAATTTTATTAATTACTAATTATTATTTTTAAAAAAAATTATATACATTTCTGCATTTTGAAATACCTGTACTTTACCACAGTATTAATCATTAACCATTTGAAATATGTTTATTCATTGATTAATTAATTTTTAATGGACATTAATTTTATTAATTAATTACTAATTATTAAAAAAAAAAATTGTTTATAACAAAAACAAAAATGTCACTGGAATTAGATTTTGACATTGATGCTCAACTATTAATGTTCATTTTTTATTTTATTCATCATTATGATTATTAATAATGTTAATTAATTAATAATTAGTCATAATAACACATTTAGTACAAGAAAAAAAATGTATAGTTGCTTTACATTTTGTGCTTGCTACTCAACTATTAATGTTCATTGATCATTCATACAAGAAATTTAAAGTAAAAAAATTATAAAAATATATCTCACTTTTGCACTGAATTTAGATATTACTGTTGTTGATGATTCTTTAAGCTCATTGTATTAAAGGTATAGGATCCTCAAACCGTTTACATATTTATATCACTTACTTACATTTTACAGTGCATTGAATTCTATTTTGCAGCTATGCTAATTAAAACATAGCAAACTTTAACAAGCCCTTTTATTCAATTTATTTTCTCACAGTTTGATTATCTGCCCACGTGACTACACAGAGGGCTGTTTGCAGCATTTTATCTGCAATTACATCACCTTCACAGGTATATCATTTTAAAATATTTATATTTAAAGTAAAAAAATCATAAAAATATATCTCCCTTTTGCACTGAATTTAAATATTACTGTTGTTGATTCTTTAAGCTCATTGTATTAAAGGTATAGGATCCTCAAACCGTTTACATATTTATATCACTTTCTTACATTTTACAGTGCATTGAATTCTACTTTGCAGCTATGTTAATTAAAACATAGCAAACATTAACAAGCCCTTTTTTCTATTTCTTTTCTCACAGTTTGATTATCTGCCAACGTGACTATACAGAGGGCTGTTTGCAGCATTTTATCTGCGATCACATCACCTTCACAGGAATATCATTTTAAAATATTTATATTTACTTTATTGCATGCATGTATAAATAGGACAACAAGTACTTTAAGTAATATCAATGATTCATGCATTTATGGAAAAAAAAATAACATGATTTGTACTTTTCACAGATTTGTGACATCGCCACCTGTCACATCGCCAAGTCTCCTCTGCAACAATTAACCTTACAGAATATTAAATTGACAGGTAAATGATTTTGTGATGACATTTGTTAACACAATATAATATGAACTATTGATTTGCGTTGAGTAATGTATTTCATACATTCATTCAATAAAAAAAATGATTATGATTTTAACATCTTTTTACAGATTGCTCATGTCTACATCTGCTTCAAAACAGGAGCATTTTCAATTAGAGAACAGATGATTTACAGGTATATCAGAAGGAAAAAAATATATATAAAAAAAGATTTTTTGTGTATTCCTGTATTCATTCATTCATCATTATGTTACTGCTCATTGACAGGGATAGCTAACTTAGAAGTAGGTAAATATTTTATTTCATGTATTATATTAGGTCAATTGCTCTTTTGTGTAGCTCTTCTTTAGGAACATGATAACTGTTTCTGTTTTTCCATTCATGATATAGACACACCTACAGAGAGACACCCAGAGACACAGACACCCAGAGACACAGACACCCACCTGAATGCAGAGACACAGACACGCAGAGACACAGACATGCAGAGACACAGACACGAAGAGACACAGACACCCACCTGCACGCAGAGACACACACACACGCAGAGACACAGACACGCAGAGACACAGACACGCAGAGACACAGACACCCACCTGCAAACAACCCAAGAAATAGAATCCTATACAGACACACAAGCACACAGACACCCACCTGCAAACAACCAGAGAAATAGAATCCTATACACACACACCAAGACACACAGACACAGAAATACAGAAGCCCACACAGACACCCAGGGAGATACACAGACATACAAACACACACAGAGAGATACACAGACATAGAAACACACACCAAGAGAGATACACAGACCCACAGACATACAAACAAACACCCAGAAAGATACACATCCAGACATACAGGGAGAAACCCAGAGAGATACACAGACCCACAGACATACAAACACACACACAGAGAGATACACAGAGATACAAACACACACCCAGAGAGATACACAGACAAATGAACCTGTCTCAAATGAACCTATTTTGCCTGCTGATACCAATGTTGATAGAGATGACACCAATGTAGATGTACAAAGTTAAAATTTAATTTATATTGATGAAGGTCATGATAGTCCTTTCTTTAGAGCACTAACAGTAGACACTCATTATTGTGGATTAATGAATGTGGTTTGTCAGTTTTGTGGGGCTTAACATTTTCCGAAAGAACGACCAACTGATGGAGAGTTTATTAGTTGCTGTCAGAAAGGAAAGGTAAGACTTCCAGAAAGACAGACATTCCCAGAATTTTTAAAAAGTATCATGAGTGATCCTACATTTCCCAATTACACCAATTTTAAGAAAAATATTTGCTCTTATAACAGTGCAATTTAATTTGCTTCAATGGGTGCAACATTAGCCGAAAATGTACCAGGATATGGTCCTTATTGTTTTAAAGTCCAAGGACAAATATACCACCGGACTTCACATTTACACCCAGAAACAGGAGAGCAAAGGAAATTTGCACAGTTATATGTTCTCGATACAATGGAAGCTGTCGAACAACGAATGCTGCTTCCTGAAAATAGACAATGCTTACCCATAGTCTTTGAACAGCTTGATAACATTATGACAAACAACCCTTATAGTCAAGCATACAAAAAATTAGCAGAGGTTGAAAAAGAACAACTGGCACATGCGGAAAGACATCAATTGCCAATGCCAAGAGTTAATATGGTTCTCAAAAGGGATCGCCATACTGATCAAAGAGGCTATAATTTACCAACAGCAAATAAGGTTGCCATGGTATTTGAAAATGATGATGGGGAACCACCATTTAAGCGGGATATTAGAATATATCCACGCAATCAAGAACAACCTTTTATAAACATCAATATTTTAAGCAGTAATTTGGATCCTATGACATATCCCATTTTCTTTCCAAATGGGGAGCCAGGTTGGCAACCAAAATTGCAGTTGCAAAGTTATCCAAATAGTAAACTTCGTATTAGAAACAATATCTCAATGATGAAATATAAAAGGGGAACAAACTGCTGTCCGGGATCATTATAATCCTATTTTATGTGGGGGTAAACTCACACAACAATGGATTATTGATTCTTATCTACTAGTCGAAGCAAATAATCTAAATTTTGTCAAATTCCAAAAAAACAAGCGTTGAGTTGAACAATATTGTAGATTGATGGATTATGTCGCTGAATTGGCTGCAAACAGAGACATTCCTGCTGGACGAGCAATGATTTTGCCATCCTCTTTCCAAGGATCTCCTCGCAACATGCGAAAAAGATACAATGATGCCATGGCTATTGTCAATAAATTTGGCAAACCAGATTTATTTATTACATTTACATGTAATCCACAATGGCCAGAGATCAAAAACATTTTTATGCTTGGACAAACTACTTCTGACCGACCAGATTTGGTTGCAAGAGTATTCAAAATCAAACTTAATTCCTTAATTTATGATATCACTAAAGCAGACTTATTTGGAAAATGTGTGGTTTTTGTTTATACTATTGAATTTCAAAAAAGAGGCCTGCCACATGCACATATACTTTTAAATTTTGCAAGAAAAATATAAATTAAATACAGCAGATAGAGTGGATTTAGTGATTAGTGCTGAACTGCCACATCCAGAAAAGCATTCAAGACTTTATGAGATTGTAACTCATAGAATGATACATGGCCCATGTGGAGAGAGCAATCCAAACTCACCATGTATGGAAAAAAAGAAATGCATAAAAGAGTTTCCAAAACAATTTCAAATGCAGACCTATGTTAATTGTGATGGATACCCTTTGTATAAAAGAAGAGAAGGACAAACAGCTATTATCCATGGCCAAAAGGTCGATAATAGATATGTGGTTCCATACAATCCACATTTGCTGATTAAGTACAATGCACATATCAATGTGGAAGCTTGCACTTCCATCAAATCCATAAAATATGTGTATAAGTATATATATAAAGGATATGATGCAGCAACTGTTGTTGTGCAAGGTGCAGACAATGAAAAAGACAACCCCATTTTACATGACTAACTTTCTTCTTATTTAGATGCTCGCTATGTAAGTGCTCCTGAAGCAATGTGTCATCTTCTGAAATTTGAGATGCATGATCGGTCACATGCTGTGTATCGATTAGCTGTCCATCTGCCACAAAGTCAATTTGTTTGCTTCATGGCCGGCAATGAAACAAAAGCTTTAGCACAAAGTGAACATAGAGTAACAATGCTTACTGCTTGGTTTCAATTAAATTGTCAGGACACTGAGGCCAGACAATTTTTATACATTGACATTCCAAATCACTATGTATTCGTAAATGGTGAATGGAGACAACGAAAGAAACATAATTATAAAATTATCCCAAGAATATATACCGTCAGTCCATGAGACATTGACCATTTCAGTTTAAGATTACTCCTTTTACATGTTCCCGGAGCACAAAGTTATGAACATTTACGCACAGTCAATGACATAGTTTATGACACTTTCCAGTTAGCTGCAAGTCATCAAAACTTTCTGGCAGATGATACAGAATGGGAGAGATGTCTCGAGGAAGCAGCACTATGTCAAATGCCAAAGCAAATAAGAGAACAATTTGTTTTTATTTGTATATTTTGCAATGTACCAGATGCCTTAACTTTGTGGGAAAAATTTAAATTACATATGTGTGAAGATTTCTTGCAACGTTATAATGAGACCATTGCACAATTTAAAGCATTAATAGAAATACAGGAAATCTTTATTTGTCATGGATTAAATTGTGCCAACTTTAATCTGCCTGATCCAGGATTTATAGATGAAATTAACTTTGATGAGTATGACACTGACATTGAATAAAAAAAAAAAATGATACTTTAAATGTATTGCAATTTTTTTAATTTTTTTTTATTTTATTTTAACAAATATATTACATCACCAGAAAAAGAATAATAAACATACAGTACACAAAAACAAACATAGAGATAACAAACAAAACATTGTACCAATGATATACTATAAAAGTAGAATGGTTTTATAGATTATATAATACAATGAAATGGTACAATGTACATCCATATTGGCATTCGCTCAGATTCGAGGCAGATAACATGTTTAAACACATGGGCCAATGAGGAGAATTAGGTCCGAATGGAGTTACACCTGAGAAATAGTAAGGTAAAATGGCTAAAATGTACTATGTTTGATGTAGTTGTCCTATTTAGACCAATTTATCATATTTCTATTTTTTGCATTAGCCAAACTATAAGCGTTGAGAGATAGGTCTCTGTTATAACAAATAGTGTTGATTAACTCTCTAATTGTAGGGATATCTGGGGTTTTCCGGTATTTTACTAACAACCATTTGGCCCCCAAGAGGACATGCGAAACCAAGTTCCTTTCCACTGGGGAGAGAAACTCCAACCCTCTGTGGAAGATGGCCACTTGAGGGGTACAAGGAATATGTTTATCTAAAACTCTAGCTGGAAGTTGACAAATTTCTAACCACATATCTGAGATCTTTTTACACTTCCACCAGACATGGGAGTCATCTCCTAGAAAACTGCACTGTTTCCAGCAAAAGGCGTCCCCTTTTGTATTAAATTTTGACATTCTAACCGCGGTTAAATGCCATCTGTGTAAGATTTTAAAAAAGAGTTCCAGATAAGCTGGATTTATGGCGCATTTCTTAATCAACATTATAATATCCCTCCAATTGTCTTCATCAAGAGCCATATTAAGATCTAGTTCCCAGCCTATGATTCCCTTACTTTTAATAAACTGAGTAATCTCGCTTATAATCTTATTTAAGTTTGAAATAATATGATGATTCCTCCTCTTTATAATTAGTTCTTCTATTTTAGTAGATTAATTTATTTCTAGGGTTTTAAATCCCCAAGACATTAAAGCTTGTTTTAAGCTTTCGTAATTTAGCCATGAGAGTTTTTCCAGGTTATATTTTTTCATTAACTCTGAATATGTCAGAAGATTGTTATTGTAATATAATTCTGATACCAAGGAAATGCCTCCTCTATACAAAAGATAACGGTTTACGGAGGGGTCTCTGGAGTAGACCAATTCAATAGGGGTGGCTAAAGATGGATAATGTGTTATTTGCATTCTCTCTTTATACTTATACCAAAATTTTACTAGAAATTTTATATTTTTTGGTAGTTTACCCAGTGAATTCTTATTGTAGTACAGTAGCCATAATAGGTTCTTTATAGAAGAGTCACAAAGAATAGCCTCTTCAAGGGCAAGCCATCTGGGTTTCTCCTGGAGGGTGTTCCAATTTATAAGTTGCGCAAGGATAATTTTATGATATATGTCTTTTATACTAGGGGCATTTAAGCCTCCTTTTTCATATTTCTTACTGACCACTCTATTCATGATTCTACTTTTTTTCCCACCATATATGTATTTATCCAAAATATCCTGGATGGTTTTCAGATAATTATTTGATATTCTATCAGGTATAGATCTTAAGCAATAGGTAATTTTTGGGGCAATACTCATGTTGGTTGCAGCGATTCTCTCCGACCAGGGCAGGTTAAGAGATCTCCAATTACATAGAATAGGTCTAATTTGTTTCATAACATCCTCCAAGTTAGATTTAAGGATATCCTTAACTCCAAATTACATTTTGATGCCCAAATGGACGATATATTCGGATTTCCAATTATACGAGGATAATTTTTCCAATCTATTTTTAACTTCCGGTTTAAAACCTCTCATTAAGGTATTAGATTTTGAATTATTTATCTTATTATTCTGAATTCTTCCAGAATTTCTTGTAATTTTGAGCATGCCTCCTCCGGGTTGGTCATGGTAATGACAATATCGTCTGCGAAACCCATAAATTTTAATTCCTCCTTATTAATAATTACACCCTCTATAGCTTTACACTCTCGAATATAGATAGCTAAAGGTTCTATAAAGAGGATGAACAATAGAGGGGATAGGGGACATCCCTGCCGAGTGCCATTTCCAACTTTTTTCACTCAAAGTCAGGGTTTGCAATATATGCCATAGGATTGGCATACAGGGCCTTAACGGATCTCGAGGCAAAATTGTTAAATCCGAATTTCCTCAGGACCGCCTGAAGAAATTCCCAGTTGACGCTGTCGAATGCCTTTTCGGCATCCAAAGACAGGGCCAATAAAGGTATATCCTGTTCTACCACATAGTTTAAAATATCAATCATTCGTCTAGAATTATCAGATGCTTGGCGACCAGGAATGAATCCTGTTTGGTCTCTATGAATCAACTGATTGATTATAGTTTTCAGTCTATTAGCCAATATTTTGGCGTAGACTTTTATATCTAAATTAATCAGAGATATTGGTCAGTAACCCCCGCCCTGCTCCGGATTTTTACCTTCTTTCAAAATGTTGATTATTTTAGTCTCTGACATCTCAGGGGGGATATGCCCTGTTTGTTTTATTTCGTTAAATAGGTTGCATAAATGACTCTTTAGTTCAGACACAAAAGATTTGTAAAACAGAGAGTCATATCCATCTACCCACAGGTATTTGTTGGATTTGCTGCTATTAATTGTTTCAGTGATTTCCTCGATGGTTATCTCACTGTCTAAATATTCACTATCCTTTTCTGAAACCCTAGGGAACTTGATCTTACATAGGAAGGATTCAATTTCTTCTTTGCCAGGAAGTTTAAACTGCTTATCATTTCCTAGATTGTACAATTCGGAATAATAGTCCTGGAATATCACGCTAATTTGATCGGAGTGTAGATGAATTTTACCCTCTTTATCTCGGATTTTTTAAATCCTATTCTGACTACGTTGCTTCTTTAGTCTGTTAGCAAGATATTTACCGGATTTATTACCGTATAGAAAGTGGGATTGCTGATATCTCCAAAGGAGATTATCAGCTTGTAACTGGAGAATTTTTTTCATTTGATTATGTATCTCCTTAATTTTTCCTCTTAGTTCTTTACTTGAGTTCTTCATATTATCCTGATGTAGCTTTTCTAATTCTATATAAAGGAGATTTAGTGACTTGCCCTGATTTCTCTTATTTTCGGCTGCTCTGGCGATTAGTATCCCTCGGATAAACGACTTGAAGGGGCACCATAATGTCTTTGCTGACTTTACCGAGTCCTTATTTATTTAAAAAAATTCCTGTATATCTCTTTTGATAGCGGAAACAGATTCATTTTTTTAAGTAGCAATGGGTTGATTTTCCAACTGTTCTTAGGCAACACCTTATTTGTCTCTTCCAAGATAATACTGTTGATAGAATGGTCTGGCCAAGGTGCCAAAATTATTTCAAAATGTTCTATCATTCGCACTGTGCTTGCATCTGCAAACATATTGTCTATACGAGAATAGGATTGTTAGCGATTAGAGAAAAAGGTGAATTATTTTTGGTCTGGATGGAACAGCCTCCAGGAGTCTTGTAGTTCATAGCTCTTAATCAAGCTAGAGAACTCAGAGTCGGCTTTACTGATATGGGTTTCCGACTTGACTTTGTAGGACCTCTGTTTATCCATTAGCACATTAGTTACCAGGTTAAAGTCCCCACAAAACATAATCAATCCCTTTTTAAATTTAAAAATATCTCTTAGTAAATTTTTAAGATATCTATTTTGTTTTTTATTTGGCAAATAGACATTAACCAAGGTTATCAATCTATTGTTTATATGGCCAATCCATATTATATATCTCCCCAAGGGATCTATTTTTTTTAATTCTTCAGCCACCACTAACCTTTTGTTAAAGAAGATCGAGACTCCTTTTGATTTGTTGTTATATGTGGAGTCAATTCTAGTTGGGTAAGATTTATTGGACATATTGGACACTGACTCCCTCTTTAGGTGGGTTTCTTGAAGGCAGAGAATATCCGCCTGAATCTTATTATAATTCAAAAAGGCTATTTTCTTCTTTGTTACTGAGTTCAGACCATTTACATTATGCGAGATGATTTTTAATCCTTTACCCATTGGCAAGGTTTTTAGATTCCTCCCATGTCATAAGTAATAAAATTACCACTTTACATTGCCTTAGATAATTCCAAAATACAATCATCATTCTTTCAACAAAAACATTCATACATATTGAACCTAAGTCAACCAACATCCTGGACTCTGGTTAACAGGGCGATAGCCTGATATAGGGAAATGTCAGGGGTGTCTATCCACCTTTGGTAGGGAGATCTGCAGATAAGCAAAGAAAATAACAAGAAAAGAGAAAGGAGAAGAGAAAGGAAAGGAAAAAAAAAATAGAGGATAGAAGATACCATTGAAGAGATTGCTTGTTAAGTAATGGGTTAAGCAAGCATATATGCCCTTGAAAAACCAATGTAGATGGTTATAAACTTCTAGAAGAATATATTAACCCTTAACACTCCTCCCGTGAGGGGGGGCGGAATACATAACTTCCTTTCCCAGCCCTGCCTTCGTTGCCCACCCCCCCTCCCCCATCTCACCACCTCCCTATCCTCTTTAGGTGCCCTGATATTGTGTTAAGAAAGTATCCCCTTCCAGAGGGTAGTGAGAGTGTAAGACATCTTACTTCTAATGGATGAGCATTAACCTCTAAATGTGAAACTACATATTATATACTAAATTCAGATATGTGCTATAGAAATTATTATGAGGTATTCCCCTTTAAATTGGGGAACCAAAGTGGCTAAGGAGAAAAAAAAAAACTTATATCATATAATCCTATAAGGGAATTCTCAATTATATAGTGAAGGGAAGTGGTGAGAGAGAGAACGGACGGTTTCGGGGAGAAGAAAGGAAAGGCTTAGGAGGCAGGAAACAGAGAAATTACATATGGGAGGAGATCCTTTTTCAGCTTTATACCCTATGAAAATCGTCTTCTAATCTATCTAGTGAACTATCAATATTTCCTAGTAAGTCTAGAAACATTGTCCCCTTCTGTATATGGGTACATTTACACTTTTTAGCTTATCCTTGTATGCCAGGTTAAGTTACTGGCAGACAATATCACTTTTTAAGCCCCTTTAACTTCCTTAACTATATCCATCTGCCATTCTTTCAGCAATTTTAAACCTTCCTGGACTGTTTTAATCCTATACCAATTTAAATCCTTATATACAGAAATACCCATTGGAGAGATCCATTTATACTTAATTTCTCTCTGTCTTAATATCTGGGTTATTTCTGAGAATTCTCTCCTTCTAGCTAGTTTCTGAGCTGATAAATCTGTAAATATTTTGATATGTTCATATTGGGAGGGTAGACCTTTCTTTTCATAGGAGGCCCTTACAATTGTTTCTTTGTATGATCTAGAGTGCAATCTCAGGATAACGTCTCTGGGTAAGGACTTATCTAAGTGTCTAGCTAGAGGCAGCCTATGGATACTGTCAATAGTATTTTCTGATTTTGAAGTATTTGGGACCAATTTCACCAACCACATAAGTTTTCAAATTTTCTCTGGTATCGTCTCCGATATGCCTCTCAAACGCAGATTATTTATCCTACTGCGGTCTTCAATTGAAGTAAATTTTAGCTGCAGGTTCTCTAATTTGTTTTCCAGAGTCGAAGTGTATTTTAGTAAGCTGTTATTATCTGAAATTAATTTGTCACAGACTTTTTCGACCGAGTCCACTCTTTCCTTAACTTCTTTAATGAGTTTTTTATTTTCGGTGATTTTTTTGGTCATGTCTGCCACAAGGCTGGTTTGAAAGTTTTGAAATAGTTCTCTCATTTTTGAACATGTCAGGGTTTCTTCTTCATCAGAAAAGGAGCTCCCCGTGCTCACAGTTTGGGAGGCTTTTTCTGGCGAGCGATTAGCCCTCTCATTAAGGTGAGTTTCTTCCTCAGTATTAGAGGTATTAGCACCTTTGCTCCTGGGAGAAAAAATATTCTTTGTTTTTAAAATTTCAGCTCTTTTGTCTCTTGCTTTCATTTTAGACAGCATCTTTGCGAGTTTGCCTTTAAATGTAGGCCTGCATATATCAGGATAAATTTCCACCAGAAATTTGAGTAAACACATTAACTGAGAATTCACTGGGGAGACTTCAGTTTACCTGGCGTGCCCTCTAGTGTCAAGGCGCAATTTCCAGAACTCAGCTGCAGCACCCTGCCTTTCCCATTAGCAGTTATACTCTACTATGAAACTGACTATTGGCTAATGTTCCCCTTGAAACTGCTTTCCATGGGCATAGCTGTTAGCCTACATAACTAGAAGCGGGAGGGGGCGCTGTGGAGCTGATAGAACTATTGTTGTTTGTAAACCTCCGCCCTTTAATAATTATTTTTAGTTTGGGAAACTTGTTGTCTTATTTATAATATCCAAATTTTAAGATATTGATGGAAGTTTAAGGACTTTAAGATTTGGAAAAGCTTCTGCTTATTTGTCCGTACACCGTTTAGCCTTTCTTTTTTCTCTTTTCTCCCTCTTTTATTTAGTTTGTATGGCCTTTGTCCCATATCATTATGTATTTCGCTCTAGATATGGAGTTGACAATTCACCAATAAAATGAAGACATGAGAGTTATTATTACCTCACTGATGCAGGCCCCAAAGTGTCTCAGGGAGTCTGGAAATTTCTTTATATAAGTATAACATACCTCTTAAATGTCCAGATCGTTTCCTGTGTTCCAATTTCTTCACCTTACCCTCCAGCATCCAGACTTACCGTTCCCAACTATATTCCGGATTCCACTTGGGCAATATGTACAGGAACATCAACTCCCTCCATGTATATTTTATCCCTGAACCAGTGTAAGTGAAGCACCTCCTAGGTCAGGCATTATCCACGAAAGCACCTCCAGCTTCTCCTGCCCTCCCAGGCTGTCTCCAGCTGCCTGTCACCAGCGTCAGTAGGAGCCCACGGACTTCTCCCCAGATCTTAGGCTATCTTGGGGCTTGTAACAGTCACCAGGGAGAGCTCAGGTCATCTGCGTGGTTCTGGAACCAGTCTCCAGTGTGTTTAAAAATGGCGCGTTTTTTCGGAGCTCTATGAGCCTCCCCGCTTCTCTTGACGTCTCCTCCCCCTTCTCCAGGGCCCTGCGCACCACACACTATGTTTCACTCTGTATGGCTAACGCTCCCCCATCATCACGGGCAGCGTTGCCGGGGGTCCAACCCTCAATTATGGAGAGAGTGGCGTCGTTCTGGTAGCACTCGCGCAGTCTCCCCCTCTCTGCTTGTTGGCTCAGCTCCTCATCTCCTCATCTCAGCAGTGCTGCAGTCTCCCTACCACCCTGAAGCTAGCTGTAAGCTAGCACGACTCCATTTCCTGTCATGCCCCTCCCCAATGGAAGCATTTAATGCCATCACAAATGCAATATAAGATGAAATGCTCAAAGAGCGTTATTTCTATCTGTATGGTCTGGGTGGATCAGGAAAAACGTACCTATATAATTTGTTGATGAGTTGCATTCGAGCACAGGGTGCAATAGCATTGCCATTTGCAACCACTGGAGATGCCGCACTTTTGTTAGAAGGTGGTAGAACTGTGCAGGGTGGATTTAAGCTGCTAGTTCCCATTCTGGAAACATCAGTGTCAGATATTCGAATGAATTAATTACAAGCCAAAAAAGTGCACAAGAGTAAATTAATTATAATTGATGAGGCAACTATGATGTTATGTCATACCCTCCAATGTATTGATCGATTATTAAAAGAAGTTATGGCTAATGATTTGCCATTTGGTGGAAAGGTGATGTTGTTAGGAGGAGATTTCAGGCAAACATTTCCTGTGGTGCCACATGGCAATCGTACTGACATAGTCAAAATGTGTATTATAAGAAGTAAGCTTTGGAAAATATTTACACACCTGAGATTAGAAGTAAATATGAGATCTGAAGGGCTAAATCAATTCAATGATTGGCTCATTAACATTGGAGAAGGAAAACAGCCAAAAATAACTAATTTACCTGGTGATGCAGTGCAAATTCCACCAGAAATGATTTCAAAAGAACCACTAATTTCAACAATCTTCCTCAATACCATCAATAATGAGGATTACTCTGACATTGCAAGCAAAGTCATATTGACATCTAAAAATTACGATGCCTTAAATTTAAACAACGAAATATTAAAATTAATCAATGCTCCCAAAAAAAACTATTACAGTGCAGATTCAGTTCTGGCTGACGACAAAGAGAGTGAAGCAAACTTTACTATGGAATTCATTAATTCTTTAACTCCCTCTGGAATGCCACCACATGTTTTGCAACTTAAAAAAGGGACAATTATCATGCTATTGAGAAATATGAATCCAAAAAAAGGACTTTGTAATGGGACCAGATTAATTGTGAAGGAATTAAAGGATCATTTTATACATGCAGAAATTATGAGTGGTACCCATAAAGGCGAAGCAGTTCTCATACCGAGAATTGATTTGGCTCCAAGTGAGAGTGGTTTGCCTTTTGTCCTTCAAAGGAGACAATTTCCCATTATCATGGCATTTGCCATGACCATCAATAAATCCCAAGGACAAACTTTTAAGTCTGTTGGTATTTTTTTGAAGGAACCTGTGTTTGCACATGGACAACTATATGTTGTATTTTCAAGATGCAATAATCCAGAGGAAATTAAAGTATATGTTGAAGAAAACACAAGCCAGGGTGATTTATTGGAAGATGGATGTGTTTTTACAAAAAACATTCTGTACTATGAGGTGCTGCAAATATACAGTACAGTGCTTTCATTTTGACGAAAAAATTTGATGTTACTCCAACGGATTTTAAAGTAACAATATTTTAAGAAGAAACTTAATACAATGGCAAAAAAAAACATAGAGAACAGTGGTTTTACTTCCTGGACAAAATTAGAGGTCTTTGGGACTCTTTGAATAGAGGACCACTATTTCCAATAGGAAACTCGATGTGCCATTTCATCAAACTACAACAAGAAGAAACAAAAAAGTATGAAAAACAACACAAAACTGTGGTTACACAGATTGGAAGGTCTTACAAGGTACCTTTTCAGATGATTGGCCCCACAAAACAATTAGGTGCCATTTACTTTAATTGGAAGCTTATATTTAAATGTTTTAAAGTAGTATTTAACATTTTAACATTGTTTTTTTAAAGTTATAGAAAGTTATTTAAAGCTATATTGTATAACATTGTCTTTTCAAAGTTGTGGAAAGTTACTTCAAGCGATATTGAATATAGTCAAACATTTATGTTAACACAAGTTTAAGCATTTGTTAATACATTCAACGGTATAATTTTAAGATGTAGTATTGATTCAGGGAGCAATCCGATCGCCATTTAATGGGGTAAGGAAGGAATTCATTTTTTTCCCTCTTTGATACAATTGGCCAAGTTTCAATGGGGGGTTTTATTGTTTGCCTTCCTCTGGATTCAATGCTAATTTAATTTAACATGAGTTTAAAAAAAAAGGTTACAAAGCATGTTAGTGTACAAAATACTTTGTTTGGGAAAATGTACATAGGTGTTTGTTATTTATAGATAAATATCAATTCAAAATGTTATTATTGTTTAAAATACAAGTTGCATGTTAAAAAGTTTGTTATGGTTTACAATATTTATTTATGAAAAATTAAAAAATTGTTATATTGTTATTACATGTATGACAAATAAAACAGTTCATATTTATAAAAAATATATATATATACCTGTTGTTTAAATACAAGTTTAGAGATAAAAAAAATAAAAAAAGTTTTATTTAAAATTTTCTATTTATTGGTACTTAATAAAACAAAAGGTTAAGAATATTGTGTGGCAAACAGTTTTCCCAGCATTACAAATTCTATTGACCGTCATTTTTTGACGGGCAAGACGCTAGTTCAGAAATAAAAAGGGCTGTCTTGCCCTAACCTAAAATTATATCATAAAGCGGCCCAGATTGCATTCATACACCAAACACACTCAAGTGAACAACAACCAGCCTGAGTATTTCTGGAAAATTACCAAATGAAACCCCAAACATGGGAATCCGTTATATGGAATCCATTAATCCCTCCACATATACTAAAACATAACAACCATATGATAAAGCACGTACATCTCAACCTATTTGGGACAGCTTGAGAGAGGATTCTAAAAATTAGTGGACAACAGTTAAACTTGATAAATTAGGTAATTGGTTATCAAAAGGACTTACCTTACCTTTGACCAATTAAGGGTTTAACTATAACATCCCACTCAAGGAGCATTACAATTATTGTAAAATAAAATATTTAGTGACCACACTAATAAAAAAATGGGGTAAACTGCAAACCAACTGGTTATCCCTGATATGCAGCAAAGCCCCACTAACCAGAGGTGTCATTGGATCTATTTCCTATATACTTAATGCCCCGACAACAAAGTTCAAAACTAACTTTATGAAACAATGGGAATCAGACATGGGAACTCAATGGGATCCACATAAGTGGGGAACAATCTGCACAAATATAAGCAAAGGCTCACAAAATTACAGTCTACTTGAAACTTCTATAAAGGTGTGGCACAGAGCTTATCTCACACCTGATAGATTACATAAAATTAACACAAACATATTCAAATTGCTATAGACTATGCTAAACCACAGGTACATTTCTCCACACTTGGTGTCAATGCCCGATAGTTCAGAACATTTGGACCAAAGTCATGGAATTGGCATCTACTATTTTGAAGACAACAATACACCCTTCAATAGAAATTTGCCTATTGGGAGACTATTCTCCTCTACTACAAAAGCGACATATTAAATGGCTTCAATTCCTGCTTATGGCCACAAAAAGCCACATTGCAAAAAAATGGAAGACGCCACAACTTCACCTCCAAGTAATAATACAACTACATTTCATAATGATTAATGAAAAAAATAACTCATGTCATATCCAATACATATCCAATATTTAGAGAAATATGGGATGTATGGATCAATTCCCCACATAAAAATTACAAATATCACAAAACAAACACAAAAAAATTATATTAAAACTGACTGAATTGATAACCTCTCAGAGTGGAAATCGGAAGCTGAACAGGCACGGATTCAATGACAACTTTATTGACAAAATTGTAATCTGGTGTTCAAACCCATTAGGGATAAAAGAAAGAAACTAAATCAACTATGACTCACTCAGGTGTATCCCTCCACATACACCCACCCTTCACCTGAATGTTAGGGTTAGTTTAGTTTAATTTATTATGTTTTAGGTTCATTTATTTAACATGTTTTACTGAATCACCGCTACATTCAAGCAGAGAAAAGAAAAAAAGGGAAAAAAACTGGAGGAATATCACAAAAGAACTACAACAACAACAAAAATGCTTTAAGATTTTATTAAATGCTGTTTATGACATGTGTGTTTAAGTTACAAGTATGAAACTTTTTATGACATATGACTGTGAAAAATAAAATAAAGATTGATGATTAAAAAAAAAAGAGGTAGAGAAAAGGGTGAAAGCTGAGAAGAATGGAATCAAAAGTTTTTTAGGAACCAAAAGCTCTAAATGGTTCTTACCTTTGCGTGAAGTTTGAGCCTGATGCTGCTGAACAGCTGGATACACTCTAGTAAACCCAAATTGTTGTGGTATCCTCCTATGAAGCAGCCCATGGTGAAAAGTGGTAAGATAAACAGCCTGTAAATTTGAAATCCCATAGAGAAGGTGAGGATGACAAAGATGATGATGATGAATCTATAGAAGAGGAGCTGGAACGGTGGCATGAAGTTAAGAAATTGCAGTTTGAGCTTGAACAGCTGGGACCAACAGGAATGAGGTCAGAGATAGCCAGGAAAGTCTGGATCAGTTTGTCTGGTTAAGGTGGAAAACCAGCAGAATGAGGAAGGGACCCCAACAAGCTCAAAGTGTCAAAGAGTTTGAGTCAGAATTGTCAGCAGAGAGTCAATTGCTTTCTGAGTCAGGGACCAACTCCTATTAGGTTGTGTTGAAACAATGGAGTGCTGTGGAAATGTTGGCAAGGAGAGAAAGAAGCCGAACTTCATATGATGGAAGGTTTCCTCAGCAGTGGGAGTCAGGAGATGGCCTAGCTTAAAACAGAGAAGGAGAGCAGAGATTCAAAAGTACAGGGCAAGGCTCAGAAGCTTAACAGTGCCCTAGCGAATCAGAAGACAACAATCACTAGTATAACACAGAAGCTGCAGAATAAACCATCTAGCCCAAAGCTTCACAGAAAGTCTCTTAGAGATGAGAGCATGGCATTCCCTCAAAATGGTCATGAAGAGTGTATGTGTATAGACTGAGGGGTTTCATCATATATTCTACTTCCACTGAAAACTAGAAAATGTCCAGGGTTAGTGACATTGAATTTGGACAGCTTGAGCTGGAGAGCCGAGGGGATTTGTGGTACATGGGGCTGCGAAGGCTAATTCCTCAAATGAGAATTGACATTTGGCAAAGTTACAGAACATGTTACAGAAAGTGCAGGGGGAGAGCCATAAGATTTTGGCTCTGTTTGTGCAAACTGCTGACAACAAGACCTCTTTCCAAGATTATCAGCAGCCGCTGGACGTCCAGACACTGCAGAATGCATTAATGCAGGTGGCGCACGGGAAGAAAGATGTGCATGATTATGAAGAAGTCTGGAGGGGCGAGCTTTTACACAGTGTGCAGAGATTACTGAAAAGTGAGCAGCAATATCTACACGTGGAAATTTAGTCACATCTTCACCAAGATGGCTTTGAAAACCAAAACTATCTACTAAAACGATTGGAGAAGGTAGTGAAAGAGCTGGAATAGTAGAAGCCTAAGCAACTATAGGAATATCTTCAGTGAAAAGGAGAAAGGAAGGCTCCACAGAGATAGCAGTCAACATAATCTCGATGCTATGTACAGTATACACTAAATTCTGGCTCAAGTTGAACAACCCCATGGCGTTCAGCTGAGGAGGGGAGCGTGTGACCAAGTGCTTCCAGGTATTTAGCATTCGTCAAATATATATTGCAAAGCCTAATACAGACAGAGGATGTGGAGATAAATTGCAGCTGAGCCCCAATGCAACTGAGAAACAGTGGAACTGAGAGCAGGTGGAGATACCCAGAGAGAGAAGTATGTTGGTATACAGCTAAAAAGACACAAGAGAGACTGCAGAGAGGAGTTGAGAGTGGGCAATCTACAGCGCTTTGGAAAACTGGACTTATGAAAAATACAGACCAGTGGCTATAGACAAATTATTTGGACTTTTTGTCTTGTTTGCTCCATCTAGGGCTACCTGGGTGCAGGCCTAGTTAGTGAAGTTATAGGCTCAAGTTAAAGGGTAGTGCTCCATGGGAGTTAGGCATATTATTTTCATTATTTTATTCTTTCTTGTGACACTTGCTGAAAGCTCAATACAGTTTTTGAATATATTGAAGCCTTCTGTATAGCTGTTTTCTGCTATAAATGTGCCAGAAACATGGAGACAATCAGAGAGGAGAATAGGAATTTGTCATAATAGCATTTAATTTATATAGTAAAGTGACTTCTCCAAATAAAATTATGCAAACATGTTAGACTTTATGTTTTTTTCAATATTTGGCACTAATGAATTTTTCACAAACTGTTTTCCACAGTTAGAATTATAACACAAAAAAAGTTGCTACAGTAATCCTTGAATGTAATGTTATCAGGTTTTGTTGATTCAAGCGCTATGATTTATATATGTTGATATGCACTCAGTGTTCATTTTCAGAGACCCCTTAATTGTGCCAAAAAATATATTGTTTTGTTTGATTTTTATATAGAAAGATATAATAAGATCGGTACAAACAATGGATAATATCCTGAATGTAAAAGAAACTGATAATGTTTGGGGAAAATTATACTACCCAAATATGATTTCCCCCAACACTATCTGTCAATATCACCTACTATCTTTTTGCTTTTCACTTTGGTAAACAAGTATATTATCTTAATGGTCAAAATAGGCTCCACCTACATTTTATAAGCCTATCAGATATGGTCTTGTTTTATAAAGGCACACCAGAAGTATATATCCTTTTATCCCTTGTACCGACAAAAGGTTTTGAATTGTCCACTATACCTGACACATTGTTCTTGAAGATAATTATTCCACTTATTCATATTTTATATTGTGAGTATTACAATTTTATACTGCACAAAATAATTTTTGTTCTCATTCTATCTTATATAAAATTGTTTACTTAAGAAAAGATGCATGCAGTTTACCTGACATTTATATGCATATACTATTACTTTAAACAAATATATATTATTTGTTATTTTTATGCTCTATTAAAGTTATTTTTAGTGAATAATTGAAAGGGACACTATATTGGTAAAACAAGCCATGGGTTTTAAAAAGGTATAAGTTCTATCTAGTATAATGAAAGATTTATTAGCCTTACTATATAAAGTAACAAATTATTAGAATTTAGTGTTTGCCTGCCATATTAGTCTCTTAAATTCTCACAGCTTTTTACTGTTTGAGATAAGGCAGAAAGCTGTAAAACTTCATACTGCATACTATGACACTCAGTTCAGCTAGCAATTTCCTATTGGTCCATGTTGTCATGTAGTCCAGCCTTGTGTGTACTAGAAGGTGCAATTTGGAGATTCACTGCTTGTTCTCCACCTAACTGACACTGTGGCTAGTACTGACAGATTGAAGAAAGTAGAGTCCAACATGGCAGCCCCCAGAAGCTAACAGAGGCACATCACATATGATAGTTGTGAAACTGCGAGACATTGTCACGCTTAGCGAGGTGCGTACGACATAGGAGATGAGTGCCACAGGCGCTCATCGCTTGCGAACCTCGCAAGCAAGGCAATCCGTTAACGCGTAGGACTTAGCCGATGAGCGCCGTAGGAGCTCATCGTTGCAAGCCTCGCAAAGTGAGGCGAGACGTTATACCGTAGCACTTAGCCGCTGCGAGCCTTGAGAAACATGGGGCAACAGCCAGGACTTCTGTGAGCGAGGTGGAATGCAAATTTAACTTGATTTAGATGATTTTCGCCACACGAAAATCACCTAAGCGAGGAAAATAATGGCCGCCGAAAAAAATGAAAATGCATATATCAATTATAAATATTTAAACTATATTGATTTATTGCATAAATAATTAATTCTTACCTGATTAATTGAATAAATCATTAATTATTACTTAACTACATATACATTTACATACAAATATATATCTCTCTCAGAGAACCAAAAGTAAACGACAGGAGAGGCATGCACTGACCACCAAAGGCATTCAGTGCAAGCCTCGCAATGAGCGCCGAAGGTCCTGAGGCTCGCAATGAGTGCCAAAGGTCCTCACAGTACAAAACGGTTTCAATTATATCTCAAACAGCGTTCCCATGGCTTCAAATTTTATTGCTCCGTCATTTTTGACGGACAAGTCGCTAGTTAAATAATAATAGTAACTATATAAGTGGGCTACAATGGGTTTCATTGTGCTGGATGCAGCTTATACTTTTAAAGAGCCATGACTTTTTTTACCACTACATTGCTCTTTAAGTTCCTTTATGTTATGGTGTTAAGAAGTGTAACCCCAAATAAAGTGTTCTTTCTTTTCACAATATTTCAGCAATAACTCAGTTTATTTTTTGCAAGTGACCAACTCATCATGGAGACATGTCTCAGGTGTAACTCTTTTTACTATTTGTCCTAGTCCACTTTTATCTGACTTCTGTTGGTAATTCAGATTCATGTAAATATTAGTTACATCAAGGTGCTAATACATATTTATTTTCACTAATATGAATATTGATATGTTATTTCTAAGAATTCACTAAAAACAAATATATCAGTGAGAACTTGTTTGTATATATTGATGAAAATAAATAATTTTCTGAACAAAGTGTGCCTATTAACTGTCTGTGATACATTGTTATGCTTGCATGGAGGAAATGGGAACAGATGGCTAGTCTGTTGCTTTCCTAACAAGAAATTCATCATTTTTCTAAGCTCTCACTTAAAACAAAGTAACATTTCTTAAAGTCAGGCTGCTTCTGGAGGGATCTACTATATTTTATATATTTTGGTTTTAAAAGAACATCAAGCATTGTTTAATGATACTTAAAAACAGTTTTTAATAATCAAATATTATTCATCAGTGTTTTATTCTTCTTTAGATTTCCACAACTAATTATGTGAACTAGCATTTATGTAACAGTTTTGCAATATTTCATCATATTTTAAATGCATTGTTTAATTGCCCAATATTATTTGCACACTATTTATACTATAATACAAAATATTTTTAGAGAATAATAGTACATTGTAAATTACAATGTCACTCATCATATTTCACATTTCAAATGATCATACCTCTTTCTTCTTGAGTTTCACACAGTGAGACAACTTTTCTCCCTCTTTATACTTCGATATGATGTTGCCTATGAACCGCGTGCTCTGTAACTTATCTATTCGGATTCCAGACTAAGAAGAAAATATACATGTCATGCCCAGGAGGGCCCCCCACTGAACTATGGACTATTGTGATGGACTATATATAACAGATAGATTCTGTTATATATAACTCCAGAAGCTAAAATGCATTACAAGAAGATCAGTGTTGAAGAGAATACAGTTATGGGGTTTATCTATTTTGAGGTGCAGAATTTAGCCAGGGGAAGCAGGGGGGGGGGGGGGGGGGTAGTGATGCTTTGTCTACAAGCAAGGGTTTACAGAGTTGGCCTTCTTGCAGTGCAGGCTTCCTGACAGATCCAACTCTAAGAATGGAAGTGTTTTTTTTCCTGTACAAACAGACATCAAAAGGCCCCCTGCCAGGTAACCTATAGCAGGGAGGAACTCCCTAGGGGAAGGTGAGTGAATAGGACCCCTGGTGAATTCAATGAAAGGAAGGAAACTGTCTGAGTAGTCCTCAAGGGAAATTAATTATCCTGACATGGTGAGAATAGTATTAAACCTCTAGTGATTGGCTCCTGTATGCTAAACATACTATGTAAAATCAATACATGTGGTCAGTTAAAGCAACATAAATTGAGGTGTGTGGATTATTCTGATGGAATATAATATTTCTAATCAGAAGGAAATATTATAAAGGACTCTGCATGCAACTCTGCTACTAACCACTGGGGGTAGTATTGCATTCCTGTGTTCCTGCATCATGAAGACTGGGTGTTAATGGACTAG
Source organism: Discoglossus pictus (assembly GCA_027410445.1). Classification (NCBI taxonomy): domain Eukaryota; kingdom Metazoa; phylum Chordata; class Amphibia; order Anura; family Alytidae; genus Discoglossus; species Discoglossus pictus. The sequence continues at coordinate 325,900,899 of CM050164.1, read as the reverse complement.
TCAGGCTGGGCCTAGAGAGATGACCCCAAAGAATTGACAACCCAGAGGAATTCCTGTAAGATAAAGGCAAGTGGGCAAAGGTGGGTCGTCACAGCTGGTTGGCAGTGGTGGGCATCTCAGTGCAGTACCAAGCAGCAGTCTGGGTGTGTAATCTCTATCCCAGAGGAGGCAGGAAATTGTCTGCAGGCTTGAAAGAGGCAAAGGACTGCAGAGGAATGGCCCTTCTAAAGCAATGGATGGCATTCCCAGGACTGTGTCAGGGCCGGTTGGTGCTCTTAGAGGGGATCCCTATTTTTGATTGGAGCTAATAGATGGGCTCTGGGAGATTGTGTATGGTGATCCTGAATGTGGCATGGGGACCCTATGGAGTCAGAATAACTTGTTTCTTAAACGCTTTCAAGTGCTGGGGCAAGAACCATGGTCCCTGGAGGATAATTTGCTGGCACTCCTGATTCAGCAAGAGCTGCAGATGGAGACTGAGTATGTTGAATTGCTGGATGAGGCATCCATGGAGGGGATTTGGTCATCCAGTTGGGAGAAACTCTGTCTGGTAGACAGGGATAAAGAGAACTGGTTACAAGAACCCTACCAACCAGAAGGTATGTAGAGTATTAATATTATGCTCAAGGGGTCTGGGGAGACGATATTATGGACTATACCAATATGGATGTACAAATGGGCCAGGTCCAGTTAATTTTTGCTATGACTGGGAGAAATGAGGATGGTACCATACATTATCGTTATGTCCTGAAAGCAGTGATGTTTGAGTCTCAGACAGTAATAGCAGGACAGTGGGAGGGCCTGAAAGTCCTCTCAAAGGAATCAGAGAGGAACTGTGAACAAGTAGTGGGGCTCCAGCTGATGAAAAATGTCAAGAAGCCAGCCACAGTTCAAGGGACAGACTAAGCAAGCAGCCCTGGGAGCATGGCAGACCAGGGGGTGCAACCCTATCCAAGTGGTGGGGGCACCAATGCTAACAACAAGGCAGTGGGAAAGACATGGAATGTCTGTCAAATTGATGACCCAAGAGAAAGTCTGGATCAGAGAAGTGAGGTCCTGCCAGTGAACACCATGACCATGGAGTTAGAAGGAGGTGAGTGCTACACCCAGGCGGTGGTTCCAGAGAGAAGGGGGCATTGGACTTGGCATTTGGGGGTGGGGTGGCAATGGCACCCTTGGAAGTGTCTCCTTGGATGGTTCCCACTTTGGACCTTCTGGGATTGGGTAAACTAGAAGGCCCAATGGACACCCCGAAACTTAAACATTGGCCTGATGCTGCACGCCACTTCCTGGAATGAGAAGGGTCCACTGCAGGCCAGAGGGCTGAGGGGGGCCACAGAGGTTTGAGGGGTCACAGGGGCCAGGAAGGACCGAGGGGACCACAAGTGGCTGAGGAAGGCCACAGGGGGCTGCAGGGGCTACAAGGTTCTGGGGGAGGCCAAAGAGGTCCGCGAGGGGCCACAGGGGGCTAAGGGAGGCCGCAGAGGTCTGTGAGAGGCCACAAGTTGTCTGTGGGTGCCATAGGGAGTTGTGGGGGGAATAGGGCCTGCGGGGGCACAGTGGGGGCCACAGTGGGCCATAAGGGGCTGCAGGGAACCACGGGAGGTCTGTGGGGCCATAATGGGCCGTGGGGGCCACAGGGCCTGCAGGGGGCACAGGGGGACTACAATGAGCCATAAGGGGCTGCAGGGGCCACTGGGCTAGCAGGGGGCACAGGTGGGCCTGGAGCCTGTAGGGGCCACAGTGGGCTATAAGGGACAACAGGAGGTCCACGGGGGCCCTAGAGGCTACAGGGACCCTAGGGGACTGGTGCAGGCCATATGGGACCTGCGGGGGGCCACAAATGACCCATGGGGGCCAAACGGGATCTGTGGGGGGCACAGGAGACCTGTGGAGGGCACATAAGATCCTTAGGGGCCACAGAAGACCTGTGGGGGATATAGGAGGGCAACTGGGGCCACAAGGAACTCACGGGAGGTCCGCAGGGGCCCTCAGAGGTTAGGGGCCTCAGTGTCTTGCACCAGCTGCACTGGCAGTAGGTCCGCCTCTGTCCCATAGATATATAAAGTGGTTTAAATCTTTAGATACTTATGCTGCAAGTTGGATCACCATAAGGCTTTAACAGACACTCTTTAACAGACACTCTTTTCTCTTTTCCAAGCCACTCTGTTACAAAACATGGTAAACATGGTAAAAGAGATCGTCATCATTACGTCACCCTCACGGGTTTAAATTACGAGTTACGATTGGACCCACATTCCAGAAATAATGCAATATTAATAAATCAGTAAAAATTATATTCTAGTCCATGCGAGTTCAGTTATATGTATTAACACATAAATTGAAAGGATTGATATAACAATTATATAGACATTAAACAGAAAAAAAGTATTTTATATTGCAGATTTGCGGGCTTGAGAATGTTGTGCTTTTCCTTTTAATACAAATAAAAAGGAAAGTACTGGTGCCTAACACCTACGTAACAGTTAATGTGTCAAATTAAGCAGAAAAAGCAGACAGGCATAGCAAAACACCACATAGTAACCCACTCAGGAGTAACACAAAAAGATAATGAAATGCGCGTCGGGGCTGGAGTCTGAGGAGTTGTGTACCCACCCTGACGCTGTTTTTTTGTATGGTTTCTTTGTGTTTGCTGACTTATGATGCTGTTTGGGTCCTCTCCTCCATTCTCCTTACTGTCCTTTATTTTCTGTTAGTCACCTCTCCTAGTTTGGTACTGGTTATGAGGTATATAGGTTCTATTTCTCACCCTTCTTTTTGTCCTATCAGAAGGAGAGTCACTATGCTTTTTTTGTGGACAATTTTGATCCTGTCCAGTCTCTCTCTTATGTATGTGTTATCTTTTTGTGTTTGAGCTTTTCACCTAACATCACTCTCCCTTCAATTTAACATACAGTTGTGTGTTGATATATGCATTTACAGTGCTACATATAGGACTTTAACCCCATTGCGGGTCCTCCCTAGTACCTGTAGGCTTTTTGGCTTCATTTGCAGGTTATGAGTTTGAACGTCTGTAGATTCAAGGCAATTTAATAGCGATTTGCGAACGTAACATTTTCAAAGGCTTTGCGTCAACAGAGTTCTCATTTCGACAGCCTGTAGGGTTTTCCGCCTGTAACCCGCAGATCATTTGCGTGTAGCTGTACGATGCCAATTTAATAGCCTTAAGTCTAGTGGGCTCCGTTACTGGCTACGGGTTTAACGTTGGGGGAATTTAATAGGGCTGATAGTCTAGGTTCCAAAATAATCACCGTTTAACATCAATTGATAATGATATTTGGAAACCAAACTGGCTAGTTATTATAGGAGTACTGCCTCTCTAAATAATTCTTTAAGATCCACTAGGAGACACAGAAGTGCCATTAGGAATACAAATATTTGAAATTGAAGAAAAATGGATCTAAGTGAAGAACACCAAAGGTGTTATTGTACAGTGGTTTTACTTGATTTTAAAGATTTTAATTTTTTCGTCACTGTCCTTCATTAATAAAATGTTTTGTAAATTAACCTAATAGATGTTGGAATTTACCATGGAAGCTAAGCCCAAAGTTGTGTGCCCGCTGGGATTAGGGAGACAGTGGAGATGGTGGGGTTGCCACAACCCCATCACCCAAATAAGTGTGATCAGTGTGTGCTGGGAAGTGATCCATCAGGATCAATTCCCAAGCCACACTAAAACAAGTCGGGCAAGAAAGTTGTCATGGCCAGGAGGGCTCTCCACTGAACTTTGTGGACTATGGACCATTGTGAGGGTGGAAGGTAACCGGGTGCCAGAATGATGAATTCTGTTATATATAACTCCAGCCCATGTGTTTGCTAAAAATTGTAATGGACATGGGACTTGTTAAGGAATATGATATGATGTTGCTGTGTAATGTAAGGTAGAGTTCAATAAGTAATGTTGTGGTCACCAACAGAGTATGTGTGTCTTACACAAAACAGTGCAGGTATTTGGCCTTAACAGCAGGAGTTATGATTTATTGATGTAAAAAGAGTACCCAGGCATGTGGGGCATTGAAACATTACATTTTCTCAGGGAATGTGATATAATGTATTACCAGAAGCTCAGGGATGAAGGGAGTCTAATTATGGGATTTATCGGTTTTGAGGGAACTTAGCAAGGGGAAGCAGGGGGGAAGCCTAGAGATGCTTTGTCTACAATCAAGGGTTTATAGAGTTGGCCTTCCTACAATGCAGGCTTCCTGACAGATCCTACTCTAAGGATGGCAGTGTTTCTTTTCCTGTACAAACAGACATCAAAGGGCTCCCTTCCAGGTAACCTAGAGCAGGGAGGAACTCACTGGGGGAAGGTGTGATAGTGAAACAAATGTTGTCTACTGCAATAAGTGGAGTGAATAGGAACCCTGGTGAATTCAAAGGAAGGAAGGAAATTGCCCTCAGGGGTAATTTGCAGTTTATGAGTGTGAAAACATTTGCTGGCTTGGGGAATTGTAGCAATTGAATAGCGATTTGCCATTCTTAAAACCTCTTGTAGTCAATTTAAAATCTTACCTTCGAGATACGTTGCATTTGTTGGAAATAATGACAAATAAAAAACGGAAGGATACATATCACTGGCTAATGTTAGATGTCTCTGCATTGTATACATCGATACCACAGATCTTGGAATAAGTGCGTGATTCAGAGAGACTCTATGATTGATGGCATCAACTTTATAGTACATAACAACTACTTCCTCTTTAAAGAACAATTCTATTTACAAATCAAAGGAGCTGCTTTGTAAATCTATATTTGGGCTATTGGGAAGACCAATATATATGGCTCACTAAACCCTACACAAAGAATATCATCATGTGACTCAGGTTCATTGACGATATTATCATTATTTGGGAAGGTACTAAGGATGTGAACATTACCAACTTTCTCACATACCTCAACTCCAGCCCCATGAACCTGAGCTTCGCATTAAATATGCACAAATATAAAATAGCGTTCCTGGATGTAGTACTAATGAGTGAAGGTTTTAACATCACAAAAAAACTCTATAGTAAACCCACAGATACCAACACTTACTTACATGCCAGAAGTGGGCACAACTCCAGATGGATCCACAATATATTTCTTAAGGACAATTTCAATGGTTGAAGAGAAATTGTTCTCACCGAGCAGATTGTGAAAGGGAAAATTACACTCTCATGAAGAGATTTGAAGAAAAGAAAAATAATGAAAAAAGTGGTACTGAGGGCTTATGAAATGACCAAAGAAACAGACTGTTGGGATCTCATTACAGGGAAAAACAAAAACATGTAAGTAGTATACCCATAAAGATGAGGCCACAAACAAACAGATTGAATGTAGTTTCATGACAACATGCAACAAAGTACCATTCAAATACCATGCTTGAAAAATCTCTGACCTATCTTCATTGAGGATAAGATCCTTAAAGACATTCTGCAGCTTAAATGTTGCATCATTGTCAATGACCTGTTATGTACCTTTACAAAAACCTTTACCTCAGTTCCTATATTATTTCACACCTTTGGATGTATTTGAGACATTCTCAGACTTAGAAGTTAATATAGACAAAATGGAGGTCTTGAATCTTACATTGTCCCCATCTGAGGTAAAACTGCTCCAGCTTAACTTTAACATTTCCTGGCCAAAATCAATGTCATTTTTCACTATAGAGACCTTTAGAAGGCAAACTCTCACCTTATGTATAAAAAAACCTTATATGCTGTACCTATTTCAAACTTTACCCATTGAAAAAAAATGTTGGGAATAAGATAGATCCCAAGTGCAAGTTTTCAAATTAATTTGGCATAATAGACCCCCGAGAATAGCCAAATCTATCATGGTCAGATACAAATCCAAAAAAAGCCTTTCATGTCCTTTGAAATTCTTTTTTAAGTCTGTCCAGCTAGCCTTTATGACATAGGATAATTTGGCTCCCAAAACCCTATTCTCTACTAAAAAAACTCTATCAGCCTTTTAAAATACTGGACCATTGCAAATCATAGATATAATTTAACTCCAGAACTCTCTACTTTAACTCCAATAATGTCCCATCTGCAATTCCCAATAGGACTCACTGAGGGGACTTTATCCTGGTTGAAGTTTAAGGACTTGGACATGGATGGATCCTTGTGTAAGAATAATTCCCCAATATATTGTAATCTTTTAACGCAAGGGTCCCCAACATCAAGGCTACAAGCCAGCACCGGTCCACGGCCTCTTTTCAGCCTGGCCATGTGTGTCACCAGCAGCCTCCTCCTCCCACAGCAGCCCCCTCCTCTTACTTGTTCACTGTGGTCCCTGGTCCGGTTGTGTCATTAGTCAGAGGCTGCATATCCTTCCCCTGCCAGAGCTTCATACTGCTGGGACACATGACTTCATTAGGAATTCCCCTCCCCTGCAGTATGAAGATCCGGCAGGTGAAGGATACCCAGCCTCTGACTAATGAGAGAGGGACCACAGTTAACAAGTAAGAGGAGGGTGCTGCTGTTTCTTTGGGGGGCTGAATGGGGCTACTGAGGGGCTGAATGGGACTGCTGGGGGTGAATAAGACTGCCTGGGGGGGGGGTGAAAGGGGCTGCTGAGGGTGAGTGGTGTTGCTGGGTGGTTATGGGGCTGCTGGTGGGTTACATAGTTACATAGTTACATAGTAATTAAGGTTGAAAAAAGACTTTCAGTCCATCAAGTTCAACCTGTTAAGATCTCCTCTGATCTGTAATATGCGGATTAGTTATTAATTAAATTATTGATTAAATAATTATTAATAGTATAGTATTGGAGGATGAATAAAGAGTTAGTCCATCAAGTTCAACCTTTTTAGATCTATATTGATCTTTTTAATGTGGACTATTTATTATTATTGTTAATTGTTAATTGATCCAGAGGAAGGCAAACAGAAAAAAAAAACCATTGAAACTTGCCAATTGTCTCATAAGGGGAAAAAAAAGCAAAATTCCTTCCTGACCCCAGAAACTGGCGATCAAATTTCTCCCTGGATCAATATTCCTTGCTAGTTATCTAGGATAGCCTTGAATGCCCTCTTTATTCAAAAATATATCTAACACCTTTTTGAAGTTGTCTATCGAATTCGCTGTCACCACCTCCTTTGGTAGAGAATTCCACAGTTTAACCACCCTAACTGTGAAGAACCCTTTTCTTTGTTTAAGGTGAAATCTTTTTTCCTCTAACCTCAAAGGATGTCCTCTTGTCAGTTGAAAATCTCTTGCTACAAAAAGTTCAGTTGACAAAGCCTTATATTGACCCTGGATGTATTTATATAACGTAATCATATCTCCTCTTAGACGCCTTTTTTCTAGCGAAAATAAGTTTAATTTTGTTAGTCTTTCTTCATAACTTAGCCCCTCCATTCCCCTTATGAGTTTTGTAGCCCTTCTCTATACTTTTTCCAGCTCTAAAATGTCTTTTTTATGAGGTGGTGCCCAAAATTGTACTCCATATTCCAAATGAGGGCGTACTAGAGATTTGTATAGTGGCAGAATTATATCTTCTTCCCTGGCTTCTATACCCTTCCTAATACATGCTAATATTTTATTTGCCTTTGAAGCCGCTGCTTGGCTTTGAGCGCTGTTACCTAGGTGGTTGTCCACTAGTACTCCCAAATCCCTTTCAATATCTGATACCCCTAGATTTGCTCCATTAAGATTATAGATTGCTTGGCTATTGTTCCTTCCCAAATGCATAACCTTACATTTATTTGTATTAAATCTCATCTGCCATTTAGCCGCCCATTTCTCTAATTTATGCAAATCCTTTTGTAGGGAAAGTACATCATTATCTGATTTTATTACATTGCACAACTTAGTGTCATCAGCAAAAATGGAGACACTACATTCGAGTCCTACTTCAATGTCATTAATAAATATGTTAAAAAGGAGAGGACCTAATACTGAACCTTGAGGAACCCCACTTATCACATTAGACCAATCGGAGTATGTTCCACTTACAACAACCCTTTGCTTCCTGTCTTTTAGCCAGCTCTCGATCCATGAGCAGATATTTACTGCAATTCCTGTATCCCTTAGGTTGCTCACTAGTCTTGTGGGACTGAATGCGGCTGTAGGGGGGGGCTAAATGGTGCTACTGGGGGGTTAGTGGCTGCAGGAGGGTTGGGGGCTGAATGGGTTCGTTGGGGGGTGAATGGTGCTGCTGTGGGTCTGAGGGGCTTAATGGTTCTACTGGGGGTTGGGGGCTGAATGGGGCTGCTGGGGGGTTGGGGGATTAATGGGGCTGCTGGGGGTGAATGGTGCTGCTGTGGGCTGAATGGGGTTACTGAGGGGCTGAATGGTGCTACTTGGAGGTTGGGGCTAAATGGGGCTGCTGGGGTGAATGGGGCTGCTGGGGGCTGAATTGGGCTGCTTGGGGGTGAATAAGGCTGTTGGGGGAGGTGAATGGTGCTGCAGGGGTGTTAAATGGTGCTGCTGGGGTGGTAAATGGTGCTGCTGGAGGTGAATGGTGCTGCTGGGGTGTTATGGGGTTGAATGGAGCTGTTGAAGGGGGCTGAATGGTGCTACTGGGTGGTTGGGGGCTGAATGGGGCTGCTGGGAGGTGTGAGGTTAAATGGCGGTGCCGGGGGGCTCAATTGTGGTGCTGGGGGTCTGAATGGTGTTGCTGGGGGGTGAATGGTGCTGCTGGGGTGTGAATGGTGCTGCTGGGGTTGAATGGTGCTTCGGGGGGGGGGGGGGGGGGGGGGGGCGGGGGGGGGTTGAATGGTGCTGCTGAGGGGTTGTGGGGCTAAATGGTGCTGCAGGGGGTGTGGTTGCAGGTGTGCACTGCACTACAGAAAAGGAACATGATAGCATAAAATATTTTTTACTTAGTTTAAATAAATAAATATATATATATATATATATATATATATATATATATATATATATATATATATATATATACAGCACTGGGAAAAGGGGGGTCAAAGCATTTTTTACCCCTCCTCCTTGGGGGGCCAAAAGTTTTCTGGCATCTTCACAACTCCGCCACCCCCTCTCCCCCTCCTTGCGGGGCCATGAACATTTTTTTTTTATGAAAATGGTCCCTGTTGCCAAAAAGGTTGGGGACCACTGTTTTAAGGCATAATGTAGTTCTCCCCCTACAAGAACACTTTAGTTATTGTCAAATAAAATATTTTTTTATCCAATATTATACAAAGGTGGGGATGGCCCAGGTAGAGTGGGTTCACCTGTATCTATGTTAAGGTTCCACTAACACTGGGGATTCTGGGTATGCTCTATGATACCTTTAATAAACACCAGAGGGACATACATTTAAATATATGATCAGTTAGAAGTATGACTAAGCTTCAAACTAGGATCAAGATAAATGGCTTGAATCCTGGTCTAGTCTCTCTAGAGGATCCTTCAACTAAAGAAAACTTGAAACCTCCCTTAAGGTTTTCCACATGGTATATATCACTTCAGAGAAACTCCATAGTTGGCAATCCTCAATGAGCCCATTATGCTTTAGAGGTTGCCTGGAGGTTGGTACCTTTATGCATAGATGGTGGACCTACCCAAAAGTTCAGAAATTGTGTGGAGATGTGATGCACCTTGCTTCTGAAATGTTTGGTTTACAGCTAAACCCAGACATTGGATCTTGTCTCTTAGGATCAGACACAAACAGCTGCAGGAAATTAGGATATATCTTGAAGCCTTTACAACTTGACTTTTTCTTTATTGCAGCAACTGTTAGAATTCCATCTGATTCGCATTCTTTGGCCAAGTTGTGAGAGTCATTCAGCCACAGCCATAAGAAGCAATCAACTGCTCAAAGACATTTTGAAATTCTTCATGAAATGCCTCATGTCTCATGGCTTTTTTAACATTTTATGAGCTTTTGGTGTGGCTTGGATTGGCTCCACATTGCTAAACACACTAGTTAGTTAGTTGTGTAGGCATTACATATAGATTTTCAGAGCTGGCAATATTTATATATACAGGTAGGTGACCGATAATCCATCAGCCTACCTCACACACTGAACTGACTGCGGATCAATGCTTCCCATGTAAGTCAGTGCCACCTGATCGCAGCCCTACAAAGCACCACGCCTTTTCTCTTGCCCTGGTGTTGCTACAAGAGCAGATGAAGGTAAGGGAGGCAGTGATGGATCAGGTGGAAAAACCATTGAAAAAAACATTGATTATCAATTTTATATATATATATGAAATCATTTAACTTAACTTAAGGTGGACAAAAGATTGATAGAAGCCCTCCACCATGCAAAGAACTGTAGTACAGAAAATGATTAGTACATTAGTCTTCCCATTTAAATGTCTAAAAATGGGTTAAAAAATGTATTTCCTGCTCAGGTTTCCCAGAAATGAAAGTGCAGTGCAATATACCTTGTACGGTGGAGGGCTTCGGAGAGAGCGAGAGAGAGAGATGGGTCTGGTGCATATGTTTTGAATGACTATGATGATATTAATTTATATATCAGCTTGATAGAACTTTTGTAAATGACATTGTCACAGGAACTCATAATATAGGTAACATTTAATAAATAAGCCGAAAAATAGTTTATTGCAAGTTTTTTTTTGTACAGTTCTTGTATTGTTTTAATATGACTGTTTAACAAAGTAAATATACTGTGGGAGTACTGACATTTATTTTATCTGGGCTATGCAACTTTAGAAACAAGTTATCTGTTATATAAACAAGTTATCTGTTTATACCCTATGTTGTGAATTTTCTTTTTAGAAAAGATATAAAGGCTTAAAATAATAGAAAAATAAGATCCTGATGTGCTAGTGATGTGATTTTTACTGAAGCTGATGAAAGATCATAATTACAAAAAGACTTAAGAATGACAGACTATCCATAAAAGCTTCAGAACAATTATTATCAGTTCAACATGAACCTATTGCATTTATAAGATTAGAGTTAATAGGTTTTTATAGAAAGTACAATAAATCAGCTTTGAAAATGTGAGATTAAGTCAGCAGCGGGAATACATTATGTAGCATTTTCTTTAAAAGTACAGTAGAAGAACAGATGGTGAAGCATTAGCAATGCCCATCTTTGTTTAAATAGGAATTTAACCCAAAGCATACATTCAGAAAGCTCATATTTAAAAAAAATCCACAATTCATATTTTGATTCCTAAATATTTTTTTTTTCTGTTAAATAATTTTCAAAAAATATCATTTATATTTATATGTTTTAAATAAAAAAAACTTGTGAGACTTGTGAGAATGCTATTATGAAATGTGGAATGTTCACAATGATATGCATTTGCATGTGTGAAAACAGGAATATATTTGTTTTCTTTCTATCAATTAAACAATATGCATAATTAGTTTAAGAAGGCTGAGGAAATGTGGCAGAAATCAAGGTTTATCAGTTGAATAGCAGCCCAGCAGAAATACTAGACATTTACACATTAAGGAATTGCAAGCATGTCTTGGGTATGCATGGCTATAGGTTTAATTATGCCTAAACTTTTTTGTTAGAAAAGGAAAATAATTATAGGTAATCCACTAACTCAAGTACACTCAAGATCTCTATTTCTATGTTTAGTATTTATATGAACTTTTTGCAATATAGTGCAAAACATTCAAAAGTAATTCACAATAGAGTTTACAGTAAAAATAAAATTTATAACAATACTTACAAATATTAAAATAGCTGTAGTGATGTATAATGACTTGTCATATTTGTTGGGTAGGAACCAATCCCTTTCTGTTCAGCTGTATTAATCCTCTTGTATGCTAGTGAGGTGGTTGTTAAAGAACCACTGTAATTTGGTAAATACTTAATACGCTTGTAAAGTATGTAACAGAACAAATATATTAGCAGCTCTGCAATATTGTATAAGTAACAGTAACTGCTGACAACACACAGCCACTCAAGCTCCCCTGCAAATGGGAAAGAGATATTGGACATGAAATAGGTGAAGAAGACTGGCAGTATATCTTAGAAATACATAACAAGCTGTCCATTCTTTTGGACTATAAGGAGCAGGGATATAAAACCTTATTCAGGTGGTTAATCACTCCAGATAAATTAACAGAATAGGAATATTCCCATGCCAAATGTGATGGTGAGGTTGTGGACAAATAGGTACATACTACCACAACTGGTAGACGTACCCAAGGTGCAAAGATTCTGTAATCAAACATGGAATCTAATTGCAGGATATCTCCATATATACCACTAGATCCATACATCTTTTTATAATCAAAGTCTTTGGAAATGTTATATAAAGACAACATTCTAGTATCCCAAATAACATTGGCTGCCGGCTTAGCTGTGGACAAGATCTGGAACCAACATACTCTACCATAATAAATTACATTTTTACAAAAGATTAACGAAAATGCTGAAATGGAAAAACTGAACACATTATTAAAGGGTGATTTCAATTCATTCTCAAATTGGATAAATGGAATAACTTTTCGGTCTGTCAGCTCATGTAAGATATGAGAAATATCTAAGGATAAATGGAGTGGTATAGTAATGCAGTTCTGGTTTGATGTGCTATAATGTTGAATACAGTAATAGACAATTTGTTGATTTCCTTATAAAAAAATGATATATATTAATTAAACATTCAACAATGATATTTATTAATTAAACATTCATAAACAAAAGTCATGTCTGTAACATGGATAGTTTGTGATTTCTTATTGAGCTTCCCTTGTATTTCTCTCACCCTCCGTTCTTCCCCTCTACCTATTAGTTATATGTATTTTATAGACGATAGATGGTACACAACTTTTGTATTAAGGAAGAAAAAAGTTTAATGTATTGTACTTCTCATTACAAAACCAAAATAAACAGTTAATGCTGTGCTTGTTTATTCATTTTTGTATTTTTCAACTCTGTAAAACATTGTGGCAATTTTGCAGGCTTCGTGATGAGCGCTAAAGGCGCTCATCGAGAGGGCCGAAAGTTACGGGTTTGATGGGGGCTGCAATGAGCGATTACGTCAGAGGTTGTAGGCCTTTGACGCTCGTCGCAAGGCTCACAAGTCTTAGAAAAAGGCTTGCAATGAGTGCCGAAGGCCATTACGGCTTTAACGATTGGCACTTTTTTCAAGCCTGTAACTCAGAAGCCGTTCAGAGGCCCCCAAAAGATGACAATCGATTACAAATTTAACTGACAACCTCTCACACAGCACAGGGGGAGAGGCAGGGTGCTTGTCAGTGAGGTTGAAAGCTAATTTGTTATTCAATTGGTGTTTATTTGATATCAGAAAATGGCTAAGAAAGAAAAAAATGGAGGCCGTAAAGACGTGTTTTTTTTTTTAAGGCTGCAAATCGGAAGACCATTTCAGGCTTGGGAAAATTTATCAATTCCCAAGCCCGCAAATGGTTTCAGACACGTAGAGCACAGAGGAGGGAGAGGGAGGTGAAAGATACAGGGGAGGGAGAGGGGGGAGAGGGTGGAAAGAGACACAGGGAATGGATTGGGGGGGAAAGAGACACAGGGTGAGAGAGTGGGGAAAGAGACACATATGGGAGATAAGGGGAAAAAGAAAACACAGGGCAGGGAGAGGGGGCGAAGAGACAGCGGGAGGGACAGAGAGGGGAAAAAGACACAGGGGAGAGAGAGGGCGAAAAAGGATACAGCGGTGAGAGAGTGGAGAGAGGTTCGCAATGAGCGCCGAAGGTGAGCATTGTGGACCTCATGATGAGCACTTGCCGTCATTTTTGATGGGCAAGTCGCTAGTGATTATAATAATATACTAATATGATAATATGTCACTTCAGTAGTACTTTAAGGCAACTATTATTGATTTTGACACTCCCATATTTAAGTTATACACATCCTAAGATTAGGACCCCAAAAGTTTTAGAATAACATGTTTGGGAGGTATGCAACAAGGTAACAATATTAGCAGGTATGTACATAATAAGAATTATTTTTTCTGTCTGGTCAGAAGTGGAGTGAAGGTGCACTTAGGAGGGGCATTTGGTAGGTCATTGAAGAATTCAGGCTTTTATCATCTCACATACATGCTTAACAACACACAGTCAAATAAACTTGCAAACCCTGCTTGCCCCGGTTCATACTCATGCCTTCGATCCTTAAATAGAATATTACTATGGGGGCAGCCTCTATGCACTAGGAGAGTCGGCTGAAATGAAAGGGCCAGTTTAACCATTTTAATTCACCATTAGTTAACATTAAAAATAGATGTGCAAATTGCAGCAAAGTTTTAGACAGAAAATATAATTTAAAAACACAGTTTTGCTCATTAATAGCTGCAACTGTATCAACTCCACTTCTCTCATTGCCTTGAGCACTGGTGAAAAGAAAAACAAAAGTTTAACCTGATATTACATTAATTAGGCAGGGAGGGTCATCTGGAGCATTCTTACTTTGGAGATGCAGAGCATTATTGAATTTTAACTATAGCCCTCTTATTCTGCAGACCATGCTCCATTTAACCAAATCTGCCCAATCAGTGTTTTTCAGAATTGATTTGCGATGATCGCTGCCGAATAATTGTGTAAAGGTAAAGGTGATGGTCTGGCCAAGCATGTCTCCAGACCTAAACCCTATTGAGCATCTTTGGGGCATCCTCAAATGGAAGGTGGGGGAGTGCAAGGTCTCTAACATACACCAGCTCCGTGATGTCATCATGGAGGAGTGGAAGAGGACTCCAGTGGCAACCTGTGAGGGTTAAGGCAGTGCTGGAAAATAATGGTGGCCACACAAAATATTGACACTTTGGGCCCAATTTGGACATTTCCACTTATGGGTGCACTCACTTTTGATGCCAACGGTTTAGACGTTAATGGCTGTGTGTTGAGTTATTTTGAGGGGACAGCAAATTTACATTGTTATACAGGCTGTACACTTACTACTTTACGTTGTAGCAGAGTGTCATTTCTTTAGTTTTGTCAAATGAAAAGAAATAATAAAATATTTACAAAAATGTGAGGGGTGTACTCACTTTTGTGAAATACTGTCACCCACCTTGACTTTTTACCTATTTTTTTACATTACAGGTTCAGTGTTTTGTTAATCTGAATTTTATGTGATGGATCAGAACATAATAGTCTAAGCTGAAGAAATGAGAGAAATATATACATAAAACTATTTTTTAGAAATAGAAAAAAAAAATTGGCATGTGTGTATGTATTCACCACCTTTGTTATGGAGACCATAAAAGCTCTGGTGCACCAATTACCTTCAGAAGTCACATAATTAGTGAAATGATGTCCACCTGTGTGCAATCTAAGTGTCACATGATCTGTCATTACAAATACACAACTTTTTTGAAAGGCCCCAAAGGCTACAACACCTGAGCAAGAGACACCACTAACCAAACACTGCCATGAAGACCAAGGAACCCTCCAAACAAGTAAGGGACAATGTTGTTGAGAAGTACGAGTCAGGGTTAGGTTATAAAAAAATATCCAAATCTTTGATAATCCCCAGGAGCACATCAAATCTATCATAAACAAATGGAAAGAACATGGCACAACAGCAAATCTACCAAGAGACAGCCGTCCACCAAAATTCACAGACCAGGCAAGTAGGGCATTAATCAGAGGGGCAGCACGGAGACCTAAGGTAACCCTGGAGGAGCTGCAGAGTTCCACAGCAGAAACTGGAATGTCTGTACATAGGACAACAATAAGCCGTACGCTCCATAGAGTTGGGCTTTGTGACAGAGTGGCCAGAAGAAAGCCTTTACTTTCAGCAAAAAAACAAAATGGCACGTTTTGAGTTTCCGAAAAGGCATGTGGGAGACTCCCAAAATGTATGGAGGAAGGTGCTTTGGTCTGATGAGACTAAAATGTAACTTTTTGGCCATCAAAGAAAACGCTATGTCTGGCGCAAACCCAACACATTAAATCACCCAAAGGACACCATAGGTTTTTCAGCAGCCGGGGCTGGGAAGCTGGTCAGAGTTGAGGGAAAGATGGATGGTGCTAAATACAGGGACATTCTTGAGCAAAACCTATACCACTCTGTGCGTGATTTGAGTCTAGGACAGAGGTTCACCTTCCAGCAGGACAATGACCCCAAACACACTGCTAAAGCAACACTTGAGTGGTTTAAGGGGAAACATGTAAATGTGTTGGAAGGCACTAATTACTTTTATTCTTTATCCTGAGAGTCCTAAGATGGCTACTGAGTCATATCCTGGGAGTCCTAAGATGACATTAATATCCATGACCAAATAAGGATATGAGCCCCGCCACCTTCCAGAGCCAATCAGAAGCTTCACCTAACCTGACCATAATGACGTCAACATCCGAGACCAAATATGGAAGGACCCTTCCTACCTTGTCAACCAATCAATAACTCACTCACTGTCTAATAATGAGTCGTATGATTGTTATATCTGATCAACCTATACTATATAAGTGTCTATGTTGTATTTGGGGGGGTTCGTTCATTGGGAAAAATACAAGAAGTTTTATACCAGAACTTTTGGGTCTGTGTAAATTCTTGTCTCTGTGTGCACACATGGCCAACAGATGGATGATTTGGACAGTAACAGATATTATAAAATGGGATTATTTTTATCCATCCAAAACAAAACTATGAGCCAAGATGTTTTTGCTTAGTTCAGGGAGCCTGGTAAATGACCATGAGTGAGTTCATTTTTTGCACTCAGAAAGTCCCAGCCCAACTCCATAGCTATTGTCAGAAACTCAATGTAATATTGTCCCACACTGCCCCTCCCCCTGCTGGAGATGTAACAATGCATCAGCAGAAGCTGAGGTACAGCCAGAGGATGTCAAGAACCTTCTTAAATTTGGAGGAAAATGTTTGGTAGTCATTGACAATAGTTGAATTCCTCTCTCAAAATGCTGTTGCCCAGGACAAACCATGATCTGTAAACAAAATATATTACATATTGTTAGAAAGCAGGATTTACTCCACTGCTAGGAATAGCACAGACCCTGTGATCAACACCTGTTATCCACCTTCCTTTCTCTGTCTCTCCCTTCTTTTGACACAGGACCTGGGAGAAATAAATTAAGGCACACAGACAAAAGGTAGGCTTTATTATTTATGTCTAAGGGCATGGGAGAAGATGCACTACAAAAGGGAGAGGCAAACAAAAGATAAAAATATACCAAAAAGAGTGAGAATTATACCAAAAACGATCTTATGGCCTTGGGAGCCCAACCAAGAGCCAATGCCAAAGAACCAATCAAAATCCTTAAACGAACAAGAGGATTGTTTCCTTAAAAGTTGTTGGACTTCCTTTAACATCTATAACAGGGTGTTTATCAATGATTGCGACACAACATTGGGGACCAATTAAAGCACATGTTCCTCCCTTGGCAGCTAACGGGTACTCTAAGGCCATACGATTCTGCAAGTTTTTACTTGTTCCATTTTCATGTTAGGGCACTAATGGCCTGATGAGTATTAATAAATGCAGCACCTGTAGCCTGAATTGTATGCTTAAGCTGTTTAAATAACCTGGACACACCTAGTGGAGCAACAATACTAAGAAAGATTTTGGCAACGTCGGGGGTCTAAAAAGCCATCAGTGAAAAAAGCATTGTCTTGTCTTAGACTAAGGTGGCCAGAGGGGAGTAAGTCATAGTGGGCCATGAATGGGAGCAATAATCCCAAAAAGCAAGGTTCCTGATGGTCACAGGGAACAATTTTTGTGGCCCATTTTCCACAAAGCCAATACATACCCACTGATAGATGTATAATAGGAGGGCATCTAGGAGGCCCATTAAAGGGAGCAAATACGGTGTCTTTAATAGAGGTTTTGCCATCCACACAATCATTTGGCACGGCCTCAGGGAAATTCATTTTAGTGGCTTTTTGCAAGGCAGGTAAGTTAGAGACGAACCATATACCACAGCTAAATCTGAAGGAAAATCAGATGTACAATATTGGTATCTTGAAAAAAATCCTACAGCAGGGGTAAACAACACACCATCCCATAAAGCAGATTTGCCAAATTTGTTAAATATTATAGACATAGGTCCAGTCATTGGGGCTAAACTTTTCTTGAGCATTAATAAAAGTAATAAAACCAGATGTGACCTCGTAAGTAAAACTGATCAACCCATCACTGGGGTGTTCAGTGAAGGGCTCTTGGGTCCAATTTATCATAGCACAGTGTCTGATTAGATCAGCAACACCAGACAAGCTTTAAAAATTAGTTATCATGATGTGCATGCAAAATCTCAACATAATGCATAGCAAAAACAAGCAGATATATGTAAACAATTAGGAAAGAATGTCCATCATTGGAGCCCATTTCAGACGACTGGCGTGAATCCAGGTAGGAGTCTCTTCAGTACGGACAGCACTCTTGGTTACGGCAATGACAGTCATTGGGGGTCCGTATTGTGTGTCCAGAGGCTTGTTCCGTATGATCCTTTTCACCAACACTTTATCTCCAGGCATGAAAGGGTGTGTCAGTTCACCTGGTGGAAGAGGAAGAGAGAGAGCTATATTACCATACAGTAGATGTTATTCAAGTTGTTGACCAATTCATATACATACTCTTCCTGAGTTATGCCTACTGGGACCTTTCCCTGGGGGCCTGACTTACCAACACCGCCAGGTACAGGGAAAGGTCTTCCCATTAATACTTAAAAATTGCAGAAAAATATTGTGGCCAGTGAGAAATACCTTTGCCATCAGCTGAAACAAATCCACGTAGCTGCCAAAATTTGGCCACAATTCCTGCACCTTGCCAAAAGTGTATCTAGAATTGGTGTAAATGGTGACAGGGAGATCTTTAAAGAAGTTCCATGCCTAAATCAGTGCAAGAAGTTCTGCAGGATGGGCTGATATAAGGTTCAGGGAGTATGCTGCAAGAACCAAATCAACTGCAAAACCAGTGTGAAATTAGCTGAGAACAAGAACAATCTACAAAAATAATTTCTCCATCTAGTAAGAGGGTGGACTAGAGGTCAGCTCTGAGGAATGTCTCAATATGCATGTTTTCAACACAATCATGTGCTTCAGGTGGAAGGACAGAATCTGAATGTACAGATAATAGCTTCCACAATAGTTGTGCAAGGCCTTGATGGTCAGGTTCATATTTGATATCAAGGTTGGAAGTGGCAGTGAGAATTGCCTCATAACCATACCTCCTTTGGGCAGTCATGTGTTGTGTGGTGGGATTATATAAAAGTGTGAGTACCTGCTGAGTGGTCTGAAGAATGATTGCGTATAAGAGTACAAGATGCTGGGATGCTTCTATCATCATTGCTGCAGGCATACCTCAAACCAAAAGGGGCAGGACTTTAGACAAAAAAAACACAGGTCTATAGCCTGAACCATGCTTCTGTGCTAGGACCCCCGCCACTGTGTCCCCATCTTCGTTAACATAGAGATGAAAAGGTAGTTGATAGTTTGGAACACCTAATGCAGATGATTGGCAAATAGATGACTTGAGATACTTGTATGCTTTGTCTTTTTCAACAGTCCATGACAGCACATCAGGAGCTTGTTGTAAGGTTATGCGAAGGATGTGATCATATTAGGAACAGTCTGGAATCCACTGGCGACAATAAGTAATTATACCCAGGAGGGAGAGCAATGCATCCTTAGTCTTGGGTTTGGGTCAACGTGTGAGAGCAGAAACACATTCAGGGGACAGTATCCTTTGTCCATGGGAGAGGAGGAATCCCAAATAGCGGACAGTACTTCATCTTGCCAAGGGAGACTTTGTGGCCTGTAAAAGCGTGCTGCGTGAGGAGAGAGAATGAATCCTCCTCCTGACAGGCTTCAAGGCTTGGACTGCACAGGAGCAGATAATCTACATACTGAAGGAAGACATAGCCCGCTGGGGAGGCGGGGGTCAAGACTGCAGGGTGGCACAAAAGCCTTGTGGGTGACGTATCCACGTAAATTGTTGCCCCCTAAAATTAACAGAGAACAAGGGCTGGGCACTAGAGTCAACTGGAATACCATAAAAATCAGAATTAAGATCTAAACAAGTGAAGTACGTGGCATTTGCTGGTATGGCAGTGATGATAGAGTTAACATCCGTGACAATGGGAGCCAGAGGCTCAATGAAATCATTAATGGTAGTGATGTCCCAAACAGTTCGCCGGAGAACTATTCGCGGCGATTTTCGCATGTTCGCGTTCGCAGCGAAAGGCGAACACATGCGCTTTTCGGTTCGCCCCCTATACTTTATCATTGAGGAAACTTTGAACATCATTTATTTTATTTTATAAAACATTTTTTGTGTGATCTATGCCTGCCTTCCAGCGTGTGTGTGACAGGCTAACACCTAACAGCTTATATTGTGCTTATTTTCACTACTCATACCTGGTGGTGTAACATACATTGAAAACAACCATTTTTTTCCTGTAATCTAATTTCAGTTGCCTGCCTGTGTCAGGCTCACAGCCTATATTGTGCTCAGTGACATAAAACAACACTTTTTTGACTGTAATAGATTGAATAGCAATTGCCTACCTACAGGCGTGTGTGTGAAGCCTATTGCATCTACTCTGCCAACTTTTGCCAGTTCACAGTGATACGTCATATCTGGTGCAACCGTAGTGTACAGTGACATAAAACAACACTTTTTTGACTATAATCGATTGAATATCAGTTGCCTGCCTACAGGTGTGTGTGTGAAGCCTATTGCATCTACTCTGCCAACTTTTGCCGGTGCACAGTGACACTCATATCTGGTGTCACAGTAGCTTGCACGCATAGTACCACTAATCGAAAAAAAAATGACAGGCAGAGGCAGGCCACCGTGGTCCTGGTGCTGTGATTCCCTTTGGCCCTAGAATAATGCCCAGTTTTTAGAGGCAGCGTACCCTGAACTTGAAAAGTTCTGAGGACATGGTTGACTGGCTAACACAGGACACCCAATCTTCTACAGCTTCCGCTCGGAACCTAGACGCACCATCCTCCTCCAGCTTAGCTTCGGGCACCTCTCCAGTTACCACTCGCCTGCCTGCCGCCACCACCAACACTAGCACCACAGCCGCTTCACTTGATCCGTCAGCAGAGTTATTTACACATCCGTTGGAAGAAATGAGTGATGCACAAACATTAGTGCCAGAGGATGTAGATAACAGGGATATGTCCCAGTCAGGCAGCATTACACACATGGACGTACGGTCTGATGATGATGATGTTGTACCCGGTGCTGCTTCCTTTGTTGAGTTGTCAGATACAAGTGAAGCAGTTGATGATGACGATGCGTCCGTGGATGTCACGTGGGTGTCCGCTATAAGAGAAGAAGAACAGGAGGAAAGTTCAGACGGGGAGACAGAGAGGAGGAGGAGACGAGTTGGAGGCAGGGGAGGTCGTCGCAAGTAGCTAGTGGTACAGTCAGACAGCATGTATCGGCACCTGGGGTCAGTCAGACAGCACGCCAGTCAACCCATGCTGTTGCCACCCCCAGAATGCCGTCATTGCAGAGCTCAGCAGTGTGGCAATTTTTTGGTGTGTCTGCCTGTGACAACAGCGATGCCATTTGCAACCTGTGTGAAAAGAAACTGAGTCGTGGGAAGTCCAACACCCACCTAGGTACAACTTCTTTGCAAAGGCACATGATGTCACATCACAAACGCCTATGGGATCAACACATGAGTACAAGCAGCACACAAAGTCAAAGCCGCCATCCTCCTCCTGGTCCAGCATCTTCAGCCACATCAACCACTGCTGCCCTGCTTGCCCCCTCTCAACCATCCGCCACTCCGTGTCTCGCCCTGAGCAGTCCCTGCTCATCTGCCCACAGTCAGGTGTCTGTCAAGGACATGTTTGAGCGTAAGAAGCCAATGTCACAAAGTCACCCCCTTGCCCGGCAACTGACAGCTGGCTTGTCTGAACTCTTAGCCCGCCAGCTTTTACCATACAAGCTGGTGGAGACTGTAGCTATTGGGACACCGCAGTGGAAGGAACCTGGCCGAAATTTCTTTGAACATATGGCAATCCCCAACCTGTAATCGATTGTGCAAAAGGAAGTAATGGCATCTCTGGCACACAGTGTTGGGGCAAGGGTCCATCTGACCACTGATACCTGGTCTGCAAAGCATGGTCAAGGCAGGTATATCACCTACACTGCGCAGTGGGTAAACCTGGTGACGGCTGCCAAGCATGGAATACGTGGCTCAAATTTGAAGTGGGAGGACCGACCAAGCATCTTTTTCCATCTTCCGCTTCCAAAAATCCATGCCATATACACGTCCCCTGATAGTGGATGTAACAGGGATTAAACCGATAGGAATATTACTACTTAACAGTACACACCTTATAATAACGAAGACAGAGGCAACGCGTATAATCTTCCATGCTGTGCAGTGGAAGCCCCCAGACTCTGACCTGTGTATAATCTTCCATGCTGTGCAGTGGAAGCCCCCAGACTCTGACCTGTGTATAATCTTCCATGCTGGGCAGTGGAAGCCCCCAGACTCTGACCTGTGTATAATCTTCCATGCTGTGCAGTGGAAGCCCCCAGACTCTGACCTGTGTATAATCTTCCATGCTGTGCAGTGGAAGCCCCCAGACTCTGACCTGTGTATAATCTTCCATGCTGGGCAGTGGAAGCCCCCAGACTCTGGGAGTCTGAAGAAGAGGAGTAAGAGGATCAAGGTGGCTTTGAGGAGGTGGAAGACCAAACACAGCAGGCTTCCCAGGGGGTTTGTTGTCACCTTTCGGGAACCCTTGGTGGCTGGGTGGAGGAAGAGACCTTCAATGACATCAGTGAGGACAAGGAACGGGACATGGCTAGCTTGGTATCCAACCTTGTGCAAGTGGGGAGTTTGCGGTTGTGCAAAGGGACTCTTTGGGGCTATATGCGGTGCATTAAACGGGGAGATTGGTCTGTTACTGTGAAGTGGGTGTAACCCTTACACTACCTGATCGATACAACATCATACCTGATGTTTTAAAGCATGTTATTCCAAACAATTTAGGAATGTTAGGTGATTTATGCCCTTTATGGCTTAAAACCAGACTCTGCATCAACTATGTAATTTTCCGTGGGAGTTTTGCCATGGATCCCCCTCCGGCATGCCACAGTCCAGGTGTTAGTCCCCTTGAAACAACTTTCCCATCACTATTGTGGCCAGAAAGAGTCCCTGTGGGTTTTGAAATTCGCCTGCCCATTGAAGTCTATGGCGGTTCGCCGATGTTCGCCCCTTCGCGAACATTTTATGAAGTTCGCGTTCGCTGTTCACAAACCCAAAATTTGATGTTCACAACATCACTAATTAATGGCCCTAAGGTCCTGTTTGAGATGCCAAGGTCCTGGTTTGGGGACAGGGTTAATGGGAGTGTTGTAAGGAGAGGTAGTAGGAATAATGACTCATCTAGCCAACAAATCCTCAATAATAGGCAAAATACCCTCCTCGTTTTCCTTGGACAGTGGTTATTATTTAACATGCACAGGAGAGACATCCGGGCAGAGCTTGGCCATATAAGATGTACAATGAACAAAACCTCCTCAGTGGGGGAGGTGGACCACAATGTGGGGGGGGGGGGGCGTAAATCATTTAAAGGGGGGGCAACTGATCACGAAGAGTGGACTGTGCAATAATACAAGGGATTTTTCTTTCATTAGGTTCTGGTTTTCCTTAGTCAAATCAGTTTGATTATGTTCTAGTTCTTGAATTACTTTAGTTTGAATTTGAAAGGCATTGGTATGTTTTGCTACTTCTTGGCCCAATTCATTTTTAATCAAATCTTGAGAATTCTTAAAGAGCAATTTAATAGACTGCATTGTAACTTTTTCCTCTTCAATTTCAGATTTTCTCTCATCTTCCCCTTTATTTACTTCTTACTTGATCTCAGATTGAATAGATGAGGAATCCAAATGTGAACTAGAGGATGAATCCATTTTATTTTTATATTTAGCAGGAAAAAAGCTCTCTACTGATTTCTGAGAGCCCTTTTTATCTTTTGTTTTAGTTCTAGAAGAATACTTCTCTCTGGAGGACATTTTGTAATCTATCAGTGGTATTGCCCTAAAGTATATAAATTCCCAAAAAGCTTTTCTCGGGGTTCCACCCATATAAATTACACTTGAGGGGCTTCTTCAAATTATATTACCACTAAACATTATCAACAGTCCCCGAAACAAGTCTCGGTACTATATCTTTATATTGGGATCCTTAGGAAGGAAAATATCTTCTCCTTCCTTTGATCTTATTATATACAGAGTTCAAAATGTCTTGTATGGGTTTAATGAGAAGAATTTGAGCTACATAACCAGTGACTCTCTTTTATACACTGACTTTCCTGAGGTAACAGTCTCTTCCCACACAAGTGTAAGTATTCTCCTTTAAGAGAACTGTAGCAGGTAAAGTTCCAGACCGGACGGTTATTATGCTTGGGACCCTTTGGTACTGTTTAATTTCTAGTTCGGTGTCAGAGTTCTAGAACTATGCTTCTTTCAGCTCAATTTATTTCCATTTGTTTCAGTGGGGAAACACCCATGGTCAAGAAAAGACCATCCTCCCCTGAAGTTCTGTATGTTCTGTTTCATAAAGGGACACACCAATGGTGTTAATATTCACAATATCTCGTTATCTCCAGCACCCAACATTTTTTTAGGAGATAGACCCCAACTAAAGCTGTGACCAACTGGGTCAGTGTTGACAATAACCGTTGTCTCAGATAATACAGTTACAATTATGTTAATATTAACAATAACCCATTACTCCGGCCGTACGGATCATTCATGGAGGTATATCCCAACTGTGATATTGAAAATCCGAAAACAACGGCTCTTAAAATGTATAAAAAATATATAGAGATACTATAAGTGTTTAAGTATGTATGAGAAATGAAAGACATTTATATTCCCTCATTATAAAGTGTCCTTCTGTAAACAATCCTCATTAATCAGAATATGGTGATTGTCCTGTTTTATACAGGATATGCTGATAATCACAGGATTGACGAAATGGCCTGTTGACAATCTATTTTCTCACCTGTCTGAACCAGAGACTACTGAAAGCTAAGTGTAATACTCTATGGGGTCACTTTGTTATCACACTGGATAATGGGGACCTTGTTTATTGAACAGCAAGTATACTGTTATAAAAGCATAATAAAAGGTATATATACAGTATATATATATATATATATATATATATATATATATATATCACATATATAGTTGTGAGCGTACGAGTTGTTGCTAACGCTGCGGGCTCGCGCAGCGAGCCGAGGGCACTGCCCGAGGGTCTCAGTTGCTGGCATGGAGCGCCAAAGGCGCTCCTTGCCAGCAACTGCGACCCTCGCAAACTTCACGTCGCAACCCAAACACTACGACACACACATTACGACACTCGCAAACAACATACGACACACGTTCACACACATTACGGACTCGCAACACTCGGACGCAACTCGCGAACATTACAAAATGTAAAACACAATACATACACACACCACATACATAAAAAAATTACCTACACCAAGAGGGAGCACCCAGCACCTCAAAAATACAACTTACATCTCGATTTTACTTCAAATAAAACAGTTTAGAGACTAAAAAAAAAACGAAGCGAGAGAAAAAATGGCCGCCGAACAAAACGAAAACGAGGCTACAGCACTCTAAACTTGCAAAACACCACAAGAAACTCGCAAAACACCACAAAACACCTACGGATATTCCGATACAAACGTATAACACACATTACTCGCCATTTGACGCCAATGCGGAAGTACACAACAACGGTTTGGGCTCGCGCACGCACACTATTACACTGCACACATTCAGCACGCTTACACAGCAGATCCACACCACTAATGCTGCAGCAACATCAAAACACATTCACAGCTCTTCCACACAATGCTTTAAAATAGGTAAAGTATATTCATTTATTTATGTATTATATATTTCATTATTACACACTGAACAGCATTAGCTACCTTACAATTTCATTGCCGTCATTTTTTGACGGGCAATTCGCTAGTATATAATAAAGATCACACTACTAGGTCAGAGCTAAGAAACACATAGCAATGTGTTTCTTAGCTCTGACCTAGTAGTGTGATCTTTTTCACATATATACTCTCATATAGAGTGCATTATAACTGATTATATTGACTTTCAGTACCATTTAAATTATCCCTGGTTACAGACTTTTTTGTTTTTGTTTTTATTATATATATATATATATATATATATATATATATATATATATATATATATATATATATATACTGTATATATACCTTTTATTATGCTTTTTTTTTTAATCCTGTGATTATCAGCATATCCTGTATAAAATAAGACAATCACTATATTCTGATTAATGAGGATTGTTTACAGAATGGCACTTTATAATGAGGGAATATAAATGTTTTTCATACCTCATACATACTTAAACACTTATAGTATCGCTATATATTTTTTATACATTTTAAGTGGCGTAGTTTTTCGGATTTTCAGTATCCAATGAAAGATTTTTTTTTGTTAATTTTCAAACCATAAGTGGTGTTAAGCACCAAGGATATTAGTAATATAGATCAAAATATTTTTTTCTTTTAGATCTGTGATAGGCTAAACAAGTATTAACAATGATCCACAGACACTGTGGCTCATATAAGGGGAATTACCCCCGTTGAAAACTATAGCCAGCAAATGTAAAAATTCACAATGTCTCCTTGTTTTATGCTGCACAGCTTATTTCAAGGAGATATACCCTCGCTAAAGCTGTGGCAAACTGAACCAATGTTCACAGTCCCCGTTGCCTCTGGTAGTATAGTTCCAAAGATTTTTAATATAAACAGAGTCCCATTAACGCAGGCAGCGCTGTTCAGACATGAAGTTGGACCCTGACTAGAGCTATAACAGGGCAAATCAGTAACCACCATGGCTTGTTATCTCAGACACTGTAGTTCATGTAAGGGGATATACCCCCGCTAAAGCGGTAGCCGGCTAAGGTAAGATTCACAGTGTTGCAGGCTCATTTAAGGGGACATACCCCGGCTGAGATTGTGACAATGTAAGCTCCATTAACCTTTGTCCTTTTGTTTAAGGACTCTGAACTGGATATACCCCTCTGCACAGCCTTCAGAGATCACTCTCTCCGTAGCGCAGGGCTTCTCCCGCTAAAAACCACTAAGGGAGGCTCAGCTCGCCTAGACGTCAGTTAGCCTCTTCAAAGACTAGTTGTATTTTCATCTCTTTGGTGGTCAGCTGTCTCCTAACATCTGATCTCTCATATAGCGGGACTGCATTCAGGTCCTTAGCCTGGAGCACCACGCCTTGTCGAATAAAGCTTTCGATATTTCCCTTTAGGGGCAGATGGAATTCCTAATACGGATATTTCTTGGGAGAGGTCCGTACTACTCTAATCAGGGCCTGGGGATCAGCAATTCATGCCCCAGTATATCCGCAGAGAACTCGTCTCTTCCGGGGTGTGGCATCACACTAAATAGGGTTCTTAAGGAGCAAATGACAGCCTTAAATCTTAAATGCTCCCAATTAGAAGAGGGTGTAAGGAGGAATAATATTAGAATAAGGGGTATAGAAGAAATAATTTCAGATAAAGAGTTGAAATCTTATGTAAAAACATTTTTAATAGATCTCATTAAAAATTAGATCAATATGGAAGAGCAATTACAACACACGTACCGCATTCTCCTACCGAGAAGAGATGTTATAGTTAAAATTCTATATTTTTCCATGAAAGATAAAATCATGAAAACTGCATTTGAGAATAAGATTATTCTAAAATATTTTTTAGTAAGTAAAGAGCCTCTAGAAATGACAATAAATGTAGACATTAAAGAAATGAGCTGGTCTGACCATGCAATGATACAATTAGAGTTTATGCCAACTGTTAAAAGATTATGGAGAATGGATGCATCTCTATTTAGATCAACCACAGATAAGGAACAATTAAATATAGAAATACAAAGATTTTTTGATTTAAATCTAAATACAGTTCAACAAGAAACAACTTTATGGAACAGTCATAAATCTTAAATCAGAGGGATTTTAACAGAATGGGTCTATACCAGAGGGGAAAGAGGAAGTTCTCTCAGATCTCTATATATTCTACTAAGACAAATAGAAAGAAGAAATAAAATCAAACCCAATGACTCAGATATTAAGCAAATTACTCAAATGCAAGGACAAATAAAAAAAAATATACAACTACAAATATATAATACCAATGGAAATACCAACAAAGAAATTACTACTGGGGTAATAAAGCGGGAACAATGCTTGCAAATAAGCTTAAGAATAAATCAAATCTGAAAAGAGTTGATTAATTATTAGGCCCAGATAAAAAACACTATAGTTCCCCTAGAGAAATTGGAGATTTTTTTGGAAAATATTATAGTTCTTTATACAACTTAAATAAGATGAATATAAAAAATAAAAATAAATAAATAAATACAATTAACAGGATAAACACATTTCTGAATCAAATGTCGCTTCCAAAAATCTCGGATTCAGAAATAGCAATATTAAATCAGCCAATAACTATTAAAGAGATCCAAGAGGCTATCCTAAATATAAAATTAAATAAGGCTCCCAGCCAAGATGTCTTTGTGGGTCACTATTATAAACTTTTTTCGAACATCCTAGTCCCCAAGTGACAGAAAACTTTTAGTGAAATAAAATCTACAGATCAAATGCCTAGAGAAATGTTAGAAGCAGCTATAAGCTCTATTCCAAAATCAATAAAATATCTAGCAAATTGCATAAATTATAGACCTATATCATTATTAAACATAAATACAAATTTATATTCCAAAATTCTAGCAACTAGATTGAAAATCTTAATAGCAAAACTGATCAAAAAAGATCAGACAGGCTTTGTATTTAAAAGGCAAGGACTGGGTAACACTAGAAAATTGTTAAATATTATATCCTATGCCAAAAAAATATATATTCCAATGCTTGCTAGGAATTTCATTAGACGCCAAAAAGGCATTTGATTGGGTGGACTAGACCTTTAGGGATTTAGTCCTGCAAAAATTTGGTCTGGGAGAATTTGGATCCAGAGCAGTCAAAGCCTTATATTCTAAGCCGTCCGCCTATTCTATAGGACTTGGATATAAAAGTTAAAACTTTAAGATATCCAAAGGCACACGCCAGGGCTGTCCTCTGTCACCAATAATTTTTATATTAACCTTGCAACCACTATTGGAAAGCTTCAGAATTTCTAAAGAGATTAAAGGAATCCAAATTGGGAAAATTGAGACTAAAATATTGGCTTTTGCTGATTACATTGTTATAACAATGACAGAACCTGAAACTTCGTTGGTTGGTATTCAAGAACTATTAACAAATTAGAGTACAAGTTTCAAGTTATAAATTAAGGGCCCTATTAAATTCCAGCCTCGTAAATAAGAGGCTTCTACTTAAATCCTACGTACTGCAAAATTTCTCAAAGTTACAATGCTATTACAATCGCCCTACTGCGAGCAACGTATTTTAACAGGACCGCGCCGGAAGAGCTGAACAATGACGGGACATGCTGGAAAGGTGAGTAGAATATTTAGGATGTATATAATGTTTATTTATTTCATGTTAATATTTTGTACTAATTATTTTGTTTTGTTTTACCCCTAGGCTAGTGATCTGAAGGGACATCTTAAAGGTAAGTGGTCTTAATTATTTAATTTTAGCTTAGAATTAGGGTCTGTGTAGTTAGAACTGTTATTATTTTATTTTATTTTAGCTTAGAATTAGGGTCTGTGTATGTAGTTAGGACTGTAATTATTTTATTTTAGCTTAGAATTAGTGTCTGTGTAGTTAGGACTGTAATTATTTTATTTTAGCTTAGAATTAGGGTCTGTGTATGTAGTTAGGATTTATTGTATATTAGATAGATAGGGGGATGTATTTGATATAGTTAGGATTTATTTTATATTAAATAGATTGTATGTTAGATAGATAGGGGCTATTTGATTTGTATTATATGTAATATATTATATGTAATGTATGTAATGTAATGTATTATATCTAATGTATTATATGTAATATATTATATGTAATATATTATATGTAATGTATGTAATGTAATGTATGTAATGTAATGTAATGTATTATATGTAATATATTATATGTAATGTATGTAATGTAATGTATTATATGTATGTATGTATTGTATTGTGTATGTCTGTCTTTCCTTTTCAGGTGTGTAATTTTTTTATTTTCTGTAGTGGGCGGGGGGGGGGGGGTTGTAATGTATTTTTTTTTTTCTGTACTGTAGTTTTTTTTTTTCTGTACTGTAGTTTTTTTTTTCCGTACCGTAGGTTTCTTTATTTTTGGTGACTTAGGTTTTTTTATTTTCTGTAAGGTAGGTTTTTTATTTTTTGTAATTAGAGTGGTGGGGAGATTTATTAGGGGGTAGGTAGTGTAGGTAGGTAGTGTAAGTGTTCATAGATTAGTGTAGAGGGTGGTTAGTTTAGATTAAATGGTTTATTGGGGGTTATAGTGTAGTGTTTGTAGTTAGTGTCATGATGGTCCTTGAGGACCGTCATCGCACTTATGTGGTTAATGTTGGGTTGTAACGGGCCCATAATGGTCATAATATACCCTTATGAGACTGACGGGGTTAAATAGAGGCTTATGGGGGTCTGTATTGACCTTCATGAGCGAAGGGGTTAATTAAGTGCTTATGGGGGTCTGTATTGGCCTTCATGAGTTATACGGTTAATTAAAGCCTTATGGGGGTCTTTATTGACCTTCATGGGTTATAGGGTTAATTAAGTGCTTATTAACACAATTAATAAAGTGGCTGAATTTAAAATTGGCCCTATAGCCATTTCTGACCATGTGTACATAGTACTAACACTAGATATGGGTAGGGACAAAATAGCTATTCTCTATTGGAAACTAGACAACTCTTTGTTAGAAGATGGAAAATAAAAAAATTAAACTGTGAGAAGAAATAAAAAACTTTTTTGAGATAAATAACAATCCAGAGATCTCTAAAGAAATATTATGGAATGCCCAGAAAGAGTATATACTTAGAGAAAGGTATAATCAGCTTTTTAACTTGGAATTGAGGAACAAAAGTCATCCAGAACTAAATTGTCAACTAAAGAGAATGTCAATCTGAGATTAAAGCCATAAATCAAGCTATATCTGACAGATCACTTTGGAAAATCCAGCAGAGGCTATATTGGTACGGTAATAAAATCAGTAAATTGTTAGCCAATAAATTGAACAGTAAATTGTCTAGGAAAATAATTGAAATAATTTGGATGAAAGATAATCTGTTGATTAAGCCACAAGAAATAGCTGAAGTATTTGCCAATTTTTATTGTGATCTTTATAATCTGGCATTTAATCCAAGTTTCAATAAACCTAGTTTAGAAGTTATAATAAAATTTCTTGAAAACATTAAATTTCCTAAATTAACAAAGGCCCAGGCTGATGATCTAAATAAACCGATCCAAGTGGAAGAAGTGGAGACTGCAATTAAAGAGTTGAAACTATACTCCTCTCCTGGCCCAGATGGCTTTTTAAATGTGTTTTATAAAATATGTCAGCCATGAATTTAGCATCATCTTAGAGACCTTTTCAATGAATGAAAAAGAAACGGGAAAGGTTTGGAAGGAATTCTTGGTATCATCAATAGTTACCATTCCAAAGAAAAAAGTAGACCTTCCAGAATGCAATGATTTCAGACCAATTTCATTATTAAATACTGATTTTAAGCTTTATTCTAAGATTCTGGCCACCCGTTTGAATGGAATGATTAGTAAGTTGGTAACTATAGATCAAACCGGCTTTATTTTGGGCTGTCAGGGTACTGATAATACTTGGAAACTGATCAACTTGATAGATTATGCAATGAAAAGATGTACTCCCACCTTACTCCTTTCTCCTGACGCTGAAAAAGCATTTGATCGGGTAGGGTGGAACTACATGAGGCTAACTTTAGTTTGGACTGGGCGACGTTGGACTTCTGGCGATAGGTGCCCTTTATTCCAAACCAGAGGCGTTTGTCTCAGAACTTGGCTTTAGATCAGAATTTTTTTCTGTAGGAAACGGAACCAGACAGGGGTGTCCTCTGTCGCCACTTGTATTTGCTGTTCTTATGGAGCCATTTGTAGAGGCTATAAGATCACGAGAGAATTTCAGGGATTAAAATCAAAAAAGGGGAGCATAAAGTCATCTTATTTGCAGACAACGCTGTTATAGTACTGACTGACCCTATTCAATCGTTAGTATTTCTACAGGAGTTGATTGACAGTTTTGGTCTAATATTGTACTATAAAATCCATTTAGTGAGCCGAACTCAAAATTTCCATTTAAGTGGAACAATAATAATTTTATACATCTAGGGAATTACGTTTGATAAAGAATTTAAAAAAATATTTATCCTTGTTAATTGTACCAGTGTATATCAAAAGTGTGTGGACACTATCAAAGAATGCAAAGGGATAAATGTATCACTTTCCCGTAGAATAGCTGCATCGAAAATGACATTACTTCCGAAAATTAATTACCGGTATCTGATTAGGAGTATCCCTATTCCATTCCCATTGTATTAGATTAGTAAATTCCAATCATTAATAAAGAGTTATATCTTTGATGGAAAAAAAAAACAAGGATAAAAAGATTTATCTTGGTTGGAAAATTTCAGAATGGTGGACTTGGATATCCAGACTTGAAGCTATACCATGATGCCACAATGTTGGCCTATATTATAAAATGGACAGACCTGTGTTTAAATTATCCATGGGCACAAATAGAGAACGCTTCTCTGAAAGTAGGGAATCTCAATCAGTTAATCTTTTTAGAACCTACGGCGAAAAACCTATATCAATGTCAGATCTTTGGATAGTCAGAAAAAGCCTCTACTTTTGGTTCAAATTAAATTAAAAACTGCAGCTATTGCCATATCCAAGCCTGTGCATTCCTATTAAAGATCTACCTAGCAGCTTGAATCTCCCTCCTATGAATGATTGGATTGTAAAAGGTATTGATAGACTTTATAAGCTGTTTAGCGAGGGAAAATAGATATCTTTGGACCATCGACAAAAGTTTTATAATATAGCCCCCCAAGATTGGTTATTATATTCTAGAGTTAGAACTTTATTAAAAAAATGCAGGATTTGGAAAGACAAAGAGAAATATTTTAAACAACTTTGAAAACTTTATTGAAATCAGACAGTAGAAAACATCTTATATCAAGAGTGTTTGAGCTGTTGAAAAAACAAGTAGTAGAAGATAAATCATCTAATATAATGGCCTGGGAAAAAGATCTCTTAACAATAGAAGTGTGGGTAAAGCCATTCACAGTAACTAATAAATATGTTAAAAATGCTTCATACAGGGAGCTTTATATTAAAAGATTAAATAGGTGGCACTATGTCCAGGATGAATTTTTTATGATGTCTAACAAATCAGAAGATAGATTATGCTGGAGGAAATGTGGGAACATAGGTTCATATTTACATATATGGTGATCACCCGGGATAGCTTTAAATTGAAGGTGTGGGATTCCTATATACAAAAGAAGGAGGGATCCATAGGTGACTCTCCAACGCCATGTGGTGAGTAATGCTCTGGGTAGGGGAGTAGAGTTCAGAGAGAATATAATATGTTTTTTTTTGTGTGTTACTATCCCAACAAAAAAAGGGGAATGTATTTTAACGTTGTTGTGTAATGTCTTTCATGTTTATGTGTTTTGTATTTAAAAAAAACAATAAAGAGATTTGTAAAGAAAAAAACAAAAAACACAAAGGATATTATCTAAGGGACTATATCTTGGTTATGTGCATAGACCTTCACCCACCAACCAAGTAAACATTTGCATATTGCTTTCAACTAGGTAAGCAACAGTAGGAGTAAGCCAAATGCCTTTGACTACCTCTTGGAAGCCATCAAACAATTGTCCAAAATCCTGTGGAGAGCATGGCAAATGATTACGCAGAGGAGTGAGAGAGACAGTATCAGTAAGAGATTAAGAGAGAGCCCTGCATAAGGTGTCAGTAGAGGAGGTAGTAAGGTAGAGAGATGAAGAGGTACAGTAGGTGCCTCTTCATAGGCTGACAAAAAGTTGAAACTGGTTTCCTTAGGAGTGTGTAAGAAGTAAGGAGAGTCACAGGTGATGCCTCCTTTAGTGTCTGCAAAAAGTTTAAGCTGTAAATTAGAAATCTCATCTCTACCCAAAAGATTTACAGGGCAACTAGGTGTGACTAAAAAAGTATGAATAAAACATTCCACATGCCCTTCCCCTTTTGACAGAAGCATAATAGGCAAAGTGGGAGTAATGAGACACAGAACAGAGTCCCCTTCAACACCAACTGAGGATTTGCCTGATTCAAAAGTTTCCCCTTTGTAAAAATGTTTAGATAAGGATGAGTGAGTTACTCCAGTATCAATCAACAAGACATAGTTTCTCAAGTCATATGCTTGATTATTTGCTGAGAGAGATATTAATGGCAACTCATCCCACCGACTAGACAATTAGTAAAGGTAACTGCTCACCTCACTACGCTATTCAATCATATTTCAGCCAAGCAGAGCACACAGATGCTTGGAGCCAAATAGAATTGCTTACAGGGGTGTATCCCATTCTGATTGGCTCCAAGCATCTGCATGTTCTGATTGGCTGAAACATGATTGACAGTTATATCAAAAAATCAGAATGGCTTACAGGGGTGTATACCATTCTTATTGGCTCCAATCATCTGCGCGTTCTGATTGGCTGAAATATGATTTACGGTTATATCAGCCAATCAGAAAGTACAAATGTTTTTGTTATATCGGAGCATGAGCGGTAACCACCATTTGCGGTGGGTAGATCCTCAGAAGAGGAGCTCCGTTAGCAGTTTTTATTTTTTTTACAACTTCAGGATTTTGTTGGAGGGAGGGGACTTTCCTGACTTGGAGGAGCGAAGACCAGGGTAATGATGGACACCATTGGAGGGGCATTTTGGCCAGGTCAGTAGGCTATTAACCCTTTTTTTATTAGAGGTTGTCGTGATATGTTTATTTACTATAATGTGTCTTTTTGTTTTGTAGGTTTTACAGGACGTCAGGACATTGTTGGAGTGGCCTTTCCTGGCACAGAATACTGAAGACAAGGGCATCGATGGACACAAAGGGAGGGGCATTTTGGCCAGGTCAGTGGACTAATTAACCCTTTCCTTTTAACAGGTTGTAAGTTTATTTTTATTTTGATTGTGGTTTTTATTATATGTCTAAGTCTTTTTTTTAATGTTTAAGCTTATTTTCTTTCTGTAATGCTTTTTTATTTTCTGTAGGGCTTTTTTAGTTTCTGTAGTGCTTTTTATTTTCTGTAGTTAGTTGTTTGTTATTTTTTGTACTTAGTGGGGTGTTGGTGAGTCTAATAGGGGGTTGGGGGTTTATTATGGGGTTAGGTAGGTTGTGTAGGGGTTAATAGGATAGGGTAGAATACATGGGGGTTAATAGGATAGGATAGAGGGGGTTAATAGGATAAGATATAGGTGGGTTAATACAATAGGATAGGGGTTAATGGGATAGGATAGAGGTTAATAGGATAGGGGGTTATTGGGTACAGTTAGGGTTAATT
Organism: Discoglossus pictus; assembly: GCA_027410445.1. NCBI lineage: Eukaryota > Metazoa > Chordata > Amphibia > Anura > Alytidae > Discoglossus > Discoglossus pictus. The sequence goes on along the minus strand of CM050164.1, from coordinate 325,865,479 downwards.
ATGTACAGTTAGGGATAATTAGGTACAGTTAGTGGTAATTGGGTACAGTTAGGGTTAATTAGGTACAGTTAGGGATAGTTTGGTACAGTTAGGGATAGTTTGGTACAGTTAGGGGTAATTAGGTACAGTTAGGGGTAATTAGGACTAGATAACTAGGTCTAGGTAGGGTTGAGTGGTTAATGATAGTGTTAATTAGATATGGTGAGGGTTAAATGGGGTAATTGCTTAGAGGGGTTAATTTAGATTTATTAGTTTATTGGGGTAGATAATAGTGTAGTGTAGGGTAGTGCTTAGACACAGTGTCATGAGGGTCCTGGAAGACCTTCATGGAACTTATAGCGTTAATGTCAGGGTTAATTATTGTCCCATAAGGGTCTATATAGACCTTTATTAAACTGATGGTGTTAATTTATAGGCAGGGGTTAATTTCAATTGTAGTGCAGGTCCTTTAAGGACCCACAAGTCAGGTAATTTGAATTTTAAATGCTGCGGGGGTCCCCACAGCATAGGGGGGTTAATGTTAGGTGCTGCGGGGGTACTTACAGTACCACTGCAGCTGGGGTTAACTATTTGTGTGCTGCAGGCCCTTTAAAGACCGTTAAGGTCCTTTAAGGACCCGTGAGGTGGGTAATTGGATTTTTAAATGCTGCAGGGGTTAATATTGGGACCCTGCGGGGAATCCGATGGGGACCCCTGCATCGTGGGGTTCATGTGTGTGCCCCACAGCAGGTTTTACTTTAGCGAACCTTCGAGGGTTCCTGCATGTTTTAATTCTGTAATAATGGCGGTCTCATTTTCTATTGACTGATTCGAAATGGAAGGTTACGTGCTTGCCTTATTGATCATGTTCTGGCCATTTACGGTTTCAACTTTGGGACAGAAACTCGCGTCCCTGCTCAATTGAATAGCATTGCAATCGGAGATGAATGGGAGCCCTCACCTCCCTCGTACGAGGCAGAATTTCTGCGGGTGTGTTGCGGGCTCCCGTTCATTTCCGATTGCAATGCTATTCAAATGAGCAGGGGCGCGAGTTACTGTCCCAAAGCCGAATTGAATGTGGGCCATAAAATGGTGTAACTGGGTAGCCTTGGTTAAAGTTTCCTTAGATTGATTTCTCTGGAAAATGTATTACAAATGTATAACAAACATTGTGTAAGGGTATGAAAGTTATATCTGTGCACTGTGGTTTAATTGGAGTTTTCAAATCTATTTAATTGGAGATATTACATTTATTGAATTTAAAATAGCTGAGATAATACAACATATGTAGCTAGCATGGAATAGATTTCATAAGTATCTTCAAATGTCTCCACCAATTGTTGGCAAGGATCCCTACATATGATAATCCAATCTTTCCTTCAGATGAGATTTTAACATGAATGGTTAGATAATCTCAGATAATTTTTAATTATAGTATTATTATTATTATAAATGATAGCATAGTATTATCTCATTTAAAGAAGCTGGACATTTACCTGGCTTATTAGATATTGATTGTCAAGAGGGTGTTTGCAGTGGAGGGTGTTTGCAGTGGCAGAGGGGGGCCCGTTGCAAATAGAAAATTTGCTCCCCACTTCCCGGACCTCTCCAACATCAATCCACACAGTACATATATATATATGTATATGTAGTCTGAGAACATATTTATAGTGGAACCAGCGGCAACTGGGTGGGTTGAGTTAAATAGTGGAGGAGATAATTCTAAACGCATATTTGTGTGAGTATGCTATAAACCCCCAAATATAATTGAAAGTGACTAACTGCAATTATTGTTACAGATTGGAAATGCAGCTAAGCACAGTCAAGTTCTAACAATTCGAGATTTTAATTACCCTGAAATAAACTGGATAAATGAGACCAGCAGTTCAGCTATGGGGAGCATGTTCTTCAGTAGATTCAGGGATCATTATTTGGCCCAGGTAATACAAGAACCTAATAGAAATGGGGCCATCTTTGATTAAGTCATCACAAGTAATATTGATATCATAACAAATGTTAAAATATGGGAACCCTTGGGGAACAGTGATCCCAACACAGTCTCATTTGAGATTGAATACACAAAACAGAGTAGTAAGGGGCCAACAAAAACTCTACATTTTAAAAGGGCTCACTTTAAAGGGCTAAGGGCAGCAATACAACGTATAGACTGGGAAAAAGAACTTACAGGGAAAAATACTGAAAATAAATGGACAACATTCAAATCCTTACTAAATATACATACACATCGGCATGTACCATGTGTAAATAAAATGAATAGGAGTAAATCACATCCCATGTGGCTTAACAATGACTTAAAGATCATGATAAAAAACATGCATTTAAATTATACAAGAAGAAGAGAACAGAGGCAGCTTTATGTGACTATAAGGAAATCAACAAGGCTTATAAAAGGGCTATTAGACTGGCTAAAAAAGAAAATGAGAAGTCAGTTGCAAAATAAAGTAGGACTTACCAAAAATATGTTTTAAATATATTAATGGGAAGAAGGCGAGGAAGGAAGCAATATGAACATTACAATTGTCACACTTGGTCTGATAAATAGTGACCAGGAAATGGTAGATGAGCTAAATAGGTTATTTTCTTCGGTATATACAAGGGAGGTACCAGAGATTGGAGAAAACAAATGTTAATAAAGCCCCAGATCCTGATGGAATACATCCAAGGGTACTGAGGGAAGTGAGTTCTATAATAGCCAAACCATTATATCTAATTTTTCAAGACTCACTCACCACATGGTCGCCACCAGATGACTGGAGAAAAGCAGAGGTGATACCTATATTTAAAAAGGGAGCAATTATAGACCCGTGAGCCTCACATCTGTAGTTGGGAAGCTTTTAGAAGGGCTAATAAGGGACAGTATACAAGAATATGTCAATTTGAAAAAGATCATAAATAGCAGTCAACACAGATTTATGAAGGTTAGGTCATGTCAGACCAATCTAATTAGCTTCTATGAGGAGGTTAGTAGAAACTTGGATGAGGGCAGCTCAGTGGATGTTATCTTTTTGGATTTTGCAAAGGCTTTTGATACAGTGAAACATGGGAGACTATTGAGCAAACTAAGGGATACAGGAATTGCAGTAAATATCTGCTCATAGATCGAGAGCTGGCTAAAAGACAGGAAGCAAAGGGTTGTTGTAAATGGAACATACTCCAATATGACTAATGTGGTAAGTTGGGTTCCTTAAGGTTCAGTATTAGGTTCTCTCCCTTTTAACATATTTATTAAGGACGTAGAAGTAGGACATTTTTGCTGATGATACTAAGTTGTGCAAGGTAATTAAATCAGATAATGATGTTCTTTCCCTACATTTGCATAAATTAGAGAAATGGGCGGCTAAATGGCAGATGAGATTTAATACAAAAAACATTAAATTTAAATTAAAAAATGGAGCAAATCTAGGGGTATCTGATATTGAAAGGGATTTGTGAGTACTTGTTGACAACCACCTAGGTAGCAGTGCTCAATGCCAAGCAGCAGCTCCAAAGGCAAGTAAAATATTAGCATGTATAGGAGCAAGGGAAGCAAATATAATTCTGTCACTGTAGGAATCCCTAGTAATCACTGTACAAATCTCATTTCCCCCCTCCTCTCCCTCCCTTGTACGTCATTTCCCCCTCCCCTCCCTCCCTTGTGTCTCATTTCTCCACCTCTCCCTCCCTTGTGTCTCATTCCCCCCTCTCTCCCTTGTATCTCATTCCCCCCTACTCTCCCTCCCTTGTATCTCATTTCTCCCCCTCTTAGCATGTATTAAGAAGAGTATAGGAGCAAGGGAAGCAAATATAATTCTGTCACTGTAGAAATCCCTAGTAATCACTGTACAAATCTCATTTCCCCCCTCCTCTCCCTCCCTTGTATGTCATTTCCCCTTCCCCTCCCTCCCTTGTGTCTCATTTCTCCCCCCTCCCTCCCTTGTGTCTCATTCCCCCTCTCTCTCCCTTGTGTCTAATTCCCCCATCCTCTCTCTCCCTTGTGTTTCATTTCCACCCTCCTCTTTCTCCCCTGTGTCTCATTTCCCCTCCTCTCCTTCCCTTGTGTCTCATTTCCCCATCTTCTCCCTCCCTTGTGTCTTATTCCCCCCCTCTCCCCCTTTTGTTTCATTTCCCTCTTCTCTCTCTCCCTTGTGTCTCATTTCCCCCCTCCTCTCCCTCCCTTGTGTCTCATTCCCCCTCTTCCTCCCTTGTGTCTCATTCCCCCTTACTACCTCCCTTTTGTCTCATTTCCCCCTCCTCTCCCTCTCTTGTCTTGTGTCTTATTTCCCCCCTCCTCTCTCTCCTTTGTGTTTCATTTCCCCCTCCTTTCTTTCTTGTGTCTCCTTTCCCCCCTCCTCTCTCTTCCTTGTGTCTCATTTCCCCCTAATCTCTCTCCCTTGTGTCTCACTTCCGTTGTGTTTCCTTCCCCCTCCCACTCCCCTGTGTCTCATTTCCCCCTCCCCTGAGTCTCTTCCCCGCTCTCCATCCCATGTGTCTCTTTCCTCCCATCCGTCCCCTGTGTCTCGTTCCCCCCTCTCCATCCTCTATGTCTCTTTCCCCCTCTCAATGCCCTGTCTTTCCCCCCTCTACTTCCTCCCTTGTGTCTCTTTGCTCTGCTCTCCCTCTTCTGTGTCTCTTCCCCCTCTCCCTCCCCTGTGTCTCTTTCCCACTCTCCCTCCACTTCTTCCCCCTTTCTCCTTCTCCTCCTCTTCCACCCTTTCCCCCTTATCCTCCTCCTCCTACATTTACCCTTATCCTCCTCCTTATCCTCCTCCCTTTTTATTTTCATGATCGAAAATCGACTAAGCGAGAAAAAAAATGGCTTCTGAAATAAGGAAACACAACGAAAATGAGGTTGAAGGACGAAAACTAGCCGAAAGGATGTAAAACTAGCTTATAGGACTAAAAACAAGCCCTAAGCAGTAACACTTAATGCAAGCCAGTAACACTTAACCCAGGGCAGTAACACAACCCAAGACAGTAACACTCAAGTGCAACGCCTATAAAGTACACAGGCCAAAGTCGCTCATTGTGCGCCATGCGAGGAGAGCCCAAGGCGCTCATCATGGGGCTCGCAAGGAGTGCCGAAGGGGATCATTCAAAAGCAGGACGTTTGCGGCTCCAATGAGCGCCAAAGACGCTCATTACGAGCTCCACAATGAGCGCCAAAGTCGATCCAAGCGGGGCTTGCAATGAGCGCCAACGGTGCTCAGAGGGTCCATAGCCTCGCATTATGTGGCAAACAGCATTGCCAGGCTTACAATTTTGATCCCATAATTTGTGACAGGCAATTTCCTAGTATATATATATAAACTACCGCCTCATAATATCTACTACATGAGCTAGGAACTGGCCCCACATTGATGAGAGACATTATTTTAATGATTCCTGTCATGTAAAATGAGAAGTTGAAAGTAAAAAATAAAGTGGAAAAAATTGACTATTACAATGTATAGGACTGTTTCAAAAACCTATATTGCAAATATATTGGCACATTTTGAGAGAGAATAAAAATGGATTAGATATTCAAAGCGACAAAGTACCAATCACATATATGTAAGCAACAAATTTAAAAGACATTCTGGGTAACAAGGTTACATAGTAATTGAGATCGAAAAACACTTTTAATAGTCATTTGAGTGAGAAAAGGAGAACAACTTGGTTAGATGAAAAAGAACCAACAAAATATGAATCGTGTGAATGCATGTAAATTTGTTGAGCTATCAATTTCTCTGATTCTAAGCACACACAAAAAAAATTGAATAACTCAATATTTCACATGTAAAATGTTTGGTTATGTATCATGTTGATTGCAGTTGTGGATGTATATTAGGAGATGGGATGTAGAGCAGCAACTTTTACAAATGGAGGATCAATGAATTTTCCTTTATGAGAGCATGAAATCAGATGTTTTAAAGGAGCGATTTGCATTTTCAGCTTCCATATAATATGTACTGAGATGGAGACTGTGTGCATTTTGATTATGTGCTTCTGATAGTTTCCTTCATAAGTTATGTTCGATATAAGGAATTTAATAAATATTCAGAGGCAAAAACATTATAAACTGCTGAAGAAAAGATACATTATGTGGGTTACATTATTACATTTTGGAACATTTAATAGATTAGCATCATATGAGAACTCTGTAGAGTAATATGGTAAATACAATGGACCCTAATTGAGAATTTTAAGCAACAGTATTGTCACAACATGCTTCTTCAATGGGGCTTGACAAGAACCTAGTTCAAGCCTACCCCAGCAGGACTCTGTCGTTCTTACTACCTCTGGTATAGAAGTTGGCCTCAGGATATCAGGAACACCATATAATCCCTTAGAATTAGGATTAATACACAGAATGACACTCACACCTTGTCTATGTAAGTAGATATCACTGACATACCTTTATTTATTTATTTTTTTAATTCTTTTTATTATTTTTAAGACATTAAAAACATATAATCATTACATTAATACAAATATCAACACAGACAAGTACAAAAAACATCCCAATCGCCGTTCACCCTCTGACATTCAATCCAGGAAACCTTAATAAGATCTATCGATATCATTTAATATAAATTCTTTACATTTTGTTTCCTTTCACAAATACTACATACATTCTTCCCTTATAGGATATATCGTATAAATGCAAATTTCTGTAATACATAAAAAAAAAAACAATATAATTCTTAATATATAGAGAGATAATAATTTATTAGTTTAATATACCTCTTGATCTATGAATCCAATTATCTATAATTAATTAAATCATTTTTAAAATATGTCCATTTATTGATCCCAAATAGTCCAAACTATAGATCTCTTTCTTTTAGGATCAACTATAACATCTTCCTTCATCAGCTCTCTGTTATAGTTTATTTTATTAATTAACTTCTCTCCAGGAAGGAATTGAAGGTTTATTCCATTTTTTAATAATAGTGATTTAATAATCAGCAATATATGTGATATCAATAATTTGTCTTTAGGGAATATATTATCTAACTTTAAGTGAAATATAACTACTCCCGGGGTACATGGGCAGTCTACCCCTAACATTGCGGTTAGGTACTCACAACATTCCTCCCAGAACTTTCTAAACTTACTGCATTCCCACCACATATGAAAGGCTGAACCCTCTTTACCACATCCTTTCCAACATAGTGGAGAAATGTGACAATCTATCTTATTCATAATTATAGGCACTAAGTACCATTTTTGTGTTAAGTACAGTTCCCTGTACATGTTGTTTATAGAGGAGTTCCTTATCAGCCTTAGGGCTCTATACCAATCCTGGTCGTCATACTTTTGATTAAGGTTACCTTCCCATTCTTTTATACTCTTTGATTTTATAAATGTCCTGGATTTTATTCTGATTTTACTAATCTTTGAAATAAGGTGTATTACTGGGCCTTTAATCATAATTTCCTCTAATTCATACATTTTTTCCATTTTTATGGATGTATATCTCTTTTGCTTTAATATTTCTATCTATTGTTTTTTTTATTAATTTAATAATATAGACTGGAACTTTTTCTGGAATACATCTAAATAAATAAGTAACCTTGGGAACAATACTCATTTTGACCATGGCAATTCTTGCCGATCAAGAAAATCTTATTGTACGCCAATCAGAGAGTAGCATCCTGATTTTTTTTAGTATTTCTGTTATATTATCTATTATTACTTTCTTGTTATGGAAACTAAATCTTATACCTAGGTGTGTAATAAATTTGGATTGCCAATTAAATTTATAAGCTTCCTTTAATGTATTTAGGATTTCCATATTTAATTTTTTATATATAATATCAGATTTCGCTGAATTTATTCTAAAGTAAGATACCCTAGCAAAATCTGCCAAGTGTTGTTGTAACTTGGCACATAACTTTATTGGATCTGTTAGAGTCACTATAATATCGTCCGCAAATTGCATTATTTTATAGTCATTATGGCCAACTTTTATTCCTTTAATGTTTTCTGATGCCCTTATTATTGAGCTAGAGGCTCAATAAATAGCAAAAATAATAATGACGATAACGGACACCCTTGACGGGTCCCATTACTTATAGTAAACTTCTCGGTCTCATAATTGGGTGCCACGATATATGCTGAAGAGTGACTATATAAAGTTTTAATTGTTTTTAAAGCAAATTCAGCAAAGCCAAATTTCAGCATCACTGCCTCTGAGAACTACCAACTGACCCTGTCAAATGCTTTCTCTGCATCAAGTGACAGGATCAATATGGGAGCCCTTTCTTTGCAATAAACATCAGGTCCGTTAGTCGTTAGTCGTTAGTCGTTTGGCCTGACGGCCCCCAACAAAGCCAGACTGATCCAAATATATTAGTTTAGATATTATGCTCTTTAGCCTATTGGCCAGAATTTTTCCATATATTTTTAAATCAATATTAATAAGTGAAATGGGACGATAACTAGTAACTTCCTCTGGGTTTTTTCCAGGTTTTAAGATGTTGATTATTTTAGCCTCAACTAGTTCTGGTGCTATTTTCCCTGTATTTTTAATCTCATTAAACAAATCTTGAAAATGTTCCCTAATTTCTATTCTAAAAAACTTATAATATAAATGATCAAACCCATCTGGGCCTGGAGCTTTATTTGATTTGGCTTTTTTAATTACCTCGTCAATTTCATCCAGGGTAATATCTCTATTTAAGGAGCTTTGATCTTCCTCATTTAGTTTAGGGAGCTTAACCTTATCCAAAAATTTATTTATTTCATCCATACTAGGTTTTTTAAATGTTGGCTTTTTGTTAAGATTATATAGTGAGCTATAAAATTCCTTCATAATTTCCCCAATCTTATTGGGATGAGTATATACCATATTATCTGTACCCCTGAGATCAAGAATTTTATTTTTATTTTTTTGCTTCTTTAATTTGTTTGCCAAACATTTACTTGTTTTGTTTTCCAGTTGGAAGTGGGACTGTTGAAATCTCCAAATCAAAGAATCTGCCGGATATTGTAAAAGTTTATTTATTTGAGCATTTAATTTAGAGATCTGCAGAGCTCCTTCCCCACTGGGGGACAATCTGTTCTTTCTCTGTTGTTCCTCTAATTCTATATATAGAAGTCTTAAGGGTTTTCCCTTGATTTATGAATTTTGGCCAATTGAGAAATCATTAACCCTCTTATTACCAACTTATATGCACACCATAAAGTAATGGCTGAATCCACTGTTTTCCTATTTGTTTCCAAAAATCTCCTAGTTTCATTCTTTAGCAATTCTAGTATTTCTTCATTTTTAAATAGAATCGGATCTAGCTTCCATTTTTTTATATTTCTATTTACTTTCACATCATCTAAATTAGTATGTAGCATAGAATGGTCTGACCAAGGTGTTATACTTATTTATATATCCTTGACCATTCTTAAGGTATATACATCCATAAAAAGATAATCCAGTCTTGAGTAGGAATTAAATTGATTAGAAAAATGGGTATAGTCTTTCTCATATGGGTGTAATATTCTCCAGGAGTCCAGAAGATCGTAATTAGACATCTCATGTATACATTTTCTAGATACTTTATTAATCTGACTTTCAGATTTTTTTTTCAGATCGCCAATTCTATCATTTATAGGATCCATCAACATATTAAAGTCACATCCAATAATTATCAGAGCCTTTCTTATTTTTTTTTATTTTTTTAATAACTTCTTGATTTGATTGGTATTTGGCCGATATATATTAACCAATGTCATGAATTTTCCATTAATGGAGCCACACCATATTATAAATCTTCCCAAAGGATCTATCATTCTAGCTTCCTCATATACTTTTAGCTTATAGCTGAAGAGGATTGATTCACCTAGTGAGTTTTTATTATATGTCGAATCAATCCTAGTATTATAGCTTTGATTATAAACATGTTTTAATGAATCTTTACTCCAGTGTGTCTCCTGTAATAGCAAGATATCTGCCTTGATTTTAACATAATTATTAAAGTCGATGCTCCTCTTTGTCAATGAATTTAATCCATTTACATTGTGAGTTATTTTAATCATGGTTAAGTTTCTTTATCTATTTTCTGAATTTGTTTATACATTCTAGTTTTCTTGCTTTCAAAAAATTTTGTGTCTGCCTTTCCTCTTATCGGATATATTTTCCCATTAAAGCTTTGGATTTCTATATTGTTTCTTATTTGATTTATTAATTTACTTTATCTCTCACTAGCATTTCTGCCATAACTTTTCTTATTATCGCACTTATATCTCTCTGAATATTGGGAAACACATTCATTCTCACATCCGTACCTCTGCCATACATCTTCTGACTTGGACTTAAATTTAAGTGCAGCCTAAGGGCTTTTATGCCTATTTTAGGAAATGTTAGGAGGTTATTAAACCTTCCTGGTTGGTTGGGAGGTCATAATCCTTCTCTTCCTTCTTTCAACCCTTTCCCCTGATTTTAAATCACTTTTTTCTCCTCTCCCCTTCCTTTATCCTTTTGTCCATCCCTCTCTCCTCTTTCTCCTATCCATTCTTTATACCTCTTGTCATATAGTTTAGGTTAAATACTATTTGTCGTATATCATAATTTAGATTTAAGCATCCTCTTTCCTGTCTTTCCCCTTTTCCTCCCCTCTTTACCCTCCTTCTAAACTTTACAGGCTCTGTTCCTTCTTAGTCTTATATTGAATATACCTCACTTTACATGCCATCACCCTCTATTTTAATATACCTTTTAAGATATCCACATATAACATAGAGTTATGAACTATATATTTATAATCGTGACTGTTCAAAAAAATATAATATTACTTCAAAGTTCTCAGCTAATTGCCCCTTACCATAAAAATATGATAGGGGGCTACATCATTATTATATTCTTGCATTTAGAATGTAATATTTATTTACTCAATAACCTATAAACTTTAAAGTGCAATTTTATAAAGTGCTTTGGAATGTTTACTAACAAAAAAAAAGTGTATCAAAAATACTCTAAATCTCTAAAGTGTTAATCCTATATACAATTGTTTTATAGGTGTGAAAGATCAATGCCATAAAAATGTAAGTAATCATTTGAATATCATATTAAAAAAATATATCATATTTAAAGTGCATTTAAATTTAAATTGCCTTAAATTCTAAACAGTATTGTTTCCTACTAAACTACTGTACTACTAAAGTGCTAATCAGTGCAATTTTTATGTTATTCAATCATCAATCCACTACATTATTTATAAGGATATTAATAAATGATGTTATATGATGGCAATAAAGTGCGGTATATCACTCATAACATTTCTATACAAATAACACCAGTAATATTCAAAGGAAAGGAAAAAAGAAAAAAAAATCATAGGGGGAAAAAAAAAAGAAAGAGGAGAAAAGTCTTTCAAGTCTTCTCAGATCTTCCCTCTCTTCTCTTCCCCTCTGTACTACCCCTTATTAATTCCCATTCCAGTCTTTTTAATAGTAATTCTGGAGGTTTTTCTTTGTAATCGGAAAATTACACTTCAATATTCCATTTTTGTAGCAGAGACTGTCCTTCTTTAACCATATTAACTCTTTTTTTTTTCTCTTATTTCCACAATCTAACTTATATTCATAAATGAACATTCAAAAACAAACAAAAACACACAAACAAACAAACCACCAAAAGAAAAAAAAGCAAAAGATATTCCTAATCTCTGTTTGCGAGGCGAGGGAGCGGGGGGAGCCGGGGGGGGGGGGGGGGAGGGAAGAGGTGGAACAATGCTAATTTTGGTCACACTCACCCACTAGACTTATTGTCCCATGTTTTCCATTTATATCTAGGAATCATAATAATACCTATGTCCTCAAGATCTATTTCCAATGCACGAATTTTAGCAATTTTAGTAAATATTTCTGGAACAGAGAAGGTTACTTTTTGTCTCCATTTCAGTGCAATACTGCACTTAACGGCCATAAAAATCTGTATTAAGAATGCCTTGAGTTCATTAGAACAGGTTTCAGGAAATATATGAAACAAAATCATTTCAGGAGAAAAACTCATTGAAATTTCATAAGCCTGTCTAATGTGCTGAAAGCAATTCTCCCACAATTGTCTGATGACTGGACAGGACCACCATACTTGGGGATGAGTCCCCACTTGGCCGCATTCCCTCCAGCACAATTTTTCTGATTCATTTCTAGTAATTTGGTACACGTTATACGGAGCTAAGTACCATCTATTAGTTAGTTTAAAGAAATTTTCTCTGTAGGGAGCATTTTTAATGATTTTATCAGTAATTGTAAATGCTTTAATCCAAGTTTCAACTGGCCATTCTCCTTTGAGCTCCGACTCCCATACTCTCATTTTCATAGTTTTTTTGAAGTTATTACTTTTCTTTATTATATTATAACACTTGGACACTAGATGTGATTTATCTTCCGCTAGGAACAATTTTTCCAAATCCGAATTATTTTCATTTTTGAGATTATTGAAACCCAATGATTTTAAGATTTTTTTTTATTTGAGATATTCAAACCAGTACCTGGATGACAATCCAAATATTAAAACTAAATGTTCAAAGGGATATAGCCTATTATTTTGGAAAAGCTCTTTAAGCAAAATCACTCCCTTTTTTATCATACGTTTTAATATTGGAGATGGATATATTTTATCTAATAATAATATGGGTGTAACCCCACTGGAAGAGGGTATTAATGAATATTTTTGATTGATTTTTACCCAAGCACTCGTGTATTTTTTAAGTATGTTATCTCCGGGTGGTAAATTTCCCCAGTCTTTTCGTTGGAGAAATATTAAGAGACCCAGATCTCCATTCCTTATTTGTTCATTTTCTATCTGACTCCAATGGTGATCTATAATAGCTTCAGTATTTCTCACAAGGTGGGTGAGTAGAATAGCTTCTTGATATTTAACTATCAATGGGTACGCCATTCCACCTTTTTTGAATGTATTCACCATATAATGAGCTTTTATTCTTATTCTGCGTCCATTGTGTATGTATTTATCAAGAGTGCTTTGAAGTTTATTAATCATAAAGCTTGGAAATTGGCTCGGAATACACCTCATTACATATGTAATTTTAGGTATAAGAAACATTTTGGCTGCTATTATGCGACCTGACCATGATGTCTGAACTTTTTTCCAATGTGAAATTGCTTCTATTATATTCTGATGAACTATTCTGAAGTTTTGTAAAATTGATTGCTTCAGGTTTGCATAGAGATGTATGCCTACATGCTTGATGTGGGATTGCCAATTAAATGCATTTTTACTTTTCAATAATGCAATATCGTTATCCTGTAGATTTAATTGGAGAATTTCCGATTTAGCTATATTGAGTTTGTAATTTGATACTTTAGAAAATTCATCTATAAGATCTTGTAGGTTCCCTATAGACTCAACTGGGTTGGTTAATGAAAGTAACACATCATCCGCGAAGAGTGATATTTTGTGATCTATATTTCCAATTTGTATTCCACTGATATTCCTTAATTCTCGAATACCTATAGCTAACGGTTCTATCATAAGTGCAAATATCAAGGGAGAAAGCGGGCACCCCTGCATTGTACCATTGGTTACCTTAAATCTAGGTGATCTAAACCCTAGACCAATGACAGAGGCGGATGGAGCCACATAAAGAGCCTTAATGGCCTTGGAACCAAATTCTCCAAACCCAAATTTGGCAAGAACCTGGTCCATGTAGCTCCATCCGACTCTGTCAAAGGCCTTTTCCGCATCCAGGGAGAGAAAAACTGTAGGCAGGTTATTCGCCTTAGAGATGGAAATCAAATTAAGCAACTTTCTTATGTTGTCAGTTCCCTGACGTCCTACTATGAAACCTCTTTGGTCTTCACCAATCAATAGTCTCATAATTGTATTCATTCTATTGGCCAACACTTTAGCATAGATCTTCAAATCAACATTTAAAAGAGAGATTGGACGAAAGTCCCTGCATTCCATATGGGGTTTCTCCTGTTTAGGAATATATATGATGTTAGCCTCTAGCATTTCTTTAGGCGCGAGGCCTTTCTTAAAGATTTCATTAAATGTTGCTTTTAGATCTCTACATATTTATTTTTGGAATATTTTAAAGTATTGATTGGTGAAGCCATCAGGCCCAGGTGCAGATGATATTTTCAAATTAGATATTGCTTCTTGAATCTCGATTTCCGATATTTCCCTATTTAATTTTTCTAATTCCTCCGGAGGTAATTTAGGGATGTGTATTTTATCGAGGAACTGTTGTATTTCTTCCGTTTTTGGTTTAGTTACTTCATTGTGTTCCTCTAAATTATAAAGTTTCTCATAGAATTTTCCGAAAGCCTCTACTATTTTGGAAGGATTAGTTATTGTTTTTTTATCAACCATTAACTCATCTATCCTATTTTTATTCTTTTTACCCTCAAATTTAGTAGCTAGAAATTTAGATGCTTTCTCTCCAAAATGGTACAGATATTTTTGCAATTTCCAAAGGGAGTTATCCACCCGTTGTTGTTCTATTTTTTTTATATGAAGTTGTACAATCTTTATCTGCTCTTGAAAACTCTTAGGCCCTCATTCAATTGCAATTTGGCCAATTGAATAGGGCTCTAAATAAGCACATGACATATATTTTTTAAAGAAGTTTTTAGTTAGTAAGCATCTATTCAAAAAAAAGGTTTTCACTAACTAAAAACTTCTTTAAAAAATATATGCTATGTGCTTATTTAGACCCCTATTCAATTGGCCAAATTGCAATTGAATGAGGGCCTTAGTAGGGGCACTTTTGTTGATCTTATCAAGTTTGGCTAACTGGATATAGGACTCTCTCAACGGGCGTCCCTGTTGTTTCTTTTTTTGAGCCTGTAGGCTAATGCATATTCCTCTAATTACAGCCTCATGAGCGTTCCACACTACTATACTTGAGACAACTGTGTTTCTATTTGTTTGGAAATAAAATTCTAGTTCTTTTTTTATTTTGTTTCTCATTTCTTGATCTTTTAAAATGGAGTCTTTAATTTTCCATGTTGAAGGAACTATATTTACACTCCCGCTTACAAATTCTATGGTAATTTGTCCATGATCCGATTTACAGATCGGTAAAATATCTGCTCTTACTATTTTCTTGAGCATACTTTAATTCACAAGAATATAGTCAATTCTTGCATATGATTGATAGCGGTGTGAAAAAAATGAGAAATTTCTTTCTCTGGGGTGTAGACACCTCCATGAATCAAAGAGTTCAAAATTCCAAAGCATTTTATTAAACCCATTTGGGCCTTGATTAGTTATCTTAGTTAATCTCAACTGTTTTCTATCTAATTCTGGGTTTGAACATAGATTGAAATCGCACAGATGATCAATAATCCCGAAAAGTATTTTTTGCAGCTCTTCAGTGTTCTATTAATAAATTTCATTTGCCCTTTATTCGGTGCATAAATATTAACGATTGTTACTTTATCCTTATTAATCGTCCCTACCCAGAGTGAGTAGCGGCCCTCAGTGTCTGTTTTAGAGAACTCCTCTTTATAATTCAATTTGTTATTAAAAAAAATAGCTGTGCCCCTTGCTTTCTTCTTATCATATGTCGAGTTGCATACATATATGTATCGCCCATCATAAAATAAAGGGGCTTTGCCCGTCTGCCAATGGGTCTCTTGCAGGGCTATAATATCTGCCTTACTATTATAGAACCCACTGAAAAACATAGCTCTTTTATTGGGAGAGTTTAGACCCTGAACATTCTGAGAAACTAACTTAACTTTCATCAACATTTTATTTTTATTTTTTTAAATCAATACAATTTCTCAGAATTAAGTTCCTTCTCCTCCCCCCACCCCGCAGTCCCACCCCCAAACCGCGCCAACAGAGGAAGAGAAAAAAGAGAGAAAAAGAAAAAAAAGAGAAAAAGAAAAAGAAGGAAAAAACAAACAAAAAAAAAACACACTTTTTCATACATCCTCTCATTCTCTCTAGAGAAGCAATGGTTCAGCTCCCCGCTCTCGCTCCCCCAAAAAATTGAGGAGGTCTGTACGGGGGGTCGAATCATTCCAAAAACTTTTTTATAAAAAGTTTAAAACTAATCCACTTAAGCGGACTTCTGCAGCAAGCATTTTACCTTCTATTCTCATTTTCTTGTCATTAAGACAGAGCTCTTGTGTTAAATAAAACTTAACCACCTATCTTTAAGTACCCTTATGTACTCTTCATGAGATATAAAGAGACACAAAAAGGACCCTACTTCAGGGATAGACAAAAAATCATTACCCAGAATGACATAAATAGCGAATTCACTTCATATAATTGTTTATAATCATCCTGAATGAATCTCATAGAAATACCCACTATCTCTCAGATATTATACGGACATAATAAAGTGTAAACAAATCGATTGAATATTTCCCCAAGACATTCTCATCAGATTCACTATCTTAGTTTTCTTCTTTTTACCCTTATTTAATAAATCAAAAACCTTGGTCATGTGTTTACTTAATCCACCTTGTGCAAATTCATAACTCAAATTCAACATTTTGACAACCTGTGTCAAACCCATATCTACTTATATCACTCATTGATGAATCCTTTAAATTCTATCTAATACCCGTTTTATAATTGCACCACTTAAAAAACATAATATTTATAAAAACACAACCTCTAATAACTACTACGTGCATCCATTTGCATTTTTATATTCTTTTCAACCCTTGTGTCAATATACCCAGATCACATCAAATTACAGCTTCTAATCTGCCATACGTCACTCAGTTTATCCTTTTGTATTCTTTTCAACACTCATGTAGATGTGCCAAAATCATAAAAAAAACACACTTTCTTATAAATTCTACGTGAAAAAATATATATTTTAGTGTTCTTTTTAACACTTGTGTCAGTGCATTAGTTTTAGTGCATATTACAATCTGTTTTAACCTTTTAAAAAACATCTAAACACTCTCGTCATTCTAAGGTGTTTCTAACCTTACTCTGTAACGTCTTGGAAACTTTAACTATCAAATCCATTTCTTTAAACACTCAAACTCGCTTTTCTCTTGCTTGAATGAATTTCTCTACATCTTTAGGCGAGTTCAAAACCACTTTCCTAGAGTCTACCGAGATAATGATTTTTGTGGGAAAACCCCATTTGTATTTTATATTTTTAAGTATCAAATGATTTTCTGAGAATCTGCTCTTTGTGTGATGCAAAATGTAGTCTATTTATTATATCTCTCAGAGAATTTGGTTCTGCTTTTTTTGAGAGGGGAATTCTATGGATTCTTTCTATGACTTGTTCCACAGGGAAATCAATTTTAATTAAAGAGGTCAAAAAGGCGAATACATAACTACTTAAATCTTGGTATTCAATGTTTTCCTCTATACCCCTTATTCTAATATTAGCTCTCCTTGAATGATCCTCTAGTTTATTATATTTCTTTTTAAGGTCTGCTAATTCTTCTTTTATAGTAATCAGTTCAGCTTTTAGTTCCTTCTGATCGGTGGTCATAGACAGATGTTGTATCTCTAAGTTATCAGTTTTTTGTGAAAGATCTTTAATTGCCATATTGTTTTTGGAGATTTCTGTTGTAAGCTCCAAAATTAAATCCGATTTGAATTCTGCTAATAGATCTTTCATCAAGAGCTTCATTGATGAGGCTGTCAATGCTTCCGTTACTAGGGTGTCAGAAAGTGAACTTTCTATTTCTTCTCTAGATTCCCCTAAATTAAATTGATCTACAGAGAGATCAAGTTTCTCTGAGACATCACTTCCCAGTTGGGATTTATTATGATCTTTTATTTTAGTTCCAGGGGAGAAGAAATCTTTCCCTGATTTATTATTATTATTATTTTTTCCCTTTGTTTTTCCCTTGGACGTCTGTACATTTTTCTTTTCCATTTTCTGATCTATTTTTATCTTCCCTTTTTATTCCCTCTTATCCTAGAGCTTTATTTGATCCTCTTGTCTCTCTATAACCCTCTTTTCCCTCTCTCCTCCACCTTCTCCTTCCCCTTTTTTCTTATCGCCCCTTTTATTAAATCTCAGTATCTCTAGACCTGCTTGAGAACAGAGTTTTCCTCCTTCTTTATCAGAGGTAAGGATACCTAAATTTCAAGCTTCTATTATTTATATTTCTGCTCTTACATAAAAAAGTATCATAACCTAATAAATGTCAGGTTCTCTGAGGCAATAAGAGAAAAACAGAGAAAGAAAGAGAAAGTGTCCATCCAGGGTGTTCCTTTGCCAGTTTCGGTGCTCCCAAATAAAGTATTTTGCAGGCTGTTGGTCTCCCTTTTTCCCTTTCTGCCTGTAGTTTTTGAAATGTTTCACCAAATATGAAGTTCTTACTCCAAGATTTGTTTTGTGTGATACTTAAGTGTCTATATCTAAAGCTGTATATAAATAAATCAGCTTTCAGCAATAGCTTATTTAGAATGACTATAGTGAGCCCCTATCCATATTTACAAATCAGGTTCTAATCTTCACTTTGGAGAAAGTATTCCTATAATGTTCTCTTTAGCAATTAGAGAGATCCTCCTGCAAGAGGGACCAAACAAGAGCTACTGTCTCTCCATATAATCCATATAAAAAAAGAGGTATCTTCCAGCCAACTCCTTAATCCCTCAAGATTATATTCTGAGATTATTCTTGTAATAAACTAATAAAAAACCCACATTATGAAAAGAGTCCAGGACTTTAGAAAGTAAGGGGAGGTGGGATGGAGGGGGGAAGATAGGTGTCTATTTCACTTCTGGGAGCTCATGTATAAGGAGTTCAGTTCTTTAACTTTCTGAAGGGCTTTCCTTGTGGCTTTTTTCTCTCCTGGTGCACTCGGCTCCCCAGGCAGACCACCCTCCCTATGGCTCCCTGTTAGACTTACGGCGTGCACGGCGGCAGCGCTCCCCTCCCCCTCTCTTACCCTTCAGGCCTCCTCTCCTGCTTCAGCTCTTGCTTGTTGCTAAATTACTCACTGCAGAGCACTTTTATCCTCCCCTCTGTTCTTGATCACAATTATATTCTGAGATTATTCTTGTTATAAACTAATAAAAAACCCACATTATGAAAAGAGTCCAGGACTTTAAAAAGTAAGGGGAGGTGGGATAGAGGGGGGAAGGTAGGTGTCTATTTCACTTCTGGGAGCTCATGTATAAGGAGTTCAGTTCTTTAAATTTCTGAAGGGCTTTCCTTGTGGCCCTTTTCTCTCCCGGTGCACTCAGCTCCCCAGGCAGACCCCACTCCCTATGACTCCCTGTTAGACATACAGCGTGCACTGCGGCAGCGCTCCCCTCCCCCTCTCTTACCCTTCAGGCCTCCTCTCCTGCTTCAGCTCTTGCTGGTTGTTAAATTACTCACTGCGGAGCATTTTTATCCTCCCCTCTGTTCTTGATCACAAATGCTGTGGGTTTATCTCACTCTGGTCTCAGCTTCTTCCAGGCTCTCTCACTCACTGCATCTCCTCATGCCTGGCTGTAGGCTTTTGTTCTCCCTTCGCTTTGGAGAAAGTATTCCTATGATATTCTCTTTAGCAGTTAGAGAGATCCTCCTGCAAGCGGGACCAAACAAGAGATACTGTCTGTCCATATAGTCCATATAAAAGAGGTGTCTTCCAGCCATTTCCTTAATCCCTCAAGATTATATTCTGAGATTATTCTTGTTATAAACTAATAAAAAACCCACATTATGAAAAGAGTCCAGGACTTTAAAAAGTAAGGGGAGGTGGGATGGAGAGGGGGTTGGTAAGTGTCTATTTCACTTCTGGGAGCTCATGAATATGGAGTTCAGTTCTTTAAATTTCTGAAGGGCTTTCCTTGTGGCCTTTTTCTTTCCCGGTGCACTCAGCTCCCCAGGCAGATCACACTCCCTATGGCTCCCTGTTAGACTTACAGCGTGCACGGCGGCAGCGCTCCACCTCCCCCTCTCTTACCCTTCAGGCCTCCTCTCTTGCTTCAGTTTTTGCTGATTGTTAAAATACTCACTGCGGAGCACTTTTATCCTCCCCTCTGTTCTTGATTACAAATGCTGTGGGTTTATCTCTCTCTGGTCTCAGCTTCTTTCAGGCTCTCTCGCTCACTGCATCTCCTCATGCCTGGCTGTGCCTTCCTTCTGAGGCATGCTTTGCTTCTGCTGGAGGCAAGAGGCTGGTTCCCCGGGCAGTTAGGGTTAGCGTTTTGGAAGGTTCTTTTTACTGCGCCTCCATGCTCTGACCTTGAGATGCCGCTGCAGATTGCCGCCACAGCCCCGCTAGCTGCACATACTGACAGCTTCCTGGGCGTGGACTCCTCCTCTTCAAACCATATTAACTCTATGCCAGATGGTATCCTTCAAAACAAAAAGGCCAGAGGGAGATTTCCATCTATACTTTATTTCTTCTTTCCTTAAGCTTTGTGTTATAGTAAATATTCTTTCCTTTTTACTAATGTCTAGGAAGATAGATCTGAGAATAATTTTATTTTATCATATGGAGGGTCCCTTGATTTTGTTTTTTGCTTTTAGTATGGCTTCCTTGAATGGTAGATAATGGAGCTTAACTATAACGTCTCTGGGTATGATATTATCCAAACCTCTACAGAGGGGAATCCTATGGATATTCTCAATTTTTGCATCTTCTTTGGGGAATTGAGGTATTCATTTATGGAATATATCTTCAGCAAATTTATTCAGATCCTTATCTTGTACATTTTAATTTATCCCTCTATTTCTTATATTATTTTTTCTTGATCTGTCTTCCATGTTACAAATTTTATTATTTAATTCTTCAATTTTATACTCCAGACTGTTTGTATATTTTAAAAGTGAATATTATCCATGATTAATTTATCACATTTTTATTCAGTCTCATTGATTTTTTTATTTGTTTCATTAATTGACTTTGTATTTTCTGAAATCTGTTTTGAAACTTCTGATGTAATCTTGATTTGGAAATCATACAGAAGGTCTTTCATTTTAGAGAGAGTTAACTGTTCTTCTTGAGAGATTTCTGGCCCCTCTATTGAGGACTGAGATAGTACTCCTGGGGATTTATTTATAGATTGTTTTCGAAAAGAGGATTCTGCTTGTGATACTTCCACTGGGTTTATTTTGTTTTTAGGAGAAAATAACTGGTTGGATATTTGTAGTTTGCTTAACCCTTCTTTAGGTCCTCTTTGTATATATTTTTATTTATTTATTGTCTTTTGTATCTGGGTTATAGCACCATTCATAAGGATACTTTTAGATTGGGAATTCATTTATTACCAAAACTCTTCATTACTCCTATATAGTCCAGAATTTCATACCTCTCAGTTCTCAATTTCCTTTTTGAGGATATAGTTCTCATTAGGGATTTTTCTTCCCTTTTTCTTTCTCCTTTTTCCTTCTCTCCTTCTCTCCCTTTTACTTTTCAAAAAGTTATATAAATGTAGCCCTAGCTCCTCTTCATCTCACCTCATTTATTAAATTAGCTTTTGTCTCAGTTCAGATTTAATAAGCCAGCTTAAAAGTGTCCATATTTAACATCACTATCAATGTATAGTTATTATCCATTAACAGGCATATATATTTTAATATGGAACTAAGCTTTAGATGGCATCCAGCAAGCTATTCGGCTTCTTCTTCTCTATGTTTAACAGGATTTCCTGAGCTCAGAGTAGACCCGGGTATGGAAGGCTCCGTTCCTTCTTAGTCTTAAATGTACGTCCTCCATTCAATTACAGACTCTCTTGCTGCTTCTGGTGCCTGTTGGACCTGGCGTCTCTCTTGCTCGCTCCTGCTTCCGTTAGCACACGTCCGTTACCGCTTTCTCACGGATAACCACGATGTGTTCCTGGGGGGCCGCAGCGATAGCTCCTCCTGCATCTCCCCTCTTCAACAGGGCCTCAATCGTTTTTACACTGCTTCTTGGTACTCCATCATATATACATTTTGGGACAAATAGTACAAATAGTACAAATAGTATATTGTATATAGTATAGCATAGGAGGTGAGAGATGGTATTAGAATGAGCTTTGTATGGGCTTACGGTAAGATTAGAAGCATTTTATCCACTTCAAATTGGGAGCAGGTTAGAAGCTAGTCAGTCGAACTCTCGTGCATGACCTCATAGCTCTCCTACCACCAGCTCACATTCCCGCCAGTGGACATTCCATTTCCGGTCCCAACAGACATACCTTTATTGATTGGCACATTTTACACAATTTTCTGGCACACAGGCTGGCCAATCAGTGAGCCCCTTGCTTACTAGGAAAACCCTGTACCTCTGATGAAATATTAACTTTAAACAATTGTTCTAACCACTCAGACTATCTGCTTATCTGCTCAAGGCCCCTGTGAGGCCAGTGGAGTCTTCACCAGATAACAACACTGTACATATAGTGCCTTGCAAAAGTATTCACCCCCTTGACTTTTTTACCTATTTTGTTACATTACAGCCTTAAGTTCAATGTTTTGTTAATCTGAATTTTATGTGATGGATCAGAACACAATAGTCTAAGCTGGTGAAGTGAAATGAGAAACATATATACACAAAACTATTTTTTAGAAATAAAAAACAGAACATTGACATGTGCGTATGTATTTACCCCCTTTGTTATGAAGCTCATAAAGAGCTCTGGTGCAACCAAGTACCTTCAGAAGTCACATAATTAGTGAAATGATGTCCACCTGTGTGCAATCTAAGTGTCATTACATATACACAACTTTTTTGAAAGGCCCCAGAGGCTGCAACACCTAAGCCAGAGACACCACTAACCAAACACTTCCATGAAGACCAAGGAACTCTCCAAACAAGTAAGGGACAATGTTGTTGAGAAGTACAAGTCAGGGTTAGGTTATAAAACATATGCAAATCTTTGATGATCCCCAGGAGCACCATCAAATCTATCATAACTAAATGGAAAGAACATGGCACAACAGCAAACCTGCCAAGAGATGGACGCCCACCAAAACTCACGGAGCGGCAAGGAGGGCATTAATCAGAGAGGCAGCACAGAGACCTAAGATAACCATGGAGGAGCTGCAGAGTTCCACAGCAGAGACTGGAGTATCTGTACATAGGACGACAATAATAGAGTTGGGCTTTATGGCAGAGTGGCCAGAAGAAAGCCATTACTTTCAGCAAAAAACTAAATGGCATGTTTTGAATTTGCGAAAAGGCATGTGGGAGACTCCCAAAACTTATGAAGGAAGGTGCTCTGGTCTGTTGAGACTAAAATTGAACTTTTCGGCTATCAAAGAAAATGCTATGTCTGGCACAAACCCAACACATCAGCCAAAGAACACCATCCTCACAGTGAAACATGGTGGCAGCATCATGCTGTGGGGATGTTTTTCAGCAGCTGGGACTGGGAAACTGGTCAGAGTTGAGGGAAAGATGGATGGTGCTAAATACAGGGATATTCTTGAGCAAAACCTGTACCACACTGCTAAAGCCAATCTTGAGTGGTTTAAGGGGAAACATGTAAATGTGTTGGAATGGCCTACTAAAGCCCAGACCTCAATCTAATAGAAAATCTGTGCTCAGACTTAAAGATTGCTGTTCACAAGCGCAAACCAGGAAGGAGCTGGAGCAGTTTTGCAAGGAGGAATGGACAAAAATCCCAGTGGTAAGATGTGGCAAGCTCATAGAGACTTATCCAAAGCAACTTGGATCTGTGAATGCCGCAAAAGGTACCGATACTTTACAAAGTATTGACTTTAGAGAGGGAATAGTTATGCACATTGATGTTTTCTGTTATTTTGTCCTATTTATTGTTTGCTTCACAATAATAATAAAAAAAACATCTTCAAAGTTGTGGGCATGTTCTGTAAATTAAATGATGCAAATCCTCAAACAATCCATGTTAATTCCAGGTTGTGAGGCAACAAAACACGAAAAATGTCAAGCGGGTGAATACTTTTGCAAGGCATTGTAAGTACATAAGGAATATGTAGGTGAGCTGGATTATGAATGCATCTGATAGAGGAGAATTAGTAGAGTATGAAAACATGTTTTTGCATGAAAATATCCCAAAATAAACATTTATTAGCTTACCTTGAAGTTAGCAAAATCTCCTATGTTTTTTTGCCATTTGCATTTTATCGTGTACACCCCTAGAAAACTCCTCCTCAATTAGCATAACATTCAAATTCAGAATCAGGATAATACATTGTATCATTATTCACCTCAGTGGCTTCTGGCATTTGCTTAGTACAAGAACTGCAACAGTTACTTCCTGTGTTCTGTACCAGAAAGTTCAAAATATGTATCTTTCTGTATTTCCTGTGGGTACACTGCTGTATTTAATGTGTGTACCCTGCTTATGTAAGCGTCCTGTGGGTGTGAACAGCTGGAATTGACTTTTGTGCAAATAACTTTGTAAGTAAACTGAACTTTTCTATATAACACATGTTTTCATACACTACTAATTCTCCTCTATCAGATGCATTCATAATCCTGCTCACTTACATATCCCTTTCATGGTTTTGAGACATTTTATAAACTTGCATTTAGGTCCATCCACAGTGAAACTTTAAACACAAAAAGATTCATTTAGAGAAAGAAGAACATACTGTTTATTACAGACTTAATTGTGAGTTTTAAATAATAAAAAATCAAATAATTATATTCTCTGTCAGAAAATTACAATATAATTAGTTCTATGTATCACAAAGCAGATACTGACATAACTAATAAATAAATAAATGTACTAGTAGAATTTAATACAGAAAATATAGATTATACAGCTTTGATCTTGAGTCCTAATATTTAGGATCTAACTTTTGGTGTGTTTATTTCTTTCCGTCTGCAATCAGGGTAGAAATTACTTTAATAATTGAAATAAAATGTATGTTTTTAATTATAGCACCCTGATATGTGTTTGATCTAAAAAGTGTAATTTTCCAGAAATATTTAATAACTAGCGACTTGCCCGTCAAAAATTACGGGGCAATAAAATTGTAAGGCAGGTGATGCTGTTTGCCACAGACATTCATTTTTTTGGTGGTCTGACATCCTTCGGCACTCATTGCCTCTTGGTTGTTGTATATTTTTTTATCAGAGGCGCTTTTGCTGTCATTGTAAGTTCTGCGCTGATCTGCTTTCTGCGGTTATTGCAAGGCTGTCCCCTGGTGTAGTTTGTGTGCTATGAAAAGCGTTGGTGCTCGTTGTGAGGCGCGCAATGAATGGCTTTTGCGTTTATTGCGATAGTGTTTTTTTTTGTGTATATGTATTTTTGTATGCTAATTAAATAAGTGATACATTTATAAATTAACATACTTAACCTATTTGTAAGTAATATATGCAGGAAGCATTGTGCTGAAGAGCTGGCAATCTGTTTTGATGTTCCTGCAGCATACAATGTAGATTTGCGCCAGCAATGTGTGCAGTGTGTAGTGTAAATAGGCTGCGTGCGCGAGGGGAAGCCATTGGTGTAGCTGTGTACTTCTGCATTATGTAAGTTAGTGCTGTAAAATGGCGGCGAATGTGTATGTGGTACGTGGGTGTGGATGATTTAGCGTCCTTGCTAAAAGTGTATCTTGTACCTCGTAAGGCTTTTTGGAAAAGCTGTATGTGCTTGGTGTTGTTTTGCGGCTTTAGGGTCGTGTAGCCTCGTTTAAGTTTTTTTTGGCGGCCATTTTTTCTGTTGGGGATTTTCGACTGTCTAAACTCTGTAAATTGGACTTAAATTGAGGTGTAACTTCACTTGCAGAGGTCCTGGGTGCCCCCCCCCCCCCCCCCCCCCCCTGCTGTGGGTAAGCATTTTATGTCATTTTTGTATGTATTTATTGTTTTTTTAATGTTTTCAGCTGCACGCGGTTTGGCCGTTCAGGTCGTATTTTTGCGGGTTTGTAATGGTCCCTCGGCTCGTATTTTTTTTAGTATAAGTCCATAATTTTTTCGTTCTAAGACCCGCGGCTCGGATTTTGTTGTGTAAGTCCGTATTTAGTCATTGCGTGTTAGATGCATTTTTTCAAAGTCCCGCTGCTGTGTGTGTTTGTAACCGCTTGTGAGGCGGCATAGAGCCTCCACCTCCACAAATGAAGCCCCTCGCTTTGCGAGGGTCCGCATTTGTGGCCTGCAATGAGCCTTTGGCTCATTGCAGCCGACGTTCAAGCCTCCACCTTCCGCAAATGCGGCCCCTCGCTTTGCGAGCGACGCATTTCTTGCGAGCTCGATTCACAAGCTCGCAAAGCGTGATGACGTTTTGTAGTTTGACAACTATTATATGTGATTTCTCATTGGTCATAATACATTGGTAAGTAAAGCCGTTCTAGTAAGTGCCATTATCTTTGACATATTTTTTTCTTGGTTTTCATGTTTAAAACTACAAAAACGATCACCTAACCATAACTAACCAATCAAAGTGCATGGGATCTGACAGTCGCTCACGTGCACAAATCTCTATTGAACATGTTAAACTATTATATCTAAAAAACTGCTTAAACTGTCATAATATCCAAAAAAGTATGAAAACTTTTTAGATTATTATGACACAAGCAATTTTCAAAAGATCCATCTAAACATGTTTTTCATATAAGTAAGTGAAAATTAATGTTGGAAAAACGTAATGCCATCACTCCAAAATCAACATAGATCACCTTTTTTTTCGCTGACAAAATTTCATAAAAACTGCCAAAAAATAAACCCCCAATCCCCCATAAAATGTCAGATACATCTATTCAACACAAAGACATAGGCTCATGTAAAATGAGGACCATAACTGCTAGAGCATAAATGTGCTCTAGTAATCTAGAGCTGTATATATATATATATATATATATATATATATATATATATATATAAATATAAATATATATATATATATATATATATATATATATATATATATATACTGTATATATATATTGTGGCAATGTGGCCTTTGGCTACTGGTTTATTCTGTGACTTCATAGAAACAAATCAAGTCCCAAAGTGCTTTTAATCTCTTTTAATAATAAACATTTTTCCAACAAAAAAAATAGCTTATTTTCAACATGAAATAAACATCTACTTAAACGTACTGGCTTAACATCAGGAATTCCCTCGCTAGCCCTGAAGCCGCTTCTCGGCCTTCAGGTAAAAACATTGAGTCTTTGAACAGTCCATATTCAATAGTTTAAAGTGTCCTGTACCTTTACATCCAGTCTCTCTCTCAGCTGTAATGGATCCTCTGCTCCAATCGCTGGGATAGCACCAATCAGTCACCTCTGTAATAACTGTGTGGCAAAATCCTTGCAGCAGCTCCTCTGCAGCAAACAGTCTCCTCTGTAAATGCTCTTTGAGGCACAAATCCTTTTTCTCTGCAGCTACTCCAATCCTAGTAGCAGACTTCTCAGTTTGCTCTCATTTTCTGCTTCCAGCAGACAAAGTCAAAACACTGCCTTCGCTCTCACTGGCAGATGACTACAAGCATCCTTCTTAGCTTGTGTGAGGCCCTGGCCTTACTCTGCTAGGCCAAACAGAGCCCAATTGCATAGGCACCGCACCCCTCTCTCTGTGTGTGCCTTTAACAGGCTTACCACACATGCAGGTTCAAATAGTCGCTTAGCACCTCTCCAGTAAGTTAACTCTCTCTTTCCTGGAGAAAACTCTTCATCGCTCTCACCTCTGGGGGCACTGTTACAATATATATATATATATATATATATATCCAGGTTATTACCTGGTAATTGTGAGAGGGCCCCTCCCCCGTCTCACCCTTTATTAACCGGTAATTCCCTGCACATGGGTCCTCACGAATTCAGTGCTTGTCAGCAGAGTGTGTCTCAGCTTGCAGCACTGTCAGCTGTTCTCCAGACACTGCTCTGCCTTTGTTCGTCGTTTTTTCGCTCGTTTTCGGTCACATTCGGTAAGTCTGTCCTCATTTCATTGTGTCATATTATATATGCAGTTTAAAGTTAAAAAATGTGGTTTATCTGCTATAGGGTTTTATGTTTGCTGCCTGGCTATAGTGGTTTTTAGTTCAAATTGGGCAGAAGTGTCGTTTCTCGTGAGATTTTGGCTATTGTTTAGTATTATGGCTCTTCCCCGCTATTTCTATATTATACTTACTTGTTGCTGGTTAATTTAGAAATATTTTCAACTTCTTTTGTTTTATTTTCGTCTGCCATTCCCAAGATGGCCGCCAGACTCTCGCATCTCGCGATATTTTGGATTCTTTCTTTACCTTGTCTGTTTCACCACTTTTCCTTAGCAGGAATTGGCCACATAGCTTGGTAACATGATGCTCATATGATTGTTCTACTTAATATGCCACTATACTTTCACTGTGGGTCACTTCATTACACATTCATATCTGCCACATCCAAGATGGCCGCCTAACTCTCGCATCTCGCAAGATTTCGGGTTCTTTTGTTACCTTGTCTATTCTACCACTTTCCTTAGCAGAAATTAGCCACCTAGCTTGGCAACATGATGCTCATATGGTTTGTAATACTTAATATGCCATTATGCTTCTACTGTTGGTCACTTCATTACACATTCATATCTGCCACATCTGAGATGGCTGCCAAACTCTCGCATCTCGCGAGATTTCGGGTTTTCGTTATGGTAGCATTTTATACTGCGGTGTGTTAGCGGAATTAGTTACTTCAACCAAGGTACACTTGCATCTTACTGGATGTGGTTTTGGCTGGATTAGTAATGCATGAATACACTTCATATCCTCGCTGTCTGCCACATTTCTGCAACTCTCTCGATCTTTAGCAAATTGGGTGTAGTAATACTGTCTTTCCTATTCAGCACATAATTAAAATATTCAGCTATGGTGTACAATTTTATTAGTTATTAGATATATGCATTTGTATATGGGTTTGCCGGTCTGTCATTCTCTTTTCTCTAGCTCTTTTTCTGCGTCTCCATATGTTACTTGTTCTATTTCTTATCTTTTACTTCTAGGTTCTGTGCAAATTTTCTTTCCCTTTCTTATGGTCACTATATCTTCATTTATAATTATGTGGTTCTGCATTGTTACCTTTCTAAATTTATTTCTTGTTTCCCCGTATCCATCAATGTCAATCATTCCATTATACATTTATCCCCTACATTATCATTACCACCAAATAGTCTGTACATACATTTTTATCACTGCTCGCATGTTGCACATTTTGTATTAAGCCGCTATTATTTACGTCATTTACATGTCATTTTATTAATATTAATCTTTGATTTTTTCAGTTAGTCAATCTCTTAGCACCTGTCATAGGTTAACTCATTTCATAAATCACTACTAGTCGCTTTATTCGTCCCTTTCATCATGTCGCACTCTAAATCTCTGAATCACGTTGTCCGTTTTGTGGTACATTTTCACTAATGGATTCACGTTTCTTATCATTTCACTCAATTCATTTACATCGTCGATTTCGGTCAGTACTTCGGCCCATCGTGGGTAATCATTCGTCCATAGTCGCTCTTATACATATCGTGACAAACTTCTTCTTCCATATTCAATTATAGGGTTAAATATGACTGATAATAATGCAGCCAAAGATCCTAGGCTGCAGCGTAAACTTACGGTTACAGAATTTGTTTTGGCCTTTGGCATTTTTCGAGACGTCATTTGCTCTGTCTTTCCTTACCGTCGGCAAGAATTGGATGACCACCTTCACCTTATAGTGGACTTGGCATACTGTTATGGTGAATTTGCTTACTATGACTATCACCGCTCATTTGCTGCCAAAGCAGCTGCTACACTTAGCCAGTTTAATCATCATGTTAACTGGGCCCTCATGGACCATGATTTATTTTGTAGGCACTTTGCGGGTTTACGGTCTCCTGTGTGTCACCATTGTCAATCACCATTGCACCAGTCCACTTTCTGCCCCAATTTCACGCCTCCTTCCACTTCCTCTGCCCTTTTTCCCTCGGTCTCTGTCATGGAACCACAGATGCAATCACGTCCCACCAGAGATCGTCTGGGTAGACCCATTGTATATCTAGGCACTGCCCCTATATGTGATAATTTTAATACTCAGGGGTGTAATTTTCCGGCATGTCGGTTACTGCATGTTTGCGTCCTGTGTCACCAGGCCCATCCGAAGCCCATTTGTCCACAAGCTAATAAATGACAATTAACAGTCAACACTCCCCTACTTTTGGAACTCCTTACTGGTCATCCTTTTCAAAATATGGTGTCCTATCTCATTTCTGGGTTTTTCATTGGGTTTCACACTGGGGTATTAGCATTTCCTCGCGGCTTCCCTCTCCTGTGTTAATTTGTTATCTGCAGAGAGTGAGCCTGAGGTTGCGAGAGACCTCATTGCCACCGAAGTCGCTAAAGGTTTTCTAATCGGCCCCTTTTCTATTCCACCCTTTCCCATTTGGCGTATCAATCCCATCGGCATCGCCACGAGTAAATACGCACTAAAGAAACGACTTATCATTGATCTTTCTGCACCTCACGGCTCCTGTATTCCTAGCATTAATTCCATGATTCCATCAGAACAGTTCACAATGCAATATGCACGTTTGGACCACGCTATAGTTACCATTTTGGCTTTGTGCACTTGGTGCTGGTTGTCCAAGGTGGATACTGAACATGCATGTAAACTTCTGCCAATTCAGGCGGATCTTTGGCATCTTCATGGTATTTCATGGGATAATAAATGTTACTTTTCTACTAGACTGACATTTGGCTCACGAAGCAACCCAAAAATCTTCGACCAGTTTGCTGAAGCTCTATGCTGGATTATCTTAAACAAAAGTAAATGCCCACACATCATTCATTATTTGGATGATTTTTTACTTCTGGAAAGACCCCATAAGCCCTGTTCCAGTCTGTGCAAGGTACCCAATCTATTCGACCACCTTAGAATTCAGTTTGCCCTTCACAAAACAGAAGGGCCTACTCACAGACTGGAATTCTTAGGTATTTTCCTGGACACTCAGCTTATGGAGTCCTCGCTTCCACAAAACAAACTGATACATTTACAAGAGGTTATTGGAGGGTTTAATCCCTACAGAAGGAACACCATCAAAGACCTTCAGAGCTTGTTAGGTCATCTGAACTTTGCTACTAGAGTTTTACCTCAGGGTAGATCCTTCCTGAATCATCTTCTGACGGATTTGGTGCAATGTTCTATGTACGATGAGATTCAACTTGGCACGGATTCACTAGAAGACTTGCAACTTTGGAAATGATTTATTTCCATTTGGAATGGTAGATAGTTTTTCTCTCGCAACCCACACCCTCCTATCCTGAAGTTTTGGAATTCACTGGCGCTACTTTTTTCAAAGTCCTCTTCAATCATCAGATTATCACTGCTTTTTGGCCTCAAGCTAAATCCATTGAATTTAGGGATAGAGTAATTTATCCTACCCTGATGGCTACCAAAGCGTGGAAGACTCAGTGGGCTAATCAACCAGTTCGATATGTTACTTTATCTACAAAAACGTTCTCTACACTAAAATCACAGAAATCTCCTGACCCCTTGACCGCATCATTTATTAGAGAATTAGCATTCCAGTCACTTCAAAACAACTTCTTCATCCATCCAATGGAAATGTTGCATTTATTTGATATACCTCATTTTAATCCACAGGATTAATTATCCATACCACCGCAGTTCACCATCATCAAAGTCGCAGACCTCCTTCCTCTAATCCAAACATAGATCGTCTCCTCAATCAAACTAGGTTGGCTATGGAAGATGGACTGGCTCCCAATACTAAAATCACTTATGAAAGAGCTTGGAGTTTGTTTAATTCTTTTCTCGACAATTACCATATTTCTACACCCATAACAATTACTGTATTTTTAACTTTTGCTAGTCACTGTCACGAAGTACTTAAACTGCATGTCACTACCATTCGTACCTATCTCACGGGGGTGCAGTTTCATTTAGCTTGTGTTTACCTTATTAAAGAGTCCTTTATTTCTTCTCCACCCATTAAACTTTATTTAAAAGGTTTAACTAGGAATACACCAGCGCACGAAAGCTCCAGACTTCCTATTACCAGTGACATATTCAAAAGGATTATTATGTTTCTGTCCAGTAACCCGTTTGGTCCTAAAACTTCTCTCATAATTCAAGCTGCCGCTTCCTTAGCCTTCTTTGGCTTTCTGCGCCCTAGCGAATTTACTATTTCATCTTCTCAATCACACTTTCTCTCTAAGACGGATGTCACCTTTACCTCTGATTCTTGCACCCTTCGCTTGAATTCCTCTGAGACTAGTAATGCACTAGTCAATATTATGTACTATCCTACTAGCGATTTCACTTGTCCAATTACCACACTTCGTAAATTGCTCCTCACTTTACAGGGTAAACCCACACATCATCCTCTACTAAGTATTTCTAGTCAGCCTCTGTCTACAACCACCTTAATGCACTATATTCGGATTATCTTAAGTAGTTTAGGTTTGGATCCATTCAAATTTTCAGGCATTCATTTCGCATTGGGGCTGCGTCATCAGCTTCTAAAAATGAAACTCCAGTACATATCATCAAAGCCATGGGGCGCTGGAAGTCCCAATGTTATAGTCGCTACATCCCAGATCCTCAAACAGAAATTCGACAGGCCTTTGCTAAAATTAGTAAATAATTGTTTTTTGGCCCTTTAGCAGGCCTGATAGGGCGTAGCATTTGGGCATACTCAGCTACTGGTGAGAGGGGCCCGAACACAAATCCAGGTTATTACCTGGTAATTGTGAGAGGGCCCCTCCCCCATCTCACCCTTTAATAACCGGTAATTCCCTGCACAGGGGTGCTCACGAATTCAGTGCCCCGCCTTCCCGCCCCTCTCTCCTCTTCTCATTTGGCCCTTGGCCCTCTTAGCAGGGCTGATAGGGCATAGCATTTGGGCATACTCAGCTACTGGTGAGAGGGGCCCGAACACAAATATATATATATACAGTATATATATACTGTGCCTTGTAAATATTCACCACCCTTGGCATTTTTCTTGTTTTGTTACCTCACAACTTAGAATTAACATGCATTGTTTAAGGATTTGCATCATTTAATTTATAGAACATGCCCACAATTTTGACAATGTTTTTTTTATTTTATTATTGTGAAGCAAACAACAAATAGGTCAAAATTACAGAAAAAGTCAATGTGCATAACTATTAACCCCCCTAAAGTCAATACTTTGTAGAGCCACCTTTTGTGGCAATCACAGCTCCAAGTCGTTTTGGATAAGTCTCTATGGGATTTTTGCCCATTCCTCCTTGCAAAACTGCTCCAGCTCCTTTAAGTTGGATGGTTTGCTCTTGTAAACAGAAATCTTTAAGTCTGACCACAGATTTTCTATTGGATTGAGGTCTGGGCTTTGACTAGGCCATACCAACACATTGACATGTGTCCCTTAAAACCACTCAAGTGTTGCTTTAGCAGTGTGTTTCGGGTCATTGTCCTGCTGGAAGGTGAACCTCCGTCCTAGCCTCAAATCACGCACAGAGTGGTACAGGTTTTGCTCAAAAATATCCATGTATTTAGCACCATCCATCTTTCCCTCAACCCTGACCAGTTTCCCAGTCCTGGCTGCTGAAAAACATCCCCACAGCATGATGCTGCCACCACCATGTTTCACTGTGGGGATGGTGTTCTTCGGGGGATGTGATGTGTTAGGTTTACGCCAGACATATCGTTTTCTTTGATGGCCGAAAAGTTAAATTTTAGTTCATCAGACCAGAGCACCTTCCACCATACATTTTGGGAGTCTCCCACATGCCTTTTCGCAAACTCAAAACGTGCCATTTTGTTTTTTGCTGAAAGTACTGGCTTTCTTTTGGCCACTCTGCCATAAAGACCAACTCTATGGACCGTACGGCTTATTGTCATCCTATGTACAGATACTCCAGTCTCTGCTGTGGAACTCTGCAGTTCCTCCAGGGTCTTTGTGCTGCTTCTCCGATTAATGCCCTCCATGAGTTTTGGTGGGCGACCGTCTCTTGGCAGGTTTGCTGTTGTGCCATGTTATTTCCATTTGGTTATGATAGATTGGATGGTGCTCCTGGGAATCATCAAATATTTGGATTTTTTTTAATCATTTTCAACAACATTGTCCCTTACTTGTTTGGAGAGTTCCTTGGTCTTCATGGCAGTGTCTGGTAAGTGGTGCCTCTTGCTTAGGTGTTGCAGCCTTTTTATGGGTTTCATAACAAAGGGGGTGAATACATACGCACATGCCAATTTTCTCTTTCTAAATAATTGTTTTATGTATATATTTTTCTCATTTCACTTCTCCAACTTAGACTATTGTGTTCTGATCCATCACATCAAATTCAGATTAACAAAACATTGAATTTAAAGGTTGTAATTTAACAAAATTGGTCAAGGGGGAGAATACTTTTGCAAGGCACTGTACATGAATACCAGATTGTGTTTGGCTCCTACACCCATGCCTATAATTCTCCTCAATAGCTGACAATGACAAGACTCCCAGAGCAGTTAAACAATCTGAGAGCATAATTGGTATTGGTATTTATTTTTTGAAACCACATTCTATTTTGTAGTATTGGCAATAAATATCACACGTCACATTATATTGAAGGTATTTGTAAAATGTAAAAATATTGAACTTTCGATTGAAATAATGTAAAACAATGGCGCCAAATCCCTTTTATAAAAAAAAATTATATATATGATTAGGCAACATTTTGAGATGAATAACATTTTAAAGTACAGCTTTCTCTGTAATTATGGAGAAAAATAAATTTGTTCAAGGCATTTTGACTAAGAAGCATCTGAGAACTAAGAATCTTGGTTTTAAATCTATAACACTATATACGATTTGAAATACCACAGCTAAAGTTGTAAGGGAGAGCAGATACTTGTGCGCCCTTTTTTCAATTTTATAAAGAAGGTAAATTGTATAGTATTGATTATGCAAATACAGGTGTGCAATCCTGTTAAAAATACATACCCCCCAAAACATTTTTACATTTTATTAACAGTTCTCTCTTTATATTTTGTACGTTCTTCTTTTTTTACTAGAGTACAGATAAGGTAGATTATTTTAATGTTGCTCAGTTGACTCAGGGCTGAGGGTGTACACCCCAAAACCCTCATGCTTTCGGCTTACAGGAAGGCCCGCATCTACTTTTTTGGAGCCCCTTGGCAGTAAAATGCCCTCATAACAACCATTTTTACAACATAGCTACTCGTATAAACACCAAGCTATTACTTGTTTATTAATTGCATTTTATGGTGGACCATATTATTTATATTTTTATATGTGAGGGCAGGGAGTATATGTTACACAAACACATATCATGATCGCTGGGGTAGCAAATAAAAACTGACTACTTATGAGAGTTAAAGGCATGGGCGGATTTAAGAGTTGTGACGCCCAGGGCTAATATTCATTTGCTGCCCCCCCTGTGGAAATCGAAGGGTTCATTTTAATAATAAACATAATAATAAGTGAATTCATTTACATCATACGGATGGCATCATTATTCAATTATTATACTAAAACATGTTCAATCCGGTTTATCTGTATTTGTATAACTTAGCCCCTCCATTCCCCTTATTAGTTTTGTAGCCCTTCTCTGTACCTTTTCCAGCTCTAAAATGTTCCTTTTATGGAGTGGTGCCCAAAACTGTACTTCATATTCCAAATAAAGACGTACTGGGGATTTGTATAGTGGAATTATATTTGCTTCCCTTGCTTTTGAATGAATAAAAAGAACATCTGGGAGGATAAGATGTTGTATTGTCAAATGACATTAAAAAGGCCACGGCACGTTCTTTTGCAGAACAACACAACTGACAAAATTATTTTAGAGAGTAACAAAAAAAAAATGCAAATTTTAAATTAACTATAAAATTTAATTTTGCTGTAGTTTCTTTTTGTCTGATTCTATAAGAAAGATGGGATCTTAATAAACACAGACAGACACACTCAGACAGACACACACAAACACTGACACACACAGACATACACACCATGACAAACACACAGACATACACTGACACATAAATACAAAACACTGACACAGACAACACATTAATATACACTGACACACACGCACACAGATATACACACACTGACACAGACTGACATAGAGTGACATACGTACCCAGAAACACTGATACACACACAGACAGACATACACAAAGAACACACACAGATACACACCATGACACACACAGACAGTCATACACAAAGAACACACACAGATACACACCATGACACACACAGACATACACAACTCTGACACATAAAACACTGACACACACACACAGATATACACAACACTGGCACTTATACACAGAAACACTGACACACACAAAGACACACAGACAATACCCACTGACACACACACACAGATATACACACATTGACACACACACACAATACACTAATACACACAGACAGACACATATACACAGAAATGCTGACACACACAGACACACAGCATGACACACACAGACACACAACACTGACACACACAGACACATACGCACACACAGAAACACGGACATATACACAGACACACAGACAGACACAGACACACACCATGACATACACACACACAGACATACACAACACTGGTACAGACAACACTGACACACACACAGATATACACCATGATACACACACAGACAGGAAACACTGAGGAAGGGAACACTGAGCTCTACACTGTAGTTCCTGGTGGATGTCACCTAGTGGCTAGACTGCAGCATTTAATTTTTAAGCCAAAAAGTATTTTAAAGGGGATTTTAAGCCCCCACAAATGGCTGCCCCTCACAGGCAAACGCCCCTAGGCAGTTGACTAGTTTGCCTAATGTGCAATCTGCCCATGCTTACAGGACAACCCTTGGATGTTGATGATTTGGTTATCTCAGCCTCCAGCCAGCTTAGTTAACCCAGGAACAGCAACACACAGGAGCAGATATTAGCGCCTTTATATAGGGCCAGCAGGAAACAGCATTAATAATAAAAGCCTTACCCTCGGAGATGAATGGATTTTGGGGGGAGTATTGAATAAAATAATGGGCCCTGTGTG
Organism: Discoglossus pictus; assembly: GCA_027410445.1. Taxonomy (NCBI): domain Eukaryota; kingdom Metazoa; phylum Chordata; class Amphibia; order Anura; family Alytidae; genus Discoglossus; species Discoglossus pictus. Next base: position 325,828,671 of record CM050164.1, on the reverse strand, counting down.
GGCACAGCTTAACATGACATAACTCTTTTGTTGCTGAGAGACATTGCCCCAGACCACCTGGATTCGTAGGTTGGCATTGCCCTGTTGGCAGGCATTGGGAAAAGTCTTATTTTGTTGAGAATGCTTCTGGAATTTGAGAATAGAGCAATAGGTTGAAACCCTGTTTTTGGAAGGGAAAATCTTAGGTCTTTTTTTGGAATGCTCCACAAATAGTTCTGTAAATTGATGGTTTAGATAATCTGCATGTAGATTTGAAATACTTGCAATGTAAAGGAAGGAAAGGCCCAGCAAAATCTTTTCTGCTCAGCAGAAGATAAGTTCAACTTCTAACAAAATCGCCTTGCCTCTTGTTCCACCTATTTTTCTTAAGTAAGCCAGCAGAAATTGTGTCAACTCTGAATGTGACCGATGTGTTACTAATAAGTTGAAATGCCATAAGGCTGCTTAAGAATACTGCTTATATATGAGATTGAACCTTGAGGACACAAAACATGTATCTATGGATGAATGACTTAAAGCTATAAAGCCTAAATCTAAATTCAAACTTTCCAGAAATAGAAGTACCGTATATACTCGAGTATAAGCCGAGGCACCTATTTTACCACAAAATACTCTCCTGTGTCTCTCCCCCTCTCTCCCTCCCCTGTCTCTCCCCCCCTCTCCCTCCCCTTTGTCTCTTCCCCCCTCTCCCTCCCCTGTGTCTCTTCCCCCTCCCTCCCCTGTGTCTCTTCCCCCTCTCCCTTCCCTGTGTCTTTCCAACCTCTCCCTCATGTCTCTTTCCCGCCCTTATTACCCTCCTAAACCACCCTCCTCAACAGCCCTCCTCATCCTCCCTTTTTCATTCTCAACCCCCTCCTCATACTCTCTCCTCAACCCCCCTCCTCATCCTCAACCCTCATCCTCAACCCCCCTCCTCAACCCCCCTCCTCATCCTCCCTCCTCAACCCCCCTCCTCAACCCCCTCCTCATCCTCCCTCCTCAACCCCCCTCCTCAACCTCCCTCCTCAACCCCTGTCCTCATCCTCCCTCCTCAACCCCCCTCCTCAACCCCCCTCCTCAACCCCCCTTCTCATCCTCCCTCCTCAAACTCGATCCTCAACCCCCTACTCAACCTCAACCCCCCTCCTCATCCTCCCTCCTCAACCCACCTCCTCAACCCCCCTCCTCAACCCCCCTCCTCATCCTCCCTCCTCAACCCCCGTCCTCATCCTCCCTCCTCAACCCCCCTCCTCAACCCCCCTCCTCAACCCCCCTTCTCATCCTCCCTCCTCAAACTCGATCTTCAACCCCCTACTCAACCTCAACCCCCCTCCTCATCCTCCCTCCCCAACCCACCTCCTCAACCCCCCTCCTCAACCCCCCTCCTCATTTCTCAACCCCCCTCCTCATCCTCCCTCCTCAATCCCCCTCCTCAACCCCCCCTCCTCCTCCCTCCTCAAACCCCCCTCCTCAACCTCAACCCCCCCCTCCTCTACCCCCCTCTTCATCCTCCCTCCTCAACCCCCCTCCTCACTTTACCCCTATCTAATTACCTCCCCCTCTCCCTTTCCCCTCACTTACCTTCCATCAGCAGCTGCTCCTCCGCTCCTCTGCACATCTACCGGCTGCGTCGGGACCTGGCCAATGCTAATGAAGTGATGGGCATGTAATCAATGAGTTAATACATATCAGGCCACCCACATGGACTAGAACATTTCTTTAATTCATTTTTATTAATTTGTACATTGCAGGATTGCGGGTGTGATCACATATCGGACCCCTAAACGCCATGTTTTACTGGCCTCAGGATGAAGGTCTCATTTTCTATTGGCTGTTTCTAAATGGGTAGTTACGGCCTTGCTTAATTGATCATAAAATGCTACATACAATTGCATGGTTTACGGTTTCGGTTTTGGCCCGTAACTTGCGGGCTTGTTCAACTGAATCATTCCGTAATTGTAGCAAAGTTCAAGACCGCAGACATACGGCCTGTATACCGTGAGTTGCGGTCTTGCAATTGAATGAGGTCCTATATCTTTAATAAAACATTGTATTTTTTTTTTTTTTACTCCTGTTGAAAATTTTTATAGTTTCAATTAAAGGTATTGTCATTATTGTACACTGTTTACACATGTTTTGCATGCATACATAAACAGTTATAATTGTAAAAAATCTTGAATTTCTGGAGTTACACTTCCAATATGCTAATGGATTAAAATTCTGTTTTTTATTATATATCTGCATATATTTATCTAGTAAATCTGGACACTTCACTGTAATATCATAGAATGCTAATACATTTTCAAATTTGTTATTTTTCACTCTTTTGCATCTTGTGTATAATACATTTATGAATGATTATGCTCACATAAATCGCTATTCAATAAACTCAACTTTGACTGAATTCCCTCTATTTATATGTTACATGTTATAACAGTTTGCAACTATCACATTCAAAAAAGCATAATCATATAGTAATATGTCTAGCTGTATAATATTCCAAATCCTAAAACAAGAAGTATAACACATAGCGATGACAGGTCTTGTCAAGTTACATTGATCTTATCAAGCAGGAAAAAAAATGTAGCTGGAAAAATATTATACTCATTTATCAGCCTGTCTCAGTTGAATAAACATATGTCCCATTGATGAAAGAAATAATCAAGAAGCAAATGGGTAAGAGCCGTTATCTTATTCTTATATAGTGTCAAGGACAAACTGCAAACTCAAGATTTGTTGTATAATTTAGCTTACAGCTCTAGCACCTTAAGGGAAATCATTATTCTGTCACAAAACTAAACTCAGTTTTCCCTGCTAATATTTCATTCTCTCTTTTTTGTAATACAATAGAGATATATCTAACATGACATCTTACCAATTAAACTTCTGATTTATATTTAGAAATATTTTATTTTACATAGTTGAGTTAAATACATAGAGCTTCATTCAATTGCAAGCCTGCAAGTTGCAGGATGTATGCCGTAAGTCTGTCGGCCTGGTGCTGGCAGGCAGTGTCCGCGAGTTATGGTGCTATTCAATTGGCCAAGCCTGCAAGTCCCAGCACAATAGCGCACATCCTAAACCATGCTATCGTATGTTGCATTTTCAAGCTTGAACATGATGAATTAAGCAAGGCCGTAACTCCTGACTTAGAAACAGTCAATAGAAATGGAGTCCGTCAGTAAAACATGGAGGTGACATGTCAATCAACCCGTGATTCAGGGTCCGATATGCGACCGGACCCGCAAACCAGCAATGTACAGAATAATAAAACTGAATGCTGATACTGTTCTAGTCCATATGGGTGGCCTGATATGTATTAACTCATTGACTCCCGAGATTGATATAAACCCGAATTTAAACATAAAATTAAATGATTTTTGATTGCCCATTTGCGGGCTTAAGATTGTTGTGCAATTAATTATAATGTATTTCAGTGCTTTCCCCATCATTTACAGCGGAGTATTGATTTTATATTTGCATTTACAGTGCTCTGGACATGTCATTAAGGCCTTTGTACGTCCTCCTTTAAACCCGTAACTTGTGGACCGACTTTTGCCATTTGCGGCCTTGGCGGGGTGGTTAGCGAGGGGGACAAGGAGCAATTGAATAGTGATGTGCAATTTTAGCGACCATAAATCGTGCAGCAGTGAAAAATCAAAGGCTTGGAGGGGCCTTAACTTGCAATGTTAACCATCACAAGGAATCAGAGGCTGGAGACCGTAACCCGATCGGAGCCTGCAAAAAGTTACCAATTGAATAGCAAAATAACTTACGGCCTCCGTTTTCGAAGCCGGATCTCCCGATGCCTCAATTGAATGAGGCTTATATTCTTTATTTTTTTTAACTTGTAAAGAATTCAATTTTTCTACACCTAAGCATATTGCAGCAAACAGCCACCACAATCGTTCCCTTCTGCAAATCAATAAGAACAGATATTAATTGAAAGCAATAGACATAGATGTTTTTCAATTAGAACATCCATCTCATTAAGCTGCACACATCATTTTTCCTCTGGATGAATATCCAAAGCATATCCATTTGGTGAGAGAGTTGTACAATGACTAGATCATTATCAAATTACTGAGCAAACTAAAAAAAACTTTTCAGACTAGGTTACTGGGAACAGTAACAATGTTTTGCCTTTGCTTTGGTGCCACCTAGACATGTGGCAAAATGTGATTAGATTTAAATGAAAATATATTATTGCACTGTGTTTGGAAGACTAAAGAGTCTTGTGGCTGTTATGAACTAAAATATGGATTACAGCCATGTGAAGACCAGTAGGAATATTTGGACAATAATGGACTAAATAAATTGGCAATTAAGGAAAATTAGTAAAGCAATTAAAGAGGAGTACAGGTGGTCCCTGGGTTAAGAACAAGATTAATTCCTGAGACAGTTCTTAAATTGGATTAGTATGTATGTCAGATCCATGCTGCAGGAGATTTGGGCTATGCTGTGCATTCAGCTACAGGGCTTCCCCTATCCAAGCTACCGGACTGTCCACCTCCGGGGACCACACAGTGACTGACTGCTTCAGCAGCAGGAAGCTCTCCTTGTTGCACAGCATGGTACAAAGTGGTCACCATTCCCTTGTGCATGCCAGAAGATTAATTTGTTCATCTGAGATTGGATAAAGGATGGATGAGTTTAGGGATTGAAAAAGGAATACATATAAAGTTTAGAGTTTGTTAAAAGTTACATGTACTAGAAACCCCTAAGAGTCAAGCTGGGCTTAGTGTAATGTGAGTGAGATACAGCAGAATTATTATTATTTTTTTAAATGTATTTTACTATTGGTAGTTTCTTTGTTGTTTCTTTTTTTTTAACAATAAAAGACAATAAAGAAGTCTGTTGAGAAGAATTAAAGGGGGAACTAATCTTGTCCACTTGTTAAAATGATGTTTCTTTTGGATTAGACATTGAAAATGTGTTGATAATTTGGAATATATGTTGCCATAGTGGTATTTATTTTTTAAAATCACATTCTGGTTTGCACAATTGGCATTAAATATCACTTATCACATTATAAGTAAGGTGATATATATGACTAGGCAACATTTTGAGATGAATAAAATGTAAAAGTACATCTTATCCTTTAATTATGGAGAAATATTAATTTGCTGAAGGCACATAACTAAGTAGCATCTAAGGACTGAAAACCTTGGTTATAAATCTATAACACTATACAAGATATGAGATACCAGTGTTGTGAGGGAAAGTAAATACATGTGTGGCCTCAAATACTTTTTTATTCAAGAGAGAGCTTTAAAAACTTGCAGGTCCTTGGAAGTCAGTCAATGTCACATAATCAGAAACAATTTCTGGAAATAAGGTAAATCGTACAGTATTGATTGTCTAAATAGAGGTGTGCAATCTTGTTAAAAAATGCATAATAAAAAAAAAAAACATGTACGGTATTTCTAGAAGCTGCAATGGGCATACATACATAATCAGTAGTTGATCACCCATTTTATTAACAGTCCTCTCTTTATATTTTGTACATTCTTTTTCCTTTACAAGAGTGCAGATAAGGTAGATTATTTTAATGTTGCTCAGTACACCCTGACATGACCCAAGGCTGAAGGGGGACAAGGTACACCACAAAACCCTCCTGCTTTCTGCTTACAGGACAACCCCTGAATGGTGACGATTTGTGTATCAGGAGCAGAAATTGGGCACTTTATATAGGTCCAGCAGGAACATAGCATACACACTGGGTAAAATAATAGGCCCTGGCTGGGCACGGCTTAACATGATGTAACTGATCTCTTTTCTTGCTGAGCGCCATTGCCCCAGACCACCTGGATTTGTGGGTGGCATTGCCCTGTTGGTATGCATTGGTTTATTATGTCTTGGCTACAACCTTTGGATATATGGCATGTGTAGTATCAAAATGACAGGCTTTCCCAGAGGAATACAATAAAGCATATTGACTGACTTCTCAGAAAACAAGGTCGGATTAAGGGGTACCAGGTTGAGGGGGTTTGGGAAGGCTTCAGATTTTCAGGATAGGACCATCATACTCCTAATTATTCTGTTAAGTAAAGGGTGAGGAAGATGTAATTAACTGTTATTGTACCCTTGAGACATTTAGTTGGTACCACTTTTAAGAGCAGACCAAATGGGCCCGTAGTTGATAACTGAATTGTCACATTGGGTGAATTAGAAACTATATTGTGGTGAATTAGAAACTATATGGTGTTTTGAATAACTTAGATTGGCAATAGGCAAAATGTCTTTAGAAAGAAAAACATGACTGTTATAGCCTTTAAATATTTCATGTGAAAGTGCAAATATTATTTATATCTGTTTATTTAGTTATAATCCTAGTATACCTAATGAACGTGCTATCAGTTTTAGATGCCACTTTTGCCTTGTGCAAATAAAAGCCTCCTCTATGGGAAAAGTGTCCTCCCATCTCAGGAAGAAACCAAACACATTTTATATTCAGATGTTCAGTCATGTGTGACTCTCTGTAATGCTATGGACAGCTTCATGCCAGGCACATCTTGTGTCTGTTTGTGCTCATCCATAAGGTTTTCATGGCAAAGATACTGGAGTGGGTTTCCGGGCCCTTCCCCAGTGGACTGTGATTTTTCTGACCTACTATGGCCTCAGAACTTCACTGAGATACACAAGCCCCTTCACCACGACAAGGCAGCGATCCAGAAGGAGACCGTAACATATACTGTATATATCGAGTATAAGCCGTGTTTCTCAGCCCTTTTTTTAAGGCTGAAAAGAGGCCCCTCGGCTTATACTCGATTCACCACCCCGTGTCTCTCTTTCCCCCGTGGCTCTCTTACCCCCCCCCCCTTGGCTCTCCCCCCCCCATGGCTCTTTCCCTCCCCCTCCCTTATCATCCTCAACGGCCCATCCTCATCCTCAACCCCCCCATACTCAACCCCCAATCCTCATCCTCAACCCCCCATCCTCAAGCCCCATCCTCATCCTATACCCCTCTCCTCATCCTAAACCCCCCTCCTCACTTTACCCCTCTAATTACCTCCCCCTCTCCCTTTCCCCTCACTTACCTTCCATCTGCAGCAGCTGCTCCTCCGCTCCTCCGTGCTCCTTTCGTCTGCGTCTTGACCCGGCCAATGATGTGAAGTGCATGTGATGTCATGTCATTAGCATATACCGACCCGGGGGTGAGGATGGGGGGGTTGAGGATGAGGATGGGGGTTGAGGTTGAGGAGGGAGGTTGAGGAGGGGCAGGTGGGTTGTGTAGGGGGAGGGGGGTTTGATGATTGGGAAGTTGAGGATGGGGAGTTGAGAATGAGAATGGGGGTGTTGAGGATGGGGGGGTTTAGGATGGGGGTTGAGGATGAGGATGTGGGGGTTGAGGAGAGAGGTTGGGGGAGTTGAGAATGAGGATGGGGGTTGAGGATGGGGAGTTGAGGATGAGGATGGGGGGTTGAGGATGAGGATGGGGGTTGAGGAGAGAGGTTGGAGGGTTGAGAATGAGGTTGGGGGGTTGAAGAGGGGGGTTGAGGAGAGAGGTTGAGGAGGGGGTTGAGGAGGGAGGTTGAGGAGGGAGGTTGAGGAGGGAGGTTGATGATGAGGAGGGGGTTGAGGAGGGGGTTGAGGATGAGGAAGGGATTGAGAAGGGAGGTTGAGGATGAGGAGGTTGGTTGAGGATGAGGAGGGGTTTAGGAGAGAGAAGGAGGAGGGGGGTTGAGAATGAGGAGGGGGTTGAGGAGAGAGGATGAAAAGGGGGGTTGAGGAGGGGGGTTAAGGATGAGGAAGGAGGTTGAGGAGGGAGGATGAGGAGGGTGGTTGAGGAGAGAGGTTAAGCAGGGGGATTAAGAATGAGGAGGGGGTTGAGGAGGGAGGTTGAGGATGAGGAGGGGGTTGAGGAGGGAGGATGAGGAGGGGAGTTGAGGAGGGTGATAAGGGAGGGGGAGGGAAAGAGACACAGGGAAGGGAGGGGAAGGGAAAGAGACACAGGGAAGGGAGAGGGGGGAAGAGACACAGGGAAGGGAGAGGGGGGGAGAGACACAGGGGAGGGAGAGGGGGGAAGAGACACAAGGAAGGGAGAGGGGAGACACAAGAAAGGGGCACAGAGTGCACACAAGAGGGGGACACAGAGGGCACAAGAGTGACACAGGAGGCAGCACATTTCCTACCCTCGGCTTATACTTTCCCAGTATTTTGTGGTAAAATACGTGCCTCGGCTTATACTCGGGTTAGCTTATACTCGGTTATATATGGTACATTTATTTAAAACAGTAACATTTAAATATGACTACAATGACCTTTAGGGTAAAGTCTTCTATGAAAGTATGGTATTCAGGTAATAGTTGAAACTCTGGAGGCTGAAGCAAAGTTTAACCAGAACGCATAGGACGTCCTTTTAAAAGGATAATGACTAAGGGAGTAAAAGTTGTTGGACATGAGCAAATACTGTATATTTTATGCAGAACGCTTTGTGTTACATTCCATTTTAGGTGTGGAGTACATAAGGTATTTATCTTTTTGGCTCCTTTTTTATATTGAATTTGATATTCTGCTATTTTCTATTTTAACCCAACTGATTCCTTTTCTATTCTGATTTAAGTGATTTTGCTAATGATAACTTTAATTATATTGATAATAAAATTGTTTCTGGAATTGTTTAGTAAATTCTGTTCTTGCATCTGTCTGTAATTTGTGTCTGACACAAAGGTAACTTTTTTCATTTCTGGTACCCTGTTGTACATATATAAGTATAACATAATTGAGACAAAATATTTTAGACAAAAAAATATTTCCAATAACTAAAAAGTTAATTTAAAAAAACAGTTTTGTTCAAATCCCTTTTTAATTGTAATACCTTATACAACCTTGGGATTTTTTTATTCTTCAATTTAGCTTTGTTTTATTCATCAAAGGTCAGTGAATAGATTAACTTTTTGCACCTGTTATCACATATTATAATTGTCTAACTGCGATTCGTCGTCACGCTTGAGACGAATCGCAGTTTGACAATGATAAACTGCGCATTGCGCAGCAGTAGCTGCGCTTGCGCAGAGCGCGGCCCGAGCCGCAAGCAGATGGGAGAGTGGGGAAGAGGCACAGAGAAGAGGGGGGAAGAGGGGGGGGGAGGCACAGAGGGAGAGTGGGGAAGAGGCACAGAGGGAGAGTGGGGAAGAGACACAGAGGGAGGGGGGAGAGACACAGAGGGATAGGTGGGAAAGAGACACAGGGGAGGTAGAGGAGGGGGAAAAGACACACGAGAGGGAGAACACGGGGAAGATACACATGGGAGGGAAATGGGGGGGGAAGAGGGGAACAGACACAGGGGGAAGGGGGAAAGAGACACAGGCCAGGGGGGAACAGGCACAGAGGGAGAGGGGGGAAGAGGCACAGAGGGAGAGGGGGAAGAGACACAGGGGGAGAGATACAGAGGGTGAGGGAGGAAGAGACACAGAGGGAAAGGGGGGAAGAGGTACAGAGAGAGGGGGGAAAGAGGCACAGAGGGGGGGGGGGAACAGAGGAAGGGGTTAAGAGACACAGTGGCGAGACACACAGAGAGAGGCGGGGGAAGAGGCACAGAGGGAGAGGGGTGGAAGACACAGAGTGGGGAGAGACACAGAGGGTGAGGGGGAAGAGACAGGGAGGAAGAGGCACAGAAAGAGTAGGGGGAAGAGACACAGGGGAGTGAGAGGAGGGGGAAGAGACACAGGGGAAAGAGTGCAGGGGGGAAGATACACAAGGGAGGGAAATGGAGACACGAGGAAGGCCGGAACAGACACAGGGGGAGGGGGAAAGAGACACAGGCCAGGGGGGAACAGACACAGGGGAGGGTTGGGGGAGACACAGGGGGGGGGGAAGAGATGCATGGGAGGGAGAAGGGGGAAAGAGACACAGGGGAGGGGTTTAGAGACACGGGAGGGAGAGGGAGGTAAAAACACAGGGGGGCAGGAGATACAATGGAGGTAGACAAGGCGGAAGGAGACACAAGGGAGGGAGAGGAGGGGGGAAATAAGACACGAGGGAGGAAGTAGACAGAGGGAGAGACTCGCAATGAGCTCCAAAGGGGCTCATTGCAAGGCCTGTGATGAGCGCCAAAGGCGCTCATCACAAGGCCAGTAAAGTAGAGGGGGAGAGGCTTACATTGTGTGGCAAACAGCATTGCCAGGCTTCAGTTTTTATTGCCATCATTTTTGACGGGCAAGTCGCTAGTAATTATTATATTGTGTCTCTTGTGTATTATTAGTATCATTAGCAAAGCTTTGTGGCATGCATCCTGTGGTTGAAAGAACCTGAGCACTTATTGTGGTAGATTTCATATCCAGCATATTCAAATTCCCTCAGTAATTATTCTTAACTATTTTTATTATTACCAATGTTTTGTAATACGCAGCTGTTGCAGGCATTATTGATAGAATATATTTCTATGTTTTGAAATACTCGGTTTAGGTGCATATATATAGACTAGAGACTTGCCTGTAAAAAAATGATGTAAAAAAATGTGAAGCCTTACAATGCTGTTGTTTGCCACACACATCTACTGTACTTTGCGGGCCTCGCGATGAGTATCTTCGGCGCTCATTGCGAGCCTCTCCCCCCCTCTACTTTTCTTCTGTAAGATAGTTCCTCCCTAACTTTATTAAGCATTGACTTGGTAATCAACTCATATATTCTCAATGAAGGAGAAGCATTTGTGTAAAGTAAACAATATGCTTATTTAATTATACAGTATGTAACAGATTTAGAGCTATACAGAAATAAAGAAGTGAAGTGATACATTCACATAATTCACTTACTGAATATATCACAAATCAATATATTAAAATGTCAAGATTCAACATTATCTTTTCAGCCTTTCCTTGTACTGAAATACTGAAATTCAGCTCAAGAAAAAAACAAAGGAAAAGAAGAAATACTTAGAAAATGTACAAAAGTAAACTATAAAAGTAGTACATTTAGTTTCAACAGGTTTCATATTTGGGCACATTGCTGCTGTGTATGATCTAAAGGGAATATTTGCCAAACCAAATGTTAAAATTAAAAATGTTAAGCATATGCCACTGTTGAACATTGGGGAATTTGACACTAATTAAAAAATTACTAATACAAACTGTTTTTCATATGCTTGCATTAATTAAATATACCTTGGGGAAGCCTTAAAGAGCATCAAAAATACAATGTTGCTTAAAATACCATGGATGATTCATTTGTGTTATGGCCAATTAACAATGTTGTTATAGGACTGGGATTGCATGTTCTACCACATGACAAGTAAGTTCAGAAAAAAAGGGCTCCTGAGTCATAAAAAACAGAATATATTAATTTTCATATATTTGTAGCTAATAATTTTAAGTCTCTGAACACATTACTTTTTTAACAACTTCCCATTAGTAGTGTTACAGTTACCCCCAAAAGTATTTCAAATAATAAGCAAAAGATTATGAGGAAATTATTAATTTATTCCTGCATATATCAATTATCAAAGTACTTTACACAGAACAGTGATAATATGTTGTTAGATGTCTGTAATAGTCCCTAGCTCCACAAAAGCATTTTCAAATTAATTATCCAAATTAAAGTCAAATATTTTTGAAGCCATCATTATCACCAGAAAAATTAGTTATAGCAGAAGTATTGTAAAAAATAACTTAAAGGGACTCTGTCACCAGAATATTAAGTTGTTTTCTTAAAGAAAATGGAAAACTGGATACACACACTACTATATATTTTTTGTCTAAAGCTAATCGTCATGAAGATATCCAGCATTTTTTTTTATTTTTGCAGTTAAATCCCCCACCTTCATCAAGTACATTTACCTGCAAACTAGCATATTAAGCCATACATTGTGATAATAATGCAGCACAAAAAATGATGAATATTTTTTCAATGATTCAATGTAGATAAAAACAGCTAGCACAATGTATAGCACATTTTAATGCTCTTTAAGAAAAAACAATATGTGTTATTAGTGTGCCTTTAAAGAATTCATATAATATGACAAGTTCTATGAAAAGACTTATACTAACCGTGGGCCTAATTCAAATGTGATGTGGCCAATTGATTAGGGCTCTATATAAGCACACAGCATATTTTTTTACAGAAGTTTTTAGTTAGTGAACTTCTATCCAAAAGCAAGGTCTTCACTACCTAAAAACTTATGTAAAACAATATGCTCTGTGCTTATATAGAGGCCTATTCAATTGGCCAAATCCCATTTGAATAAGGCCCCGTGCCTTGAAAATTTATGTTTACATAACTGTATACATTGCCAGAGCCATTCAAGAAGATATTACTATGTAAATAAGACCGATTGAAAAAAACTAAGCTATAAAAAAAAACTAAAACATTGTAAAATATAAAAAAATACTTTAAATAAGTTAACTGTACATCTGCCAAACTCATTTTAATAATTTTTGGACTTAGTAAACTTATGATATTGCTAGGTTTATTTAATTTTCCCAAATATTTAATCAACATGGATTTGCCTGCTTATCCAGGGTCAAAGAGTGAGGACGAAGGATCGAAGATGGTCACTGGAGGGCACCTTAAGATAGGTAATTTATATTTTTGTCCCTTAGTGAACGTTTCATTTTTTGTAATGAAAGGGTGCTCATGGCACAGGGTCCCCATTGTCCCTTATTTGTAGTTAATTCTCCCTCTCTCTCTCTCTCTCTCTCTCTCTCTCTCTCTCTCTCTCTCTCTCTCTCTCTCTCTCTCTCTCTCTCTCTATATATATATATATATATATATATATATATTATATAGGCAGGATCTCACCATCATTATCTTACTGGTGTTTGCAATAAGTACAATTGTTTGATAGTTGGAACACTCAATGGCACTGTCTTTTTTGGGGCATTGGGATGTAGACTGATCTTTTCCAGTCCACTGGCTACTGTTGACTTTTCCAAATGTGTTGGGATAATAAAGGCAACACTTTCACAGCATCATCTTCTAGGACTTTAGGAAGACTTCTAGGAAGTTCAGCTGGGATTCCATCAACTCTTGCAGACTTCTTATTAGCAAGGTTTCCTAGGGTCTATCTCACTTCACTCCCACTTTAGATTGAAATGTTCCCAATATTCTTGAAGGAATCTCTTGACTTCCCCAATCTATTATCTCTTTACATTTCTCATTATAGAATGCCACCTTGTCTCTTCTTGACATCCTCTGGAATTCTGCATTCAGTTGAGAAAAATATTTTCCTATCTCCACTACCTTTCACTTTCCTACTTTCCAAGCCAGTTTGCATTCTTAGTTTTCTTTCTTTAGTTGGGTATTCTTTATTTTTGTTTTCAATACAATCATTAAAGCAACTGTTCTTTTCAATGCGGGTTCCATGAAATGTATTAACTTGATTTCCGGGATCGATATAACACGGAAATAAAAGTTAAACATAATTATTTTTTATAGCAGATTTGCAAGCTTGAGACTGTTGTGTAATTAATTCTAATTACTTTTATTGCTTTCCCAGTATTTTAAAGTACAGTAGTGTGTATTTATTTGCTGCTGCAGTTATACGAACAGTTGTTTAACCCACTTGCGAGTCCTATCTAGAACTTTTTAATTGCTATAAATGAATATCGATTTTGCTTCTTTAGCACTGGTAACATTTATGGGCTTTAAAAATCAATGGAGGAGATAGGACAGAGGTATGTTTTTGAAAAGCATGAAGTGCTTTTGAGCCTGTAATTTGCAATTCAAATGCGAGTTGCTAAATGTTTCCAATTGAATATCAGGAATATTTACTGGCTACATTACAGGTATAACGAGAGTAGAAAAACAATTCAGTTTAAATGTCAGTCAATCTTACTATCTGGTACAAAATATGAGTAGAGAGTTTTATGTTATATACATGAAGGAGTAGGGGTGGTGGGGCAAGCAGGGGTAGGGGTGGTGAGAGGCAGGGGTAGGGGTGGTGGGTCAAGCAGGGGTAGGGAGGGTGAGGGGCAGTAGTAGGGATGGTAGGGCCCCCAGGGGTATTTAGATAATTAAAAAATTGTATATATATATATATATATATATATATATATATATATATATATGTATCACCTTCAGCTGCATAATTATAATGGCCTTTCCAAGTGAACATTTTTTTTTCATCACAGTATCCAAGCATTTATCATATAGTTCTATTTTAAAAGCCTGTGTATTTTAGCTGTTAACCAAAATCAGGGACCAGTCAGGTCATGCATTAGAGATCAGGCAGATTAACTTCCTGTTGCAACAAACAGTTATTGGAATAAATGTAATGATGATGGAATAATGTTTTTTGGGGGATTTGACGAAGGATTTGATGATTTAAATTAAGCCAGTGTATGTAAACCTTCATTCAGACCATGATCCACCTTGATTCTCATTGTAACAGTTGGGAAATATTTTCTATTTCCATGGGTCTTAATGTCATAACATCTCTGTCATGCACATGATTGATAGGATGTGCTACTGGTACATAAGCGTCATTTAGGATTGAGTTAATATGCTCCAAGACTCTCCACCTCAATTGGTGGTTAGCCTTCCTCACAAATTGTATTTACAATTAATGAAATATATTACTGCATTGGTTCTGCAGTTGATTTAGTCTCTTATGGTATATTCTCTAGTGTGTTGAGAGTTTAAGAATTATTTTGCCTGCCGAATATATATCTACAGGCTTTACAGTTTCTACAACATTGTGACCCAATTGCAGCCTCTTATATGTGTTACATTATTTTGTAGCTGAATATTGTCTATGGACAATTTTGTCTCGAAATGTGGAACTCTTCTCAATGTGATTGCAGGTTGTGGCGTTAATACCTCTTTTAAGTCTGGATTAGCTAAGAGAATGTTCCAATGTTTTTGGAGAATGTTGTTAATATAATGCCAATGTGGATTGTAAGCACATATCATTCTGATGGTTTGTGAGGCGGTCATATGGCTACTTGATATCAGTTCAATCGTTTGTTTCGATAAGACTTTGTGATTCGCCTTTTTCAAGCTATTGTGAAAATAACCCTTTTTCCTAAATCTTGGATATAGATATTTAGCCTGTTTTACAAATTTTTATTGGTTATGCAGTTTAGTTTCAAATGGAGATATAGTCCATACACAATATTCTGAATGAGTTAATTCAGGTGACGTCTTGACCCTAACAACAAACTGTTAGTGGCAATAGTTTTCCAAGTGATTTGATTTTATTGTATTATCATCATTCTTATTGATGATTAGATCGAAAAATACAAGGCCTTAAGTGCTTATTTTTAAGATTAGTTTAAGACCAAAGGTGTTGTTATTAAGGTCATTAATGAATTATTGCACCACGCCATGCCATAAAAATATCATCAATATATCTGAGCCATAAATCAATATGCTCAGTACACCTAAACATTGAAACTGTAAAAAAATACACATTTGTTTACATGGAGTCCCCATCACCATACCACAAATTTGTTGATTTGTTAAAAAAGGATCACAGATAAGGTAATTGTGCATTAGCAGATATCTAAGGAGTTTTATCACAAATTTGTTGTGTTTTTGATAACAATTTCCCCATGTGACTAGATAAAATGCCCAAGCTAAATGTATACCTTCCAATCTCTGATGGACTTTCTTGGTGTCCTGGACATATGAGAAGAGTCGGGTGATAAACAGTCTCAGTACCTGGTCAACATATACACTAAGGTTTTGTGTAATGCTGTAATTTCCAGATATTATAGTACTGCTTGATCACTGGGATTTGATTTTATGAATTTTATGAATGCAATAGAATGTAGCAATGATCGGGTGTCGTTTCTTTAAGATATGGGATACCTTTAAAGAGATGACCTCATCGCATAAACCCATATGATCAATAGTATCATCCCAGGTCACTTAAGAGTCTTCGATTTTCATTATGATAGTTAATTTTGTCTAGAACAACCGTGTTGCCCCCCCTTATCAGAAAGCTTAATGACAATATTGTCATTTTTTGCAATTTTTACAAAGTTTTTTGTTCTTTTTGCATTAAATTAAATACTTTTGGTAGATGGTGGTTAGTAATTTAAGTCTTTGCACACCATAGTTGTGAAAACTTCAATATCTGCAGAGATTTAAGGTGAAGGTAAAGGAGTTTTTGTGTTATAAACTGTTTTCTTGGTTAGGATTATTATCATTCAGTAATGATAATACATCTCTAGAGCACCTTTTCTCTTCATGACAAAATCCTAAATCTGCACACTGTTTTGTGATAAGTTTTTATAGTATTTATGGGGGAAAGTTTTAAAACAAATAGATTGATGTCTTTCCTCCATTCAAAAAGATCTAATTCATTGGTGAAAATAATAGACCTCTAAAAAGTACTCTCAGATGGATATTATTTCATTCAAATTCAGATAAATGTATGACTTGCAATTCAGAGCTGTTAACTGTACGCCCATCTTTTTGCTAACCCTTATCTCTCTTGGCTGCATCTATTGTCACGAATTGCCTAAAAAAGGTCTATATATCTGTTTATTATAGAGATTACCGCTAGGTGTTCTTATTTCCTGTGAATTTGGTGGGATGTCTACATCTGTACCTGATATTTCATATTCTGAGAAGGTTACCCTCTCAGATCATTTAATGATTGATCTAAATTGATGTTTGTAAATCCTATTATTCTTGTAATGCTTCAGATCTCTAGAATATTGTCCATGCTTTCTGTCTTTTAAAGTTTTCAAAATGTTTTCAATATTATTCTTAAATTTGATCTTCAATTTAGTGTACTTTTTGTTCTCTTTAAATGTCTTAGTTTCAAGAAAATTAGAGTCAATCTCTACATTGCTTTTGTCAAGCAAAATTAGCTTTTCTTTAAGGATTAATTGCATAATTTCTTTCAGAACTTGGGTATCCTGTTTCATTCATTAATAAAATCATCAATACCCAGTAAGGTAAGTTGGATGCGGAGGCCCCTAGTGATCATTTTTTTCCAAGTATTTTGCAACAGGCCCTTTATAACATTTTGTTATTTTAGTAAATTATTTAAAAATCTTTCTATCTGGTCTTTTCAATTTCAGGTTGTTTTCATGAGAAAAACTGCCTCCATCTCATTCAGCCATTGATTTTGATTTGAGCTGAAGTTGCAAGCTTTTAATATAGATTTAAACTCTATCCAAGTCATATGATGATGACTTAAGGTAGCAGACTTATAACGCTTATCAGAAGAGTCATTAGCTCGACAGTGATAAACAAAAAAACATATCAGTTCATCCATTTAGCAACACTGGCCGATAATCAGACAATACACTGATAATATGAGTTGACAGTATACTGTAGAAGCATATGCCTCCTTATTTGGCATATAGAGGTTTTCTCTACCTTAATGAATTCTGTTGGAAGTGCGCACTGTTCATATTCTGGTGTTAAACCACAGAATTCTATTTTATGTATGTTTTCCTTAAATTCACCTTATATTTTATTTACTGAAAATTTTTAATTGAAGTCTTAAACATTTTTTGTCTCAAGAGTTCGATCTTTCCAGGCCACTTGAGCTGCATTGTTCGGATATACCTGTAGTACTCTTTGATCATACAGCTGGTGTAGCAATCTCTCTGCTTACAATTAAACATATCTACATACAATCTAATGCTTTGGTGTTGTTCATTCTCAGATTATACATCTCAATTAATTATTTGCTTATGATGTTACTGTTTTCATGACTGTACATGGACTGACTGAAAATCTAGAAAGTGACATTAGCACTTCTGTATTCTGTTGCTGCTACTTCCAAGTACCCTGGTATAATAGCACCAATGTACAAAATTCACTAAACTTAAAGATCATCAGCCTTATTAAATTGCGATTCGGACAATTGAATAGGGCTCTATATAAGCATAGCGCATATTTTTTTTAAAATAATTTTTAAGTTAGTGAACTTCTATCCAAAAGCAAGGTCTTCACTAATTCAACACTTCTGTAAAAAAATGATGCTACTAAGTGCTTATATAGAGCCCTATTCAATTGGCCAAATCGCAATTTAACAAGGCTGATAATCTTCAAAAGGATATTAACAAATTTGAAACAGTTTAAAGATGGGGAATTAAATGGTTCATAGGTGAAAATAGAAAACTTACAAGGATAGGTTTCATGACCTAAATGTGTATAACTTGGAGAACACAATGAGTAGTGGTGGTATGATAGCAACCTTCAAATATATTAAAAGATTTAATAAAGTTTGAGAGGGAAGTGCCTCTAAGAAAAACAGCTCATGATTTGAAATTGGATGGTGGAAGATATCGGGGTAATGGGAAAAAGTGATACTGTCTTCTAGTGGAAGTGGCAGAATCAAGAACAGTTAATGAATATAAGCATGTCTGGAAAAAAGCTTAAGGCTATTCTGAGGTTTAATCAAACAAATATTTAAGCAAATTGAGTGGGTAGGCTAGATGGTCCTTTCTGTTCTCATCTGCTCTGATTTTTAGAAATGTATTTTATTTTTTGTGTTTTCTCTCACAATTTCTCACATATAAAATATTTTCGTATACCACTAGGTGGTGCTATCAGGTTATTTTAAATACATTTGCTAGGTCAACAAAATGACAATTCAAAGAGATACATTGTCTTATCAATTCTAGGATGGCAAGCAATCTTGAAAAGATGACTAAATAAATAATTTTTGCTCTCATATTTCGGGGTATAAACAGCTTAAATTCAGGGAGAATTATGACTACAGGAATTTTAAGAAAG
This sequence comes from Discoglossus pictus, assembly GCA_027410445.1. Lineage (NCBI taxonomy): Eukaryota > Metazoa > Chordata > Amphibia > Anura > Alytidae > Discoglossus > Discoglossus pictus. Next base: position 325,810,050 of record CM050164.1, on the reverse strand, counting down.
GCTTGAAATAGCTAGACAGGTAGGTGAGTGGTAGCTGAGATGCTTCATAGTTTTGTCTTTCAGACAATGATTACCAAAAAGTGCACAATAGTGGAAATCATCTATCATAAATTAGATAGTTTAATATACTATGGCCCCTATTCAATTGAGCAATTGTAAGTTACTGGAGCCCGTAATTTAGCTTGTAAACTAATTTGCTCTTCAATTGGTGTCTTTTAGCTACCCGCAAACGATTTGTGGGTTACAGGCTGAGAATCCCTGCAGTTATCAAAATCATAACTCCGACCCAGCTAAGCCTTTGATCTTTCAAGCCTGTAAATGTTACAATCGCAAATTGCTATTCAATTCCTCAAGCCGCAAATGTTTTCACACCCGTAAATAGCTAATGTAGAAGAAAATCCTACGAGTACCAGATGGGGGGGGGATTAACACCTGATTGTAGCATGGTAAATGCAAATAAAAAATACAAAAAATGTTATGTTTCATTTCCATGTTATATCAATCTCGGTAATCAAGGAGCTAATGCATATCAGGCCACCCACATTTTCTTCTTTCATTTTTATTATTTAGTACATTGCCGGATTGCAAGTTTGATCCCATATCGGACTTCTAAACGTTAAATGATTGACGTTTAACCTCTATGTTTTACTGACGTCATGATGATGGTCTCATTTACTATTGGCTGTTTCTAAATTGGTAGTTACGGCGGTCGATAATTGATCATGATCATGCTCTGAAATGCAGCTTATGGGTGCATGGTTTACAGTTTAGGCTTTCAGCCAGGAAGCTGCGGGCTTGAGCAATTGAATCCCCCTGTAACTGTTGCAGATTTCAAGCCCACAGACTTACAGCCGGTATGAAGGCAACTGCAATTGAATATGGGCCTAATTCTGAGACATCGACCTTGAGAACAAATACTTAAAGGAAGAACTTCTGCAACATCTAGATGGCAAATACAGCATCAGTCAGTGAGAGGAACAGTCTCCCCTTTTTATTCACACATAATTAATAAAAATTATCCTTTTTACCTCAAGTAATAATGGGCACACACAATGAAATAATGGATGGTTTTGTGTCCAAATAAAATGACATGGTCATATCCATCTTAAGAAGGCAGTTCTTGGTTTCACAAGCTATCATTTGTCAAGTAACAGGACCATCACTGTTCTGACTCAACCATAGTGATGCTCCAAAGAGCAAACATAGAAATGTAATTGAGGAATACCATTAAGGTAATTTCCTTACTGATCCACCATGTCCTTTAAATATTTACAGCCTCATTAAATTAGCCCTCATAGTTCCCTCGGTCCTCGCAAAAGACAGTTTTTTGCTGTTTGCAAGGACCACCCGCTGCATATAAGTTCCTGAAAGGAACCTGCGTTAGGCCCCCCATGATAAAGTCTAAGCGCTATACTACACTATTAACCCTAACTATACCCCATTAACCCATACTAAACCCTATATAATCCTATCTGGGCCTATCTAACCAAATCTGAACCTATTTACCCTAACTGGGTCAATTTAACCCTATCTAGCCCTATTTAATCCAATCACTTATGATGAGGTGGGGGAGCCTGCAAGATCATTTTGCAGGCTATCACTCCTCATGCACACTCCTCTGTGTTTGACATGGACGGCCCTGCTGCGTAGCTCCCACGTTGCTCGCTGCAGGGCTAATTTAATAGCGCTGTAACTTTTCTAAATTTGAAGCACGTAGGGCTAAAGTACAAACCTTGTATCTATGAGGCTGGAATTTAATGGGGCTGTTATTAAGGAAGTGCTAATATATAGGTTAGAATTAGAGAGAAAAATGTATTAACATTTATGACACCTTGTCTTGCATAGCAAATCCTGATCAAAATAAGTTAAAATAAAATTCAGATATCAAAAACTTTTCTTGACTGTTCCATAGTTAAGGATTTGGAAATCTGTAATAAAAACACAGACTCTACCAACTATTTTATTAATAAGGGAATATTGGCAACACATTTTAAATCCATGTATCCTCATCTAGATTAGGTCACATAAACATAGCAGTACAAAACATTCTTGGAGGGACTTTCACTCATAAGTACTAAGATCTATTAATGTAGAATAAAAAGCTTCAGGAGATTTGCTCCATATTCCATAAAGATCTGGAGATTGGACCAATGACAAGACAAATTTATTTTCACGCATGCACTTATAATACAGTTATGCACAGATGATGAGCTAAATATTAAGGAGGTAGCTTTGAATAATTATATGCTTATGTTTTGTGATAGTGAAAGAGAGTTGTTGATGTTTTACCCATTACAATCAGCTAAACTCTCGTCCATTCACAGCTATAATCCTATGTTGACAGTTCATAGCCAATGACAAAGGTTCAGGAAGTAAAAACTTCTTATAATATGATCTGTGACTGAGATGGAATGTGAACTTTATGTAAATCTTACTTTAAAGAACTAACAGGGAGAGTAGAAAAACATTTAATCTGGCATTCTTGTGGGACAGATGAACAATACTGAACAATATTTTGTTCTTATTTTAGTACACTGTTTAATCATTTTGTAGATGTTTGCTTAGTACATTGAGAAGACATTACATTACAGTGTACATGAAGTAGAAGAAGGAGATTTACTTTGTAAAGTCTGGAGGCAAATGCTTGAAGACATACATTGCAACACTGCTCATACACAAGGTTCAACTTCTTTGAGTACACTCCTAGTGGACTTTATGGAGGATATGTAGTTGAGCTCCTGGACACAGTGAAGAAATATTAAACATCATTCCCTACTCAAGAAGAGTGTATTGAGCAAAACACAGGACTAGAACACAAAATATTAGACTGATAGCAGGCTTACTTTTTTGGACTGAGTGTAGAGCCATCAACAGAAAACGTGGGTTTCCGTACCTAACAAATAGTCAGGGCCCCATACACACACTTGTGACTCATTCAACGTTTTTTATGTTATAAAATGTCAAACTAAAAGTACAGTCAATTAGATATTAGATGAATATATATAAATATGTGCGATATAAATGTAATTTAAAAGAAAATACAATGATTACCAAATGCCATTTTAAAAGGCCACTGTTGTCAAAAACTTTCAATGATGCATATAAAAGAACATCTTATATTTTAAGTCAAAAATGTCAATTAGCGTTTAGAAGTGCGAATCCAGCAATGTAAAAATCAGTAATAATTAATGGCCAAACTGTTATAGTCCACGTGGGTGGCCTGATATGTATTAACTCCTTGATTCTCGAGATTAATATAACACGAAAATTAAACATAAAACAAATAATTTTTTATTGCAGATTTGCGAGCTTGAGACTGTTGTGCAATTGTGGACCCCCATTACAACCAACATTAACCTGTTGCCATGGACGTTCCTACATATCACCATCATTTACTATAGTAGTAGCATGGGGATCTTTATGGACTTCTATGGTATTTAACATAATCCCTTATACTATTAGGGTCCTTATGGATGCCCATTGTAATCTAATCAATAACCTATTTGCCTACTTATATTCAACATACTTCTATAAATATAATATTGGTACATATACTCCAGTCTCTGCTGTGGAACTCTGCAGTGCCTCTGTGCTGCCTCTCTGATTAATGCTTTCCTTGCCTGGTCGAGTTTTGGTAGGCGGCCGTATCTTGGCAGGTTTGTTGTTGTGCCATGTTCATTCCATTTGGTTATGATTTGATGGTGCTCCTGGGGATCATCAAAAATTTGGATATTTGTTATAACCTAACCCTGACTTGTACTTCTCAACAACATTGTCCCTTACTTGTTTGTAAAAGTTTCTTGGTCTTCATGGCTGTGTTTGGTTAGTGGTGCCTCTTATTTAGGTGTTGCAGCCTCTGAGGCCTTTCAAAAAAGATGTGTATATGTAATGACAGATCATGTGACACTTAGATTGCACACAGGTGGACATCATTTCATTAATTATGTGACTTCTGAAGGTAATTGGTTGCACCAGAGCTTTTTATTAGCTTCATAACAAAGAGGGTGAATACATACGCACATGCCAATTTTCTGTTTTCTATTTCTAAAAAATAGTTTTATTTATATATTTTTCTCATTTCACTTCACCAACTTAGACTACTGTGTTCTGATCCATCATATAAAATTCAGATTAACAAAACATTGAACTTAAGGCTGTAATGTAACACAATAGGTGAAAAGTCAAGGCACTGTAAATCACATGATGAGTTGAGAATGTGGTTCAAAATATTCTAGCTAGTACTTGGCCTTTTATATTTATTGCTATAGTAGGGGCATATTTTTTTTTACATTTTTGCACAAATTTTATAAAAGAAAACATGGTTATGTTCTTGGATTGGAGGAGGAATGGGAAGCATGAGGAAAGCTACATTTCACTGGTGTGGTTCAAAGAACTGCCCCATAGAAATTGAGACATAAAAAAAGTATTGAACTAGCAACTGTGATAAACATAGATATGACATAAATGTAGTGTGCGTCGAATAGGCAGGCCATGCCGCCTGGGTAGGCTGCAGCGTCACATTACCCTGCGGATCCTAAGGGGCGTCATGTTGTTGGCTGCGTCTGGGCCGTCACTTATGCCCGTTTTGCAGACTTTCTGCGGTCACCCCGCAGCCTGCAACAGGAGTGGACAGATGTCTGAGTGGCTCCACCGGAGAAGGAATAAGTACTAGTGCAATACAGGGAAATACACCGCAGCTATTTACAGCACATAAGGCGCTAGGCTAGAGTGTGTATGATTGCCCTTTCTGGTTGTTTATCCTCCTTTCCCTATAGTGTGTGTGGGTTACGGTAGTCAGTCCCCTATGGATGCGAATGAGTTGGAGGGTCTGCTGGCTGAGGTCAGGGCTAGGGCCCTAAGCCACAGAATCAGATGGGTGCAGGACAGGCTGGTTTCTACCATGTGTTCAGTTGAGGGCATTTAACATACTGCTAAGGGCCAGCCTGCTTTGGCTGGTTGCCTGGACCGTGTAGGAGAGGCCAGTGGACTTATTCCCAAACAAAGAATGCTGAGCCACTGGACAGTCGCCCACTACTGCACAGGGCCAGGTTTACAGGAAGGAGTTCAGCTCAGGAGAGTCAGGAGCTAATACCCCTCACACAGGGCCCACAGGCAGTGAGGGAGAGGGCCTAGAACTCCGGCCACCACCAATCATTGTCTAAGGGGTCATGTCTGCGTTCCAGTGCTAAAAACACCCCTATACAGCCCTGTAAAGGGGGCCAAAGGGGTAATAATAAAGCCAGGAGCTCTAAAACAGCAACTATAGCCTCCCACTATGACGAATCTGCTGTCCCTGGGGTTATACGTACTAACAGCGCTTCTGGTGCTTTACAGGGACGACGCATCAATCGTGTGGAGGTGGGCATGTCGTCGACCAGAGAGAAGAGGAGCAGTGTCGTAGCAGAAATGAACCAAGATGACAGCCAGGTCATCATTTATGATGTGCCAGTGACGGCCATGGCCCCGAGGCGGACGCGCCCCACCAGGGCCCTTAGAACTGCAACCAGGTACAGTATGTTGCTTTTCTCTTGCACACCAGCAATGCTCCAGAGGGCTGAAGCTGGTGAACAACCGGTTAGGCCACAGCATAGGATGACTGGTAATGACTTACAAAAGGAATGTCCGACGGACTCAGTTAAGGTTCCTGACTCTGACCGAGACCAGGGAGCGTCAAGTTAAGCGGCGCCAGTTTACTCTGGCCGCGCAAGGGTGGAAGACCAAGCCCAGTCATCTGAGGAAGAGTTGATGGTTTGGTCACCTGTGCGTAGGCAACCGATAACTAGCGGCTGTTCATCTTCTCTCTCCAGGTCCGGGCGTAGTTCAAGGTCAAGGAGCAGAAGGTCTTGCCGATGCAACTGTGCCTGCTCAGAGTCTGAGAGAGGAAGGAGCCCGTGGAGGGCCAGACGGTCGCAGTCCTCCAGCGCTCCATGAGAGACGCAAGGACACTCCACTGGTGACTTCTACACCAAGTCTTCTGGAAGCAGGTGGGCATGCACCATCTACACAAATAGAAAATACAGCACATAGAGACACAACACATGAGGGGACAAGCTTCCTAGCATCGTTAAAATCTTGGTTGGCCACGCATAACATTGCGGGGAACGATCAGGACTTGGGCCTCTGGGTCGGTAGTCTAGCTAGGTGTATGTGTGTGTGTGTGTGGGGGGGGGGAATCCCCAGCGGTCCTCATCAGTCATGGGTGCAAGCCTGACGATTGGGCCGGTGACTTCAGTAGTCAACACGACAAGTAGTGAGGTGGTCAGAGGCATGGAAGGGGTCGTGAAGCCCATCGTCCTCTGTGCTCTAGAAAACTTGGGGGCACATCTGCCCTTGGAAGTGAAGGAAGGGAGGAGGAAGTTCATTGAACTTTTCTCCTTACTACCCATGTTGCGGCAGTTAGCACCAAATGAAAAAGGTTCCAGAGATATCCATGATCAGAAAAAATCCTTTAGAAGGTTGCCGCTTGCCTTTGATACATGGCTTCCAGCCTTCTCCATTATGGACTGTATTTTGGGTGAACGCCACCCGGAGCAATGTTCGGGTCTCTTTGTGTATCTCGAAGAGATCCGGAATCCCTATAAGACCTACAAGAGCTTGGCGGCGGTACGATGAGGATTTCCGCCTGAATATAGCCTGCAGGCCAGCATAAAGCGGAAGCGATAACATCTTGACCCCAATGCGAGTCATGCGGCCCTTTCGGAACTCTATCAAAGGAAAGAGAGGCTCCACCACTCCGGCGACGTCTGGCTTTAAAGCGTGCTACGCGTTCAATGAAGGGGTCTGAAAGTGGGCCCCCAACTTTCGTTTCAAGCACGTGTGTTTGAAGATGCACTAGACAGAGTAAGTGAGACCTTTGCCAAAGGGCAGTACACCAATACATCTGTCCGCAATGTCCGCATCTGTCCGCAATAGGGTGGCAGGAAAAAAGCGAGAAGCTGGCCTCTTGGAAAAGGGTTTCCGGGACGGGTTCTGAATCCCATGCAAGTTTGCACCGGAGCAGGTAGGGCAGTCAACTTGCATTCCGTATTTGAATTCCCGGGCGACCGAAATGGTGAGAAAGTGGCAAAAGTTGTCGTATAAGCGTCTTTTCGGTTGTTGCCGGTTTATCCTGAGTGTCACAAATTGTTTGGTTGTTTTATCGACGGGAGTTACTTTGTTGACCTGTGTCTACCATCTCATATTGTGCCTACTTGAGGCGTTCAGCACCTTTCTACAGTGGGTAGCGAGAACGGAGACCGGTTATAAGGGCATTACGCACTATCTAGATGATTTTTTATTTGTTGGTCCGGGACGCAGCGATACATGCGGATTCATCCTGAACAGTTTCACCTGGTTGTGCCGGAATTTTGGAATACCTTTGGCTCATAGTAAGACCTTAGGACCGACAAATAGGTTCTTGGGGATTCAGATTTATTCTGAAAAAGTGGAATGCAGTCTTCCTCAGGAAAAGGTGACGGATTTGCTTGACAAGTTAAGAGCCTTAGAAGGGGCTAGGAGATTGTTGCTAAAACGTATGCAGTCCATAGTAGGCAAATTGAACTTCGCCTGTAAAATTATACCCACGGGAGGATTTTTTGCAGAAGAATGTCTCTGGCAACGGTAGGCGTAATGAAGGCGCACCATTTTATAAAAAAGGAGCCATATCAAATTCTATATTACAAGAGCCATACTGGACGGCCCCACAATTTAGAGGGTTTTCCTCACGGATTTTGACAGTTCTGAGATTATACATGGAGGGAGCGTCGTTAGCCGGACCTAGAATTGTACACAGTTGTGGCATACTTCAAAGGCAAGTTGTGTGCTGCAGCCTGGCTGCAGGGATGGGAAGCGGCCAGCCTTACGAGGAATTTTACATTTTTGGAATTATTTCCAATAGTGGTAGCGGTTCACCTATGGGGTGCGGAATTCATGGACCGCCGGGTGACATTCTACACAGACAATATGTCGGTGGTGCAAACGGTGGACTCCGTTCCGGTAGTGCGTTTAGTACGGCACTTGGTGCTTATTTGCTTGTGCAGGAACATATGGTTTATGGCCAAGCATGTGTTAGGGGTAGAGAATGGCATAGCTGATGCCCTTTCTCGGTTTCAGGCCCCAGGAGCAGAAGTAGCCAGCGAGATCTTTCCGAACGAGTTATGGGAGTGTAGAGCAGTCAGGTAGCTAGTTAGACAGTCTGTTGCCCCTGCAACGTGGACCACATACAAGAAAGTCTGGGCCAAATGCAGGACCAAGTAGAGGTGGCCAGGGGTGCCCCAACGGAAGAAAAAAGTTTAGGAATCCTGCTTTGGTTTTTGTTAAGGTATTTGGAGGATGGTGACTCAAAGGCATCAGTGGCATGTCAGGTCATGGCTCAGGCTTTTATGTTTACGCTGGCTGGGCAAAAAGATCTCACAAAGGAATTTGTGGGACGACGGGTAGTTCGGGGTATGTTGACGGCCGATTACCTTTTCACTTTTGTTGCGACTGGCGCAGGTATTGGAGGAAACTTTCAGAACACCCTTTGAATCACTGCTATTCTGTACGTCTTTCTCCCTAGCATTCTTCTGGGCATTTAGAATAGGTGAAATGGTTGCGAACAACTGACATGGTTCAGGGGGTCTGCAATGGGTGGATACTTGTCTGAGGGAAAACAAGGTGGTGATATGGTTAAGGCGGTCTAAGACAGACCAGGCTGGCAGAGGCAAAGAGGTGGTATTGCACAAGGTAGTCACGGTGTGTTGCCCCTACGAATGTGCAAGGGAGCATCCAAGACAGCAACCAGTGGGACGGGGGTTCGCTGCTCATTCATGCCGATGAAACGGAGTTATCATAATACCAGTTTGAGAAAAAAAAAGGAGCTAAAAAGTGCGTTGCCGAATTTGGAACTCAATAAAGCAAATTTTGGGACATACTCCTTTCATATACGAAGGCTACGGAGGCGGAGAGGCTAGGGTTCCTAGATGCTGCATTTAAATGAATTGGGAGATGGGAATCTCAAATCTTTAGGGCTTACAAAAGGCTTTTAGCGATGGTCTGACGAGTGTTCTTTCTACTTACAGGGGAAAAGCAGCAGCTTTGGATCGTGGGCCATTCTTACATGTACTGGGCCCATGGGTTAGTCACAGAGGATAAGGTACAGCTGGGCTTTCCGGTCATGAACTTACACGTGAGATGGTTCGGGATGAGGTGATCCCAGGCAACTGGTATGCTGGAGGGGTATGCCCAGCGCAATGGAAGGCCCAGTTTGTTGTTAATCCATGCAGGAGGGAATAATCTGGGAATAGTCCCAATGCTGTGTATGTTTAAAAATGATGAGACATGATGTCGAAAAATGGATAAAAACTTTCCTGGGTTTTTCAATTATATGGTCGGAAATTATAAAAAGGCGAGCCTGGCGTAACTCAAGGGATCCAGCGTTGCTGGACAAAGCCAGCCAAGAGACAAATAAACAAATATCGAGCTATGTGCGGAAGCAAGGTGGCGTTGCCATTCGTTATAAAGAATTTGATTCAGCAGCAGCGGATGATTTTTTCAGCAAAGATAAGGTACACCTTACAGAGATCGGCCTTGAGCGCCTCACGCTGGAATTTAAAGAAGGGGTCATGCGTGCTATAGCGTTAAGCAACAGTTCGGGGAGGGGGGGAATCGCAGGCGCAGGAGAATTCCCTTCCCTACTCTGTGGAGGTGAGCAGCCCGGCCCACTGGCCTAAGTGGGCATGGCCCTACCTCACGGGCGTGCTTAAGGTTAAGCATTGGGGCCTTAGGTACAGGTGTGAGGTAACAGTCCGTGTTCGTACTCCTCCTCTGAATACTTCAAGAAGTTATCCAAGTATGTTTAATAATTTACTATGTAAATTAATAAAAGCTGTGGCCCGTTTTCTCCCATTCCGGTGTTGTGTCTGTTATTTATAAGAGCAACCCTGGATCATGCCAGGGTAATGTTATGTCCATAGCATTATTTTTTCAGCATAGAAGGCCAATAATCATTATATTGCTGATTCTTTAAACAAGCATAAAAAAAGCTTATTATGCATATGATCCAGCACTTGCAGTATTTGGCCTTATGCTGCTTAGCTCTGATCTGCTTTCTATATTTTGATGAGTTTATTTATTTTGGTTCAAGCTGTTTATTTGTTGAAGGTACACTGGACTGCAACCAGCAATTCATCAATCGCTGTGCAAGTGATCCCAGCTATCAATGGGGGTTTCTCTGTATTCCAGCATGGCAACATATGGAATGTCTCTGCTTTGTTTTGCCAATGATAGCAGTAATTTGGATCGTCCATATTTGATGTGTGTTGAAAGTCATATGTGTTTGTAAATTATTTAAAATTTTGCCATTCGATTAGAAACGTAAAGACTGTTTTTCCCATTTTCAGCAATACTATACCAAATCCTAGTTTATAACCATCCTGATGAACGGTCACTTCTTTTCCAAAACAACAAGCAATTATAACTGTATTTGATATAATGTTGCTGAGAACCACGCTGAAGCTGTAATATTTTCTTCATAAAAAGTCTTGGTGCATAGTAAGTAAACTGTGGAGTGATAAATTAGTGTTTTATACATGAACATTGGTGTCATAAACTAAGATGTTATACCAAATAATATCTCTTTGTTTTCAGTCAAGGCTTTTACATAATACTATGATCAAATATATAGATAGAGATGACATGTAACCTTTGACTTAGATTGCCAATATTCTACCTCCATTGAATTGTACTATTTTCCGATACATCAGATTTCCTAACAATGCATTTTTCTACACATTTTTATCCTGCCTGTTATAGCTACTGAACGTTTGCATAGAGTATGCACCATACAACTTATATGACTCAACTGAACATTGTTCTCGACAGGAAAGTGTCCAAGACCATCAAATACATCATGGTGTTTTTATTATCCTGTCAGTGCTTTATTCCTGGTCTGACTTTTTATTTTTGTCATTCTCCACAGGCAAAACTAATTGGATAAGCTTTAGATCTAGATATGCTCTTAAACACAATACTGTGCTGGCTGTAAACTGCACAATGTAAAATGTCAGGCTCTGTTTATATGATTGTGTTTACAGTCCATATTATCTATACCTTTAGCCAGTTTTTTACTTCATATCCATATAAATTGTAATTATTGCAACTGATTGGTTCAGAACTTTGTTTAAACTACCTGAAAAACTTGTAATCATATTAAATGGTACAGTCACCATATTATGACAACTAGCTAATATCCTGAATAACCGCCGTGTGCAGCACGGACAGCAGCTAGACAGTGTGGTAGTGAGTCAATAAGATGCTGGAAGGTTGGCAAAGGGTATCTGGAGCCATGTAGTCTGCAGTGAATGGTGATCGCGGTGGTCCCACAGGTGCTCAATGGAATTCAAGTCCAGGGAATTTGGAGGCCAGGAAAGTATTTGGGAATCTTCATTGTGCTCCTCCAACCACTCACTAAATATTCTGGCCATATGCGTTGTCCTGTTGGAAGTTCCCATTTGCTCCTGGGAAAAGCGTTAGCATGTATGGGTGTACTTAATCTTCAAGGATGAATAGATAACCCAATTGGTTGACTTGTGTCTTTCAAAGGTATGAGTGGACCCAGAAAATGCCAAGAAAATATTTCCCAGACCATAACGCTGCCGCCACCAGCTTTCTTCCAACAATGGTTGCAGGGTGTTTGTTCTCTGAGGTTTCAAGCCTGACACACCAAAGAACATCCAGTCGATGGAGCAGATAGCATGACTCATCGGAGAAGGCAACCCTTTGCCAATCCGAAGAGGTCCAATTTCGGCATCTGATGATGAACCCTCGTCAGCATGGGTGCAGTGACCAGCCATTTACTTCAGAGACCCATAGATGACAGGGTTTGCTGTACTGTCATTGTAGACACATGTCTGGTAGCCCCCTGGTTCATTTGGACAGTGAGTTGCTCAACTGTATCGTGTCAGTTGGTCCTCACACACCTTCACACCCGATGTTCACCTCTGACATCAATGGTATCTGATGCTGCGCGGTTTCAACACTGTTTATTCGCAATGGTGCCATTTGTGCAGTCACAGTACACTTTAACCACAGCAGCACATGAACAGTTCACAAACTGCGCTGTTTCTCAAATACTGCCACCCTTGGCCGACAGCCAATGGCCATACCCTTTCCAAAGTGAGATAAATCATACATTTTATCCGTAACAATGATGGTTGATATATTTGCAGAATACCTACATATCACCTTATGTACCCACCAAGCCCCCTCATGACACATGCCTTATTTAATTGGCTAAACGCTGCTGATGTCAAAAGAATGTGATTCGACACTGTATATTTGAGTTTCCTTTTAGTTTTCTAACTTCTACTTTAAACACTTGAATGCTTAGTTACGTTTATCTGATACAGTCGCATGTATAAGTTAAATTACTGTAAGTGACCACATAAGTTAACATATTAGAACTGACATAACTTGTGTGTCATCCCATGGATATCAATAATACCAAACTAATTTTAAAAATACAAAAATAATATCAATCATTGTACACGCTGTCATACTAGTAGTGTAATACAAACAACCTCCTAGCTGCAATTTTTAACATTGTGACTTTAATTCATAAACGGTTTATATGTGTAAGTATCGTCTTCATACTTCTTGACTATTATCTGTTTATCTAAACCCATTGGGTAACAGCATTTTGATTTAAGTACAATAAATCTTTTTAATTATACCTTATATGTCTGTCTGATTATTCACCTGCCCAAAAGAACATACTATATGAAGAAATTATTTATTACTTTCTTACAATAGTATATTAGTGAGAGAACACTAAATATCTGCAAATAAAATAAAATTATGGAACCTTGAGTTTCAGATAAACAATTGCTCAAAATTCACTTCATCTGTTGAGTTTCATACACACAATCATAAAATTGAGTTCTGACTTAACCTTGTATTAATTAGGTTTGTTAAATCCTGTCAAACAATTATGTAAAAGTTATTTAAGATTAAGCACCAAAGATTAAAATGGCCTAAAGGGGAAGTTTCACCTACACACAAGTTGCTCTTATTTGAAATGATTTACTTATAGGAGTTCAAATACATGTGTAAAAATCTTAGCATGTACTTTTTATTGTTATAAGTATGTTAGGTGATTTGAGCTGTTGAGGAATAAATAACATGAATGTATTTGTCACAGCTTAGAACACAATTTTAGTCTGACCAGATTTTGAGCTGGATGTATAACCCATCAAAGGGACAGAGTCAAGAATTGTGAGGGGTTTAGATGAGGTTAAGCCTTCATTGCCAAGCCTGGGGCAGGGAATTGGCTTATTACAAATCAGGGTTACAAACACCAATTAATAATAATAATAATGTATAAGGACCAATGCACTCTGGTGGGTCCTGGCTCCGCCAAAGAAAGGAACTCCCTTCTTAACTAAATGGCATCACATATATAGTTGTGAGCGTACGGGTCGTTGCTCACGCTTGCGGGCCCGCAAGTGTGAGCAACGGCCCGTATGCTCACAAAGCAACTGAGGCCCTCGCGAAGCGAGGGCCTCAGTTGCTGGCATGGAGCCACGGCCCTCGCGTCTCCTGTAGTACACTGCTGTGGTGGGACTATGAGTGAAGAGGAGGCTGTGCCAGTGAGCCCGTGTAAAAGCTGTGCCCCGGGGGGTGTTAGGACACTGATCCTGCAGCATGCAGCAGCCACACGGAGATTCTAGGGGCAGACTCTACTGGTGAGTGTGCCCAGCAATGCATGGGCAATGGCACTGAGAGGGTTAACCCCTGCACTGCTATGTGGGCCTGTTCTGGGCCTGCAGGGGTTAAACTGACACAAGCACACACTGACACAAGCACACATGCTCCTATTAACACATCCAATACACAGCACACCACAAGATAATGAACCTATAATTCCCTAATTTTCCAACCATAACCCCCAGGAGCCACTAGATTTATAGTCTGTGGTTACAGATTCAGGGCCTCATTTGCTGGCATGGAGCCATGGCCCTCGCGTCTCCTGTAGGACACTGCTGTGGTGGGACTATGCCTGAAGAGGAGGCTGTGGCAGTGAGCCTGTGTGGATGCTGTGCCCCGGGGGGTGTTAGGACACTGATCCTGCAGCAGCCACACCGCACTGAGATTCCAGGGGCAGACTCTACTGGTGAGTGTGCCCAGCAATGCATGGGCAATGGCACTGAGAGGGTTAACCCCTGCACTGCTATGTGGGCCTGTTTTGGGCCTGCAGGGGTTAATGCTCTACATGCTGAGGGTCAGGTAGTAGTAGATGGGGTCTCCTATAGGCATCTGGGGTGATATATATGCAGATATAGAGGTCTGCACATATTGCATGTGAAATAACCTATTAATAATAGAATGTTATCATATAGGTTGGAATGGATCTTACTATATGATTGTATCAACTGTATAACATGGAAATACCTGCACCTATAGGATTCAGTTATATACTCTGCCTCTGATCTTACCATGTGTGCTTATAGGATTCTATGTATCTGACCTTACCATATGTTCTGCACATGATCTTTTTAAAAGTATTTTATATAACATAAATAGTGACCTCCATATCATGCTGCTATATGCCCCATAGATGTGTTTACCATATGTGCTGTCTGGCATTGTACTATATACACTAATGATGTTAGTTAATGCACTGTATATATTCTTACTATAAGCACTGTGTTTGAACCTAATTTCTGCGCAGTATGGGATATTACTATGTGCATTATAATACCTTACCATATGTGCTGTATGACATCTTACCGAAGGCGCTCCTTGCCAGCAACTGCGACCCTCCCAAAATTTACTTATATAACGCAAACAACACGTCACACCAACGACCCTCACAAACAACATACGAGACACGTTAACACTGATTACGACCTCGCAAAAATCGTCCGCAACTCGCGAACATGAAAAAAAAAAACACAATAAACACACACAGCACATACATAAAAAGCTTACCCACAGCAAGAGGGAGCATCCAGGACCTCAGAAAAACTACTTACACCTTAACTTAACTAAAAATAAAAGAGTTTACACACTACAAAATTCTCTAAGCGACAGAAAAAATCGTCCGCAACTCGCGAACATTACAAAATGTAAAACACAATAAATACACACAGCACATACATAAAAAGCTTACCTGCAGCAAGAGGGAGAATCCAGGACCTCAAAAAAACAAGTTACACCTTCATTTACATCAAAATAAAAGAGTTTACACACTAAAAAATTCTCTAAGCGACAGAAAAAATGGCGGCCAACAAAACGAAAACGAGGCTACAGCGCTCTAACCACGGAAAACACCACAAGAAACTCGCAAAAGACCTACGGATAATCCGCTAAGACGCATAACACACATTACCCGCCATTTTACTCCAATGTGGAAGTACACAACTACGTTAACGGTTACGGCTCGCGAACGCACAGTATTACACTGCACACGTTCATCACGCTTACACAGCAGCTCCACACCACTAATGCTGCAGCAACATCAAAACAGATTGCCAGCTCTTCAACACAATGCTTCAAAATAGGTAAAGTATATTCATTTATTATTTTAAATTACATATTTCAGTAGGACACACAAAACACCATTAGCTACCTTACAATTCCATTGCCGTCATTTTTTGACGGGCAATTCGCTAGTAGTTGATATAAAATACAAAGAATACACCTGTACAGTTCCTTGCCTGGGGGGACAGGTTATTTAGCACATTCGTGTAATTTATCTGGATTACTTAGGGGCACCTTAATCATCATATTAACCATATGCTCAGTGTCCCTAAGGAGCTTACATTAATCAAATGCATCTAAGAATTTTATCTATACCAAAAATCCAGTCTGATTTTATATAAAAGTATATAAAAGCAGAATCTTAAATTAATTCATTATATATAGCAATTTTATCAATACCAAAAATCCAGTCTGATCTTATATAAAAGTATAGAGTATTGCTTGTTTTTTATAAGGAGCAATTGTATAAACATTTTAAGTCTGGTTACAATTGAATGTGTTACATTTTGATACTATGTAGGAGTATTAAGAATAACTGCCTTTTCCTACTGATGTATGCACTGGCATAGAAAGTGGGTTTGTCCACAAATTTGGCATTTGTCTGACATAAAGATTGAGTTAATAAATGGTGAATCTCTTACTATATTTGCAGCCCCATATAGTAGTATTATAATTTTAGTATTTTAGTATATGACATATAAGAAATTACATATAAGAAATGTAAAATGATGTATACTATTAACAAATAATGAGGAAATTAATTAATTCTAATGTAAATATAAGATCTAAATCAGTATTGCTTCTGACTGATGAAGAGGTGTGCACCTCCTGAAAACTTGTTGAATAAAAAAGGTATTACTATATACTGCAATTGAATCTGAATTACTGGACATTCACACACTCTCCATAACCAGTTCACAATACTGACTGTTAGATTTCCAAATACCAATAACATACTCACATTTCATCTCTAAATGCTCCTTTAATTACCTTTTCTGCTCTGCCCATTACATTGGTCTTTCATTCCTAATCTTTATCTATACCCACTAGCGTGCATAAGTCATCACCCATACTGCAACAACTCAGACTTCTCATTGTTTTTCCATTACTTACAAGTTATCTATTCTGAGATGTTTAACACTTAAGGTTATGAACATTCTCTAAGGACATTTCTCAGTGATGATGATATTCTGGCTGGCTGATACCTGTCACTAATGCCTCGCCATATCACCAGCAATCAATACATCAATCAACCTACTCACAGTTTACTACTACCTTTTCTTCTATCACCTAAATTTGAGATTTCATTAGAGCAAGATCCCCAAATTTTTCTATACAATTATTCAGACTCATGTCACCTTTATCTTACTAGGTATTCACTATATCTGTGTTATTGTGCTTTCTACAACCGTTGCTACAAACCCTAGTTTCAAATCAGACCTGTGAGAGAGAACTAGAAGGCATCCATTGCTCATCAAATCTGACTCAATGAAAATTACAAAGACACTAATAAATGCACTTTTGCTCCCGCTTATATCTTGTCCTGTTGGTGTGCTTTAAGAAGTAGTATAGGAAACACTATACTAGAACAGGCTTACACCCCACTTACAGCTACCCACAAAAGATCTGCGGGGTAGCGGTGGAAAAACCCTACGGGCTGTCTGTTGCTGCTAAGCCTTTGATTGGATTGGCAAATGGAGCCAAAAAGCCTACGGAAGGGGGGGGGGGGGGGGGTTAAAGTCCTATGCGTAGCACTGTGAATGCAAATATAAGCAAAATACTGTAATTTGAATTAAAGGGATAGTGATGTTATGTGTTAAAATTAAAAACACAACATTATCAAGCTCGCAAATCTGCAATAAAAATTACTTTTTTTATTTTTAATTTCAGTATTATATCAATCCCGGTAATCAATGTGTTAATACATATAATAGAACTTGCATGGACTAGAATATAAAATGTATTGATTTATGAATATTGCATTATTCCTGGAATGCGGGTCCGATCGTAACTCGTACTTGTGAGGGATTGAAATCTAACCTCCATTTCTTTTTACCATTGGCTCGATCTAAACCCAGAGCTACGGGTTTGACTAATTGATCATGTTCACGGGCGCACATGCAACTTGCGCAGGAATGGTTTGGATGTCAAACACGTCTGTTGCAGGCTTGGCTAAATTTATCACTCTGTAACTCTGCTAAATTTCAAGTCTGCAGGCTTTGCGGGTGTACTGGTGCTGATACAGCTTGGAATTTAATATGGCCCTTAGTGTTCAACTTATGTGGCCATTTTACAAAAAAAATTCAGGCACATAGTGTATCCAATTCATTTCTATCTTTCCTCTCAGAGCTCACTGGCATGGTCTCGTTTCATTCAGGCAAAGCAATAGAAAAATGTTTAAATATCCCTAATTACAACAGCCTTCAGCAAATATATGTGCTTTGTTAACTAAGTAGGGAACATTCAAATCACTGAACTGTAATTATCAATAAATGTACCAATTTGATCAGTCAGGTTTGGGATGCACTCAAATCTGGATGGACAACAGGGTTGAAATCGATTTGCAGTTAAGTGGAGAATCTGACAGAAATCTCTCCACCAGATTCTTTGGAATAACAAAAATTATGCAATGTAATCACATATATAGTTGTGAACATACGAGTTGTTGCTAACGATTGCGGGCTCGCACAGCGAGCCTGCGGCCCTCGCGAAGCAAGCAACTGCGACCCTTGCAAACTTTACGTTGTAACGCAAACAAAATACAAGACACGTTACTACACATTACGACCTCGCAAAAAACGGCCGCAACACGCGCACATCAAAACATAAAAAATCCAACAAATACACACAACAAATACATAAAAAGCTTACTTACAGGAAGAGGGAGCATACAGGACCTCGAAAACTAAAGTTACACCTCAATTTAAGTCAAATTAAAAGAGTTTAGACACAAAAAAATTCTCTAAGCCAGAGAAAAAATGGCCGCCGAAAAAAACGAGGCTACAGCAGTCTAAAGACACAATACACCACCAAACACCTACGTATTTGCCGAACAACACCTACGAGATTAGAAAACAAGGACGCAACCCGGGCAACCCCAAAAACATTACAAACACAACAAATACAAACAAAAAACACATAAAAAGGTTACTCACAGCAAGGGGGGGCACCGAGGACCTCTGCAAGTGAAGTTACACCTACATTTCACCCCATATTTTGGAGTTTAGAGACCCGAAAATCAACTAACAAGAGAAAAAATGGCCGCCGAACAAAATGAAAATGAGGCTAAAGGTCCTTAAACACGCAAAACATTAACATGCGAAAAACTCGCACAACATAGAAAATGAATATTACGAAAAAGTCACACGACATAGAAAACGAACAAAGCTACATCAGCCACATTATATACACCAAACACCATTAGCTCACTTACAATTTCATTGTCGTAATTTTTTGACGGGCAATTCGCTAGTCGTACTATAAAATGTTGAAGCCGCTAGCCTACGAATATTATGTCACATCACTTGATCTGATAAAATTCAGTAACAATGCAATATAAGTAAATGGAAATCAATTTGAAAGTAAGAACTAATCTGAAAGCAGCACTATTCTCAGGAATTTAATTGCAAGCCAATATAACTTAATAATGAAAGCACAGAAAGCCAAGGTAGTCATCAATATATAGTGAACTGAACACATTTCTATGCAAAATAGGACTAAAAGTCAAACAGTTTAACCTGCACCTTCTATCCAACTATTACATTGTTTTCCAAATTTTTTTTTTTTACAATCTTAGTGTAATTTATGAGTATCCTGACTTAGACCTTGATTATACTTAAAGAAGCATTGTAATAAAATAACTATGACAACTTTCCACTTCTCACTCTCGTGGATATGCATTTAAAGAGATGCCAAATTCTGAAAATCGTGTTTACAAACAAGTACTTTGCAATTAAATGTTCTAAAATGTTTTATTTAATAGGTTAAAATTGAAATTAAATATGCCATTTTAGGACCATGTATCACGCTCAATAAACCATCACAATGTCTGTGTGTTATTAAATAATGCTGTAGCGGAACCCATCACTGTTTTAAACTGTTTTATGATTATTATGGTTAAAATATGATCCTACTATATATATATTGGTTGATGTTCTACAGAATACATTGGCTGGCAGTGGTGGGATGGCGTCCTAGTAAGAGGAAAAGCAGCACGGAGACACCGGTAACGTTTGGAGTTACAAATTGAGGGCAACGCTAGTATCCGTACAGCGCCCCTGGCTACAGCAGGATGGAACCGGCTAGTTTTCAGACAGCGTTTCATGATGAGGAGGAGGAGGCGGCCGCGGACTACAGGGATGCAGACAGAAAGGAACTCTGGTATGATGCCCTGGAAGATGCCCAATGGCGGCGAGGTGAGAGTCTCCCCAGTGATGAGCAGCGGCTACAGAAGCGTGTGGCGATGCGGATGTATCTATTGGGAGAGCAGCCCCTGGATGAGTGGGTGACAAGACTAGAAACCCTGGTATGGCGAGAGCTCTGGCTAGACAACGCATACCAGGCCCTCTGGTGGCATACCGTTCGACTTACCCCCTGGACGTCTGAACACGACTTACCGGAGGGGGATGATTATGATGGCCCAGGTTTATTATGGGATGCCTTGGAGGACGATATTGATCTTGGCAGCACGGAGGGGTCTAGGTTTTGGGACATCTACGACTACCGGATGGGCATGTATGTCTGGGATGACGAAGGCGAGGTGAGCAAAGACATGACCCACCTGGTAACGAGAGAGTGGGAGCTGGAGCAGGACTACCAACACCTGCTCAGCCTTGTGCAGCCCCAACCTACTCGACAAGCAGAACCAGACTTCATTGACTGGTCCTGGGATGACCTCCAGATGGCAGGTAGAGATGGGACCGAGGTCTCTCTACCGGCCCTACAGAGGGCAGAAGGTGTCGTCCTTCCCCTCCAGCGGCAGTATGAACCCCAGGGGCCAGAAGGTGTCGTCCTTCCCCCCCAGCAGCAGTGTGAACCCCAGGGGGCAGAAGGTGTCGTCCTTCCCCCCCAGCAGCAGTGTGAACCCCAGGGGGCAGAAGGTGTCGTCCTTCCCTCCCAGCGGCAGTGTGAACCCCAGGGGGCAGAAGGTGTCATCCTTCCCCCCCAGCGGCAGTGTGAACCCCAGGGGGCAGAAGGTGTCGTCCTTCCCCCCCAGCGGCAGTGTGAACCCCAGGGGGCAGAAGGTGTCGTCCTTCCCCCCCAGCGGCAGTGTGTACCCCAGGGAGCTGAAGGTGTCGTCCTTCCTCCCCAGCAGCAGTGTGTACCCCAGGGGGCCGAAGGTGTCGTCCTTCCTCCCCAGCGGCAGTGTGTACCCCAGGGAGCTGAAGGTGTCGTCCTTCCTCCCCAGCGGCAGTGTGTTCCCCAGGGAGCCAAAGATGTCGTCCTTCCTCCCCAGCGGCAGTGTGTACCCCAGGGAGCTGAAGGTGTCGTCCTTCCTCTCCAGCGGCAGTGTGTACCCCAGGGGGCCGAAGGTGTCGTCCTTCCTCCCCAGCGGCAGTGTGTACCCCAGGGAGCTGAAGGTGTCGTCCTTCCTCCCCAGC
Source organism: Discoglossus pictus (assembly GCA_027410445.1). Classification (NCBI taxonomy): domain Eukaryota; kingdom Metazoa; phylum Chordata; class Amphibia; order Anura; family Alytidae; genus Discoglossus; species Discoglossus pictus. The sequence continues at coordinate 325,788,952 of CM050164.1, read as the reverse complement.
GACAGTGTGTACCCCAGGGGGCCGAAGGTGTCGTCCTTCCCCCTCAGCGGCAGTGTGAACCCCAGGGGGCAGAAGGTGTCGTCCTTCCCCCCCAGCGGCAGTGTGTACCCCAGGGGGCAGAAGGTGTCGTCCTTTCCCCCCAGCGGCAGTGTGAACCCCAGGGGGCAGAAGGTGTCGTCCTTCCCCCTCAGCGGCAGTGTGAACCCCAGGGGGCAGAAGGTGTCGTCCTTCCCCCCAAGCGGCAGTGTGTACCCCAGGGAGCAGAAGGTGTCGACCTTCCTCCACAGCGGCAGTGGGTACCCCAGGGGGCCAAAGGTGTCGTCCTTCCCCCCCAGCGGCAGTGTGAAACACAGGGGGCAGAAGGTGTCGTCCTTCCCCCCCAGCGACAGTTTACCCTAACCAGGGGAGACACCAATCTCCCAGACAGCGCAGATGGGACCGTGGTCTCTGCGCCCACAGCTTGTCCAGATCCCCAACTACCGTCACTGGGACAACCGGAGGAGGGGGTAAGTACAAATTCCCCTCCCCAGCTAACTTCTAATGTGGCCCCAGGGTTAACAGAGGAAATGTTAACCCCCACTGACCCCCACGTTTCCCTGGCTACTGAGCCGGAATATGTCCCTTGTACAGAGCAAGATGTCCTGCAGGTTATACCAGCAGAAGAGCTGGCATCAGGGCAGAGTGCCGCTGGCCTCTGCCCCTCAAGTCCCCTCAGCGTGTTGCCCCATCACCACAGCAAAATATCCAGGTACCTGGTTAGACTTCCCCCCAAAGGAGAGATGTGTGACGAAGTGCCCTTCGCCACTTTGGCTTGGAGAGGACTGTTTGCCAGCCTCCTGCCCTGTGACTATGGCCCTGGTACATATTGCCCTTTGGAACCAGTGTTCGGCCATACCAGAGGCCATACCACTCATTCTGGCCCTTTACATATAGGGGGGTCATTCTGTACTTGCCCTGTGTGAACCATGATACCCCAGATAACTGTGCCATGAAGCCCATTCATATAATGAAAGACTATGGGAAAGACTTTAGCTACATGGCAATTGAACTATGTGAAGAGGATCTGAGCGCGATTCGGTGGTTTTGTGCGCTCAGATCCCAGCTATCTGGGGATATGGGAAATGTGAGTAAATGTGAATTGCAGTAATGCTGATGGGTTGTCAAACTAGAGAATTGACCAACGAATACTTTTGTCCGGACATCCCCAGGCCGATCCGTTGGGATCAGACCGTGTATGCCGGCTTATGGTCACGGGGGAGGTGTGTAGCGGAACCCATCACTGTTTTAAACTGTTTTATGATTATTATGGTTAAAATATGATCCTACTATATATATATTGGTTGATGTTCTACAGAATATATTGGCTCAGAATATTAGCCAGACTTTTGCAGACCTAGGCTAATAGATAATCCTGTTACAGAGATTCAAGAGATAAGAAAGTTGTAAAGGATCCTTGCATTTTCCAAAGTGTTTTCATTCTCTGATAAGAACAAAGAATGATCTAATTAATGTCTGATTGTATCCAAGTTGCCAGGGAGGTGTGACTCACCTATTGTCCTATATGTGTATTGTGTGGGGGATATGTGCAATGTCTGTGTGTTATGTGTAAAAACATACTTTTACTAACTTTTGAACCCCTGGTCTGATTCATGCCATTTTTGTATATGTTGTTCCCCTGGGTGAGAGATATTGAATGGTGCGGGACTTAAAGGTGTACCCCCTGTATTTGGGGTACATCCAGAATGTGGTTAAAATTGTGTCTGTTTTAATTGTGTTACCTGTTATCTGAGGGGAGGAGACGTGGGGGTTGAACCATGCAGATAATTGGCTGTTGTGATAATTATGTGGGTGTAGCCCTTCAGAGGCCAACATTGCATAAAAGGAGATTCCCTGTCATTAAAATATAGTTCTACTTGACCCTTCAAAACGTAGCCTTGTCTCGTTATTGAAGGGATCGCTATATCATACTGGGGATTGCTATGCTTCTGCATACTCCCTTGAGCTGTAACTACTGAACGCTTGTTCCTGATGTACTATCCTTGGAGTCTGTGGAGGTTTTGGTGTCCGGTGCGGTGCTTGTAGGCCTCGGCGCAAACTAGGACGCGTCTATCAACGGAGGTACCCGGTCGGGGTGCCAGGAGATCCGTTACAAATGCCATTTCTTTAATGAGTTTTAGGTAGCTCCTAAAGTGGCACAGCAGCAGATGGTATCAGAATGTCATGTGGTATCAGACAAACTACCTTAAAAGGCACAGAGGTTCAGCAGAAAAATATTGCTATACATTGAATTTTACTCTTGCTTTTGTGAGGTCTTATTAACATTAAAAACTAAAGTATCTTCATTTTCTTCAATGACAGTAATACAATGTGCAAGTAAAAAAGTTATTCAGTTAATTTTAAGGCATTATTTTATTTCAGACTTTAGTATAATGACTGCACTTCCTCTTAGAAACAACTGTACTATTGGAAAACAAAACATAAAATAATTTTGAAACCTTTATAATGTATTTAGAATTTTAGAATGTATTTTCTTATGGAAACTGACAATAAAACAGTTTACTTCTAGTAATTGTATCATAATATGTAATATAATAATATTCTTATTATTATAATAATAACCTTCAGAAACTTTCTATTTGATTAGTCATGATCCCCCTGACCACCCTTTGAACAGAATGAAACCTATCAGGATTGCCTCTTGGGCATATGTGGTTGTGAGGTAGGGAAACTGCACCTTTACTGACCCACTTGCACAGGGACTGGGCTCAGTAGTTGTTATAGCTATTTAATATGTTTTTATGTTGTGTTGATTACCCTATGTATGTTAATTACTGTATGTTATGTTGCTTCTCTGTGTTTGTTTGACTTCTGATGTTAGATTCTGTATGTTGCATGTTTGGTTCATGAAGAGTTAACTGATTTAGAATGTGATGATATAATTTGTACAAGTCATATTGAGAGTCAGTTAGTTATTAAAGTTTGCTCTGCTGGTTGATACATAAAAAATGTATATCTGTTATGAAGTCTCCACCACAAAAAAATTAGTTCCGGCATCACTTGTCCAGATGAAGTATCCTGTATGCTGATCCTGTGTGTACATATTTTTAAATGCTGCATCCAAGGATGTGGATTTTGGAGACATCTGCTGCTTTGGTGAAGAGGTCAAAAGAATCTCAAAGATCTGCTGGGTAGGTTTGCCTACAAAAGCCATATCAAGCCTGACTGAAGAAAGCAGATTGTAAGAAAGACCAAGTGGTAATTCATTGGTTTGCAAAATTCTTATAGGGGTAAACAAATGTAATTTTCAATGTGAAAGTTCACTACTTAGCTTCTGTCCTTTCTCAAATTTAGATGGCATGTTTCTGCCTAGACTCATGAGGCCTAGAGAAGCAAAATTTCAGAGGGCAGCAGGTTGGCTGATTTTGCAGTGTAGTTACATAGTTACACTCAGGTTGAAGAAAGACTTTTTGTCCATCAAGTTCAACCTTTTTAGATCTCCTCTGATCTGCAGATATTGGCAATCTGATTCCTTCCGGGATCAATACTCCCTCTTTAGTTATCCAGAATAACCCTGAATGCCTTTTTCATTTAAAAATATAGCCAATTAGTTTTTTAAGTTATTTATCAAATCTGCGGTCACCACCTCCTTTGTAAGAGAAATCCACAGTTTAACTACCCTTACTGTAAAGAACCCTTTTCTTTCTTTAAGGTGGAATCTTTTTATTTCTAAACTCAAGGATGTCCTCTTGTCAGTAGAAAAGTTCTTGGCACAAAAAGTTCACTTAACAAGTCCCTGTATTGACCCGGGATATATTTATATTTATATATATAAATGTATATGGCTTTATGCAAATGTATGCAAATACCTTTGGAGAGAAACTACATAATTTTCTGATTGAATTACCTTGCACAACTTTGTGTCATCAGCAAAAATGGAGAAAGGCCTTTCCAATCCTACTTCTAAGACATTAATAAATATGTTAAAAAGGAGAGGACCTAATACTGAATCCTGAGAAAACCCCACTTACCACATTGGTCCAATCGGAGTATGTTCAATTTACAACAACCCTTTGCTTCCTATCTTTTAGCCAGCTCTCAATTTATGAACATATATCTACTGCAATTCCTGTATCTCTTAGTTTGCACATTAGTCTTCCATAGGGTACTGTATAAAAAATGTTTGCTAAATTCAAAAAGACTACATCTACTGAATTGCCTTGATCCAGGTTCCTACTAACCTCTTCATAGAAACTATATAGATTTGTTTGACATGACCTATCCCTCATAAATACATGTTGACTCCTACTTATAATCTTTAAGTCATTGTTAAGCCTCATTGGATGTGATTTACTTGTTTCACTTTTATTACCACATGGTATATGCTGATATGGTGATAGGTATGTATATTTTTTTAAGGATTTAAATGTTGTCATTTATGTTTAGTATTTTCACCTGTCAGTTCTTTGTCCCAGTCTATACTTTGTATTGCTGCCCTTGTTTGTTTTTTTATTCAATCTCATTTTATATTATATTAATATTATTTGTGATAACTAAATACAACATAGCCTAATTTCTAGTATGTTCTTGTATAACCTGGTCCAGATAATGATCTCTGAGTGTACTCAAGAACCTGCTCCCCTTAGCTGAATTGCTGGTCTCATTCATCCATTTATATCAGGTTAGTTAAAATCTCCCATTAATAAAACTTGACCATGCTTAGCTGCATTTCCAATCTGTAACATTAATTGTAGTCCCTCACTTTCAATTATATTTGGGGGCTTATAGCACACACATATCAATATTTTTTTTAAATTTTCTCCTCCGCTATTTAATTCAACCAACAAGGATTAAACATTACCGCTAGTTCCACCATAAATATTTTCTGTGACTATAGGCTTAAATTCAGGCTTAACATACAGACAAATCCTCTTCTAACAATGCCCCAATCTTTCCTAAAATCAGTTAAAACCACCCAGATTAATGGTCCAGTCATGAGAGTCATCCCACCACATTTCAGTTATGCGTATTAAATCACCTTTCTCATTAACAGCTAATAATTCTAACCCATTTTTCCTGGCAAGCTTTTTGCATTAGCAAGCGTACACGTTTTTTTGTTATGAGTACAAGTTTTGTGGTTATGCCTGCCACTATACTTGAGTAACTTAACAATGCCTCCCTATTGACTATACTAACTCTTCCCTGTCTCCTCCCCATGACTAGTTAATAAATTCCTTATCCCCTATACATTTTCTATCCCATTATTTCTATTTAGTCCCACCACCCACTCACTAGTTTAAAAACTCCTCCAGCCTTTCTGCTGTATAGATTTTACCCAAGTGAGAAGTCAGCCTACAAACCCAAACCTCTCCTTAGTGCCCAAATGTTTAGCCATGTATTAATCTCCCTAAGCTACTTCTGTCTCCCTGGGTTAGCACGTGGCACTTGTAGTATTTCAGAAAATACTACCTTGGAGGTCCTTGCCTTAAGCTAATTCCCTAGTTATCTAAAATCATTATTTAGGACACCCCATCTTCTAACTTTGTCATTGGTACCAATATAAACCAAGACTGCAGAAGCCGAGCAACTGGCAGACAGCAAACTGTTTGATTGCTGGGATCTGGGTGAAAAATCACCCTTTCCACCTTCCTAATAATAGAGTCCCATAACACAAAAACATGCCTGTTGCTCGGCATATTCCTCTAGTAGAACTGTTCTCCCAGCTGTTAGAGGGAACAGTTCTATCTGGCATTACCATTACTTAATGGACATCCCCACTCAATCTAGCAAATCTGTTGGTGTTTGCCAACTAAGAACTGGCCTGCTAAGTAGTGGAGCTAGTGAATAGAGGGCCTCAAGGTGGAGAGGCAAAACAGTGCTATATATATATATATATATATCTTTATACAGTATATATATTTAAACTAAGTTGTCTTGTAAAAAATATTTTATGTTAACATGTTCCTTTTCTGTAGTGCAGTGGACCCCTGTAAACCCCCCAGCAGCACCATTCAACACCACAACCCCCCAGTAGCCCAATTGACCCCCACCCCGCAACACCATTCAGCTCTACAACCCCCCAGCAACACCATCCCCCCAGCAGCCCAATACAGCTCCACAATCCCCCAGCAGCACCATTCACCCCCTGGCAACACTATTCAACTCCCAGCAGCCACACTCACCCCCCAAGCAGCACCATTTACCCCCAGCAGCACCATACAGCCCCCAACCCTTCCCAGCAGCTGATTCACCACCCCCAGTAGTACCATTCAGGCCCACAGTAGCCCCATAACTCCCCAAGAGCTTGATTCACCCCCTCAGCAGCCCCATTCAGCCTCACAACACCATGAGAAGCCCCACAACACCCAAGAAGCACCATTCAGCCCCACAGCAGCCCCCATCCCCCCTCAGCAGCCCAATTCAGCCCCCAGCAGCTCCATCCACTGCCAGCAGCCCTATTCAGACTCCCAGCAGCCCCATAACCCCACAGCAGCACCATTCAACCCCCAGCAGCCCCACAACCTCTCTAGCAGCCCCATTCAGCCCCCAGCAGCTCCATATCTCCCCCAGCAGCCCCATTTAGACCCCCAACAGCCTAAATCAGCCCCACAACCCCCCAGTAGACCCATTCAGCCACTCAACAGCCCCATTCACCCACCAGCAGCCCCATTCAGCTCTTCAGCAGACCCATTCAGCTCCACAACCACTGTCCCCCTGCAGACCTATTCCCTGTAATATGAAGTGCTGACAGGGGAAGAATATCCAACCTCTAATGGGAACTAGACCAGGGCCCACAGTGTACAAGTAGGGGCTGAATGGGCTTCTAGGGGGCTTAATGGTGCTGCTGGGGGGCTACCTGTGCTGCTGGGGGGCTGAATGGGGCTGAATGGTGATGCTGGGGGCTAAATGGTGCTGCTGAGGGAGCCATGTTGGGAGGGAGGAGACAGCAATGGGTCCCTTACGGAGCAAAGATCTCAGTGAAATGAACAGGTTGCAACGGCGATAGATCTGCCCTTGGGCTTGCCACCTCCTCCTGTTCCTCCTGCTTCCCTTGTAACTGTAACAGAGCTTATGTCCCTGTATATCATCATTAGCCCCATCTCAACCCTCCATGCTAGGTGCAGCTAAACTGTGCTCAGTGAGCACCAACTCCCTTTCCAGTGGAGCAATATTACGAAGTGCTGCAAATCTCCTTTCCTGTTCTCTAATTTGAGCTTCAAGAAAGGCAACATGTTCACACCTGGCATGGAGGTATGGACCCTGGATCCTGCATACTTGTGGCAGAATGTACAGTGAATAAGGTTACCACTAGTGATGTCGCGAACATCAAATTTTCTGTTCGCGAACAGAGGACCTGAACTTCCATCACATGTTCGCGAATGGGCAAACCCGGCAAACCGCCATAGACTTCAATGGGCAGGCGAACTTCAAAACCCACAGGGACTCTTTCTGGCCACAATAGTGATGAGAAAGTTGTTTCAAGGGGACTAACACCTGGACTGTGGCATGCCGGAGGGGGATCTATGGCAAAACTCTCACGGAAAATTACATAGTTGATGCAGAGTCTGGTTTTAAGCCATAAAGGGCATAAATCACCTAACATTCCTAAATTGTTTGGAATAACATGCTTTAAAACATCAGGTATGATGTTGTATCGATCAGGTAGTGTAAGGGTTACACCCGCTTCACAGCAACAGACCAATCTCCCCTGTTTAATGCACCAGAAACAACCGCAAACAGTCCCTTTGCATGTCCCGTTCCTTGTCCTCACTGATGTCATTGAAGGTCTCTTCCTCCACCCAGCCACCAAGGGTCCCTGAAAGGTGACAACAAGCCCCCTGGGACGCCTGCTGTGTTTGGTCTTCCACCTCCTCAAAGCCACCTTCCTCCTCTGACTCCTCTTCTTCAGAATCCCAGAGTCTGAGGGCTTCCACTGCCCAGCATGGAAGATTATACACAGGTCAGAGTCTGGGGGCTTCCACTGCCCAGCATGGAAGATTATACACAGGTCAGAGTCTGGGTTCTTCCACTGCACAGCATGGAAGATTATACACAGGTCAGAGTCTGGGGGCTTCCACTGCACAGCATGGAAGATTATACACAGGTCAGAGTCTGGGGGCTTCCACTGCCCAGCATGGAAGATTATACACAGGTCAGAGTATGGGGGCTTCCACTGCCCAGCATGGAAGATTATACACAGGTCAGAGTCTGGGGGCTTCCACTGCACAGCATGGAAGATTATACACGTTGCCTCTGTCTGCATTATTATGAGGTGTGTAATGTTAAGTAGTACAATTCCTATCGGTTTAATCCCTGTTACGTCCACTATCAGGGGACGTGTATATGGCATGGATTTTTGGAAGCGGGAGATGGAAAAAGATGCTTGGTTGGTCCTTCCACTTCAAATTTGGGGCACTGCGCGTGCAATCTAAGGTGCCACCAGATATGAGTGTCACTGTGCACTGGCAAAAGTTGGGAGAGTAGATGCAATAGGCTTCACACACACGCCTGTAGGCAGGCAATTGCAATTCAATCTATTATAGTCAAAAAAGTGTTTTTTTATGTCACTGAGCACAATATAAGCTGTGAGCCTGACACAGGCAGGCAACTGAAATTAGATTACAGGAAAAAAATGGTTGTTTTCAATGTATGTTACACCACCAGGTATGAAAATAAGCACAATATAAGCTGTTAGGTGTTAGCTTGTCACACACACATGCTGGCAGGCAGGCATAGATTACACACAAAAAAATTATAAAATAAAATAAATGATGTTCAACGTTTCCTCAATGATAAAGTATAGGGGGCGAACCGAAAAGCGCATGTGTTCGCCGTTTGCGGCGGACGCGAACATGCGAAAATCGCCGCGAATAGTTCTCCGGCGAACTGTTCGGGACATCACTAGTTACTACTGAACTGACTCATAATTACAAAATACAGTGAGAATGAAAAAGAAATTCAATATATTTGTGTAAAGCTTAATTATAAAATCTATTTTTGCTTTCCCCGATCTCCTTTACAATTCCTTCTGTTTCTTTCATCCATTTTCTGTGCTACAATTTACCCCCTTTTTTTGAACTCCCTCCTTTTATTTAAACTCCCACACTTATACTAGAACTGCACTTACAGTAGAACTGTTTGCAAGCTCACAATTCTGCTCCTCCTTCTGTTTAAATGAGATTCTGACTACTCACCTGTACAAAATCAGTGCACACAGAAAATATTCATCCTTTAATTTCAGAAGTAAATCACAGTTGAAAACAGACACACACAAATATCACGCTCATATGTAAGTTAACAGAGGAAAAAACACACCCCTCTCACCAGTACAGAAATTAGTTCACACAGCAAAGAAACGACCTTTACTTTCAGAAGTAGGTCACTGAACTATGTTTGAACATGCACAGAAATATCTATATGTAGTAATATTTACATTTGAAAATGTACTTGACGCTTAATGACTCTCATGTTTTCACACACACATACATAAAGTAATGATTTGGGTTACAGAAAAGTGAAAGAGAGATCTGCAAGTGGGGTGTGAGAGGTACAAAAATTGGAATGATCTAGGGCAGCATACAACCTAATTACACCCATTTTAGAAAGACAAGATATGTGTCAATCTAAATGCATACAAAAATGTCTCTTCCAGCTAAACAGACAATATACCTACGAGAAAACGACTCCTAAAGAATCTGTCTAACTCTTTTTTTGTATGCATACCTTTTTGTCTTTCAGTCTGTTCATCCCTCTCCCTGTGTTTATCACAACCTGTTTATCTCTTTGTTTTCATTTATATCTCGCTCTATTTATATCTCTCTTTTTACCTCTTTATCTATGTACCTATCGCTTTCTTATTATGCAGCAGAGTACTGTTTACTGTACTGACAACGGAGAAAAGAAATTGGTTGCATCTCAAGTTTATTAATGTCCTTTTAAGATGTGGTCTCCCACCCTTTTGTGTGTATCAATGAGCTCTCAAGCTACTTGCTTCTATTGAATTCATTTTCCTACTGAATTTCATATTCACTTGTATTTCGATACAATGCTTTTACTGAATGACTGTAAAATTAATATTTTTTTGAATGTACTGCTTGTCTCCTACACAATATACATAATCTGTACTAAATGTTTGACAGATGGTTATAACATGCAATAAAAGCAGCATTACAGTTTTTAATGTGCAAACTCAGAAATACAAAAAGTAGCCTTGGGAAAAATTGGAAACTGTGCATGAAACGCCTATAACCATTTATCCTGAGCGATCATTTTTTACGTGATGCCTCCCCAGTGATTAAAAGCACATGAAATTCAAGCTAGCCCATGGAATGGTTAAAGTGAAAGTTTAAAATAACATACTCACATTAATGGCTAGGTAATACTGTGACATTTTTCAACATCTATTTGTGTTATAGTAGATTGCATGAAAAGATCAGCAATCGCCTCTTATGCTAGGAGTGGAAATATGAGTAATAATAGTTCAGTGCAGGTTAATAACACATGAGCGATTCTTTGGCTTTTATCCCTCACTTTAAAAAATGAACTGAAAATTGCTGTTATCTTGATTGGAAATAGTGAAAGAGGAATGCATCCATTTTTTGAAGACTCGTGGTGAATAGGATCAGCCAGTGCACAGAATGCTTGCAATGATCTTTGCATTTTTCTTGTACAAAAATAACTTAATTGAAATGTCCACACTAACCATTTTGCTGTTCTATTTTTGCTATGTTGTCATTGTTTATTTATTGTACTAGCTGCTCATTGCAAAAAACAGTAGGGTTGGAATAAAGGATGCAGATCTTAATCTTGTACACACACACACACATTTATACAAACATAAGTATGTGAATACAAGACTCATACATCCTGCTCATTTAGCAATTTACAAATACTGTGCTTGCTTTCCTTTTATTTCACACATATCTAACGTAACATCACTATTGGCCCTGAGAGTGAATGTGAGTAAATGCATTTACTATAAACTTAGCACTAAGCTGTAGTGCTATATTTTCAGTAAGGTGATAGTTTTTTTGACAAGATACCTTTGAAATGCCTATGTTATTTTGTCGAGTCTCATTTTCAGCTGAAGCAATCTCGTCACATTTTAGTGAATTTGCTTACAACTTTACTCACAAATGACTTGCAGGACTCTCTCACTTGATAAAAAATGTATCACCTTAATGACTTGCCCTACATGCATACAATTGGTTCTTAAAGAGTTTCAGTACTGAAGACATGTTACTTTTGTACAATCAATGGTCTTACATTTCATAAACTTTATTGTACATGGTATGCAAATGGAATGATAATAACATGTAAAATAAAATGGTATAAAAGCTGTTCATCATTCTGTGATAGAAAGCTACATAAACAACTTACCCAACCTATAAATACCGCTAAAATGCATATATACTCTCTTCTGTATCATTCATCATCTTACTGTTACAACATCTTATACGTTTTTTATAAATTGTACGTACCATTAAGATATCACAATGTACAGAAGGTTATCTTTAACTTATCTATTGGGTTGGGTTGACTTGCTCAAACCTCAGTTTGTTTGTGTTCTCAAAGAAAGTTTGTAATGCTCAAAAATATAGTCAGCCTGCATTATAGGGAGCTGGAATACCAAGAAGAAACACTGGATGCAAGGTTTTCTATAAATTATGCTTATATCCAGTCAAATTGGTCCAATGCTGGGTGGTATGGAAGTGTTAAAAGAACATCAGTCATCACATGGGAGGTAAATCATTATTTTTCGATAACCTTTTTATTTGTTATCTTCTTTCAGTTTGGCTTACAGGGCCAAACACATTCTGTGATCCTGGAGAAAATATTGTCTTTTATTGTAGAGAAAATAATTTTAAATATTTTCATATTAAAATTATTAATTACAGATTACATTTCTTAACATATCACCTTAAGGACACAATAAATACTTGCAAAGCTGAACGGGTGAGAAACTGAACAAGTTTTCTCTCGTGCTAATAAATAAAATGTAGTTTTGTTACTATGATAAACATGTTTCTATTTCTATACCATGAAAAAGGAAATACCCCAATTCCTGTCATTGATATACCATTCAAAACATTAGCTTTTAGCAGGTCTCCATTTGATTGACAAATGATTTTATGTTTGAATGCCAACGTGGCAAATGTCTTCAATAGAACCTATTTTTCTTCAGTATAAGTCCCATCATAAGAGTTTTCATCCATCTCCATCAATGACTTAGCTGCTGGACTATTTTTTGATGGATGCTCTTGCTCTGGATGCTTTCTATAAACATAAAAGTATATAGTACATGCACACAATGTACAAATTAAGACAATATAATTCCATTTAAGAATCAGCCAGTAAAGTACCCCAGAGAAGTAAATTCTAAAATTGTCCATCCTCAAAAATGTTGAAAACCATCATAAAAAAAAGTATAGAAATATCTATTGCATTCTGTTTGCCTGTTTTTTATATTAATTACTTGATGTTGAGATAGATCAGACACATGTGTACATCATATTGTTCTTTTATTGCTTTCTGGGATGACTTTTTCATATTTAGTCTGCTGTTGAAGAACTCTAGTAGTCACTTACTCAAGCTCAGTACTCAAGGTCTGCATAGGGAGCCTATTGACACTATCAAATATGAACATTATAGTTGTTTATATACTGTATACCACTCATGTTCCAAATTCTCCTATTGAGTTCCCCAACTGCTTCATATTGAAGTAAAATTGTTTCATGATTATATACAATAAACAATAATGTACACTATCTTTATTCTACATTGTTACTCTTTATACATGGGCTCCATACACCTTGAGACATTTCTACTGAAATATAAGCGGTAGATATGTGGTACATAAGAGGAACACCTTTTCTGGTAGATAAAATGAACACATGAATGAAACTATTTTTATTATCTGCCATCAAAATATATCTTTCATTGGCAGCCTTAAATCTTCACTGATTTAAGTGCCAATGTTTTTTTCTGAAATCACGATAGGCATTTTAAATGTGTCTAGAGTTTGCAAGGTCACTTGAAAATTATGTGGAACAGTTACAGTTTGTCTCATGGGAAGCTAATATAAAAATGTTATAACATAACATCAACCTCAACAAATGGCACTTAAAATCCCAGAGAGATGTGAGAGAGAGAGATGTGAGGAATTGACGCTGTAGTAGATGGTGGGAAAATTAGGAGTTCGTCATGTTAAGTTTAAGATGGTGGGTGGACATCCAGGAGGATATGCTTGAGAGGCAGTTGGAAACAGAAAGGGAAATAGCTCAGGTGCTGATTTGAGTTTCATCTGCATAGAGAGGATACCAAGTGAGGATGTATAGATGGAGAATAGGAGGGGACCTAGGATTGAACCTTGGGGTACACCGACAGGCAGATTTTGCAAGATTTGCATGATCAGCATAGCAGAAAGACAATTACACTGGTTCTCACAACTCTATTGCAACACCATGTAACATTTAGGAATGAGGGTAAAAGTTTGATGAAAAAAAATAAAACTAATAAGGCTTCTGTACAAAAAACAGCCCATTAGAGCATACATTCCCACTGTTCCTCTTTTGGAGGAAATCCCTCTGTCACTCCTAAGATACCACTTTTTCAAAATGTTTTACTAATGTTTTCTACCCTCAACCATGACACAGAAGCCTGGAGTGCAAGTTCTACAGAATGTATGTATGTATAGAACAGTGTGCAATTTAAATGTTCACACATTGAACCAAATATTAATAACACCACTTAAGAGTGCACACATTTTAAAGAATATGACTGTTGCTCTTTGGATATTTTAAATGTTGGGAGATACTTTTTAGAGGACTGTGAAAAATCTTGACGGAACACTTTAATAGGGAATTCTTATTCCTATATCTAAAGTAGGACAGCTTTTCCAGTTACTGCATGCATCTATATTTGCTGAATCTACTCAAGAAACTCAAGAAGAGCTGATTTGATATTTTTGATTTTAGGAAATGTAGATGGGTAATTAATTCTGGCTTGTTTAAATATTTATATTTCGTGATAATCTGATATTTTACAGCATTAGTTCAAAAGTTGTCCCTTTTTCTTGGAAAATATTATTATTATTATTATTATTATTATTATTATTATATGTTAATTGGACATTTCTTTAATTGCAATAAGATATTGTCCGAATCAGGGAATAATTATCATAATTATGATTCGTAACCCCTGTATTGTATGATTGAGGGTGGAGAATCAGCAAAGAGGTGAGTGCAATTGCTGGGGTGGTGCCAAATGGCACAGTAGGTTTTTAGCTGGCAGAGTATAAAAAGTGTTAGGAAGCAGCCACATTTTGATTTGCTAAATGGGGATGTGTCCAGTACTTTTAAATGCTGGGATTATTTGTTTCTCATTTCATTTGTTGAAAAGTTGTGATATTTATATATATATATATATATATATATATATATATATATATATAGTTGTACTAGTTGCGATGTTGGTCACTCAATGTTTAATTTTGCGGTGTTGCGCATGCGCAATGAGACCTGCAGAATTTAGGCTGCAATGAGTGATGAAGGCGCTCAATGCAGGGCTTGCAGGACTTATGTCAGGACATGTTTGCGTACCCCGTAAATGCTGCTGTAAGGTCTGGTGTGAGGGCTCCATGGGACAATATGAGTCCCACTATTGTTAGTAAATAGACCAAAGAGTCAGTACAGGCTTTATGGAGCAGTGAGGAGGTTGGTGGCCGCCATTGGCAGCGTTCCCAGCCATGTCCCCTCCCTGCTCTGTGCTTTCTCAATGCGGAAGTAGTAGTGCTGCTCTCACACAATGCCCTTGTAACCTGTGTGCGGCTGCAGACATGTCTGGTGACCCGAGCTGGAGGCGCTCCCTGCAAGCCTACTTCTGCATCAAGTTCTCAGTATCCTTCTATTCCACCCTGTTCTCGGTAGGTGACCGCAATATATACCAGACTAGAGAATTGCCCGTCAAAAATGATGGCAATGAAATTGTAAGGTAGCTAATGCTGTTTGGTGTATAATAATGAAATATATAATACATTAATAAATGAATATACTTTACCTATTTTGAAACATTGTGTTGAAGAGCTGGCAATCTGTTTTGATGTTGCTGCAGCATTAGTGGTGTGGAGCTGCTGTGTAAGCGTGGTGAATGTGTGCAGTGTAATAGTGTGCGTGCGCGAGACCAAACCGTTAGCGTGTCTCGTATGTTTTTTGCGTTACAACGTGAAGTTTGCGAGTGTCGCAGTTGCTGGCAAGGAACGCCTGCTTCGCGAGGGCCTCTTATATTATCACATCTTCCGCCCTAAGTTTTATGATATATTTCTCTATTCTTCACAGTCTCCTCCATCTTTATCTGTTCCTTTATTCCTCCCTTACCTATTGTATTTCCCATATTATCTCACCTCTCCTATATTCTCCTCCATTCATTTCTCCCTCCATCCTTTTCTCTATCCATTGTGCATTGTAACCCACCCATCACCTCCTCTCATGTCTCACTCTCCTTATTATACAATCCTCTACCTCCATTTTATTCTTTGTTTGATGTTTCTCCACATGTTTCTGGCTTCATCTCTTTCTGAGCCCCTCATTATATTTATACAACTATACTATTACCCCTCCCTCATATAAATATTATCAGGCTCTTTCTGCTCTAATTCCTTGTAATAGTTCCCAATCCCATTATTTATCCATCCTCTGTTCTCTCCGAACCCCCTGACACCTCAGTTCTATATCTCCCTTTCTTTCACTCACCGCCTTGGTGCTCTCAGACACACACGCGATGGCTGCTGTGTCTTGTCACTCGCCGGCAATGCTGCGTCACCTTGGAAAAGGCCAACCAATCACAGCTTAGTGGTACCCTAGCTGGGATCACGTGAGTATCGTGATTTCTTTAGTTAGCGTTATGTGTTGTTTTTTAATTATGTTTCAACCATCTTTATCGACACATTCAATAATATTATAAATGCAACAATGGTTACTACCACTGTATAAAAGGAGATTGCTCTGTTTTGGCCATGTAATGTAACAATGTTTTTCTCACTGAATCTCCACATTTAATTACATTATTATATGTAAATGACCACCGGTGATAGAGGGCCTCAGTTGCTGGCTTTCAGCCGCGACCCTCGCTACGCGAGCCCGAGCCCCGGCCCTCGCTTTGCGAGGGCTGTGGGCTCGCTACGTGAGCCCCCAAGCGTTAGCAATGGCTCGAGCGGGTTTACCTGCTCACAACTATATATGTGATGTGTGTGTGTGTGTAATACTGTACCTCTGGAAGGGACACCCACCCATCTACACTGGCACCATACCCACCCTCCACCAAGTGCTGGCACATCTCTATTGTCTGGGGCAGAGCACACATATGATACATTTATTTATATAGTAATGGGCCTAACTGATAGGGTGACACAAACGTACATTAATGCAAGACCAGAAATATTGTGTGTGTATATATATATATATATATATATATATATATAAATAGTATATCTGTGTTCACATTTGAATGTCTTAAGCAAGTTAAAAAAATTGCTTCCAGCTCAGCATTCCGAGAAAAACAGTTATTATAGTGCATTCTGGGAAGCTGAGCCGGGACAGGCAAATGTGCCCAAAATGCCTCGCTCTTCAATCCATAACAATTTTCAAACATGGCTTCCTTTAAGCTTATGTCTGCTGTATTACACAGCTTTAATGCAAAGCCAAAGCTGAATTTTACACAAGCTGAGAATCCTATCCATATACAACTGTTTCCAGTTTACTGGCTATCATCAGGATGGAGCAGGATCTCAGCTTGTGTTGTGGATTGTATGAGTAGGTAGTTCACCACAACAATCATTTAATATATGGTGGGCAATATGGCGATAGAAGCCCTCCAACGTACTGTAGTACAGTAAATAAATAGTACATCTGTGTTCACATTTGAATGTCTAAAGCAAGTTAAAAAAACTGCTTCCAGCTCAGAATTCAGAGAAAAACACTGATTATACGGCATTCTGGGAAGCTGAGCTTGGACATGCAAATGTTCCCACAAATGCCTCTCTCTTCAATCCATAGCCATTTTCAAACATGGCTTCCTTTAAGCTTTTGCCTGCTGTATTACACAGCTTTAATGCAAAGGCAAGGCTGGATTTTACACAAGTCGAGAATCCTATCCATGTACAGCTGTTTCAAGCTTACTGGCTATCATCAGCATGGAGCGGGATCTCAGTTTGTGTTGTGGATCTTAGAAGTAGTTAGTTCACCACAACAATCACTTAATATATGGTGGGCAAAAGAATGTCTATATGTGTGTGTACAGTATAGCCTAAGTGTTGTAGTTTATATATATATATATATATATATATATATATATATATATATATATATACTATATATATATATATATTTATATATATATATATATATATATATATATATTTATTTATATATATATAAATGGCACTCATGACACCCATAATTATCCATGCCTGAGTGCAGTATCCAAATTCTATACCAATCAAGTGTCAGTGGTCAAAAACATATAGGTAGGCACTCACAAGTCTTATAAATCCCAATTTTATTATAAATTAACATTTTAGTGCAGCCCTTGCACTTATCAAGACATATCGATGTGGTACATAATATAAATAAATCATATATATAGTTGTGGTTATTATGAATGTTGATCATGCAATGTTAAAATTTGGATTGAAAAAAACTATAAATAAAAGTGTATGTTTGTCAGTGGTGGGTTCAAAATGTAGTGTGGGATTAAACTAAAAAGATGTGAAAAAATCCATGAGGATTTTGAAGTTCACTATGTACAAGCATAAAGCAAAAGGTGGGATTTCATGTCCAAATTTTAAACTATATTACAAGGTGGCTAAGCTTGCTTAGATACCACTAACTCACTACTCCTTACATCAACCCCTTAGATTTAGTATATGGTTCCAAAATAACTCGATTGTTACTTTTGAACATTTGAGAGACAACTGCAATCTACATGAGAGGAAGTCTTCTCATTGGCCTCAACAATCTTTAGCTCCCGCATCGACAGTAATATTGGGGTGAGTCTCTTCCAGTCCCACACCTATATTTACATCACAATCAACTTTTACAATTACTTATGTTGGCCACTAAAAGTCATATTGCTCGGCAGGGGAGATCCTCAACTCTGAGTTTGCAGGCAGTTAAAAATAAATTAAATGTTATTCTTATTAATGAGAGACTGACCCACTTATTGGAGGACTCAATCCCAAAATTCATGGTTATTTGGTCGCCTTGGGTAGCCATGTCCGATATTATATATCTGTAAGATAAAGTGTTAATTATTATCTCATATATATATATTTTATTATTTATTTTGTTTGGAAAAATGGTCCCTAAAGATAGATGGTTACCCTTTTTCTTTCCTATGCATTCCTCCTTTGGCAATCCTGGTTTACCTGCAGACAAGGTGTTTTTTTGCTAGTTTAACGCCCCCACCCCCCACACACAATGTTTTCCTTATATAATGTTGGGATTAATATCAAAAAGAATATAAAAATGTTATCGTCGCTTTGGTTAATGAGTTACCAGGTTGGTTCCACCATTCTCATGGTTTTGTAAGCAGTTAAATGTAGATACCTCGGATATCTGGTTCAGAACACCTGTCATGTATTAAGCTATTCCTTTCACACAAATGACTGTATCAGCATTATTAGTATCTGTACAAGTTCTTACATGATATTCCAATATCTAATAAAATTATTTGTAAAAAAAATAGACTTATTTAAGCTAATGCCTACTAGACTTGTAAAGCAAACAAACCAATACAGTGACCATAATTTGATAAAATAATTAAAATGAAAACAATGAATTGCTGCTAAGAACTGGCATGTCATTTTTAATATACACTTTTTTTTCCATATTTCTCAATAAACATATAAAAGTTATTGGGATTTATGGAACTGAACAATATGTGGTATTATGCACAACAATACAAATTATCCAATTCAATATGGTTACCATATATGTAATAACTGAAACTGTTAGACGATATGTAAACTCCATTTTCATATATTTGGCAATTATATGGTGAAAATATTCTAAAGCCTAGAAATAAAATAAATTATAACAATGGTAAATCCTACTTATTAATTCTGATCATGAATTGTTTCTAAGTACAAAGCAAGTAATGGCAAAATTGATTTTATGTCCGCTTAATAAATATTGATACATGGGATGCAGCCAAGCAGTTCCCTTTGTGATCCATCTTTAAAGGTAAAACCATTATGCAGCGAGGTCACCATATTGCGCTCATTCATCCATTCATTTGTTCTTTTTTGGAGAGAAGATTAATATTGTTCATCTAAGAAACATTAATGAAGAGGCAAGGAGTAGGAACATTTCTAGTCCTTATTACTTAGAAGTGGGGAGAAGTATACAGAAAAGCACAAGTTCACACGTGTAGCAATGGAATACTATCACAAGATATAGCAAATTTAAGTAAAATAATAAAAAAAGGCTATAATGCAGTTTAAAAGATTCACTAAGCATCACTGGAGCTGAGAATCAGATTACTAAAATCTGTAATGTCTATTATCTAATGGGAAAATCTCCATGGCAATCCTACAAAGTCAATCCTACAATCCTTTACAAAGGATAGAGATAGAGGGGGAGGGGGGAGTGATAGAGGGGGATAGAGAGAGAATGATAGCGAGGGATAGAGACAGAGAGCGGAAGGGATAGAGAGAGAGGGAGATACAAAGTTAGGGAGATAGATTCTATCATCTTCTTCTATCCCTCTCTCTCCCTCTCTAGCTATCTCTCATTCTACCCCTCATTCCCTCCTTCTCTACCCGCCCCATCCCCATACTTCTCTACCCCTCCCTCTCTCTATCTAATACTCTGAGCCTAGGTCAGGTATTTTACCACTGAGCCAATAATGATACAAGCAGATACTATGGCCCTCATTCAATTGCGATTTGGACAATTGAATAGTGCTCTAAATAAGCACATAACATATTTTTTTCAAATAAGTTTTTAGTTACTGAAATCCTTGCTTTTCGATAGATGTTTACTAACTAAAAACTTCTTTCAAAAAATATGTTATGTGCTTATTTAGACCCCTATTCAATTGGGCAAATTGCAATTGAATGAGGGTCTATGATAGCAGCAAATATACTGCATAAATAAATAATTTGTTAAATGAGCAAATAAAGTAATTACATAAATAGAGACTAAACAACACGTGGGAGGAACATCTTGCACCTACAGAAGGACATGGTGATAATTCACCAACAACTGGACCAGAACAAGAAAGTTGCACCCCAAGCTAATTATGCATGATTCAGTACTGTTTTGTTTCTCAATCCATTTTAAACATTATTATGTTTAAAAAACACATTTGAATAAATCTGTGTTTTTTTTAAAAATATTTATTCAGTTTATAGGCTGCCTATACATAATTGATATTAAGTTGCAAAAAACATATTTGAGTGGTTAATTAAGCATATATTTCTAATTCTGCTCCTTCACACACACATTCTATCCATCCATTTATTCATCTATCCATCTATCCATCTATCCATCCATACAGTATCTCACAAAAGTCAGTACACCCCTCACATTTTTCACATATATTATATATATATATATATATATATATAAATATATATATACATATATATATATATATATATACTAGCGACTTTCCCATCAAAAATGACAGGGCAATACAATTTGAAGCCATGGGAATGCTGTTTGAGACATAATTGAAACTGTTTTCTACTGTGAGGACTTTCGGCGCTCATCGCGAGGCTCAGGACCTTCAGCGCTCATTGCAAGCCTCTCCTGTCGTGTACTTTTGGTCCTCTGAGAGATATATATATATATTTCTATGTATATGTAGTTAAGTAATAATTAATGATTTATTCAATAAATGAATTAACTAATAATTAATGATTTATTCAATAAATTAATATACTTTAATTATTTATATTTGATATATGCAGCGAGCAATAGTCTGAAGAGCTAACAATCTGTTTGTATTTTGCGTCTGCATAGAATATACATTTTGAGTGTTAGTGTCCTGCTTATAAAGTGTAATGAATGTTTGATCTGTGCATTTTAAATAGGCTGCATGCGCGAGGTAAAGCCGTTGGTTTATTGTGTCAAGCGGGATTGTATAGTCGTAATGTTATTAATGTGGTACGCGTCTCGTGAGCATTTTCCGGCTTTTGTAATAGTGTAATTTGTAGGTAATAGTGTGATGTGTAAAGTGCTACGCGTTTTGCATCGTTTTGTGCGGTCCAGGGTCGTGTAGCCTCGTTTTAATTTTTTTCGCCGGCCATTTTTTTCCTCATTTAGGCGATTTTCATAGGTTAAATTTCCATTCCAGCTCACTCACAGACGTCCTGGCTGTTGCCCTATGCTGTCTGTGATGTTTTTGTAATTTTGTAGTTGTTGTTTTAGTGTGTTTTGCAGGTTTTTGGTTCGGCCGCTAATCTCGTAATTTTTTGTGTCTCGTATTTTCTTTTTTTCTAAGTCCTGTGTTTCGTAATTTTTTCGTCTCATATTGTTTTGGCTAAGTCCCGCTAAGTGTTCAAGTTTAATGGCTCTCCTTGCCGGCATTGCCTAGGTGCTCTGAGTTTAACGGCTCGCTAAGCGAGGCTCACCGACATTGAGTGCCTTCGGCGCTCATTGCTTAAGTGCTCCGAGTTTAACGGCTCGCCGCGCTACGCAAGTTCAACAGCAATAAGCGCCTTCGGCGCTCATTGCCCAAGTGCTCTGAGATTAACAGCAATGCGCGCCTTTGGCGATCATTGCCTAAGTGCTCCAAGTTTCCCGGCTCGCCTCGCCCTGCAAGGCACGCCGGCGATGAGCGCCTGCGGCGCTCATCGCTAAGTCGTATGCACCACACAAACCACGTGACGACGTCTCATAGTTGGACAGTTATAATATGTGATATATATATATATATATATATATATATGTGTGTGTATATATGTGTATAGTACACCCCTCACATTTTTGTACATATTTTATTATATATTTTCATGTGACAACACTGAAGAAATGGCAATGCTACAATGTAAAGTAGTAAGTGTACAGCCTGTATAACGGTGTAAATTTGCTGTCCCCTCAAAATAACTCAACACACAGCCATTAATGTCTAATCCTTTGGCAACAAAAGTGAATACACCCCTGAGTAGAAAAGTCCAAATTGGGCCCAATTAGCCATTTTCCCTCCCCTGTGTCATGTTACTCGTTAGTGTTACAAGGTCTCAGGCGTGAATGGGGGCAGGTTTGTTAAATTTGGTGTTATCACTCTCACACTCTCTCATACTGGTCATTGGAAGTTCAACATGGACAAGAACTCTCTGAGGATCTGGATTTTTTTTTTTTGCTCTATATAAAGATGGCCTAGGCTAGAAGAAGAATGCCAAGACCCTGAAACTGAGCTGCAGCACGGTGGGCAAGATCATACAGTGGTTTCATAGCACAGGTTCCACTCAGAACAGGCCACGCCATGGTCAAACAAACAAGTTGAGTGTACGTGCTCAGTGTCATATCCAGAGGTTGTCTTTGGGGAATAGACGTATGAGTGCTGCCAGCATTGCTGCAGAGGTTGAAGGGGTGGGAGTGGGGGGGTCAGCGTGTCAGTGCTCAGACCATACGCCACACACTGCATCAAATCTGCATGGCTGTTGTCCCAGAAGGAAGCATCTTCTAAAGATAATGCACAAGAAAGCTGCAAACAGTTTGCTGAAGACAAGCAGACTAAGGACATGGATTACTGGAACCATGTCCTGTGGTCTGACTTGACCAAGATAAACTTATTTGGTTCAGATGGTATCAAGTGTGTGTGGCGGCAACTAGGTAAGGAGTACAAAGACAAGTGTATCTTGCCTACAGTCAAGCATGGTGGTGGGAGTGTCATGTTCTGGGCCTGCATGAGTGCTGCCGGCACTGGGGAGCTACAGTTCATTGAGGGAACCATGAATGCCAACATGTACTGAAGCAGAGCATGATCCCCTCCCTTCAGGGACTGGGCCGCAGGGCAGTATTCCAATATGATAATGACCCCAACACACCTCCAAGAGGACCACTGCCTTGCTAATGAAACTGAAGGTAAAGGTGATGGACTGGCCAAGCATGTCTCCCGACCTAAACCCTATTGATCATCTGTGGGGCATCCTCAAACGGAAGGTGGGAGATGAAGCAGTTGATATAATGCTATTATAAAATATAATATATTGCTATTATACAAAGAGCACTGAATGCATTGCTATTAATACAGACAGTACTGCAGGGGTTAATACATTATTGTTGGACAAAACAGAAAAACAAGCTGAGGCTCCTGTTCTCAGAACTAAAGGCCAAATGCAACAATAGATAAGCAGACAAAATATGTAGTGACTAGAAAAAAGTTGCTGGGTTATAAGGTACACCCAAAAAAGTAGCTGATAACCTTAGGAATATGCTTGCATTAAAGTCATGGGGCACGTCTGAAAAGTACCCAATAACCTTAGAAATATGCAAACTGTAGAAAATTCATTGTACAAGATAAAATGGTGTTGATGTAATAAGACTGCTATATAAGGCATGTGCTGGATCACTGTGTCAGATCCACATTTGTGCTACTATCCTCTATGTGCATCTCTCAGGCCTGATAATAGAACAAAATCTGATTGAAGCACTGAGATTTTGTAGTCTTCCTTAAGTGCCTGAGCTGTTTGGTGAGCAACTCTGGGACAATCTCTTCTTCAACAGGGAGTGCAAGGTCTCTAACATCCACCAGCTCTGTGATGTCATCATGGAGGAGTGGAAGAGGACTCCAATGGCAACCTGTGATGCTCTGGGGAACTTCATGCCCATGAGGGTTAAGACGGGAAAATAATGGTGGCCACACAAAATATTGATACTTTGGTCCCAAATTGGACATTTCCACTTAGGGGTGTACTCACTTTTGTTGCCAGTGGTTTAGATATTAATGACTGTGTGCTGAGTTGTTTTGAGCGGACAGCAAATTTAGACTGTTATACAGGCTGTACACTTCGCACTTTACATTATAACAGAGTGTAATTTCTTTAGTGTTGTCACATGAAAAGATATATTAAAATATGTACCAAAATGTGAGGGGTGTACTATACACATATATATATATACACATATATATATATATATATATATATATATATATATATATATATATATATATATATATATATATGTTACACATACAATAAGAGATCTTCCCCAAAAGTAACTATACCCTCTCATAATAAATACATATGGATATAGAGGGAGACTAAGACACAGGACCCCTTCTGGATTGCTACCTTGTACCCCTGAAGGGGCTTGTTTCTTCAATGAAGCTGTGAGCTATATCATAAAGGGTCACCCAAGATGGGCAGGTCATTTCAGAGACAAAATGCAGTCCACTCTAGTAAGAACTGGCAACTCACTCCAGTATCTTTGCCATGAAAACCATATGGATAAGCACAACCAGAAACTAAGACAGATGTACCTGGTGTGCTGCTCCATGTGGTTACTGAGAGTCAGACATGACTGAAGGACAGAACAAACAACAACAAGGCACAGAGAGGGATATGGACTCACCTGAGCTCTGCAGCTGCGTCTGTCTGGTATACAGACAGATCACAAACTTGGTGTGTGGAGCAGGGTAGTCAGAATCAATAAGACCACCAGAGTATTGACAAAGTTGAAGCTCTACACGCTGCTCTCTCTGCATGCACTGTGAGCTGGGAGTTTTTTTTTGTTCAATAAACTTTATTGAGACTGCACCAATACATTCACTTCCGGGGGGTTGGGAGTGGTGCTGTCCCTTCAGGATCTGGGTCTTTTCCCTCCCAGACATTCTGATTGGGTGATGCTGCGTTTGACAGACAGACTCCGTTCTATAGTTTAGAGTACGATTTTGGAAAATACAGCATTTTGACTGTTTTTTTTATTTTTTTTATTTTTAATCTCACATGTACCCTGATCTGTAGTACTAGACAAGTCACCAGCAGGGGCTAGATGTGATAAGTCAGTGTGTTTAACTGCAGTCAAAGAGTTTTGAAATTTAAAGTGACAACAGCAGCTTTTAAAAAAACCGAATATTGAAAATGATATAATTATTATTGGTTTTTATATATAAATTATACAATTAAATAAGTGATGGGATTTTTTTTTTGGGGGGGAGGGCGGTTGCCCCTATGCACCAGTCGCCCCTGAATCCTTAATACTTAATCCTAAATTGTGTTGTAAATTTCAATATTCTAGAAAAGGTCTTAATGCAATGAGCTATTGCTTTTCCTTTTTAGGCATTTAGTAATCACAATCATTCAGGCCCTCATTCAATTGCAATTTGGCCAATTGAATAGGGGTCTAAATATGCACATAACGTATTTTTTTTAAAGAAGATTTTAGTTAGTATACATCTATCCAAAAGCAAGGTTTTCACTAACTAAAAACTTCTTTAAAAAAAATATGCTATGTGCTTATTTAGAGCCCTATTCAATTGGCCAAATAGCAATTGAATGAGGCCCTAAGTGTGCAAAGTTATTTGCAATGGATTCTGATTATTAAACTGCCATCCTTTATTTGGGGAGTTTTTGTATAATCTGTATCAGTTTGTAGCTAATAGGAATGTCACTGCATGCAATTTACTTTCTCCTTTTATGGTATTACATAAGTAAGAATCTAAACATTATTGATTAAATGTAAAAAGTAACTTTTAAACACTTCAAAAGTTATGCATCTGGGGAAGTGTTTCATATCAGAACACATATTCATTGCAATACCCAATTTGATATTTACTTTAATTCTGCAATATGTGCTCAACCCTGAAACATTGCATCATTCCTCATTTATTATTAGCATATATGAAACTCAATCAGCCTTATTAAATTGTGATTCTGCAAATAAAAGGGCTCTATTTAAGCACATAGCATATTTTTTTTACAGAAGTTTTTAGTAGTGAAGACCTTGCTCTTGGATAGAAGTTCACTAACTAAAAACTGTAAAAAAAATATGCTGTGTCCTTAAATAGAGCCCTTTTAAATGTGCTGAATCACAATTTAATAAGGCTGAATGTGTTCTAGAAAGATTTTAATATTGTAAGCCTCTTCCAACAAGGTTTTTTTAATTGCTTAATTATCTTTTATTTATATATAAATAGCACCTTAGAAGATAATATCAGCATCCTGTGATGAATAGCCCTATGTGCATCAAATAAATGCTATGTTTTAGCAAAATGATATACTTTCACATAATGTTCCTGATGCAAAGTCTTGCTATTTGTACTATACCTCAATATTCTGATAATATTAAAAAAGACTGTGGGTCCATTCCTAGCTCCTCAGTCCCAACATAAGCGAGGTAATATTTGTCTAGAGTGGAAAATATAAAGTGGCAATAGGGTCCCCCATTTTCTTTAAATTGTTATACTTTATTTCCCTTTTCAAATCATTCAGTCTTTCTCACTTTTTAATTTTCCTCTCTCTCATTTTCTTCGCTCTCCTATGCCTCCTCTCACTATACCTTCCCCTTTATCCTAATTTTCTCCTTCTGATTCCCAATATAATTTGTCCTATTCAATTATAATCAGTGTTCTCCCCTCTCTGATTCCCTTGCATCCTCTTAAACACCCCCCACTTCCTATGTTTTTTTCTCTTTATGAAATTCTACAGTATTTTTCTCTACCCTTTCTCTCTTCTCTTTTTTATTGGTCATTCACTTCTTCAGTCTTCTCTTTGCTTTCCTTTTACCATTTTTCTTACTCTGTAATGTACCACCGGTTACAGAACTACCCTAGAGTGTCTCTAAAATAAGAATAGGGTGGCAGAGAGGGTAAACCTGGCCTTCTGGCATGAATGTGCAGTCTATCATAGCATATCGCACATTAGTGGCATTCATGTCTACATGAGATTTACTAATCTCAGGTATTATAATTAGGTCCACAATGTGGTGCAGTAATGCTCAATTATGCTAGATGTAGCATTATGTATCCACAACTTATCCACCACTTCACACCTCACAGAGTGTGTGTTTTAGGATCAAGCATGCACAGTAATAGCTGTTTCTGTTGGCATGTAAAAACTCAGTACTATAATCAAATGTGTTGATTTCACTACACATGCATTATCAAAAAATTAAAATAGTAACTGGCAAAGAGGCAATGATTGGCATTTCTGTCATTACTGAAGAATAATGCCAACATTCCTCCCCCTGGTGTAAAATAGTAACATGCCCATGTCATCAACCTGTCAATATACATACACACACATATATATACAGGGAGTGCAGAATTATTAGGCAAGTTGTATTTTTGAGGATTAATTTTATTATTGAACAACAACCATGTTCTCAATGAGCCCAAAAAGCTCATTAATATCAAAGCTGAATATTTTTTGAAGTAGTTTTTAGTTTGTTTTTAGTTTTAGCTATTTTAGGGGGATATCTGTGTGTGCAGGTGACTATTACTGTGCATAATTATTAGGCAACTTAACAAAAAACAAATATATACCCATTTCAATTATTTATTTTTACCAGTGAAACCAATATAACATCTCAACATTCACAAATATACAATTCTGCACTCCCTGTATTAGATAAATAGCACATTTGTGTTCACATTTGAATGTCTAAAGAAGTTAAAAATGTATTTTCTGCTCAGAATTCCCAGAAATATGGTTATTGCACAGCACTCTGTGAAATAGGGCAAGCACATGCAAATGAGTCCACAATGCATTTTGAATCCAATACCACTTTATACATAGCTCCTTTTAGGCATATGCTCACATTGAAGCATAGCATAGGATGATTTATGCAAAAATGAAGAGACCTAAATTGTGCATAATCCATCCTATGCTGAATTATTATCGTTATTAAATGTCTAACAAGACAATTGCTTTTTCTAAAATATAGAAAATTAAAACAACGTTTATGATTCTCTTAATTATTATTATTATTTTCTTTATTTGTAAATGGCCAATATATCTTGTAGTGCTAAACTGGGTAGATACAAGTAAAAAAAAAGTATAACAAATTACAAAAGAATGGAGGGCCCTGTTATTAAGCTTAATATCAAGCATATAAAGTGCTTTACCTAAAAAAACTAATAAGATTGAAAACTCAAAAACGTACAGTCTAGAGGGTATGGGTGAGGTATTGAAGGGTGAGGTACAATACATTGTGCATATTAAGGATGAATGTGATACGCTTCTCTAAACAGATGCATGTTTAGTGAGGTTTTGAAGGTTTTGTGACAGGAGAATAGTGAAGTGGAGTTAGGCATGGAGTTCCAAAGAACAGGGTCAACACAAGAAAATTCCTGAAGATGAGAATGAAAGGTTGTGATAAGAGTGGAAGAAAGAAGAAAGTCAGAGTGAAGAGGATAATTGAAATGGTATTTAGAAATAAGAGCAGAGATATAAGAGGGTGTATTATTGTTGCAGGCTTTATATATTAGGATCAATATTTAACATTTTATTCTGGAGGCTATGGAGCCAGTGGAGCAACTGTGGTATATGAGTCTAGCGGAGGCATTCATTATGGACTGGAGTGGAGAGAGACAAGGTCAGCAAGGAGAGAGTTGCAGTCGAGGCAAGATATGATAGATTTAGAATTTCGGTTGTGTCTTGTGAGAGAAAGTGACGTATTTTGGAGATATGTTTTTGGTGAAAATGACAAGATTTGGTGATTGATTGTATGTGAGAAATTAAAGAGAAGGCGGGATCCAGTAGAACCCCAAGACAATGGGCTTGAGAGGTGTGCTTGATGATAGCACTGTCAACAGTGAGAGAGATATGTGAGGAGCTGGGGAAGAGGGTTGGAACATTAAGAGTTCCATCTTTGACATGTCGAGCTTGAGTTGATGGGCAGACATGTGCTTGAAAGGCAGTGGGTGAATTTGGCCAGAAAAGAGGGGGATAGTTCCGGTGCAGAGAGGTGGATTTTCGTGTCATCTTCATATGTATGATACTGAAATCCAAAAGAATGTATTATGATACCAAAAGAGGAAGTATAGATGTAGAATAGGAGGGGACCTAGGACTGAACCTTGGGGTTCTCCAACAGTCAGAGGGTGAGGCGAAGAAGAGGAGCCAGAGAACGAGACACTAAATGTTCAATTTTGTAGATTGGATACACACCAGGAGAGGGCATGTGTTGTTAAGAGAGTAGAACATTTTGATAAGAAGTGGGTGATCAAAGGCAGCAGAGGAATTAAGGAGAATAAAAATAGAGAAGTGACCCTTAGACTTGGAGGTGAGCAAAGCATTGGTGACTTTAGTAAGAGCTGTCTGTGTGGAGTGTTGGGGCTGAAAGCCAGATTGGAAGGGGTCAAAGAGGGAGTTGGACAAAATACAATGGGAAAGGCAATTGTAGAAGATACGCTCAAGCTGGATCAGATGAGGGTTTCTTAAGAATGGGTGTAATTATGGCGTGTTTTAAAGGAGATGGAAACTTGCCAGTTTTTAGGGGAAGGTTAAACAGATATGTGAGGGCTGGGATAAGTGTGGTAGAGAATGGAGGGATTAGCTGTGATGGAATAGGATCACGTGGACAACTTTTAAGGTAAGAGGTTGATAGGGTTGATAGAAGACTAGAGACTTCTTCCTCAGTTACAGGGTAAAAAGTGTCCACAGGGAAAGGTAAATGCTGGGTGTTGTCAGTTCCTTGAGAGGAGGGTGAGTTAGGGCCACTGTGAGAGGAGACAGATATTACAGATATTTTCAATTTTATTATTAAAGTGGCTAGCAAATATTTCTACAAGCTGGGGTTAGTTTACACTAATCTATCTTTATTTAAGAGATACTGCTATTGCTCGTAGTTATTAGCAAAATTTGTGTTTAGCTGGTGTGGAGAGCTTGGATTTTCACTGTATGCCACATGTGATGTACTAACACTTTTAAACATGCCCATTAAATATCCTATTCAGGAAAACTAGCTTTTACTCTGGAAACAGAGTTTCATAAATTGTACAATGACCTGTGGTGCTAGATCTCAGATTATTGTGTTATATCGCACCTCCAATCCTTTAGTAAACTCCCAGAAAGATACACACTCATGGTAAAATATTATATAATGTGAATAAACAATAAGAAAAATGAGAAACTTTTCAACATAAAGTGCAAAAATGTTGTTCTAACCATTTGCATGACATATCCTTATATGATTTATGACATCAGCAGTGTTGAAGTATATTCCATAAGAAGTCTGTTACAAAACTTTGAATAATGTTTTACTTTCTATAATCTACTTAAATATGTCATAATTATCTGACAAACATTGCAGAAAAAAACTAAATTGAACATCAGATTACCAAATGTGCAAAATATGAATTATTTTAAAATGCGTTAAATTAATTTAGGTTTAAAATAATATAATCTACAAAACAGAAATGTAAATACAAATTATCAATTATATTTAAGCCATTCACCTAAATTGTAAATTCAAAAGAATTATTTCAAAAGAATTTGTCCTTTATGAATATTTTAACCCAGTGCTTTACTTACTTACGTTCCATAAAAGCACTGGTAATTATCTGGAAGGTAATTTGGCTGGTAATGTGTGAATTTGATAAAAATGTTGAACTATATCTCTGTGTGATAAATTTCCAGGTTAGGACACCTGGGTTTGTGGGAGGGTCCCCTCTCCCTCCTTCCTACTTAAACCCAAGCACACACCTACCTGTGCACATGTTCTCCAGCGCTGTCACGTCTAATGCTGCATGTGCTTTTTCTCCTCTCCTGCTTCCTCATGGTCTCCCATTTTTGCCTGCGAGTCCTCTTCCTTCTCCCCTCCGTGTGCCTCCGTTTTCTGCCTTCCTTTCTCTTACCCTACCTGTCTCTTCTCCCTCCATTTGCCCCTTTGCTCGTTTCATCGGCTTCTCCCTTCCGCCCATTTGTCCTCCTGTTTTCCAGCTCCTCCTGGCTGTCTGCCCCTTCTGCTAGTCCATCTGGCTGCTTTCTGAGCTTCCCACACGCACCTCCAGCTTCTCTGCCTCTCCTCCACGCTTCCTCTTAGCTCTCTCTACTCCCTTAGCATGATCTCTCCAAAGATTTTGGCGCTTTTGTTTCATTTTCTATTCTTGGGTCACCTGGTTGGCTCAGTGGGTAGACTAATTAGGCTCTGATGCGCAGAACTGCAAGTTCAAGACCCACATTTAGCATACATTTGGTGTCTGTTAGACTTTTTGCAGAGCCTTTGTGGGTAAACACATTAAACTCTAATGTTCAGGGCTGCAGCCCTGCATCTGGCAGGCAATTTCAAGTGTCACTTTCAATTCAGTATAGTTTGCTGAGAGATTTTAGCACTCTGCTGCATCCCCCTGCACTTTCATTTACCCAGTACAAATAATCCGCTTATGCCCTTAAAGTGCACCAACCTCATTATTTATTAATAAATTCGCCTTTCATTCCACCTTCTCACAACCCTTCATGCTGATCCTTAACTGTATCCCTTTAAATTCTTTCCTATTATCCCTCTGCAACTAAACGCTTCTATCCATTTCACTCATAAGCTCTTAAAAGTCTTATTTCACTATCACTTCTTCTACCCTTGCTTCTCTCTCTACCTATCCCATCTACCCTTACCTGAATTGCTCTTCTGCTACCCACGCTTCTCTATCCTATCAACGAATGCCCTCCTTTCACTCTAATCAATTCACCCGTCACCATTTCCATTAAAGCTCATTCCGTTATCGCCGCCTTGGTGCCCATCAAGGGCTTTTCATTAACATCACCTGACAAGGCCTTCTAACTTTTTTTTTTCGGCTCCCCTTTCCCCATCGAAGGTCCTTTTTCTTTTCCTTAGCCTCCTTCTCATATCTACATGTCCTACCCAGGTGTTTCATGGCAGACCCTGCGCAATCAGATGTCGAGTCGATCCTTTTGTCGCTGCATCTTCACCGGTCAGATCTTCATCCAATCCCGACAGCCCTGCTTCGCCCTCTCAGTCTTGATCAAACACGAATATAACCCTTTCTATTCCTCTCCTTATTTCCTTTACATACCTCACACTATGCAGCCAATTATCCACGCTCTCCCGCGTAATTCGCTTAATTCATCTTCCTCTCTTGCCTTATTCCTTTATCTGAGTTTTTTTACATACCTCTACTCATCCCTTACCCTTTCTTTGGCCTCAATCCCTTTATCCACCCACTTCTCGGACCATTTCCCTTACTCCTCTGCTCACTCTCTCCGCACCTACCTCACGCACCTTCACCAGCTTTCCCCTCTCCCTTTCACCACTGCTGTCTTGCTCCTTTCTTCCCTCGCTTTCTGCTTCTACATCCTAGTCTCATCTATCCTTTGATGTTCATGCCTGTACATCTCCTGTCCCTCTCTCAGCATGGCCCGTTACCTAGCCGTATTTCCTTCATACCAGCTCACCTGTGCTACTATTTCCACCAGCGTTTCAATCAGAGCTGTCATTGTCACAACATTTTGCCCTTTTCATTTCATCGGGCTCCGTCCTTAATCTTGTACACTCTCTCCGCACCTACCCTCAACTATCTATACAGCCTTGCATGCCAGGCCTATTAACAGTCTCACTTACATTCTCATAATTTGGTAACTACATACATTCGTTCCACTATCCATTCAATTGACTCCACCTGGCTTATCACCACTTTGTCCATCATCTCACTCTCACAGTCATCATTGTCTAGCCCGCCCGAAAGGGCGCTCTCATTTCCGGAGAGTGATGGTTCCTTCAAGGTAAGTTATCCTGTCTTCCTTACACTTCCTTACTATAGATCTGGGCCTGAACCCACTTGTCCATGCCCTTGTCCACGTCCGAGGTAGCACTTCGGCTTCCCTACGCCTTATTCATGTAGTTTCTGGCCCAGATCTACTAAACGTCTACCCTCCTTACACTCTACTCGGCCCTCACTTCCGATGCCTCCGTAAATCCTATACTGCCTTCGCTAGGCACCTCCTCAGTCGTGCTTTCACAGTCCCATTCACAAGGCTCAACCAAACTCGCAAGCAACATCAGCCTTCTCTAGGCTCCACCTCAATCACACTTTTGTAGTCACACTTGCCGGCGCTAGGCTTCATCATACTCGTAAGCCCCTCATCAGCCTTTACTAGGTACCACCGCCACCATTTTGCAGTTACTCTTCAGGTAATCCCACATTACTTCTTGGAGCCTCTATCCATCCATTCCAAACTGTATTCCGACCAACCCTATGCGTTCACCTACACATATTCATTATCTTTCATTCATCATTGATACCGATCTGCTAAACGTCTGCCATCCTACACTCTCTACTTCGCCCTCTAGGCACCACTTCCGGTGCCTCCGTAAGTCCAATACTTCCTTCACTAGATATCCCTTCAATCACGCTTTCATAATCCCATTTGCTAGGCTCAACCACACTCGCAAGCCACACCAGCCTTCGCCAGGCTCCACCTCAATCATGCTTTCATGGTTGCACTTGCCCTCGCTAGACTTCATCATACGTGCAAGCCCAACACCCCAGCCCTTCACTAGGCACCACCAAACACTCCACAGCTACTCCAATAGTAATCCCACGTTTCTTTCTTAGGTCCACTATTTATCCATTCCTTACTGTACTCAACCAACCCTACATGTTCACGTACACATATTCACTACCTCTCATTCTTGATATTAACATAACAGCTTTCTTCCTGCTCTCCAACCCTTCCGCCCTGGTAGCCCATTCCTTTATTCACAGGCTTTGTCACCTGATACATCAACTTTAACGCAGATGATTACATTCACTCCCTACAATCCCCTCCTTACGATCACTCTATCTTCTCACCTTTCACTCAATTCCAACATTTCCACTTTAGGATTTTCATTCCTGCCAGTCCATAGGGATCAACCTTGCTATTCGTCATATTCCCAGAGATTTGCACTTCCCCATGAGCTCTCCGTCGTTCTTCCTTCTGCAACTTTACTATCTATACCAGCTAGCATGTGCCATATATCCGCTCACCATCTGACCCTTTCAATCTGCCTCAGTATACCAACAACACTCACTCAAGACTCAAGCACTCAATAGAATGCCCTTCCCCGCTTTACTGTCTGCATTCCAAACCTTAGTTAAAGCATCTCTACTATATACTAATTTCAGCCACGACCACCAGCTCTTTTTCCAGACACCATTTAAGCCCATCCCATAAGTGTCCTTACTATTATTCAACTCCTCAGTCCACTTCTTCCAACCAGGCTTTGAAACCACCCGATAACATTAAGTTACCACTCAACATCTACTCGTTCGTTAATAGTCCATCCGACCAGCAGATGACAGCCTCAATCCACACCACTTCTAGTACCGATATTTGCTTTGACAAACATCACCACTAATCCATATTCTAGCATTTCTTCTAATTTACGCACCCCAACCTAATTGTCACACTTAAATTGCAGGATTAGTTTCACAATGCAAGCATCATACAGTGCCTTGCAAAAGTATTCAATCTCCGTAATTAGTTGCCTAACAACCTGAAATTAACATGGATTGTTTGAGGATTTGCATCATTTAATTTACAGAACATGCCCACAACTTTGAAGATATTTATTTTTTTATTGTGAAGCAAACAACAAATAGGACAAAATAACAGAAAAAGTCAATGTGCATAACTATTCAGCCCCTTAAAGTCAATACTTTATACAGCCACCTTTTGCGGCAATCACCACTCCAAGTCGCTTTGGATAAGTCTCTATGAGGTTGCCACATCTTACCACTGGGATTTTTGCCCATTTCTCCTTGCAAAACTGCTCCAGCTCCTTCAAGTATGATGGTTTGCGCTTGTGAACAGCAATCTTTAAGTCTGACCACAGATTTTCTATTGGATTGAGGTCTGGGCTTTGACTAGGCCATTCCAACACATTTACATGTTTACCCTTAAACCACTGAAGTGTTGCTTTAGCAGGGTGAACCTCCGTCCTAGCCACAAATCACACACAGAGGGGTACAGGTTTTGCTCAAGAATATTCCAGTATTTATGTGGATATTTTTTATAACCTAACCTTGACTTTTACTTTTAAACAACATTGTCCCTTACTTGTTGGGAGAGTTCCTTGGGCTTCATAGCAGTGTTTGGTTAGTGGTGCCTCTTGCATAGATGTTGCAGCCTGTTGGGGCCTTTCAAAAAAGGTGTGTATATGTAATGACAGATCATGGGACACTTAGCTTGCACACAGGTGGACATAATTTCATTAATGATGTGACTTCTGAAGGTAATTTGTTGCACCAGAGCTTTTTATGGACTTCATAACAAAGGGGGTGAATAAATAGGCACATGCCAATTTTCTGTTTTCTATTTCTAAAAAATAGTTTTATGTATATATTTTTCTCATTGCACTTCACCAACTTAGACTATTCTGATCTATCACATAAAATTCAGATTAACAAAACATTGAATTTAAGACTGTAAGGTAACAAAATAGGTAAAGTCAAGGGGGGTGAATACTTTTGCAAGGCACTGTACTTCCAAACACCCATCACAGGCAACGTATCCAAACAACTTATCACCTATCTCACCCACAATCCTTTCAGCCCAGCACTTCCCTCACCATTCCAGCAGCCGCTACACTAATATACTATGGCTTTTCGTCCAAGCGCGTTAACCACCTAAATGCGACATGTCATTCAAAACAAACACCGCTCCGTTATCCTACACTCGACCAAGACAAGCACCACCCCTGTCACCATTATGTTCTATCGCTCAACAAATCCACATGCCCAGTCTCCATTTTTTTAAACTTCATCAATTCCCTTGACAACAACCAACTCCTATCCAGCGCATTTTCAATTAAGCCATTAGGTGCTTTCATTTTTTGGCCTTTTTTCCGGCCAGAAAAGATTGCAGTACCTGGCGTACCACAGCACCAGAGGCCAGAATAGGGCCTGGCCACCCTACTTAAACCCCAAGCACACACCTACTTGTGCACATGTTCTTCAGCACCCAACCCTCCCTTCCCCTCTCTCCCTCACTCTTGGCCCTTGGCCTTTTTTCCAGCCAGATTAGATTGCAGCACCTGGCATACCACAGCACCACAGGCCAGAATAGGGCAGAAACCCAGCACACCTCAACTGCACAAGGAGAGGGGGCCCGACCACAAATGTTACGTTTGTCATTACACTCACAAATAAAAGATGACACACATGCATCATCAAAAGCACAATAGTTACTGGCAAATATGCATTGGTTGCCATTACGTCATTATTGAATTATGATGCCAACACACCTTCCCCTGGCAAAATTGTAAAATGCCTATGTCATCAATCTGTCAGCCATCAAAAGAAATTATTAAAAAGTAAAATTAGTATACAATAAATGTACACAGTCTATGCCACACATACACACACATACACACACAAACACATATAGTAAAAAAACACATTCGTGTTCATATTTGAATTGTTAAGAAATAGGGTCTAATGTAGAGGCTGGTGTTGTCAGTTTGTTGAGAGGAGGGTGTGTTTGAGACACATTAAGAAGAAAGCTCATTTTCAAAGTGGCTGGCAAAGTCATGAGCTGTAAGAAAGAAAGAGGTAGGATGTGGGTGTGGTCAGAGGAGAGTGTTGATTGCGGCAAACAAATGTTTGAGGATAGAGTTGATATTAACAATGAAAATACAGTTGTGTGGCAAGATTGATGGCAGAGGAGTTGGAGCACAAAATAAACTTGTGATGCAGAAGTCTGCTGAAGTGTGAGAATTCCTCCACAGTCATTTAGCAGTTTGGGAGCACATCTAGATGTAGCATTTACATAGTGCGGTTGTGGATGAGAGTGAGTAGGTAAGTTTGTACTTGTGCAATGCCAAGGGTTTTAGTATCTTGTAGTGTGAGATGCAAATATCAGGGCAGGTGATCGTGGTAAGGGAGTTGTAGGAATTGTAGCACATTGGATAATTTCTGTAGGCCAAGTGATTCAAAGTTTCTGTAAGTTCTGTCGAAGTCATTGAGGAAGGGCAGTGAGTGGAAGGTCTGGTGAGGATACAGGTTAGGATGAGGGATTGAGGAGATGACAAGGATGGAGATTGTGCAAAGGGAGTGTCTATCATGGTGAGCTGTAGATTCTATCTCTTGTCACAGCCTAAAGGAAGAGGTAAGTAAAAGTAGTTTTGTTGCTGTAGGGGAGGTGGGCGTGTCAATGGCATTGTTTAAAAAAATGCTCTTTCAGCCGATTTTACATTATAACGCTGATTATACTGCTGGAATAGAAAAAGGCTCATAGATATTAAAGGAAACTTGTTGGATAAACAAGCTTTTATCTAACATTTATAGAGCTTTATATCCCAATATATGTATATCTTCATATTTTAAGAAAAAAAGGTGGGTTGGTAATCCTCATGAATAATATAATAGCTTTTGAAGAAATTGTGACAATATGAAATAAAGTGCATAGGAGCTTAATTCTTGTAGGTAAAATAAATAATGTGATTATACTATTGTTTATTTATATGCTCCCAACAGACAGAGGTCGGAAAATATTGTCAGTGATACTGAATTATTGTGGAGGATTTTAATAGCATAATGTATTTCAAATTAGACAAATGTCAGGTTAGTGGGAGAAGAATTGCTTGCAATGCAAACTAGTTAGTTCTTGTGTGACTTAACAGAAGGCCTTATCACCTGTACATTATTGTGAATGGGATGTATTGTCTATTATGTATTATTTTACATTTTAAAGTGTTGTGTTTTGAAGAACTACACTTCGAAAAGACATGCTTTAAGCATGTAAAAGAATAAAAAATAAAAAATAATCTATTTTATTTTTATATGCAGTTATGCTGCTTTAGAGTCTACCATTTTAGTTTCCCTTATTCTACTTACTAAGGTTAGAGGAGATTTTGAATAAACAGGAATTCTTTATTTGCACAATGGGAATGTATGCATCTACAGCTGCCAGTGCTCTTGTTAAGTTGTTAAAGGGACATTAAAAATACAATAATTTTTAAAATGCACATTTTAAACATTATAAAACTTAGTTTTGTTTTAAAAAAATATTAAGCAGAAGCTGTTAAACTTCATTCAAACTAAAAGGTAAATGCAAAGAGTATACTTTAGTCTGTAGATCTTATTGGCAGACAAAGGACAAGTGCCCAAGTGCAGTTCCATCCTCCCCCTCACACTGGAAGGGGAGATTCTGAGATCCAAGATGGGGGAGAGGAGTAAACTAAACAACATGTCTCACAGTCTGGCTAAAGAAAAAGATTATTTTGGAAATGAAGTGCAATATCTACAGAAAAAAGATGTGATGTGTATGATTGTTAAATTTAAAACTCAGTAAAGCCCAAAGTTATTCACAAAAGGGAGAAAAGAAGTCTGAAACTACTAAAAAAAGTAAAAATATGAGTTATGGACAAGAAAAATGAATCAAATAGCAAGATATAGATAGGGCATGAGAAGAGAAGAGTAGGAGTCTCAGGCCTTTTTATGTCTTTAAAATATTTTCACCCAATAGTTTTGAGTAATGTAAGAGGAGCCAGAAGAGTTAATATAGAACTATAGGATGAAAGACAGCACACTATTACACACCCTAAGAAAATCTTTGATTTGATAAAGTATTTTTACAAGGAAATGTTTAATAGAAAAAGCATTAATAAAAGTAATATTGATAGAATATTGAATCAAATAGAGACCCCCTACACACAGTATCTGTGGTACCGGCAGCTATTAAGCCTATGAGAAGATGAAAATGCCAGGTTCTGATGGGTTAACATCAGAATTTTACCATTTTTTGTGAGTTGCTGAGCCCAATGAAACAGGATTGTCATCTTCACAGTCTCAGTCATTACTGGTATTAAATGTTTAAAAACGGTGATAGAATAGATATAAAAAATTTGAGTCCAATTCCTATAAAACAGATTATTAAATTATTGCTAAGATTCTGTGTGTTCATAAGTCTTGTCCAGTCCTGTGCTATACAGGGGAGACAGATTGCAAATTCCCTTATTACAGTGCAAGATGTTTGATCAAGCAAAAAGAGGAACTTTGTGTGGATATGTGATGAATTTAGATCAGGAAAAAGAATTTGATCGAGTTAATCATTTGTATGTATTCTCAGTGTTAAAACATATATAATATCAGGGAATCTGTGTCATGGCTGAGAGCTCTTTGTAGGAATACTGAGGAGACATTAATTATACATGGATGGATTGGAGAAAGTTTTCCCATAAGATCAGGGATATGTCAGGGGTGTCCTCTTAGTCCCCTATTGAATGTTTTTTCTTTTTTGAGGATGTCTAAGACCAATAAAAATATTGTACAGGCTCAAATGATCCATATAATGTGTCAAATTCCAAAATGAATTACAGTAAAACTGTTACTTTTTGAATTGGAAAACCAGAAAAAACAAAGTTTAGAGAAACTGAAAGAGAACATGTTAGTATCCTGGGAATTAATGTAATAACTCAGGCTCAGGGAAGCTGAATTGGAAAGAAAAACGTAATATATCTAAAACAAAGGTCATGAGATGGAAGCAACGTAAATTGTCATTTGAAGATAGAGTTAGAGTTGTTAAATCAATCTGAGATTGAGTTGCGTGCTCCATTAGCTCTACTTTTCCCATGCTATTCAATTATGAGGGCCCGCAAGTTATGGCCCGATACCGAAAATCGCCAGCCATGCCGTTGGAAGTAGCATTTCCGGGTTTGAACATCAAACTCCCGTGATCGAAACAGTCAATGGAAACAGAGATCGTCATGATGACATCAATGTCATCCAACCTCCAAGTCCATAGGGCTTTGAAGCCCGTAGGACTTAAAAAATGTAGGTGGCAACCCCGCTGCAGGGTCCCCACATCAACCACTTGCTGCAGGGGTCCCCATCGGGACCCCTGCAGCATTTAAAAATGAAAACTTCCGGCCATGGTTCCTTAAAGGGCCTGTGGCACACTAATGCTCAATCCTTTCTTTTATTACAGGTTGTGTGTATATGTGTATTTATTTAATATTACCTTTTATTTCAGGTGTGTTAGGACGTCGGGAATTTGTTGGAAGGCATTTAGGACAGGTGAGTAGACTATTAACCCTTTCTTTATTGTAAGTATTTGTGTATTTACTGTAATGTTTCTTTTTTTTTAGGTATGACAGGACGTCTGGACATTATTGGAGAGGCCTTTCCTGGGACAGAAGACTGAAGACCAGGGCATCACTGGAGGGGTATTATGGCCAGGTCAGTGTTCTAATTAACCCTTTCCTTTTTGACAGGTTGTGAGTTATTTTTTTTCAATGTGTAATCCTGTTTTAGTTTATGTGTAGCTTGATTTTTTATTTTCTGTAATGCTCTTGTTATTTTCTGTACTTAGGTGTTTGTTATTTTCTGTAATTAGTGTTCTTTTTTTCTGTAATGTGAGTTTTTTATTTTTGTAATTAGTGTTTTTTTATTTTTTGTAATTAGTGAGGTCTTAGGGATTTTATTAGGGGGTAGGTAGGTAGTGTAGGGGTTAATAGGGTAGGATAGGATATAGGCAGTGTAGGGGTTAATAGTGTAGGGTAGTGTAGGGATTAATAGGGTAGAGTGGGGTTAATAGGGTAGGAGTTTACTGGGTACAGTTGGGGTTAAGTAGGTCCAGTTGGGGTTAAGTAGGTCCAGTTGGGGTTAATGGGGTACAGTTAGGGTTAATTGGGTACTGTTAGGGTTAATTGCGTATAGTTAGGGTTATATATGACTAGATAGGAATAACTGGATCTAGATTAGATTAAATGGTTAGCGATAGAGTTAATTAGGTATGTTGAGGGTTAAATAGGGTTAATTAGTTAGAGGGGGTTAAGAGAATGGTATAGGTTAGGAAAGGGCTAATAGTGTAGTGTAGTGATTAGAGGAGGACCCTCATTACACTTATAATGTTAATATAGGGGTTAATAGTGTCCTATATGGGGACTATTTAGACCACTATTGGACTGATGGGGTTAATTCTAGTCTCATGAGGCTCTACTTAGAACCCCATGAGTGATGGGGTTAATCTTAGGTGCCAGGGGGGTACTTATACTCCGGGCAGGACGTTTCAAGGGTTCAAGCGGGGGAC
Source organism: Discoglossus pictus (assembly GCA_027410445.1). Classification (NCBI taxonomy): domain Eukaryota; kingdom Metazoa; phylum Chordata; class Amphibia; order Anura; family Alytidae; genus Discoglossus; species Discoglossus pictus. The sequence continues at coordinate 325,747,975 of CM050164.1, read as the reverse complement.
CCTCCGGGGGTCCCACTGGGGACCTCAAAGCATAGGCAGGGCTAGCCCCCTTTTCTTTTAGGAGCCATCATGTTGGCTTTATTTATTCTCAGCTTTTTGCGGTCCCAAACAAAGCAAAGAATCGGTATGTTTTTTGTGTTAATTGCTGCCGGTATTGTGTGAAAGAGGTATAAAATCTTGGAGAGTGCGTTCACTTCTATAGCATGGATCTTTCCCGGCCAGATGATTTTGTATAATGACCAAGTATTAATATCTTTATGTAATTTTTTTATGATCATGGGGTAATTTGCATTGTATATCAAACTAAATTGCCACACTATAGACGCCTAGGTATTTGATATATTGTTGAACCCATTTAAAAGAAAAATGTGTTAATAGTAGATTTTCGAATTTTTGGGGCAAATAGCCATTTAGCGCTTTGCATTTACTGGAGTTTGCTTTGAAACCTGAAATGTTTGCTAAATTGTTCTCGTATATTAAATACGTTGGGGAGGCTTGTTAATGGATCTGTGATGGTAAGCATGACGTTGTCAGCAAATAGGCTTAGTTTGTAATAATTGTCTTGATCCCCTTTACATTTTGATTGTCTCTTAAGGCTATGGATAGGGGTTCAATGCATAGGGTGAAAAGTAGAGGGGAAAGGGGACACCCCTGTCTAGTCCCTCTTAGTATTTTAAAAGGCTATGATCTGGAGACTTGATAGGCCATGTGTGCTTTTGGGGCCAAGAAGAATGCTAAAAAGCCTCTCACTATACCTTTGTTCAGTCTATACTTGTGTAGGATCTCGGACATGTAAACCCAGTCAATCCTATCAAAAGATTGTGAGAGCGACATCATGGGAATTTTTTTTGCTGATGCTACATCTATGAGATCTAAAATTTGTCTGGTGTTATCTGGACCAACCCGTGTACCAGATGGGATAATCTGTTTGCTAAAATTTTGGAATATATTTTAATATTGCTATTGATTAAGGATATTGGTCTGTAGCTATGGCATTGGGATGGGTCTTTGCCCTCTTTAAGTTTAACCTTCACCTTAGCTTCTAGGAATTCTGCTCTCATGGGTTTACCTGATAGAAAGTGGTTAAACAAGGATTGAAGGTGAGGTGACAGAGTTTCCACGAATTGCTTATAGTAATGGTTTGTAAACCCACCAGACCAGGGGCCTTGGGAGGTTTGTTTTATTTTTAATTTCTTCAATGGGTATAGGGGCATTTAGAGAATCAATTTTATCTCTATCCATTTTGGGGACTTTGATTGTGTAGAGGAAATTATTAATTTGTACATTATGTCTAGGCGAACCCGATTGGGGGGTTGCTGAGTATAGTCTGGCATAATAAGGTTCAAATGCTTTCATAATTTCTCCTGGTTGGTAGATAATCTTACCATCCTTGAATTTAAGTTTGGGGATTAATGAATTTGCTCTTTGCTGATTGAGTTTTTTAGCAAGCATTTTGTCAGGTTTGTTACTAAATGTAAAATACTTAGACTGGTTTCACTCTAAAACGGTCACAACCTTCTTCATCAAAATCCCACTCAATTCCTGTTTAAGTATATGTATTTCTGCCTAGATCTTGGGTGACCCCATGGATGTTGGGGATTTTTGGAGTACTGAGATCTTATCATTAAGTTCTTTGATTTTGGATAGCTCCAGCTTTTTGTTGAGAATGCATGTGTCTTTTAACACTGTTTTTGTGCTGCCCATACTCCTACATGATCTATCATCCCCCACCACTGTTTAGGTTGAAGTAATTTACTAGCTCTTTATGAATTTTTTTTCTTGATCATTAAGAAGAGCTGGGTTCAGGGCCCATATTGGGGAGTGTCCCTTAGGGAGTAGATCTCTCAGGAAAATGGTAGCAAATTAGTGGTCTGACTAGGAGAAGGGTGAATTTCTGCATCTCATTAGTTTGGTGCTAAATGTTGTTGGATTATAATATACAGTAGTCAATACAGGAGTATGAGTTATGTCTAGCTGAGTAGTAAATGTATTCTCTCTTGTTTGGATGCATACAGTAGTTTTCGAGTAATGACTTAAAGGACTTAGTAGCAGTGGGAGTCATGGGAGAAGGGGCGATACTGGATCTATCTTTTGTGAGGTCTAATACTGAGTTCATTTCTCCACCCAAGATTCAAGTGGAATGTTGCCAGTTTGCCAGCAGATCTAAAACTTAGTGGAAGAAGGCTGCTTGGCCAGAGTTTGGGTCATATATATTTAGCAATGATACTTTTCTTTCATTAATAGTGCCATGTAACAGGATGTATCTCCCATTGTTATCTCTATGGTTAGATATATCTTATGTAGGAGACCCCTCTTTTTATTTCTGGGATGGTGGCATGATATGTCTGGTTGAAATGTTTTCCCTAATATTTAGGAATAGCATTTTTTTAAAATGTTTTTCTTGGATTAGGACAATGTCTTTTCCCAACTGTCTATATTCTCCAAGGGCAATTCCCCTCATTATTGGCTCATTTAAACCTTTGGTGTTGTGTGATGCTTTTTTGAGGTCTATTACTCACCAACCTCTGTGGTGGAAGATCTTGTTCTAGGGTTTCTAATCCCCCTCCCCATTCCCCCACCACTTTTTTTGTTTTCTCCTAAAGAAATATCTAAGGCTATGAATGCCTCAGAGTGAATCTCCAACTCATTCTTCTTTACCTGTTTCTCAAATAAAAAAAAAGGAATCAACTGATATGGATTCCATGAATATATCCTCCCTCACTGAGGAAGAAGTGTTACATAGTTACATAGTATTTAAGGTTGAAAAAAGACCTTCAGTCCATCAAGTTCAACCTTTCAAGATCTCCTCCGATCTGCAATATGCGGATTAACTATTAATTAATTAGTTGTATTAAAAAAAAAAAAAAAAATCCCTCCTGATCCCAGACACCGGCAACCGGACTTCTCCCTAGATCAATACTGCCACTCTAATTATCCATGATAACCATGAATTCCCTTTTTAATTAGAAATAAATCCAGTCCCCTTTTAAAGTTATCTATCGAATCCGCTGTCATCACCTCCTCTGGTAGAGAATTCCACAGATGAACCAACCTTACTGTGAAGAACCTTTTTCTTTCTTTAAGGTGGAATCTTTTTACTTCTAACCTCAAGGGATGTCCTCTTGTCAGTTGATAACCTCTTATACTGACCCTGTATGCATTTATATAAGGTAATCATATCTCCTCTTAGACGCCATTTTTCTAGAGAAAATAAGTTTAAATTGGTTATTCTATCTTCATAACTTAGCCCCTCCATTCCCCTTATTAGTTTTGTTGCCCTCCTCTGTACCTTTTCCAGCTCTAAAATGCCCTTTTTATCAAGTGGTGCCCAAAATTGTACTCCATATTCCAAATGAGGGCGTACTAGAGATTTGTATAGTGGCAGAATTATATTTGCTTCCCCGGCTTCTATACCCTTCTTAATACATGCTAATATTTTATTTGCCTTTGCAGCTGCTGCTTGGCTTTGAGCACTGTTATCCAGGTGGTTGTCCACAAGCACTCCCAAATCCCTTTCAATATCCCATACACCTAGATTTGCTCCATTAAGATTATAAATTGCATGGCTATTTTTCCTTCCCAGATGCATAACTTTACATTTATTCGTATTAAATCTCATCTGCCATTTAGATACCCATTCCTCAATTTTATGTAAATCCCTTTGGAGGGAAAGCACATCACTATCTGATTGAATTACCTTGCACAACTTCGTGTCATAAGCAACAATGGAGACACCACACTCCAATCCTACCTCTAAGTCATTAATAAATATGTTAAAAAGGAGAGGACCTAATACTGAACCCTGAGGAACCCCACTTACTACATGAGTCCAATTGGAGTAATGTGTTCCATTTACAACAACCCTTTGTTTCCTGCCTTTTAGCCAGCTCTCAATCCATGAGCAGATATTTACTGCAATTCCTGTATCTCTTAGTTTGCACAATAGTCTCCCATGTGGCACTGTATCAAAAGCCTTTGCAAAATCCAAAAAGACTACATCCGCTGAGTTGCCTTGATCCAGGTTCCTACTAACCTCCTCATAGAAACTAATTAGATTTGTTTGACATGACCTATCCCTCATAAATCCATGTTGACTCCTACTTATAATCCTGTTCAAATAGACTCATACTTGTATAATATCCCTGATTAACCCTTCTAAAAGCTTCCCCACTACAGAAGTGAGGCTCACTGGTCTATAATTCCCCGGATTTGCTCTTGCTCCCTTTTTAACTACAACTACTATGAAAAAGCTTTTAGCGGACTTTCAAAGTTCGCTGAAAAAAGAACTGACACAGGAAATCTTAAATAATAAAAAAGCAATTAATCATCTTTTAGAAAGAATAGAAGAATTTGAGGATAATCAAGAAAGACTGATTAGTGAATGTCAAAAGGTGACAAAGTACACTCAAATATTGGAAGGAGAGCTACATTTATTGAAAGATAGGATGGCTCATCAAGAAGATCATTCCAGATGTAATAATTTACGGATAAGAGGAGTCCCAGAGATTATTACTTCCAAAGATTTGTCTGCCATTTTATTGTCTTTTTTTACATACTTAGCAAAACCTGAGACTCAATGGAATAACATTCTTGAAAGGGTTCATAGAATCCCTCTTCCGAGAGGTCTAAAGGGTGTTTTATTTTGTTAGAGATGTTATAGTTACATTTCATTTCTTTGGGTATAAGGAAATGGTGCTAAAAGCATCATGTCGTGATTATAAATTTGACCCTCCAATTGAAAATGTAAGCATATTTACTTATTTTTCAGGTAATACGCTAGCAAAGAGGAAAACATTCCATGAGATTATGAAAGCCTTAAGAAATTAGAAAGTTTGGAACAAATGGGGTTTCCACCTAAATTGTTAATTGAAGGTGTAGAGATGTTGAAGAAATGGCAAATTCCAGTTGCTGAAACAGCCTCGCAGATTCCCACACCAATAAATGTATTGTAGTTTGGATTTGGAAAAAAATAAGAAAAAAGGGTAATAGCAACTTCTTAGAATGAAGATTTGAAAAAAAAGAGATTACCTATGGTGGGTTTTGAGATATAATTTATATTTGGCTTATTCGAAATAGTCGAGTAATTAATTGCACAATTAATATATTGAACTATTTATTTAATAGTAGAATATATAATACATGATTATTACATTATTAGATAGATTTGAAACACAACAAATCCACCAAAGAGATCCCTTAACATGGAGGTGAGGGTAATACAAGTCTTTTTAGGCTACGATACTTAGTCAAAGAAGGGAAGGAAAAGATAAGGGGGAAAGAAATGAGGGTAAAGGGGGAAAAAAGAGAAAAACTAGAGAACATATAGGATAAAGTGCATTTATATGCCAAAAATATAAACACTAAAGTTGAATTAAAATGATTAGCTCACTAGCATGTTAGTTTCTTAAATATAGTAGAAACACATCTGATCTAGGCACATACATTTTATACAGTAGAGTAACTGAATTATTACTTAGAGGTTTATTTTGGGGGCGGGATTATAAATCACTTGAAGGCTAAGATAATGTAGTTAAAAATGGATAGAAAGTATCAATATGACACAAATATAAACACTTAAGTGAGACTAAGTTCTATTTCACTTGTACATTAGTTTCTCGAATATAATACAATTATGTTAGATTTTGGCACAAAATTTATAGAATAGGATTTTTTTTATTCTTTATTTATTTTATCTTACCATATGGTAATTCCAGAAGGTCTCTGACTGGGAGCTATCTTGAGGTCTGTTGGACTTAGTTAGGGTCTGGCATAGGGTAGTGATCAAAATGTCTCTCTTAATTGATCAAAAATTAGTACACCACTATGAAGATGAATGTGTATGTATTTATGGTAGGAGAGAGTGGGAGATTGTGTGGGATGAGAGGACATGTAAGCATGGTCCAAAATGTTGGTAGATGGTTATTACATTAGTCTCACAAAATGTAGAGGGATTGAATTCACCCTTTAAAAGACAAGTAGCAATAAATCAATTTAAAAAAATGGATGCAGACATTGTCTGCATCCAGGAGGCCCACTGGCAGACAGATAAAATACTCTATGTGAGAGATAGAGTATTTTAGACTAAACTTAACGAGACATGTAAAAAAAAAATGCAGGGGAGTCTCTATTCTGTTTAACAAAAAGATTAGTATTTTAGAAGCATTCAGGGAAATTGATAGAGGGTAAATTCATTATTTGGATAGGGAAAATTAATTAAGGGAAATATACAATAGTAAATATATATTCCCCCAATAAGGGACAAAGCAAGTTATTAAATAAGATTTTGAAGCATATAAATTGAATTAAAATAGGCACTACGATTATTTGTGGTGACTGAAATATGATACTTAATCCCAAAGTTGACAGGAAATCAAATAAACACCCTGACCCAGATAGTCAAGTAATAAGAAGGGCGAAATTTGGGTTATATGATGTGTGGAGATGGATGCATGGAAAAGAAAAAGATTATACCGATCTTTCACATCGTCACACGAGACCTACTCACGACTGGATTATTTTCTAGTGGATTTGGAAACTATAAGAGAAGTTCTCTCAGTCAAAATAGGAACAATTGACTGATCAGACCATGCTAGAATTGAACTACAATTACGAGAGCAGAATCAAATTAAAACTCCCTTTAGAAGAAAGATAGATCCTTCTTTATTTAAGAGTCCTGAAAATAGAAATAGATTTTTTTATATGAATGGTTGTTCAGTTAAAAAGAGTACAATAGTATGGAACACCCATAAAGCATATATTAAAGGATTACTACTGTCCTGGTCTGCATATTGGAAAAAACAAAGAGGTTTACCTCTTTGTGAATTATATATGAAATTGGCTAAATTAGACAGAGAGAATAAATTAAATCCCACGTCAGAGAGACTTAGACAAAGAAAATTCAAGCCCAAATAAACAAAATATTACAAATGCAAGTAGACAACTGCTTATTGAAGTTACAACAAAGATGTTATCATTTATCAAATAAAGTAGGAAGATCTTTAGCTTCTAAATTGAATAAGAGAAATTCAGTCAAGAGAATAGAGGAAATATCAGAGGATAATTAGACATATATAAAGCCAGCAGATATAAAAAAAGGCCTTCTTTGATTTTTATAAAGACTTGTATAACTTAGAGGATACACCTCAGTTTAGGAAACCCAGTAAAGAAGCAATAAACGGTTTCCTGGAAAAAAATAATCTCCCTAAAATTGATAATCAATAAAAAGTTGGATTTAACTTTTTTGGATGAATGGACGAGTTGGAATATTCATAATTTGCGTGACCTATATGATAAAACAGAGTTCAAATCATTTAACTGCTTGGTTTCAGAATTTGGATTACCAAGCAAGAAATGCTTGGAATATGAAACCTTAAAGAGAAAAATACATAAATCCAAAAATAGAATAATTGAACATAGAGAACTTACTCAGTTTGAATTATTAGCCTTAGTTAAGGAGGGTAAACATTGTTATTCGGCCAGTTGAATAGGGTTCTATATAAGCACAGAGCATATTTATTTTACAGAAGTTTTTAGTTAGTGAATACCTTGCTTTTGGATAGAAGTTCACTAACTAAAAACTTCTGTAAAAAAATATGCTGTGTGCTTATATGGAGCCGTATTCAATTAGCCACATCGCATTTGTATGAGGCCCACGTTTAGTATAAGACTTTTAATAGAACTTGTCATATTATGTGAATTTTTTTAAAGGCACACTAATAACACATATTGTTTTTTCTTAAAGAGCATTAAAATGTGCTATACATTGTGCTAGCTGTTTTTTTCTACAGCGAATCATTAAAAAAATATTCATCATTGTTTGAGCCCTATTCAATTGGCCGAATCGCAATTTAATAAGGCTGTTAAAATCAAAATGTTATAAGATATTAAAGAAAAGTAACTAGGGAAAACACAAGCAATGGAAAAAAGGGAAACGGAACCTAATTTAGATGTTCCATCAGAGAAATGGTTTAAAGCCTTTGCGCTTACCCAGAGGATAATCAAATACCAGGCATTTAGAGAGGTTTATTTTAAAACCACTCAAAGATGGTATATGGTTCCTTCTAAGGTAGCACTAATAATGAGAGATCCCAGTTTGGATAATTGTTCGAGATTTTGTGATCAAAAAATATCTGTTAAACATATCTGGTGGGAATGCCATTTAGTTAATAAAATGTGGGTATTAAGCTTTGACTATATTTCAAAGATCTTAAAAAGAACTATTGCTTTTTCTCATGAAATAGCATTATTTATTTTTTTCACAGATAACTTAACCTCTATAGAAAAAGCTTTTATTATCCAAATAACTACAGTGGTTAATAGTAACACATTGGAAGAAAAAAAACACTCCTTCCCTCTTTTAATGAAGTTTTGGTAGTATTAGATAAAAATAGAGAAATGGAAAAAAATGCCAATTATCTGGGTATAAAAATTCAAGATGTAAATTGGTCAATATGGGATAAAAACCATTAAATTTAATTTGGAAATTGTAAATACCCCGCCATGTCTCCTAACAACTGTTTTAATTTGTTTTGTTTGTGATTGAAATGCTGAACTATTTTAATTGCATGTTATGTCTTATTGTTTTTATTTGTATAAAACCAAAAAGAAAAATAAAAAAAAGCTTTTCAATATACTGATAGCTCGTTACTAAAAAAGTATTAGGACAAAATTATGTAGAATAAACATCAATACAATCTTTATCAAGGAGAGCAAAGGGCTGTCCTCTAAACATTTGTAATCACTCGTCTGGTATCCTTAGAAGCGGATTCTATGGCGACTCGGCTGGTTGATAGATATATAACATGGACCCTTTGGGGCACACCTAAATGGTAACCTTAATGGGTAAGTGACATTTCAATTATTTGGACTCTGGAAACTGTTAAGTCTCTGGAAATTGAGAACTGTCTTGACCGCAGTCTGGCCAAATGTATGAAAACAATGTAGAAAAAAAAAACTAGAAACATAGTACCACCTATATACAAAGGTAACTGTCCAGGTGGCTTAAGGTGCAGGGCAAAGTTCCAAAAAATAGTTGAAGGAACCATTGGGAGGTTCTGGAGGTTTGTGAGAGTTGCCAAGTTCTTGGATGTCTCTGTGGTCTGCAGGCTAGATGTGGATTGTGTCCAAGGTTTTCAGGTATGGAGATGCCCCAGGATGAAAGTAAGGTTACGCATTCTACCATGTTGCGGATGGCGTGTGTTGTCCCGTCTCTCAAAATGTTCAGTTTGAATGGAAATCCCCAGGTATATCGCCATCCTTGAGCCAAGATTTATTTCCAAGAGGGGTTTCAGCATTCTCCTTTTAGATAGAGTGGTTGAGGATAAGTCTGCGTATATGCTTGGTTGACACACTTCAATTTCTGGGATGCCAGGTCTTGTCACTTTCATGAAGAGGTCTTTCGTCATGTAGTAATGAAATGTTGTTATTATGTCCCTCAGTCTTTCGGAGGGGGAAGGGTGGCTCATCAAAGTTCTATGTATCCTGTCTAATTTGAAAGTCTCTTCTTCCATGTTGGGCAAGAAGATTTTGCAAATGTCACGCATATATTGGGTAAGGTCTCTTACTTTTTCTGGAAGATTGCGGATTCTAATGTTTTGTGTTCTGGACCTGTTTTCCAAATCCTCTTGGGTATATTGGAGGTGCATTTGCTCTTCTCTTAGCGTATGCATCTCTTCTAATTGGGAGTGCACTTTTAGAAGATTGTTGTAGTTTTCTTCCAGTTCCATTACTTTAATTTCACATTTAAGGATCTCCTCCTTCATTTCTGACCTGAAGGAAGAAATTAGGTCCTTCAATTATTGTATGTCTGCCTTTGTGCTTGGGGCAGCAGCTTCCATGGTTGATTTTGGTAAATGTGTTGTTGCTGAAGATGTCTGCTGAGATGCTTGGACACTTGCTTTTGGCATACATTAGTCTTGGATATTTATAGTGGAGCTCCTAGTTGAGGTTCTAGCCATTCCCCTCTGCTGAGCTGGTTTCAGGGAATTGAGTTTGGCTTTTTAGGTTATGTCACTTTGCTTAAACGTGTGCACCCATGTTAGGGGTAGTGGGTGTAATTTTGTGATAGGTGTGAATGAAGGTAAAGCATTCTGGCATTTGTGTCTACCGTCTTTTGACGTTTGATAATAGCAAGTTTCAAGCTTAATAGCACTGTGCAGCATATACAGTAAATTATTGGAGGCAGCAGTGTTTGTGGGTGTCCACCAGAACTCACTGGAGTACTGTGTTAAGGGGAGAGGCTATATTGTCTGATAGACAAGTAGGTTTGAACTTACTGAAGTGTGCTAATATAAAACAATGTCTCTCTTACACCTCCAGCAATATTTGCTTTATATCAGAATAGGAGAGTGCTTGATTCAATAAAAGAATGCTTGACAATTATCCCAGAGTCTGGTGGTAAACTATGACCTGAACTTGGACTCCTGGGGGTTTCTAAACCTTTGTGTAAATTACTATTATCTATCTTTGCCCACCAAGCTGTGTGCCTCACAGTAATGGACTTTTTTTTATAGGCTGATTTTATGGGATGGAGGGTGAAGGGTAGTTTTTACTTTATGTGGGGTGCCACTATGAGGTCTATCTTGAGCCCCTTATATCTCCACTGCCTTTTTGTTTTTTCTCCTTGGAGCCCCAAGATACATCCACCTCCACAGGCAGCATCCTACCACCTACACACGGGGCCAGGGGGTCCTTCAGTCCACTGCCCTTATATGGGACTTCTCTGGAGGGGCCTATAGACTTGATGATTTTGCCTTTTTGGTTTATCAATTTATCCAGCTTCACCAGGGGGTGGCTGGTGCATAGGGGCAAATGGGCAGGCGCCCCCCAAAAAATTATCAAAATTATCAATTACTTTAATATTGTATTTAAAATGTATATAGATAGTACAATGTAATTATATCTGTATATCTGCTTTCATGTCTTCTTTTATATGATTTTGTTAAAAATATGCATTTATCACTTTAAATAAACACTTTGTGTGCCTTCCCCCTTTCTCTAGTGCTGCGGTTTACAGTGTGAACGTTGTGCTGTATACTAGGTGAATCTAAATTCACTGAGCTAGGAAATGTATACATTTTCCTGACTGGCAGGTTGCAGCATTAGCCAATCAGATTAAAGCAGCTGCATAATGTGGTTATGATGCAAGCCACTTAGGAGTTGCCAAGTGCTGAGTGGCAGCTCCCACAGCCACACAGGTCTCTCTCTCCACTTTATTCCCTCCTTATTTCTCACTCTTACTCTCTCACCCTCTCTATTCTCACCACACCAAGCCAGGGACTCATCACAGAGGTCCAGCAGCACAAGGGACCTCTTTTCCATGCTCTCCCGCCTCTGTGTTTATTTCCCCCTCTCTCACCCACGTATCTCTTTCCCCCTCTCTCCCTCTTCTGTGTCTCTTTCCCCCTCTCCCACCCCTGTGTCTCTTTCCCCCCTCTCTTACCCTCCTCATGAGGGCCTCTACCACTGGGCCCACCCGCGGGCCTCTACCACCTGTCAGTGCCCTGGACCCAGGCTTGCCTGCTTCCTTCCAGTGGATGCCCCATTCCGGGTGAAGACAGGATGGAGCTGGGAGTGCAGTCAGAGACCCAATGCCAGGTCAGGTAGCTGCCTCCAGATCAAGAGGTGAAAGACCCTCATTCAGGCCCACCTGCTTGCCTCTACCATAGGGCCCACCTGCGGGCCTCTACAGTCAGACCCACCCATTAGAAGAGATAGGGAGGGATAGGGAGGGAAAGACATTGAGAGGGGGATGGACAGAGAGATATGGAGAGGTATAGAGGGAGGGAGAGAGGAAGATAGGGAAAAGGCATAGGGAGAGAGATATGGAGACGGGTGATAGGGAGGGAAGAGAGAGATAGGTAGAGAGCGATAGGGAAAGATATAGGGGAGGGATAGGGAGGGAAGAGATAAGGAGGGAGAGAGGGATAGGGAGAGAGAGAGATAGGAAAGGGAGAGAGATAAGGAGGGAGAGAGATAGAATAGGGATGGAGGGAGAGAGAGGGATGGAGGGAGAGAGAGATAGGGATAGGGGGTTAGGGAGGGAGAGAGGGATATGGAGGATGAGAGAGGGATATGGAGGACGAGAGAGGGATATGGAGGTTGAGAGAGGGATACGGAGGGTGAGAGATGGATAGGGAGGGAGAGAAAGGTATGGAGGGGGAAAAATAGATAGGGAGAGGGATGGGGGGATAGGGAGAGAGACATACGGAGGGAGAAAGATAGGGAGGGAGAGACATAAGGAGGAAGAGAGATAGGGAAGGGGAGGAAGAGAGATGAATATAGAGAGAGAGAGAGATATGGAGGGAGAGAGAAGGAAAGTGAGGGAGAGCGATAGTGAAGGGGAGGGAGAGAGAGAGGGAGGGAGAGAGAGATAAGGAGGGGGAGTGAGAGAGAGATAGGAAGATGAAGAGAGAGATAGTTAGAGGGATAGGAGGGGGAGAGAGGGAGAAAGATATAGAGAGAGAAAGATAGGGAGGGCCAGAGAGAGATAGTGAGGGGAAGGAAGAAAGAGATTGGGAGAGGAAGGAAGGGAGAGATAGGGAGAGGGATAGGGGGGGCAGGGACAGAGGAATATGGAGAGAAGGATATGGAGAGAGATAGGGAGGAGAAAGATAAGGAGGGAGAGAGATAGGGAAGGAGAGGAAGAGAGCAGGATAGAGAGAGGGATAAGAAGGGAGAAAGATAGTGAGGGGGAGGGAGAGAGAGATAGGGATGGGGGAAAGATAAGGATAGGTGAAGAGAGAGAGATAGAAATGGGGATAGTGAGAAAGATAGAGAGGGGAAGGGAGCGAGAGAGATTGGGAAGGGGAGGGAGAAAGATAGGTGGAGGGTGAGAGATAGGAAGGGAGGGAGAGGGATAGAGAGATAGGGAGATATAGGGAGAGAGAGATCAAAAGGGATAGGGAGAGAGATATAGGGAGAGGGATAGAGAGGGAGATGGGAAAAGGGAAAGAGAGGTACAGGGATAAAGAGATGGATATATAGAAATATGGAGACAGAGGGATATATTCCCTTATCTATCTATCTTTCTATCTATATATCTATCTCTTTATCACTCATATAATGATTTTTTCTTAAAAGTAAATTACATCACTTTGTCTATTTCTATGAGCAGCCACTAACAAATGTCTTGATCCATAATGTATTCTATTTAATGTTTGCACTTCATCAAGAAATTGGAGGAACTTCCCATCATAAGGAAAGTGAGCAGAACCAGCACCACGTTACCCTCATCAAGAAATTGGACACCCTTCCCAGCATCAGAAAAGTGTGTAACACCAGCACCATGTTCCCCTCATCAAGACAATAAGTAAGTAAAGCAACAGGGAAAAAAAAACTGTGGATTGAATCTGTATCAGTGTGCAGGGCGTATATCATTTTATTGGCTGGGATATATAGGGGTCAACCTGGAGTGAAGGGAATGAGTCTATACTAAGGGGTGGAGTCAATGTAAGGGGCGGGGACAGGTGTCTGTCTCCCGCCCAAACTTGAAAGGTCACCAGCCGCCACCGCTTAACATATTATACTAGCGACTTGCCCGTCAAAAAATTACGGCAATAAGATTGTAAGGCAGGTAATGTTGTTTCTGTGCGACATTAATGTTGTTATTGTTCTAAAATCCTTCAAAGCTTATTGCAAGGCTGTTGGTTGTTTGTGTGCTATGTGTTTTTTTTTTTGTATGCCAATGAATAATTAATAAAATAATAAATTAATATACTTTACCTATTTTTAAGTAATATATGCAGGAAGCATTGTGTTGAATTGTGGCATTCTGTTTTCATGTTGCTGCCGCATACAATGTGTGTTTTCCGTGCTTTGGAGCTGCTGTGTAAGTGTCAGCAATGTCTGCAGTGTGTAGTGTAAATAGTGTGCGTACGCGATGAAAATCTGTTAGGGTAGATGTGTACTTCCGCATTGTGTAAGTTGTAAAATGGCGCCTAATGTGTGGTACTCAGCTGTGGCTAATTTTGCGTCCTTGTTCTTGGACTTCGTCTGGCTTTTTCGCAAAATCCGTATGTGTTTGGTGGGGTTTTGCGTGTTTATGGTCATGTAGCCTTGTTTTTGTTTTTTTCGGCTGCCATTTTTTCTGTCGCTTAGGGGATTTTTGGGTGTCTAAACTCTGTAATTTGGACTTAAATGGAGGTGTAACTTGACTTGCAGAGGTCCTGGGTGCTCCCCCCCCCTGCTGTGGGTAAGCTTTTTATGTGTTTGTTGTGTGTATTTATTGTGTTTCTCATGTTTTGAGGTTCGCGTGGGTCATCCGTTCGTATCTTTGTGAGGTCGTGGTGGTTTTCTTTTGTAAGTGCCCCGTCTCGTATTTGTTTGTCATAAGTCCGTAAATGTTGCGAGGGATGCAGTTGCTGGCAAGGAGCGCCAGGTGCTCCATGCCAGCAACTGAGGCCCTAGCTTCGCGAGGGCCACAGGCTCGCTATGTGAGCCCGCAGCGTTAGCAACGACCCAAATGCTCACAACTATATATGTGATCCTGCTTGCCTCCAGAGCTCAATCAGTTTGCATCTATTCAGTTTGTAGAATTCTGTGGTTAGTAAATATATTATGTGTCTACCATTTATGGAACACAAGATGTGCTGTACCCATTAGGAGGCATGTAATGATTGCAAATATAATAACTCATATTAATATAGAGGACTTTAAAAGGATTCACAACAGATAACCTGAGTGAATGACAGAGAAGAACACTCTGGAAATGTTTCTTTTGGTAAGTGCAAGTAATTGTAAATAGTATTTTATATTTCAATAAATGTTACAGATTTCATAGAGCAATTAAACTTAATTTTTTTGCTTTGAAATAAAAAGAAAACTCCCTGTAAGACAATAAATGTTTCCATGTCCCTTTAAATCACATTACTTTACACAAACACCCTTTTGAGACAGAAGTTACAAGAAGCAGGGTAGGTAAGGTAAATGGAAACCTGTGATCAAGAATATTTTTTAGTATACAAATAAAAGGCTGTGTTTATTTTATTTTTTTACCCTCTAAACACATTTTCCCCATTATGATTGTTATTCAAATGATCTTGTAGAAAAAAATATCAGCAGTGGTCCTTTAAACCACATAACCTTGTTGCATATTTGAGCAAAAATATTGTGTGTTGTTACTTATTGTGTACTGTGTTTGTATAATAAACCAAGGAAGTCTCAATTATTTCCTTTAACAGCTCTATGGGATATAAACATTTGTATCTAAATGCTAGAACTGGATTGCCTGCACAATGTACTTAAAATATTTGTATTGGCTCTGTTTTTGTATAGCAGATCATATGAAAAATATAATAACTTCTAATGACAGTGTAAAGAGACATCATTAGTCCCTATTATCATTTTGTAATGCGTGGCCCTATACATGAGTTAAAGTCGAGACAAAACAATAGCAGTAATAACATGTTGCAAAGGATGAAGGGCCATGTCTTTGAGCTTAGATTCCAGTGTCTAAAGTGCTTTCTCCTAAGCACCTTGCAAGATTTAAAAGGCTTTAGGTGAAGTACAGAAGAGTGAAAGATAATTTGTGTAAGTTAAGGTGGAAGGTGGTATGCTACTTTCAAAAGATGTATTTTTACTGAGGATTTGAAGGTTTTGAGGCAGGGAGATAATCTAGTTGAATGAGGCAAGGAGTTCCAGTGAATAGAGGCAGCACAAGAAAAGTCCTGAAGGCGGGAATGAGAGGAGGTGATAAGAGAGATTGTAGTAGGTAGGTAGATAAAGGATAAATAGACATGGTGCTTTAATGATAGTTTTAGCACTTATGGGTTAGATCAAGAACTTTTGATTTTGACAGGTAATACTGCTAATTGTTTGTTTAGTATTATTTTTCTGTCTATTTGATTGTGTGGGTCATTGTGTGAGTGTCTGAAGGATATCGTAAGCCAACATGGATATATATGTGGGACTTTGAATAACATTAGTCATGCATGCAATTTTGTAATGATGATCTTGTGATGATCCTGATGATTGTAGTTATATGACTAAAATGGGTATTAACTGGTACATCAAATCTGCATGTAAAAGAACTGGTTATGAATATGCTGTGACAGTACAGTATGTCAAAATACAGATGTTCATTCATATTTAGTCAGCTACAGCTTCTAGCATGGTTACTACAAAAGTGAATTTCAACATTTGGTAGTGATCATAAAATGTTTATGGAACTGAATTTAGAAGATTAAACTTTATCACAGCTGCATGAAGCACCAACAAAGGAATGGTCTGAATTAAAGAATCAATTAAAATTGTGTGCATTTAAGGTAATTGTGAAGCCAAATAGGAGTGAAGTGATTTCAACTGAAATTCCACCTTTGACATACCTCCATCCACATGGACTGACTTTACAAACAAAAACATTGAAGAAGATATATGTTTTAAAGCTTTGAGACTGACTAAGAGCATAATTAAGTAGGGAAGCAATGATTAAATACGTTTTTGATTAGAAAAATATGTTTTTGGATGTGACTGTTACTCTCCAGGCATTTACATTTCAGGAGAGCACTGCTTGCATTTCCTGATGCAAGCAGCCTGCTTTTTGTATGTGATAGGGAGGGTATATGGTGTCAATTTCAGTTAGATCCAATTATTTTGCAAAGCTTTGTGACCTATCCTTGTTCTCTTTTTCTCTACCTTCTATCCACTGATGATAAGTACAAATATTAAAAAAAAACAAGAGTATTTTCTAGAACTACAGTTGTTTTTTAAATTAATGAAGTAAAAATTAGTACTATGGATTAGACTAGATAGCATGTGCCTTGTTATCTTTTAAAGTTAGGGATTCACCTATTTCGCCCATTTTGCATAATATGAAATAGGAAAAAACTATTCAACACCATAACGTAACATACTGCATTTTGTAAAACCTAATCTCATAGGGTGACAATTTACTTGCTTTTTGTACTCTCACCCCACAGCATATCAAAGTATCTAAACACTTCCATCATAGATTTCCCAGCTGGTCCTGGTTAACATGTATATTTAAATAAAATCAGGGTTTACAGACCCTGACTAATTTGGAATAATTAGTGCAGCAGAGTAGCTACAGCTTTTGCCGCCCGGGGCAGCATACACAAAGTAGCGAACCCTGCCCCTGCTCTCAATACGCAAATGTAATCTACTGCTCGCCCTCAATACACAGGTGCCATTCCCAATCTGCTGCATGGGGTAGATCGCACTCCGAGCTACGCCACTGAAAAAAGTCATTGCCTTATTGCAAATAGTTCACTCCAAATATATCAAGTAATTATGAGGTACCACCTCAGATATGAAAATTGCATGGAGACCTCTACCTAAAAGAGAGATAATTCCACTTTAAAATGATATAACATATGTATCTAATATTTTGGTGGGGCATTGAGAACATGGCTATGATCAAAATCAGTTAACATCTTTTAAATTAGTCTTCTCATGCCCGCTTTAGAGGAGTGTTTATTATACTGTGGTTCCTTTTTATTCTAGTAATACAGTCTGGAACTTGCTGTTCCCATATAGTTGTCAGCTATAAGAAAATGAGACTACTCAGTGAAAATGAGGGGCTCTATGAACCACTACAATATCAATGGGGAGGGGGTGATTACACATTTTATTGAAGCCTCCCATTTGAACTTGGTTATTGTGATACTATCATATAATTGATTTTACTAATGCAACCATTTGCTAGCTATGGGAGTGTGACCAATTCCTCTCATTCAAGTAAACAAGTCATGTAAAATGTGTATTGTACAATTCATAATGAAGGGATCATTTACAGCTTTGCTTTGCAAAGCAGTATTGAAGCATTCAGGTGATTATTGTTTCACATAACAGCTTATAGGACAGGAGACCCCTCCTTTAAAAAAAGGATTAGCCCATTTTCAATTAAGTAATTCACTTTTACATTGAACACCTAAAATGCCTTATTTGATAGTTCCCCCTCTTTCAAATGAAATGTCTAATGTTTCTTCATGATTCTTTTTGAGGAAATATAAGCTGTTTTATAACCCACACACACTTCAAAATGAATTCCTTGCACATAGTACAACATAAACATAATATTTATGGCAATCATGTTCTCCTCTTTTTAAAGAGTGGTATCATTGCTGTGTACAGGTTAGGAGGTACACAAGTTATTAGCTCTTAAAGGGCCAGTGTAAGTGCTTTTCATTTTATGTAGTTACATAGCTACATAGTAATTGAGGTTGAAAATACCTTTAGTCCATCAAGTTCAACCTCTTTTGATCTCCTCTGATCCTTTTAACATGTGGATTAATTTTTAATTGATACAAAGGAAGGCATGCAGATGAAAAAAAAAGAAAAATCTTTATATCAAGGGACGCCCTCTTGTCAGTTGAAAATCTAGTGTTACAAATAGTTCACTTGGCAAACATTGAATGTATATGTATAAAGTAATCATATCCCCTCTTAGATGCCTTTTTTCTAGGGAAAATAAGTTTAATCTGGTTAGTCTTTTTTATTAATAAGCCCCTGCATTCCTCTTATTAGTTTGGTTGTCCTTCTCTGTACCTTTCCCAGCTCTAAAATATAATTTTCATGGAGTGGTGCCAAAATTGTACTCCATTTTCCAACTGAGGGCACACTAGGGATTTGTACAGTGGCAGAATTATTAGCCACATTAAATTCGAAGCCCGTTTGTGGAACGTGAGCCCCCCAATAGCTGCAGGCTTGAAATTTGGCAGAGTTACAGCGCTATTAAATTGAAGCAGGGTGCAAGTTACGGGCTTGAGACCCAAACCCATAAACCATTTGTTGAACATTGGATGTGCGGCCGTGAACCATTAGTCAAACCCGTAGTTATGGGTTTAGATGGAGCAAATTGCAACAGAGTTCGTCAGAATGACGTCACTGCAAAATGGAGGTGGAAATTCAAAGCCTTACGGGTTTCAATTACAAATTACAATCAGACCCATGATCGTTAGGTAGTTTGCTGGCCCACCTCATGGTATCTATATACTACTAGCTTTGTCATTTAGATTGGCTTGTGTATTGCCTACAATGAGGTCCCCTTTTCTAGGGACTATTTATTGTGTGCAGTCTTATGCTGACTACAATTATAGTATATGGCCTGCTGTTTTGCTCTTATTGACTAAGCCATTTTCTGACTAAGGCTGCGTTTGTTAGACAAATAGAGCAACTTTCCTTCTGGTATTAATAGGTATGACTATATGTCTACCTTAGTGAGTTGGATTACTCTGATTATATTTACTTATGTGCTCTGTGCTTATAAGTCATACTATATCTAGCAAATTGTTGTTATTTTTAAAGACCCCGTTCTTCCCTTTATGTTTTTAACTAATTGAACCTGGCCCTTTGTAACAACCAAGTGGAATTTATTTGATAAATTATAACCAACTTCATATGGTATTTTTCCATTTACAGTTGTTGTCCTACTGAATACATTTGTATCAATTAGTGTGCTCTGTTCTAGTTACAGTTACACTTATGGATTAGGTTTCAAGTATTTACTAAATATAGTTATACCAACTCTGCCATGTTGATGGTTTGTTACATTCTGCAAACTGTGTATCTTAGACTATTTCTGGCCTACGTTATGCATTTTGTTATGCAAAAGCACCGTTGTTAAAGAGTCTAATAAAGTTTTCCAATTTTACTATACTACTATAGTTTGGTTGATGTCCATAAGTACTCCTAAATCACTTTCTATCTCTGATAACCCATAGAAATGCTACATTATGATTATAATTTTCTTATTTTCTTATTTTTCCATCACCAAAATGCATAACATTTCATTTATTTGTGTTAAACCTCATCTGCAATCTGTTGTCCATTTCTCTAATTTATGTAACTCCCAGTAGAGGGAAAGTACATGAAAAATGCAGACAATATTTTCCAGTCCTAATTCTAAGTCATTAATAAATATGTTAAAAAGGAGATAACCTAATACTGAACCCTGAGGAACCCCACTTACCACATTAGTGCAATTTGAGTATGTTCCATTTACATCAACTGTTTGCTTCCTGTCTTTTAGTCAGCTCTCAATCCATGAGCATATATGTACAAGGCCGGATTACCCATTAGGCCAACTAGGCAGCCACTCAGGGGTGCTTCCATGTGAGGGGCGCCACTTCTTAAAAAAAATGGTTCTTGTCTTAAAAAAAATAAATGTTGCAGTTCATAGACTGTCTATTAGAGGGCAACCACCTAGAAAAAGACAGTTACAATAGGAAAGGGAACTAACATGTACAGAAAAGGCAAAAATGGGTCCGTGGAGGGGCTCCTCCACTTCACTGCCTAAGGGCTCTAAACAGGTAGATACAGCCTTGGATGTGTACTGGAATTCTAGTGTCCCTTAGTCTGCACAAAGCTTCATGTGGTTCTGTATCAAAAGCCTTTGCAAAAAACAAAATGTCTACATTCATTGAGTTGCCTTCATTCAAATTCCTAGTTACCTCCTCACAAAAACGAATTCAATTTGTATGATATAAACTATCCCTCAGAGTAGCAACCCCATGGTAAGCAAGTCTTGAAAAGTTAGATATGGTTTTGCTATTACATAACACAGTTCCCTCAGTACCCCTAGTTGTATTCCATCAGGACAAGTTGCATTATTAACCTCTTTTATTATCTTTATTTATATCGCACCAACATATTCCGTAGCTCTTTTGGATTTCTTCCTGGTTTAACCAATTATTTGTTGAAGATAATGTAGCCCAATTTTGTTGCAGTGTTCTATCTGCCTTTTCCATGTCACTATCAGTCTGCATGTTTCATATTGTGGTATTCCTATAGCTTTATTTCTGGCCATTTCACGATTGCTATATTTAAACAATTTTTTAGGGTTGGTCTTACTCTCCTATGAAATTAACTTTTCATTTTCAATTGTAACGTAATCTAATAGCTCTTTTACAAGCCTTGTTAAATTCCTTGTAATCACAAAAAGCTGCCTCTTTTCCTTCTTAAGCCACATGGGATGTGATTTATTCTTTTTGCTTTTATATCCAAGTGTTATATGATGACGTTTCTGTATTTAGAACCCTATTCTAATCTGGTGCTCTAATTGAGGGGAAAGCAGTAAAAAGTTCAACACTAATAAAAGAACATTCACTTCCACAGATTACAGCACTAAGATCAGTGAATCATGCTCTGTAGCCGTAACTGATATCTGTGTAGGGAGCAGCCAAATCAAACTGTTTTTTATTTATTAATATATTTTGTTATTAAGATGTGACAATTGTATTTATAGGTACAATAAATAAAGATATGTTTATTTTGCGTTAAAATATGATATATTGATAGTCAATGCTTCTTAATTATCTTCTTGATTACTGGGATGTTTGTTACCCTGGATTTTGTATCATAAAACAGGCTTTATATCATCATATCCTAATTTTTAATTACACATATATTGATGTTGGATTGTTAAGTGATTAAGTGTCAAATAATGTTGAAATTTCAATATTTTGTAGTGCTTTTTGTGCTATAGTGTCACTTTAAATGCTTCTGGGAGACTCAGCAAAGGTTGTAAAAACAGTTGCAAGTGGTGTTTGGTACACATCAATCTTTCTTCTGCTTTTTCAGTTACAGCATTGCCCTGATTTCCAAGTGATCCGTTAAATCTGATTAGTATAGGGTTTGGATGTCAAACTGTCAGGGAGTAACTTGTAATTTATTGTCAGTGCAAAACTCAATGGGTATGGATGGATAATTAGCATAGCTAGATAGGGTTTACGTAAAGGAGCCCTCAAAAGTTACGGCAATTAAATTAGCCTCTATTAGCTACCTGCAAATTAAGTTCATCAGAATGTCATGCTCAACATTCCCATTGCCACATGTGTGTCAAAATAAAATATCTGTCTCTCTCCTCAAATGACATTCATTCATAATATAAACATCATATACCTGTGGGTCACAAACATTTCCTCCAGACTCCCCAGACAGGCCAGATGACATTTTTAACCATGACAACCCAGGTGCCCAAATCAGATGCTCCTGTTGAATAATAATTGCCTCACCTGTGTTTATACACTGTTAAAATGAAAACTGGACCTATTAATCAAAATTAATATCACAGGTCAAGAAATACATGTGAACAGGACAGGCCATGTTGTGGCCTGCCACAAAAGTAAAACAAACATGAAAACATTAACTATAGCAATGCAATCAGATACATCCTGAATAAATAATCAGATACTGTTGTCAGTAACATCATTTGTTTACTCTGCATCAAACAGAGAGTGTGATCAATACATGGAGCATTCAGCAGCTGGAATGCCCAATAAGTCTCAAATACACAGGTGAGCAAGTCCAAACCTAAAATCCACCAGCCTATTAACAGGTGCTGTAATCAACAAGCTATATAACCACATCCCCAACAAGTCATTAGCACGTCTGAACAAGCATGGATTCCCAACAAGTCAGAGAGATGCAGGAGAATATGGATGCATGGTCACATCTGAGATACTACTGTATAATGGAGATCCAGATGAAAGGTGTGTGATTGAGGAGTGGATGCGGAGTGGCAGAGAGGAGTGTCTGGGAGTGAATGAGGGTGAGAGTGGTAATGTTATCCAGAACCAAGCCAGGCAAGTGAATTACCACAGGCCATGCATAGTATCATGGTGGTGGATCAGAGCTCCAGTAGAACAGAGACAGGGGGATATAGGGGCACCTGCAGACAGGAAGGATGACATTGATGTGGGTAATCAGCTTTTGGGGGAGGCACAACAAGAACTGGGTGACCATGAAGTTCTGTCTCCTGCACAGCAACAGTCACAGTGGGGTGAGCAGGTCAAGGAGCCTTTAAGGAGGGTCAGGGCACCCAATATATATATATAGGGAGAGACTCACATTAGAGGGGTTAACTGATGGGGAGGTGTATAAGCATTTAGGCTGACCTATGCCAATCTTGGAGAGCTCTATGCAGTCCTAAGTGAGGACCTTGAGCCTCATGCATGGACCAATGAAGCTCTACCAGGAATAACACAGATGTTAGCCGCAATAAAACAACTCGCATCTGATAGTTTCCAGAACACCCTGAGCATAGTTGGTGGAATTTCTCAGCCAAGCCTCTCAAATTGTATGAGTATATGGGTATTTGTTTGGCAACCTACCAGATTCATCAGTTACCCTAACACTGTGGAAGAGACCTTGAAGGTGAAATGTGATTTTCATTGATTAGGAGGTGTCCCTTATGTGCTAGGGGCTATTGATTGCACACATGTTGCAATGATACCTCCTAAAGAGCAGGAAGCTCTGTTCAGAAATAGAAATCATTATCAATCAATCAATGTACAGGTTGTTTGTGATGAAAACATGCACATACAAAATGTGTTTGCAGCCTTCCCTGGAAGTGCTCACGATGCCCATATCCTGCTTCAATCATCCACCTATGATTTGTTCCAGGCCAATTTCCATCCAGTTGGCTACTGGGTGAGTACCCAGAAGTAATCAGAGACAAGTATGTCTTACTAACACTAGATACAATAACATATACATCATGTTTCACTCTTTGTTCTGATGTTCACATGTGAATAAGGGAGTAATACTACCTGAGCCATAACATCATTGCTCATTGCTGTCCACACACCTGTGTTACCATGCACAAACAGTATGAAGTTCACAACAACATATCCAAAAAAGAATAATACATTAATCATTATGTATACTTTCAAACGCTTTAACAAACATCACCACATCCTATTAATATCTACATCTCACATTTTGTTTACATCAGGTGATTCAGGATAAGGGTGTTTGCCGTGGTTGCTGACCCCTGTGAGCAATCCACAAACACAGGCAGAGGAAAGATATAATTGGCTCATAAGACATGCCAGAGTGTAATTGAGCACACCTTCGGTGTACTCAAGATGTGCTTCAGATGCTTACATTCATCTGGTGGGGCTCTACAATATAGCCCAGGCAAGGTTTGTCAGATCATCGTTGTCTGCTGTTGTTTGCACAATATAACAGCACAGGTCAACTGTCTGGGGGACTTTAATGCAGCTCTGCTACATGGGAAGGATGAGCCTTTACATCCCCCTGTAGTGGATAATATGCAGGGGCCACTTAAACATACCTGCATCATTCATGAGTACTTAACATGTAAGTACAAACCCAATAAGAAATAACTATAATGTAGCTTGATTATGCCTAACTCATAAAACTCTTTTCTCCATCCCCATCGTCATACCGAATATCAAACAGTCCACAGTAGAGGAGAGTTTCCTGGTATCATGTATGTCTCATGATGCACTATTGATTAACAATTAATACCCTAGAACATGCCATGCTATCAGTTACAGGTAAATAAGCACACATTTACATACATATCATAAGTACTGACAATTCAAAACATCATTAGCATAGATACATGGAGTGGATTATATATCCCACAATGTCAATGTATATATGCCCCACATTTGTATATGAAAACCTAAACACGCTATAGACCAGTAAAGTTCACATTGTCTGATCATGAAAATCCACATGTAATAGGCATCAATATAATTCATATCAAGCAGGAAATATGAACTTACCTGCACATATTAAACAAGAATATATGTACAGCATGAGATAAAAAAATTTGAACACTAATTATACTTTAACTCAATGTTGAAAGCAAAATGATTACAGTGACTCCTATCTTTCAATCCCCAGAATACATCCCATACATAATGCATTAGCAGTCCGAACTAATAAAGATCCACAGCGCACCACTCCTGGGGGAACAAATCATCTTGTGGATAATCTCGGGACCACGTCCAAGGCAAAATACCACATGTGGCCCTCCAATGATGCATTAATGTGTAATAGGTGTGATATTCCTACATCATGAGTAATTAGAAATATCCTTCCTCCTCATCTGCCGGATCAGTAGCTTGTTTCATATGTAAGGAAATAACAAGTAAAACATACGTTTTAAATTACCAGCATGTCTTGGTATGTGATGAAGAAGGCGCTCATATGGCATATGTAATGTTCATATTAACATGTTCACTGTATGTTTCTTATAGATTGCAAAGATGTGTCACATTCCTAACAGTCAGAACAACGCATGATGATGAGCATCCCAACATTCCATGACCATGCTAATGTCACATTGCATCATGTATGTGCATTTGCCATAATGTTCATTTGTTGCATCCAGTGAGATATATGATTCTTACTACAGGTACTACCTACCTACCTACTAATAAACACCCCCACCCCACTAATTACAGAAAATAATAAAACCTAACTCACAAAAAGTAATAAAAGCTAAGTTACAGAAAATAAAAAATCTACATTACAGAAAAAAAAATACCTATGTTGACCCCCATGAGTGAGATGGTTATTTAGGGGCTTATGTTGTTTTTCGTGGGTCCTTTAAAGACGGCGCTCCTCTCTACCAGCGCAGTGAGTGCCTTTGACGCTCCCTGCCTAAGTCGTACAGGGTCATAGGGATGAGCGCCTATGGTGCTCATCTCCACCAGTGCAAGGAGCGCTCTCCTTGCATGGCCGCAACCGCGGCCCTCACTTCGCAAGGTCCGCGGTTGCTGCGAGTTCCCAGTTGCGTTTGCAACAGATTTTTAAAAGCCCGGCTGCTGAGAACTATATATGTGATTGCTTTAGACATGCTATTCTCTCCTCTACATTGACTATTGTAAAAGCGGTATCATACTCTCTTTCAGATCTTATCTTCAGTGCTTATGTGATCCTCCCTGTACATATGGGGAAGAGTAACTCTAGGCTTGAAACTTAACTGTTAATTAGGTTATGTTAATCTTCAGTTATGCATATGTAACAACAGATGCTAAAGATGCTCAATATTTACCCTGAAATTGCCTTGTTTGTTTATTGGGAGTAAATCCATCAAATAAGTTTAAAAAAGACTTATATGGTACTGGTCAGGTCCCCATATGAGTGTCCAAAATTAGGTATGGAGAATCTGCTCTCCTAGCGGATTATCATGGCCAGAGAACTGACCCATTGAGGTTAGAAGATTCACAGATTGAGCACAGTTCTTCTCAAGTTGCATAGGGGTGTCTTTTCGACACACAAGCCTACATTTTACCCCTCCCCAAAGGCATATCTCCTAATTCTGTATTATCGTTGTTATTGTTCCATGAATGTTGTTTTTGGCTTGATATGTTTAATTATATGGCGTTCTTGATTTTGCCTTATGTTGGATGATACACTGTAAAAACCCCTCAAATGATCATCCATATTAATGGCATCCCCACCTGCATTCTGTTCCTCTATCCCTATTCCCCCGTAATTCTGTATCTTACCCTACCTCCACCATGATACTTTGCATACCTGTGCTAATTGCTCACTGTGTGGCTTTGTTGCAATGTTGATCTCATGAATCTGGCAATGATTAAATCCTATTATTAGACTTTGGTGTTTGTGTTTGATTTGCTCATGTTGTTATCATTGGATTTCCGTATCAACAATTAAAGGACCCTGAAAGTCAACAAATGCACTCAGTACCATAATTTAGTGGTATAAATATGATGTTTACTATGTGTTTATATTCTTGTAAAACAAATATGAATGTAGATGAATACCGTCATTCTAGTACAGACCTTAAAGTAATTACAGAAAACCCTGCATGTATATTGACACAATGACATTTTCATCTATATTGGCAATGTACAGATTTATGTAGTATGTGTATATATATCACATATTATAATTGTCAAACTGTGATTTGTCGTCATGCTTGCAAGAATTGAGAAGTGAGGCAAGCAATTTGCAAAGCGAGGCGAGCAGTTGAGGCATTGAAGCAAGCGGGATTTAGGCTGAAATAAGCACTTAAGCAGCCACACAGCACTTAGGCTGCAATGAGTGCCAAAGGTTCTCATTGCAGCCAGCATCGCCATCACACATGCAAACTCGGGGGGGGGGGGGGGGGAATACAAGCTTGGAAAAATACAAATTTAATGGACGACTCGCGGTAATTGAAAAACACGATAAACATGAAAGATTATAAAAAAATAAAATAAAAACACATCCACACACAGGCACAGGGGGAGAGCCAGGAAGCCTGGGAGTGAGGTTGCAAGTGATTTTTTAACCTTATTTGACTTGTTGTGTCACTTCGGAAATCGGCTAAGCGAGAAAAAAAATAGCGGACAAAAAACATAATTAATTCTGAAACTGGATGAAAACGAAACTGAGCAAAGCCAAGTACTCAGGGCTTAGAAAATACACGACGGCAAATACAGTAACACTTACACCAATAACACAAGGTACGCAGGACTTTGAAAATAAAACAAACGGTAGTCAGCGTGGGCCACACAGACACATAGAAGAGAAACGCAGAGGGAAGGCAGATGGGGGAGATGCTGGGAAGAGACACATGGCTTTCCTAAGCACAAAACTTGAATGTTAATGAACCCTGCAATGAGCGGCCCGTACAGTAGGTGGAAGGAAAGGGTCGCAATGAGAGCCGAAGGTGCTCAGAGAAGCAAGAGACTCGTATTGTGTGGCAAACAGCATTGCCTGGCTTACAATTTTATTGCCGTAATTTTTTGAAGGGCAATTCGCTAGTATATATATATGAACTTCATTAAGTCAGGATTCTGTAGATTCTAAATTATGATACAGTACAAACACACACACAAAAACAATGATACATGTAACATTATCATACTCATAGCACATGTTAATATGTATACAACTGTGCATCAGTGCAATGGGTTTTGGTGTCGGCAGAAGGAAGGGCAAGAGGCTTTTGTATAGTACTTTTAATTTCAGACCTAGCCGGTAAGACTGTCTCTTTCGATTTTAATGCAATTGGTGACTTTGCTACAATATGGATTTGCAATAGTAGACTCTTGGTTTTCAATGCTATATCCTCCGGAAATATATGAAATAATGTCATTTCTTGTGTTAAATTAATCTTTTGTCGTACAATTAGTGTGACCCACTCAAACATTTTCCACCAATATTCCTTTATCTGTGGGCAAGTCCACCACATATGTAGTTCTGTGCCCGTACATCCACAGTTCCTCCAGCATAATGTTTGGGAAGTATCTTTGGGAAGTAATTTTTGATAATTTACTTGGGGTTAGGTTACAGTTTTTATTTCAGGGGCGGCTGGTCCATTGGGGTAGCTGGGACACTGCCCTCCCAAATTAGAGTCCATAATAGCATATTTTATTCTATAATTTGTTTTATTCTTTATTCCTATAATTCTAACAGACAGTGGTTATCTTTTTAATAGAATGATCCTGCATATGTGGAAAAATAATCTAAATCAAAATACCTTATTAAAATATGATTTTATTAATGTACACAATATACACAAAACAGTAAAATAACTAAAAACACGGTAGTCCGGCCATCTACAAAATTTCATTACATATATGCAAATCCTAAATGATAAGTGAATTAATCCAACTGTACATCTATATAGAATATGATATGAATCTATACAGATTAAATCAGAAATAGAGATAGATTCCACAATGGGCTAGTAGATACAAATCTATATAGTTAGTAGAAATTCATACAGTAGAACATAAGTATACGGTATCTAGGTTGCACATGTGTCATTGATTTATACATTCATAATGCAAGTGCCACCTTCATTCTATAGTGGGGAGTGTATAGGCAGGTAGGGGAGACTATAGTTGTACCACTGTGGCCCTCTCTGTAAATACACTAGCAGTGGAAGTATATGGAGGCCCGCTAGTTACCTCCCTGACTGCCTGCATAAATAATAGCTATACTGTATATTCTGGGACTATGCCCACCACCTGCCCACTTACCCACTCAGAATGACCTCTGTGGATTGCATGTATAACTCATAACATCAGCTGAGCTTGGATCCCATGCAAAAGGAGATCCGACAGCATGGAATCGAAAACCGGAAGTAGGAAACTGGAAACCGGAAGTAGACGGTCGGAACCGGAAGTGATCCGACGCGCGTTTCGCGCCAGCTTCAACAGGGATCGTGACGATGAAGGCGGCGCCCCACGATTTAAAGGTAAGTGATTGTCCAATATCCTCATTAAACAATATATAATTCATATTTAAATGGATCAGAACAGAGGATCCTATGATTATCATAATATTGGATAAAACTGGGCTCACCAAAACCAACGTCAAAGACATTGGTCCTACAGGCAAAATTAGTTACACAGTTATCTATAGGCATACTGTGTAATCAAATCAATAGACAGCACAGACGAACATCAGGGAGGTAACTAGCGGGCCTCCATATACTTCCACTGCTAGTGTATTTACAGAGAGGGCCACAGTGGTACAACTATAGTCTCCCCTACCTGCCTATACACTCCCCACTATAGAATGAAGGTGGCACTTGCATTATGAATGTATAAATCAATGACACATATGCAACCTAGATACCGTATACTTATGTTCTACTGTATGAATTTCTAACTAACTATATAGATTTGTATCTACTAGCCCATTGTGGAATCTATCTCTATTTCTGATTTAATCTGTATAGATTCATATCATATTCTATATAGATGTACAGTTGGATTAATTCACTTATCATTTAGGATTTGCATCTATGTAATGACATTTTGTAGATGGCCGGACTACCGTGTTTTTAGTTATTTTACTGTTTTGTGTATACTGTGTACATTAATAAAATCATATTTTAATAAGGTATTTTGATTTAGACTCTTTTTCCACATATGCAGGATCATTCTATTAGGGTATATAATATCATTGGAATTAAAGGTGTACTTTTTTTCTCTATGCTTTCTATGGTCAATTTTCACACTGCCAATTATATTTTCTCAATAACTACATAATTTAGGAGATATGTGTTCATATCCGATTATTATATTTGTTTTCTAGAGATACCCTGGATAATTACTCTTTATTCCTCCTTTTTTTCCAATATAGTGGTTATCTTTTTCCCTTCCCTCTTTCATTTTCCTCCCCCCAAAAACATACATTAAAACAAAAAAACGTTGTCTGTGTAATGCATTAACACGGCGGCTGTCATGCAGTCAGGTACCTGAAGGTGGAGCCACTGAGTTACTGGGACGGCGTCCAAAGCCTCTAGATAGTGCTCTGCTACATGGAAGAGAGGCTCAGCAGAGCTCCCTGTGCAGCCTGATTGGGGCGTCTGACTGCAGTGTCCACTCATTCCTGCCACTAGAGGCACTGCAGAGCACATACATTACCTCATAGACACATGCGTAGTCGTGTGTGAGGGAGAAGAGAGAGTGGCAGCATGGAGCAACATGATACCAGGAGGGGGTCACAATAAATGTAAGTATTGAAGGCAGGCTCTTATTTATTTATTATTCCATAGAACTTACAACTACATTATGTTAGTCTCCTCAGCATCCCAAGTCACTCTCACAGTGAAGCTACTTGTCAGTTCTGTCTAGGTGTGATTGTTTCTGTATAAATGTATGTATATATTGCATGGCATGTGTTTGTACAGCATGCTGTGTGTGTATGTGTGTCAATATATGTATATTGCATGCTCTGTTTTATGTGTGTATATATATATATTCATATATTGCATGTTGTATGTGTGTATATGTGTGTGTCGGCAAATATGTGTGTAAATGCATTTTGTGCATGTGTGTATTTATATGTATATACTGATTGCTGTGTTTGTGTGTAAATATATGAATATTTTGTATGTTTTATCTACATATATGGGTATACTGCAGGCTGTGAGTATGTGTGTAATTATATGTATATATACTGCATACTGTGTTTATGTGTGAACATATTTGCATATATTGCATGTTGTGTTTGTAAATATGTGTATATACAGCTTACTTTGTGTGTATTTGTGTGTAAATATATTGCATGCTCTGTATTGCTGTAAATAGATGTAAATACTCATTACTGGTATTTATTTATGAAAATGCTTTATATGTGTATTTTGTATGTTGTATAGCTGTAAATATAACTTCCTGTATGTATATATATATATATATATATATATATATATATATATATATATAACTAGCGACTTGCCCGTCAAAAATGACGGCAATAAAAACTGAAGCCTGGCAATGCTGTTTGCCACACAATGTAAGCCTCTCCCCCTCTACTTTACTGGCCTTGTGATGAGCGCCTTTGGCGCTCATCACAGGCCTTGCAATGAGCCCCTTTGGAGCTCATTGCCAGTCTCTCCCTCTGTCTACTTCCTCCCTCGTGTCTTATTTCCCCCCTCCTCTCCCTCCCTTGTGTCTCCTTCCACCTCGTCTACCTCCTTTGTATCTCCTGCCCCCCTGTGTTTTTACCTCCCTCTCCCTCCCGTGTCTCTAAACCCCTCCCCTGTGTCTTTGCCCCTTCTCCCTCCTATGCATCTCCCCCAACCCTCCCCTGTGTCTCCCCCAACCCTCCCCTGTGTCTGTTCCCCCCTGGCCTGTGTCTCTTTCCCCCTCAGCCCTGTGTCTGTTACGGCCTTCCTCGTGTCTCCATTTCCCTCCCTTGTGTATCTTCCCCCCTGCACTCTCTCCCCTGTGTCTCTTCCCCCTCCTCTCACTCCCCTGTGTCTCTTCCCCCTCCTCTTTCTGTGCCTCTTCCTCCCTGTCTCTTCCCCCTCACCCTCTGTGTCTCTCCCCACTCTGTGTCTTCCACCCTCTCCCTCTGTGCCTCTTCCCCCGCCTCTCTCTGTGTGTCTCGCCACTGTGTCTCTTCACCCCTTCCTCTGTCCCCCCCCTCTGTGCTTCTTTCCCCCTCTCTCTGTACCTCTTCCCCCCCTTCCCTCTGTGTCTCTTCCTCCCTCACCCTCTGTATCTCTCCCCCCTGTGTCTCTTCCCCCCTCTCCCTCTGTGCCTCTTCCCCCGCCTCTCTCTGTGTCTCTTCACCCCTTCCTCTGTTCCCCCCCCTCTGTGCCTCTTTCCCCCTCTCTCTGTACCTCTTCCCCCCCTTCCCTCTGTGTCTCTTCCTCCCTCACCCTCTGTATCTCTCCCCCCTGTGTCTCTTCCCCCCTCTCCCTCTGTGCCTCTTCCCCCGCCTCTCTCTGTGTGTCTCGCCACTGTGTCTCTTCACCCCTTCCTCTGTCCCCCCCCTCTGTGCCTCTTTCCCCCTCTCTCTGTACCTCTTCCCCCCCTTCCCTCTGTGTCTCTTCCTCCCTCACCCTCTGTATCTCTCCCCCCTGTGTCTCTTCCCCCTCTCCCTCTGTGCCTCTTTCCCCCCTCTCTCTGTACCTCTTACCCCCTTTCCCTCTGTGTCTCTTCCCCCCTCACTCTCTGTATCTCTCCCCCCTGTGTCTCTTCCCCCTCTCCCTCTGTGCCTCTTCCCCCGCCTCTCTCTGTCTCTCGCCACTGTGTCTCTTCACCCCTTCCTCTGTGTCTCCCCCCTCTGTGCCTCTTCCCCCCCTCTCTCTGTACCTCTTCCCCCCTTTCCCTCTGTGTCTCTTCCCCCCTCACCCTCCGTATCTCTCCCCCCTGTGTCTCTTCCCCCTCTCCCTCTGTGCCTCTTCCCCCCTCTCCCTCTGTGCCTGTTCCCCCCTGGCCTGTGTCTCTTTCCCCCTTCCCCCTGTGTCTGTCCCCCCCCCCCCATTTCCCTCCCATGTGTATCTTCCCCATGTTCTCCCTCCCGTGTGTCTTTTCCCCCTCCTCTACCTCCCCTGTGTCTCTTTCCCACCTATCCCTCTGTGTCTCTCCCCCCTCCCTCTGTGTCTCTTCCCAACTCTCCCTCTGTGCCGTGCCTCTCCCCCCCCCTCTTCCCCACTCTCCCTCTTCCCAACTCTCCCTCTGTGACTCTCCCCCCCCTCTTCCCCACTCTCCCTCTGTGACTCTCCCCCCCTCTTCCCCACTCTCCCTCTGTGACTCTCCCTCCCCTCTTCCCCACTCTCCCTCCCCTCTTCCCCACTCTCCTTCTGTGCCTCTACCCCCCTCCCTCTTCTCCACTTTTACCTGCTCTCGGGCCGCGCGGCTTGTGCCGCGCTCTGCGCATGCGCGGTTCGCGCCGCGCTCTGTTCAAGCGCGGCTCGGGCGCAGAGCGCGGCTTGCGCCGCGCTCTGCGCATGCGCGGCTCGCGCCGCGCTCTGCGCAATGCGCAGCACTTAATAATTGTCTAACTGCGATTCGTCTGAAGCGTGACGACGAATCGCAGTTAGACAATTATAATATGTGATTTCTGTTTTTCTTTATATGCATATAACTATATGTATACTCAGGGGTGGAAAAAAATAGTTAACACTTAGGAGCCAAGAACACATACAAGCCAGACAGAGAGTTTGTATGACACTGTAATGTATGTATGTGTATATATATATATATATATAGTCTCATAGGTAAAGATAAAGGCCCTCATTCAATTGCGATTTGGCCCATATCTCTATCTATCCCTCTACCCTCTCTCTATCTCTCTATCTATTTATATATCTATCTCTGTCTATCCCTTTCTATCTATCCCTATCGGCATCTATCTATCTATCTATTTTCTAACCCTCCCTCTCTCTATCTTTCCCTCTCCCCCTATCTTTGGGCCTCATTCAATTGAGATTTGGCCAATTGAATAGTGCTCTAAATAAGCACATAGCATATATTTTTTTAAGAAGTTTTAAGTTAGTGAACATCTATCCAAAAGCAAGGTTTTCACTAACTAAAAACGTATTTAAAAAAATATGCTATGTTCTTATTTAGAGCACTATTCAATTGGCCAAATCTCAATTGAATGAGGCCCAAAGATAGGGGGAGAGGGAAAGATAGAGAGAGGGAGGGTTAGAAAATAGATAGATAGATAGATGCCGATAGGGATAGATAGAAAGGGATAGACAGAGATAGATATATAAATAGATAGAGAGAGGGTAGAGGGATAGATAGATAGAGGGATAGATAGAGATATGGGTAGACAGAGAGGGATAGATAGAGGGATAGATAGAGATATGGGTAGACAGAGAGGGATAGATAGAGGGATAGATAGAGAGAGGGTAGAGGGATAGATAGATAGATAGATAGATAGATAGATAGATAGATAGATAGATAGATAGATAGAAATCCAGTGCAGTTCTGTAAATTCTAGCATGTCTGGGATATGCTTTTTCTACAAAACTGAGCTCCCTACCTTCTTATAGCATGAAAAGCTCCTCTTAGGATTACAAATTCTAATATTATCTTGCTATGTTTTCAGTCTACAGGAGGAAACGTTGTGAGTGATCTGAACCCAGTGCTTGCTGCAAGGAATGCAGAGCTCAGCTTGACATCCAAAGGTACCAATGGCCTGACCTGATCAGTATATATGATGCAAAAATAGTGTCTGCTGTATACAATCCTGCAAAGTTATGAAATCAACAATGTGATTAGTGCTTTGAAGGAATATTAAAGACACAAGGCCTCATTCAAATGCGATTCAGCCAATTGAATTGGGTTTTAAATAAGCACATAACATATATTTTTTAAATAAGTTTTTAGTTAGTAAGCATCTATCCAAAAGCAAGGTTTTCACTAACTAAAAACTTCTTTAAAAAATATATGTTATGTGCTTATTTAGAGCCCTATTCAATTGGCCAAATCGCAATTGAATGAGGCCCACAGTCTATATACTAGTAAAAGAGGAAAAAAGGAAGAGAGGGATAGAGAGAGGGATTGATAGAGAGGGATAGATAAAGGAATCGACAGGTAGAGAGGAATAGATATAGAAAGTGAGGGATAGAGAGAAAGGGGCAGATAGAGAGAGAGAGAAGGATGAAGGTAGAGAGAAAGAGGAGGGGATAGAGAGGAGGGCTTATGTCCTGATCTAATGTGTACTCATATGTGTTTTATTTAATTATTGCATGTAATCAACAAAATGGAGGAACTTCCCAGCATAGGAAAAGTAAGCAGAACCAGCAGCACTTCACCCTCATCAAGAAAATGCAGGAACTTCCCAGCATAAGAATAGTGACCAGAACCAGCACCACCTCAACCTCAGCAAGATAATAAGTAAGTAAAGTGACAGGAAAAAACCCAAATGGGTGGAGTCTGTAAGTGGACAGGGCCTATAGGGGTAACATGTTGTGAAGGGGAGGACTTTATAATGTTGGGTGGCGTCAATGTAAAGGGAGGGGCCAGGTCTCTGTCTTCCGCCCCACCAACTTGGAAAGTCACCAGCCGCCACTGATAGATAGATAGAGGGATAGATAGAGATATGGGTAGTCAGAGAGGGATAGATAGAGGGATGGGTAGACAGAGAAAGAAAAATAGATAGATAGAGAGAGAAAGAGAGATAAGGGTAGACAGAGAGAGGTAGATAGAGGGATAGATAGAGAGAGGGAGCGAGGGATAGATAGAAAGGGATAGACAGAGAGAGATAAATAGATAGAGGGATAGATAGAGATAAGGGTAGACAGAGAGGGATGGATAGATAGATAGAGAGAGATAAGGGTAGACATAGTGAGATAGATAGATAGATAGATAGATAGATAGATAGATAGATAGATAGATAGATAGAGCAAGGGATAGATAGATGATAGAGGGATAGATAGAGAGAGGGTAGAGGGATAGATAGATAGAGATAAGGGTAGACAGAAAGGGATAGATAGATAGATAGATAGATAGATAGATAGATAGATAGATAGATAGATAGATAGATAGATAGATAGTGTAATGATATAGGAATCACAAGGTTGTGGAGACCAGTAGCCAAGGTCAGCAATAATCCAGTTCAGCAACTTGTAGGTGAAACATGAACAAGCTTTATTGAAGGGATCAGGAACCAACAATAATCTGGCAAGGATACAGAGACAGGAAGTGCCTTATATAGGCCAAGAACCAGACAGCTGACCAGACAC
This sequence comes from Discoglossus pictus, assembly GCA_027410445.1. Taxonomy (NCBI): domain Eukaryota; kingdom Metazoa; phylum Chordata; class Amphibia; order Anura; family Alytidae; genus Discoglossus; species Discoglossus pictus. The sequence continues at coordinate 325,712,301 of CM050164.1, read as the reverse complement.
AGCTAAAGAGAGTTGTCACTGTTTGCATTGCTTTTAGAGTCAAGGTATCAGATCTCAAGTAAATCTGCAAGAGGCAGGCTGGCGTACCGGTAGGGAAGAGGTTTAGCAACATGCAAACCAGGGTTCGAATCCCAGCAGAGTCAATTCCTCACATTACCCCCACCTCTATAGGCGCAGCCTCTGGATGCCCTATTACCCGGTTTTGCAGGGTACTGTGCATGGAAAGACTGAAGAAGATCAGGAGCGTGAATATTGTCCACTGGTTCCCACGATCTATCCTCCTCACCATAGCCTTTCCACCGAACCAAATATTGAAGCTTGTTACGGAAGATCCTGGAGTCAAGAATTTTTTCCACTTCGTATTCATCTTCGCCATCCACAAGGAATGGAGGTGGGGCAGGTAGGGCTCGGCCAGGGAAAGCATTTTCATGAAAAGGTTTAAGCAGTGCAACGTGAAACACTGGATGTATTTTCAGGGAATTTGGAAGTTGCAAACGGAAAGTGACAGCATTGATTTGAGCAATGATCTCAAAAGGTCCCATGAACCTTTGACCCAATTTATGAGAAGGAATCCGAAGCTTAATATTCTTTGTTGACAGCCACACCTTGTCACCAACATGAAAGACTGGGGCCTCCTTTCTATGCCTATCAGAAGCTCTTTTGTAACATTCCTGAGTCTCCAAAAGAGTCTCTTTCAACAGTGCTTGGGAATCACGTAAGGCGGTTAGCCGGTCAGTGACTGCAGGAACGGGAGTAGTAATCAGGAGACTCACTAGAAAGGTTGGATGGTAACCATAATTGGCAAAAAATGGGCTCAGAGAAGTGGAGCAGTGTTGGGCATTGTTATAGGCAAACTCCACAGTGGGTAAAAAATCCAGCCAGTCATCCTGCAGGTAACTAATATAGCACCGCAAATATTGCTCCAAAGTGGTTGGTTCGCTCAGTCTGTCCATTACTTTGTGGATGAAAAGCTGACGACAGATTTACATTAATACCTAGATTAGAACAAAAATGTTTCCAAAAACGAGATGTAAACTGCACTCCACTGTCCGAAACTATTTCATCAGGCACTCCATGCAAGCGAAATATTTCCCGAATAACCAGGTCAGCCGTCTGTTTAGCTGAAGGTAGACCACGAGCTGGTATGAAATGACCCATCTTAGTTAACCTGTCCACAACAACAAGAATGGTAGTGTGTTCCTTAGAGGGAGGTAGTTCCACAATAAAGTCCATGGATATAGATCCCCAGGGACGATGAGGAATCGGAAGAGGCTGAAGCAAGCCAACAGGGGAAGAGCGAGGAGTCTTATGTCTGGCACATACATCACAAGAGGACACATACTTCTTAACATCCTCATAATACTTGGGCCACCAAAAGGATCGGGCGAGTAGCTCTTGTGTCTTTCGGATTCCTGGATGACCTGCTGGTTTTGAGTCATGGTAGAGACGTAAAAGGTCCAGTCGCATTGACTCCGGAGCAAACAGACGTTGTTGAAAAATCCAAAACCCATTAAGCATCATCATATGGAGATCTAAAGGGGGATCAAGAAGAACTGGGTCTTCAGCGTAGCCATTTTTAATGCGAGACATCAGATCAGAAGGAAAAGTACCTCCTATAAATATATCCCCTGGCAAAATGGTGGTGTTGGTTACGGTAGCATGGAGGGGGTCAGCTATTCTAGACAAGGCATCCGCCTTACCATTCTTGGAGCCAGGACGGTATGTAACCAAAAAAATTAAACCTCGAGAAGAATAGGGACCAGCGTGCTTGTCTGGCTGACAGTCTCTTAGCTGATCAAATACATTCCAGATTTTTGTGATCTGTGAGGACAGTAATTGGATGGGTAGCTCCCTCCAAGAGATGTCTCCATTCGGTGAAGGCAGCTTTTATAGCCAATAGTTCTTTATTCCCTATGTCATAGTTTCTTTCTGCTGGCACCATCTGGCGGGAATAGAAGGCACACGGATGTAACAGCATCTTAGGTCCAGTCCTTTGAGACAGTATAGCACCAACAGCTGAATCAGAAGCATCAACTTCCACAATAAATGGTAATTCCGGCTGAGGATGGACCAGGACGGGGGCAGATGTAAACAGAGTCTTTAATTGGGAAAATGCGGTATCAGCCTTATCGGACCACTGAAAAGGAGTCCCTTTACGTGTGAGTTCAGTGATCGGTGTAATAACGGCAGATAAATTCTTAATGAAACGACTGTAAAAATTGGCAAACCCCATAAATCTCTGGACATCTTTTTCATTCTTGGGGATGGGCCAGTCCAGCACAGCTTTAATTTTACTTGCGTCCATAGTTAAACCTTTAGGAGTTATGACATACCCCAGAAATTGAATTTCTGTTTGTTCAAACTCACATTTTTCTAGTTTAATGTATTTGTGGTGGGTACGAAGGCGCTCCAGAACTATACGGACCTGTTTTCTGTGGTTTTCAAGATTATCAGAGAATATTAGGATATCATCCAAATATGCCACAACAAACTGATCCGGGAGATCTCGTAGTACATAATTGATAAGATGCTGGAAAGTTGCAGGGGCATTACAAAGCCCAAATGGCATTACTAGATATTCGTAATGCCCGTACCTGGTTCTGAAAGCTGTTTTCCATTCATCATTTGGTCTTATGCGAACCAGATTATATGAACCCCGAAGATCAAGCTTTGTAAATATTTTAGCTGAGCGAAGTCTCTCCAAAAGATCAGGAATGAGAGGCAAGGGGTAGCGTTTTTTAACAGTTATGTTATTAATGTCCCTGTAATCAACGCATGGCCGTAGGCTGCCATCTTTCTTCTCTACAAAGAATATAGGAGCTCCTGCTGGGGAAGTAGATGGTCGAATAAAACCTTTGGCAAGATTTTCTTGTATGTATTCACGAAGAACTTTCAATTCAGGCTCAGAAAGGGAATATATACGGCCAAATGGGATAGCAGCCCCAGGCAACAGCTCTATTGGGCAATCATAAGGCCTGTGGGGTGGAAGCTGATCAGCATTCTTCTTATCACAGACATCTGCAAAATCCCGATATTGTAGAGGAAGCTTAGTCAAGTTTGTGGCAACCATTTCATTAATTGTTGTGGCAACAGGTGTTACCTTAGTGGGTTGACAATTCATTAAGCAGTGTTCTGAAGGAAAGAACAAAGTTCTGATCTTCCAATCAATTTGTGGGTTATGCAAAGCAAGCCAAGGTACCCCCAAAATCACTGGAAACTGTGTTGAGGAAATTAGGTGGAAAGATATAGTCTCATGGTGATTCACTTCCAGAATCAACTTTAAGGGCACAGCCTCATGTGTAACCAGGCCCGACGTAAGTGGAGAACCGTCCACTGTCTCCATTAACACAGGTGAAGAATTAGGGATAGACTGAATTCTATTTCCTGCTGCAAATGTAATGTCCATAAAGTTTTCGCCTGCTCCAGAATCTATCATAGCTGTAGTTGAAATTTTATGATCACCACATTGCAACGTGATAGGCACCACAAAATGAGGATGTTGAGTCAACATACCCTCTTCACCATGATCCAGAGAAAACAAGGGTTGTGTGACAGAATCCAGTTGATCTGCAATCTGGGATTGGTGTCGAATCTGTGCGCCCTCAGCAGCCATAGCTATTGTTCTTTTGGATTTGCTAGGGCAATTGATGGCATAGTGCCCTGCACTACCACAATACAGGCATAAATTGTGAGTGCGTCACCACTGTTTTTCTTCATTGGATAATGGCCCTCTTATTAGATTTACCTGCATAGCCTCAGGCTCAGAGTCTGAAGGGGTTTGTGGGGTTGGAGTAGAAATTCTTGAATAGGAAATAGGAGTAGTACTTGGTCTAAAAGAGCCCTGTCTTTCCAATCTTCTTTCATAAAGTCTCCGATCGATACGGATAGCCAAACGCACAAATGCATCAAAGTCAGCAGGAAGATCAACACGAGCTAGCTCATCTTTTATAGCTTCTGAGAGACCTTTTCTGAAGTGGAACCTCTGACCTGATTGGTTCCAGGTAGTATCAGCAACCCACTGTCTGAATTCAGCAGCATATTCAGCCACAGAGCGCCTCCCTTGATGCAAATGAAGGAGAGTGGCTTCTGCTGTAGCACATCGATTGGGGTCATCAAAAACTAGGCACATGGCCTCAAGAAAGTCATTTAGATTACCCAAGACTGGACTGTCCTGTTCCAGAAGAGGGGAGTCCCAAGCCAGGGCTTCATCTTTGAATAGTGAAAAAATAAATCCCACCTTCTCTCTTTCAGATGGAAATTGGTGAGGTAACATCATGAAGTGCAAACGGCATTGATTTAGGAAACCCCTAAATTTTTTGCGATCGCCTCCAAACTTTTCTGGCAGGGGCAAGCGGGCATCTTGTGCAGGTGTAACAGTAGCAGCCGCAACATCACGTGCCCTGTAGCTGGTATACTCACTGTGCATTGACGGAAATTTATTTTGAAGTTCAGCTACCTGGTCCTGCAGCACTTGAATGGTCTGTGCCTGGGTCTGCACAGTTCTTGCAGTAAAAGCAACCTGCTGGGCCAATGCAGAATCTGACCCGGCGGTCTCCATGAAAGGGCCAGATTATTCTGTAATGATATAGGAATCACAAGGTTGTGTAGACCAGTAGCCAAGGTCAGCAATAATCCAGTTCAGCAACTTGTAGGTGAAACAGGAACAAGCTTTATTGAAGGGATCAGGAACCAACAACAACTGGCAAGGATACAGAGACAGGAAGTGCCTTATATAGGCCAAGAACCAGAAAGCTGACCAGACACAGCTAAAGAGAGTTGTCACTGATTGCATTGCTTTTAGAGTCAAGGTATCAGATCTCAGGTAAATCTGCAAGATGCAGGCTGGCGTATCGGTAGGGAAGAGGTTTAGCAACATGCAAACCAGCGTTCGAATCCCAGCAGAGTCAATTCCTCACAGATAGATAGATAGATAGATAGATAGAGGGATAGATAGATAGATAGATAGAAAGAAAGAAATCCAGTGCAGTTCTGTAAATTCTAGCATGTCTGGGATATGCTTTTTCTATAACTGAGCTCTCTACCTTCTTATAGCATGAAAAGCTCCTCTTAGGATTACAAATTCTAATATTATCTTGCTATGTTTTCAGTCTACAGGAGGACACGTTGTGAGTGATCTGAACCCAGTGCTTGCTGCAAGGAATGCAGAGCTCAGCTTGACATCCAAAGGTACCAATGACCTGACCTGATTAGTATATATGATGCAAAAATAGTGTCTGCTGTATACAATCCTGCAAAGTTATGAAATCAACAATGTGATTAGAGCTTTGAAGGAATATTAAAGACACAGTCTATATACTAGTAAAAGAGGAAAAAAGGAAGAGAGGGATAGAGAGAGGGATTGATAGAGAGGGATAGATAAAGGAATCGACAGGGAGAGAGGAATAGATATAGAGAGTGAGGGATAGAGAGAAGGGGATAGATAGAGAGAGAGAAGGAGGAAGGGAGAGAGAAAGAGGAGGGCATAGAGAGGAGGGCTTATGTCCTGATCTGATGTGTACTCATATGTGTTTTATTTATTATTGCATGTATTCAACAAAATGGAGGAACTTCCCAGCATAAGAATAGTAAGCAGACCCAGCAGCACTTCACCCTCATAAAGAAAATGCAGGAACTTCCCAGCATTAGAATAGTGACCAGAACCAGCACCACCTCAACCTCAGCAAGATAATAAGTAAGTGAAGTGACAGGAAAAAACCCAAATGGGTGGAGCCTGTAAGTGGACAGGGCCTATAGGGGTAACATGTTGTGAAGGGGAGGAGTTTATAATCTTGGGTGGCGTCAATGTAAAGGGAGGGGCCAGGTCTCTGTCTTCCGCCCCACCAACTTGGAAAGTCACCAGCCGCCACTGCTTTTTTTATCAACACATCTAATATTGGCAAAGGTATTACCTCTTTTAATATCTCTAACGGTGTTACTAAACTCGGAAAAGGGATAAGATTATATTTACTGTTTAACTTAATCCAAGATTTTCAAAAGAAAAGAGAAAGAAAAGAAAAAAACACCTGATCCAATTGATTAAACCCGTAGTTAATAATTACAAAAATGTGTTTAATATTAAAACATACCTTTTATTACATCAATTTAAAAAAGCTTGTTGACATACAAAACAATACAAAATTTAGAATGTACTGATAAGCCCTCTGATGCGTACATTTATAAATATCTTGAAGATGATACAGGGCTCCCTTTCAGATTAATATTTGAACACAGAGAATCTAAATTGAGCCAATCTCTATTTCATGTATAAATGGCAATGTATATGTCTTTATAGCTTTAAAGGAGAAAGCAAAAAGTGAAAAAAACGTGTAAAATACTAATGATAAAATTACATTTGGAAGTGAATTAATATAAGTATGTTGATTAAATAAAGTGAATTGAATTAAATTTAAGATGCTGCTTGCTTCTGGAAATGAGCCTAATAACACTGCAACTCATCCACCACAAAGTTAAATATATAAAGTGCATATAATAAATGTAGATTATATAACTGCAATATTGTTGTAAAAGATCATTTAAATATAATACAATCTAAAACCATCTCTTATTATAATTATAAATCATGAGACACTATTCTACTTGGTTATATTATTACAGTTATACATTCCAATATAAAACAATTAGATACCTGTTACTACTAAATTATTCTTTACTTCTATATGTAGAAAATGTCCACAGTATTCACTCAACACAGGGTCCCTACCAGATGACTGGAGAAAAGCACATGTGATACCTATATTTTAAAAGGGAGCAAGAGCAAATCCAGGGAATTATAGACCAGTGAGCCTCACTTATGTAGCAGGGAAGCTTTTAGAAGGGTTAATAAGGGATCCTGTTCTATTTGAACAGGATTATAAGTAGGAGTCAACATGGATTTATGAGGGATAGGTCATGTCAAACCAATCTAATTAGTTTCTATGAGGTGGTTTGTAGGAACTTGGATCAAGGCAACTCAGTGGATGTAGTCTTTTTCGATTTTGCAAAGGCATTTGATTCAGTGCCACATGGGAGACTATTGTGCAAACCAAAAAAAAAACAGGAATTGCAGTAAATATCTGCTCATGGATTGAGAGCTGACTAAAAGACAGGAAGCAAAGGGTTGTTGTAAATGGAACATACTCTGATTGGACTAATATGGTAAGTGGGTTCAGTATTAGGTTCTCTTCTTTTTAACATATTTATTAATGACTTAGAGGTGGGACTGGAAAGTAGTGTCTCCATTTTCGCTGATGTTGTGCAATGTAATTAAATCAGATAATGATGTGCTTTCCCTCCAAAGGGATTTAAATAAAATTGAGGAATGGGCATCTAAATGGCAGATGAGATTTAATACGAATAAATGTAAATTTATGCATTTGGGAAGGAAAAATAGCCATTTAATTTATAATCTTAATGGAGTAAATCTAGGTGTATCCGATATTGAAAGGGATTTGGGAGTGATTTTGGACAACCACCTATGTAACAGTGCTCAAAGCCAAGCAGCAGCTGCAAAGGCAAATAACATATTAGCATGTATTAAGAAGGGTATAGAAGCCAGGGAAGCAAATATAATTCTGCTACTATAGAAATCTCTAGTACGCCCTCTTTTGGAATATGGAGTAAAATGTTGGGCACCACTTCATAAAAAGGACATTTTAGAGCTGCAAAAGGTAGAGAGGAGGGCAACAAAACTAATTAGGGGAACGGAGGGGCTAAGTTATGAAGAAAGACTACCTAAATTAAACTTATTTTCTCTAGAAAAAAGCAACTAAGAGGAGATATGATTACCTTATATAAATACATCCAGGGTCAATATAAAGATTTGTCAAGGGGGCTTTTTGTGCCAAGAGGTTTTCAACTGACAAGAGGACATCCCTTGAGGTTAGAGGTAAAAAGATTCCACCGTAAGGGTGTTTAATCTGTGGAATTCTCTACCAGAGGAGGTGGTGACAGCACATTTGATAGATAACTTTAAAAGGGGGATGGATTTATTTCTAATTAAAAAGGGAATTCAGGGTTATCCTGGATAATTAAACAGTATTGATCCAGAGAGAAATACGATCGCCAGTATCTGGGGTCAGGAAGGAATTGATTTTTTTTCCCTTTGAGACGATTTGTTTCACTTGGAGTTTTTTTCTGTTTGCCTTCCTTTGAATTAATTAATAATAAAAAAAAAAATATATATATTTAAATAGATTATTAATAATTAATTAACAACTAATTAATTAATAACTATGTTCACATATTGCAGATCAGAGGGGATCTTTAAAGGTTGAACTTGATGGACTGAAAGTCGTTTTTCAACCTTAATTACTATGTAACTATGTAACTTAACCCAGTTATTAGAATTTTTCTTTCTCTAACAATATTAATATATGGGCGATTACTACAGCTTCTTGATATTTACCTATATCTGGGTACATTTTTTAAACATGATCAGCCTTATTAAATTGTGATTCAGTAAATTTATAAGGGCTCTATATAAGCACACAGCATATTTTTTTACAGAAGTTTTTAGTGACGACCTTGCTTTTGAATAGAAGATCACTAACTAAAAACTTCTGTAAAAAATATATGCTGTGTGCTTATATAGAGCCCTTATAAATGTACCGAATTGAAATTTAATAAGGCTGAATCTTTCTTTCAATTTGCATCTTTTTATGCTTATGAATATATAAATCTATTGTTTGCTGAAATAACTGAATGATGTATTTAGGACTTTGTATAGGAATACAAGGCATAACATAAGACATTTTTGGTAGTATTGTCATCTTAATGGCTGTAATTCTTCCTATGCAGGAGATATGCAGTTTTTCAATTTACTCAAAATCTCTTTTATATTTGTATGAATTTTCTGAAAATTAAACTTAATTGTCCTCTTAATCTCCTCAAACAAATGAATTCCTAAATGAGTAATTGATTCTTGCCAAATAAATGGATATTTAATACTAAGTAACTGCAGATTATTTCCCATTATATTTAGTGGCATTGCTCCTGATTTTTTTACATTCAGATTGTAATTCTACATTTCACTATACTGTTCAATGATTTCTAGTAAAGTTACTAACGATTTACTTGGATTTCCTATTGTTAATATCACATCATCTGCATATAGTGATATTGTATGTTCTTTTTTACCTATTTGTATACCCTGTATTTCTTCCGAATCTCTTATCTTTATGGCCAAAGGCTCAATAAGTAAGGCAAATATTAATGGTGATAATGGACACCCCCACCTGGTGCCATTTAATATAAGGAATTTATCAAAACAGAAACCATTTCCTATTACTCTTGCTGAAGGATTACTGTACAACGCATAAATTGTTTTAGATGCATGCTCCCGTAGACATTTTTGATCTTGTGAGATTACATAATGAATTATCTGATTCAACCTTTCCACTAAGATCTTTGAATATATCTTTATATCATTATTAAGCAACGATATGTGTCTAAGTTCCAAACATTTTGGGTTCTGTTTATCCATTTTCGGGATTGTAACTATTCGAGCGTCCAGCATTTCTGTGCGGGCTATAGCATTATTTTTAATTTTGTTTAGAGTTTCAGGTAAATTTTTACAAATTTCTTTCTGACAACTAATATAATACTGATTATCAAATCCATCTGGGCCTTGTGCAGTTCCCAACTTTAATTTCAAAATTACATCCTCCACTTCTTTTTCTGTAATTTCTTCATTTAATTTTAATGCTTGTTCTTCTGTAATTCTTCCTTGTTCTAAATTATATAATTCCTTGTGATAACTCTCAAAAGGTTTCGTGATCTCTTTTGGGATTGAAAGGATTTCACCATTATGTTGTATTGAGTTAATTTTATTATTAACAGCTTTTTGTTTAAATTTTTTAGCCAGCATTCTGCCTACCCTATTTCCACAATGATAAAGGCGTTGTTGCCTTGCCCATATGGATTTGTGCACTAATTTCTGTTGTATTTTTTTAATTTCCATCTGTGTTTCTTGGATTTTAATCCGAAAATTGGTATCTGGAAGTTCTTTATTCCGTCTGTCTAATTTTGTTGAATCAATATGGAGGTCCCTTAATGGCTTTCCTCTTTGTTTCTTTTTTTTGCGCTTATGAGTTAGCCAGACTACACTTTTTGAATCAACCGAACCATCATTAATATGAAAAAAGAATTTTAACTCTTCTTTTAGTTTCTCCAAAATAGTAGAGTCTTTTAATAAATCCTCTTTATTTATTGCTAGTTTTAGAGATGTCACACCATGGTCCGCCCATACAACTGGGCCAATTTCTGCATTTAGTATATTATTTAAACCCTCAGGGCCTCATTCTGTTATCGGCCGTAGGAGATACGGTGCCGCAAGGACCAGCCGCAAGCTATTCGCCTATTCTATTCCCTTCCGGCCGGGGATTCCGGCAGGTTTGCAGCCGGCGCCTTGCTATCCCTTGCAGCCGCTCGCGCCGGAGGAAAGCCTTTGATCTTAAACGGCCGCAAGAGTTATGGCCGTAAGAAAATCCTGGTTGCTATTCAATTGCTACGGAAACCCTCTCTGCAAGGCTAAAACTGAGCCGCAGCTTACTTGCAGCAAAAAGGTCCCGCAGGCACACAATTAAGCACATTTTAAAGCCATAATAAAGCCATCCTGCACTCTTATGAGACTGTAAAGTGATTGTAGGTGTTAGCATTCATAGCACAACATTCCCCTACACTCAAATCCGTAAATATATATTTTTTTAATTTTATGTCACATATCCATGTAAAAAGTTCAGAGGGCTTGGAGCACCTCAGACCCGCCCACGCTGAGGCCAGAAAATAAACAGTTAATGTAATCTCGGATTTGGGCTGATGTGCAAGCTTGAGAGGGGGTTACTATTAATCCTCATGTCCCCCATAATGATCCCTAGCATTTACAGAGCTTTACAGTGCCGTCTTGAATTTATTTTTGCATTTAAAGATTTCTGAGCTTACGGCCGATTGCAAGATATATACGGCCGGCCGTAAGGGGATATCGCAGCTTTGCGGCCAATTTACGGCCGATAATAGAATGAGGGCCTTAGTATTTACAAACATATAGTCAATTCTGCTATATGAATACTGTTGAAGTGTTTTGAATTATCTGAGGGCCTATTTTCTTATCTATCAACATTTTCCTACCCTTTTGTGGATCTAGTAGTAGATTGAAATCCCCACATACAATTTAATTGCCTGCAAAGTATTTCTTCAATGATTTCATAGTCTGGCTAATAAATTTATTTTGGCTACTATTCGACACGTATATATTCACTATAGTAATTTTTTTATTGTGTATCCTACCTGTCCAAAGAACATACCGTCTCTCTTGATCTCCTTTAAAGAGGTCCTCTTTCGATTATAATTTGTTATCAAAAAATATCAAGACTCCTCTTGTTTTTTTTTTTTTTTTTTTTTAATAAGTGGCATCATATCCCCCTTTGAAATATCTCTCCCAACATTGCGGAACCTTACCTGTCTGCCAATGAGTGTTTTAGATGCATATGGTTTCTGCTCTTTCCTTAATAAAATATCTGCAGGCCATAGATCTTTTACTTAATGAATTTAGGACCTGGGCATTTTGGGAAATGATTTTAAGTGACATATTTATTCTAACCTTTTGTCAATACAGGCTTTGTCCCCCCCCTCCCCCCAACCTGACCCTCAGCAGCCATACATACAAACAAAACAAATAACCTAAGTAAATCCCCCTACATACAAACCAAAGAAGTAATCTGAATACATCTAATGATGACATCCTTTTCAAAGGAAATGACCATACTTGTCACACCTCCTTGTCTTGTCATTAATTCCAGAAAAGTGGGAGTGTGTCAAGAAAAGCCGAACCAATTTGCGTTTGGAAACCCTGGCGGAGGTCTTTTTGTTTGCAACGTTAAAAATGTATAATAAATGACATACTTATAATAAGATCAAAGTAATTTAAAATTATATCCCACCTGTGTACTGTATATACAAACTCTATACCAACTAAAAAATTAAATTCTTTAATTATTTCTCCTATTAATCTTCTCTTGGGAGATTACCCATTTAAATTCCAATCTTTCTCAGGCAGGGATTAGCCATCCTTATAATCAGAAACCCCTATATTTTAAATTTATATTTCTGTTATCCCCTAATTATATTTTATTATCTTCATAAACAACCCTAAGATTATTTTAGACCTTAATAAGTGTATTTTTAGATGCTATACCATTAAATATTATCAAAACATCAATCATTGGGGATATCCTCCCCTTAATTTGCCACATGATTCTTTATTGAGCTCCAAAAAAGTGTATATATTAAATATATTTCTAAGTGTCTATATTTTCTCACCACCACTTTGATGATCCCATAACAACCAAATATTGTGCTCATATATAATTTCGATAATTAATTTAAGTTTATGCATAATAATCTCTACCACTACTTCAGGTGGCTGTATATTTTTTCCCCAAATTCAGTATCTTAATTACAATATTACCCATTTCCTATATTGTGAGTATATTTCTTATTATTAAAACTGCTTAATTAATCCTACCAATTTTCTCTAAAGTGCTTTAGTACTAATTATTATATATTTATTTATAATCCCTCTAATTTATCCTCCCTAGAAAACTACTTAAGGAAAGATCAAAACCCATTAAATTTCAAGTTTTAAAGTGTTCTATTTATTTAAGTATATTCCCTGTATTATCTTCCCCTATTTACTTTGACCCTACCATAAAATGGAACTCTATCTCATTTTTTAAAATCATTTCCCTGGCATATCTACTTATTAATTTACTACATAAAGAGTTAACTCCTTCAAGAAGTTTATCTCCTTCTTGTGGAGTGTTAATAATTCTTGTATTAGTACCTCCTTTCACAATTACCTTCGTTGGGATATCCCATCTATATATCATTTTATTATCCCTAAGTATTTTTGTCATTGATCTAAATTCTTTACGTTCTTTAATTATATCTGCAGATAATCTATAAAAAAAAATGTTATGCTCATTTTAATAGATTTGCGTACTATCTCTTCTTTATAGGATAAATAACGTAATTTTACCATCACATCCCGAGGAAACTCACTTGAGAGTTTCCTTGGTAAAACGGTAATCTATGAATTTTATCTTACATTACTGATTTTGGATACAATGGTTCAATAAATGCACTAAAGAATTAGATGACATAACTTGTTAAGTCTGAGTAACCAACTTATTCAGGGATACCTCTTATTCAGAGATTATTTTGTCCCAAATAATTCTCTAGTCTATTGCATTTAGAATTAATACTCATAATTTCTTCTTTCAGCCTCTGAAATGTTATAAAGCATAATAAGGAAAATGTATAGCATCCACTAGGGTCCCATATGGTCATGACACCACAGTGACCATAACAGGATGAGAAATAAGAACATCATATAATACTCCATTTCATAGAAATAAACATTAATGCGCATAGAGCTTCCATTTGGTCTCCATCTGCTATATTAAACAGATGCAATAAATCATGGATCATGTGATACAAATCAATTCCACACACAGAGTGTTTTCATACATTAATGATGATTCCAAAATAGATCATTGAATCTGGAAAATATAAAGTGAAGGTTTAGGAACAAGCAAAAGCTGTTATTACAGTACAGTGTTTCTTGCTCTCGACACTACAATAAACTAATTAACATGAACGTCATCTATGGACAGTAATAACTATACTAATTTTGTCCTGTACAATCAACATTCACAAAATATATTGAGGATGTATAATACGACAAGGCATGCTTAACTGTGACCACAATCTTTTAGCAAAGAGTACTATCACTATCTACATGGAATTGTTGTGCCATGCTGATATATAGAAAAGGAGTAACCTTATATGTGAGGGTAATATTTCCAATATCATCAAATTATATAATTTATGGAAAAAATCAATTAGTGAGTGTAAATAAACATATATTTCAGAAAAAAAGGGATAGACACTCCACTTAATTGTTAAACCCTTATCTATTAGTTTAAGGAAGATACAATCATAATAATTAAAAATGAATTTATTATCAATGTTAAAATTAACCACGGCACTTAAAATACTTAAAACATAATTATCTTATACTGTTCCACCATATCATCCATAAGTTAGAAAATGTCGTAATTGCACTGGATATTAGAGATATAGATATCTAATGTGGAAAACAATATGATATGTGTAAATATACAATTACTCATCCAAAGGCATTGAATGTGCAAAACAAAAAGCTGACTGATATATAGTCCTATTAAAATAATATAAAGTGCAAAGTGTTTTGAGTATTAGAAAATAGATAAAGTGCCTCCTAAGTAATTGGAAAAATTGAATTATATGTGAAAGTGTATATACAAGAATCAGTCAATTCGTTCCACAAACTCAATGTGATTGCACAGCATTAGACTTATACTTATATATACTTATTTCGTTATATCTTAGTCCAATAAATGTATCCAGGCTGTATGCTTTTGTTGCATTATATGTATCCACTCGCCAGGAAAGCCAAGCCACTAGTGATGTCGCGGACATCAAATTTTCGGTTCACCAACCAGGGATGCGAATTCCATCAAATGTTCGCGAACCGCCATAGACATCAATGGGCAGGCAAATTTCAAAACCCACAGGGACTCTTTCTGGTACACAATAGTGATGGGAAAGTTGTTTCAAGGGGACTAACACCTGGACTGTGGCATGCCGGAAGGGGATTCATGGCAAAACTACCACAGAAAATTACATAGTTGATGCAGAGCCTGGTTTTAAGCCATAAAGGGCATAAATCACCTAACATTCCTAAATTGTTTGGAATAACATGCTTTAAAACATCAGGTATGATGTTGTATCGATCAGGTAGTGTAAGGGTTACACCCGCTTCACAGTAACAGACCAATCTCCCTGTTTAATGCACCGCAAACAACAGCAAACAGTCCCTTTGCACAACCGCAAACTCCCCATTTGCACAAGGTTGGATACCAAGCTAGCCATCTCCCGTTCCTTGTCCTCACTGATGTCATTGAAGGTCTCTTCCTCCACCCAGCCACCAAGGGTCCCCGAAAGGTGACAACAAGCCCCCTGGGACGCCTGCTGTGTTTGGTCTTCCAACTCCTCAAAGCCACCTTCCTCTGATTCCTCTTCTTCAGACTCCTCTCTCTCCGTTGCCTCTGTCTGCGTTATTATAAGGTGTGTACTTTTAAGTAGTACTATTCCTATTGGTTTAATCCCTGTTACGTCCACTATTAGGGGACGTGTATATGGCATGAATTTTTGGAACAGGGAGATGGAAAAAGATGCTTGGTCGGACCTCCTACTTCAAATTTGGGGCACTGCGCGTGCAATGTAATTTGCCACCAGATAGGAGTGGTGTATTAAGTTGTACTATTCATTCCTATCAGTTTAATACCTGTTACATCACCTATCAGGGGACGTGTATATGGCATGGATTTTTGGAACAGGGAGATGGAAAAAGATGCTTGGTCGGTCCTCCCACTTCGAATTTGGGGCACTGCGCTTGCAATCTAAGGTGCCACCAGATAGGAGTGGTGTATTAAGTTATACTATTCATTCCTATCAGTTTAATACCTGTTACGTCACCTATCAGGGGACGTGTATATGGCATGGATTTTTGGAACAGGGAGATGGAAAAAGATGCTTGGTCGATCCTCCCACTTCAAATTTGGGGCACTGCGCGTGCAATCTAAGGTGCCACCAGATAGGAGTGGTGTATTAAGTTGTACTATTTATTCCTATCAGTTTAAAACCTGTTCCGTCACCTATCTTTCCTCCCAATAGCACATTCTATATGTCATCAACCGGCCCGGGTGTATTTAGAGAATCACACTTTAAGGCCCTTAACCTAGGACAAGGTGGCTTGGCTATCAGAATTGCCTCAGAGCCTTAAAAACTCACCAAACCCTTTAATCAGACACTCACTATCATACTGTTAATGGGCCAAGAAACACATGGGTTTGTTCCCTGGATCCACCCAAATGACCCCAATTCTTGACCACCCTCAGGCCCCGAAACACATGAGCACAACATCACAACACTGGTGGAGGTTAAGGAAACTAGATAGACTGGGAGACTGGTTAGTAAAGGGCCAGATGCTCACCTATGAGGAATTGAGGGACAAGCGTGAGCTACCGCTGTCAGAACATTACAATTACTGTAGGCTGAGGCATTTCACACACTCCCTGACCCAGAAACAGGGAACACCGGTCTTAAATTGGTTCTCCAAAATTTGTAAAGATAAACATCTATCAAGGGGGATCATTGGGTCGCTTTACAAATATAAAACATTTGTTACTGGTTGAAGTGACACTGGGGGAAGGACCGGAGTGGGGGAGCCCTGGACACCCTTCAGAAGCAACCGGGGGCAAAATCATCCCAGGAAAGGAGAAGTCGCTTGCTGAAGCCTGCCCTAGGGTAACCCAAGGGTGATTGCCCAGGTTAGATATTGTAAATAATAAGGTAATACTTCTGGAGGGATGATAGCTAATAGGGCTTTGGTTTTCCCTGCAGATATACTCTTTACTAGTGTCTGTTTTACCATGTTTTAGGTATCTCTTAAATTTAATTCACAGTAAAAAATAAGAAAAATTATTAACCTAAAAAGTTAAAATAAGAAGGAATAACCAGCTAACTTTCACAAAACGTCTTTATTGTAAATATGTATTTTTGCACAACTGTTATGCAAGACTGTTCAAAAATGCATTATTTTTCATTACATGCTGTACGCCTTCTGACAATAAAAGAATTTAAATGCAAAAATTAGGTATTGTTGCAACGACCAGAAAAATTGATGTTAGTTTGCCAGGCAGAAAGTGCCCTAAAACATTGCGTCTTGAACCCTAGTTGGTGGCGGATAAGTCACGCAAGTCATCCGGCATTCAGGGATAAAATACAGCAGCGTGTAGACCATTATTAGCTCAAGGCAGCTCATCTATCAGGCCTTTTTTAATCGAATGTATCGCCCACTGTCAGTCCCTTCGGGATCCATCCCTCATTCATCTTAATAAAGGTGAGGTAATCTAGACTTTTTTGACCTAGGCGACTTCTCTTATCAGTGACAAAACCTCCTGCTGCACTGAAGGTCCTTTCTGACAGGACACTTGAAGCGGGGCAGGACAGAAGTTCTATAGCATATTGGGATAGCTCAGGCCACAGGGCAAGCGTGCACACCCAGTAGTCAAGGGGTTCATCGCTCCTCATAGTGTCGATATCTGTAGTTATGGTGAGGTAGTCTGTTACCTGAAGGTCGAGTCGTTCTCTGAGGGTGGACCCCGAAGGGCTGTGGCGATGCATAGGACTTAAAAAGCTCTGCATGTCCTCCATCAACAACACGTCTGTAAAGCATCCTCTCCTTGCCGGCGTGGTCGTGGGAGGAGGAGGATTATGTTCACCTCTTCCGCTGTTAGATTGCCGTTGTGCTGTGACATCACCCTTAAACGCTGTGTAAAGCATACTTTTTCATTTATTTTGGAAGTGCTGCATCCTTTCCGACTTGTGGTAATTCGGTAACATTTCAGGCACTTTCTGCTTATACCGGGGGTCTAGTAGCGTGGACACCCAGTACAGGTCGTTCTCCTTCATCCTTTTTATACAAGGGTCCCTCAACAGGCACAACAGCATGAAAGACCCCATTTGCACAAGGTTGGATGCCGAGCTAGTCATGTCCCGTTCCTCGTCCTCAGTGATCTCACTGAAGGTATGTTCTTCCCCCCAGCCACGTACAACACCACTTGTGCCAGATAGGTGACAACGAGCACCCTGAATTGCCTGTTGTGGTTGGTCTTCCTCCTCCTCCTCAAAGCCACATTCCTCCTCTGGCTCCTCTTCCTCACAATCCTCTTCCACCGTTGACGCAGGTCCAGCAAGCAATGCTGATAAGGCTGTTTCTTGCGGTGATGGTGACCACAACTCTTCCTCTTCACGCTCATCTACCGCCTGATCCAGCACTCTTCGCAGGGCACGCTCCAGGAAGAAAACAAATGGTATGATGTCGCTGATGGTGCCCTGGGTGCGACTGACCAGGTTTGTCACCTCCTCAAAAGGATGCATAAGCCTACAGGCATTGCGCATGAGCGTCCAGTAACGTGGCAAAAAAATCCCCAGCTCCGCAGAGGCTGTCCTAGCACCCTAGGTCATACAAATACTCGTTAATGGCCTTTTCCTGTTGGAGCAGGCGGTCGAAAATTAGGAGTGTTGAATTCCAACGTGTCGGGCTGTCTAAAATCAAGCGCCTCGCTTGCATGTTTTTTCACAGCTGGATATCTGTAAAGTGCGCCATGGCCATGTAGGAATGCCTGAAATGGGCACACACCTTCCTGGCCTGCTTCAGGATGTCCTGTAAGCCTGGGTGCTTATGCACAAAGCGTTGGACAATCAGATTACACACAAGTGCCATGCACAGCACATGTGTCAACTTGCCCAAATTCAATGCCGCCAACAAATTTCTTCCGTTGTCACAAACCACTTTGTCGATCTCCAGTTGGTGCGGAGTCAGCCACTGATCCACCTGTGCGTTCAGGGCGGACAGGAGTGCTGGTCCGGTTTGACTCTGCTTTCAGGGAAGTCAACCCCAAGACGGCATGACACTGCCGTATCTGGGATGTGTTGCCACCACCACTGCCGTATCCGGGATGTGTTGCCACCACCAGAATTCTGTCATTGCAGAGCTCACTGCTGAGCTCTGCAATGACAGCATTCTGGTGGTGGCAACAGCATGCGTTGACTGGCGTGCTGTCTGGCTGACCCCGGGTGCCGATGCATGCTGTCTGACTGTGCCACTAGCTACTTTCGACGACCTCCTGCAGCTTCCAACTCGTCTCCTCCTCCTCTCTGTCTCCCCATCTGAACTTTCCTCCTGTTCTTCTTCTCTTATAGCGGGCACTCACGTGACATCCACGGACGCATCGTCATCATCAACCGCTTCACTTGTATCAGACAGCTCAACAAAGGAAGCAGCACCGGGTACAACATCATCATCATCATCAGACTGTACGTCCATGTGTGTAATGCTGCCTGACTGGGACATATCCCTGTTATCTACATCCTCTGGCACTAATGTTTGTGCATCACTCATTTCTTCCAACGGATGTGTAAATAACTCTGCTGACGGATCAAGTAAAGCGACTGTGGTGCTAGTGTTGGTGGTGGCGGCAGGCGGGCGAGTGGTAACTGGAGAGGTGCCCGAAGCTAAGCTGGAGGAGGATGGTCCGTCTAGGTTCCATGTGAAAGCTGTAGAAGATCAGGTGTCCTGTGTTAGCCAGTCAACCATGTACTCAGAACTGTTCAAGTTCAGGGTACGTTGCCTCTAAAAACTGGGCATTATTCTAGGGCCAAAGGGAATCACAGCACCAAGACCACGACGGCCCCTGCGGGGTGGCCTGCCTCTGCCTGTCATTTTTTTTACGTTTAGTGGTACTATGCGTGCAAGCTACTGTAACACCAGATATGAGTCACTGTGCACTGGCAAAAGTTGGCAGAGTGGATGCAATAGGCCTCACACACACGCCTGTAGTCAGGCAACTGATATTCAATTGATTACAGTCAAAAAAGGGTTGTTTTATGTCACTGCACACTACGGTTGTACTAGATATGAGTGTCACTGTGCACTGGCAAAAGTTGGCAGAGTAGATGCAATAGGCTTCACACACACGCCTGTAGGCAGGCAACTGATATTCAATCGATTACAGAAAAAAAAGGGTTCTTTTATTTCACTGTACACTACGGTTGCACCAGATATGAGTGTCACTGTGCACTGGCAAAAGTTGGCAGAGTAGATGCAATAGGCTTCACACACACGCCTGTAGGCAGGCAACTGATATTCAATCGATTACAGTCAAAAAGGGGTTGTTTTATGTCACTGCACACTACGGTTGCACTAGATATGAGTGTCACTGTGCACTGGCAAAAGTTGTCAGAGTAGATGCAATAGGCCTCACACACACGCTAGCAGGCAGGCATATGCAATTAGATTACACAGAAAAAAATAATAAACTAAAACAAATGATGTTCTAGCCCTAAAAAGGGCTTTTTGGGTTGCTGTCCTTGCAGCAGATATCAAATGAGTCCTTCAGGTGTGTAGCGAAAGCTAAATACACAGCCTGGCTATCTATTTCCCTATTAAATCAACAGCAGGTAGAATATATGTCCTCTCTCAACGAATGTAGCTTCAGAATGATTCTAAAATGGAGGCTGTCATTCAGATGGAAGGCTCTGGAAGGGAGTGTATGCTGCTGATTGGCTGGAATGTGTCTGCTGACTGTAAGGTGCAGGGTCAAAGTTTCCTCAATGATAAAGAATAGGGGGCGGACCGAAAAGCGCATGTGTTCGCCGTTTGTTGTGAACGCGAACATGCGAAAATCGCCGCGAATAGTTCTCCAGTTAACTGTTCGGGACATCACTACAAGCCACTGATCCTCAGCACAGCAAGTCGGAGTGTGACGTCGGTGTGCAGTGTCTGATGGGAAGTTGACGCGCGAGAAAGGGTTTACCCGCGAAACATGTGTCTAAATGAAAGCCATGCTGATATCACATCTCACTGGTATTTGGGTGTCACCAAGGCCACACAGATTACACTGATCACATTACCCCTATACATATACACATTGATCCTGTTGTCAAACTAAGATAATTAGCCAATGAAATACATGAATCCGCTTTCATAATTTTAACGGGATGACATGCAACAAAAATGCATGTATAACTACTGGTTTTGATTAGCAGATCCTAATGGGACTGTGCAACTCTACAGCCTGGACTCTATTCATTGTAATTGAAACACACACCAGTCACTTTCATTAGTGAAGAGATATGTAGTCATATATTGCATTTCAGATCTATCTGCAGTGGTGAATGACACTGATCGAATGCCTGTTAGGAACGTGTTGAGTGTTTACTCACATGATGGTATTGCACTGCTCAAAGATAAAGAACATGCCTTCATGGTTGTGATATTTGACTATTAACACCTACAGACATAAGAACAAGATATCAATCAGATCAATATTCAGATTAACCCAACACCTCATCTCATCGTCAATCCACATTGACTTGGTGAAATGTTAAACATAACCAGACATGTACACACTCTGTAGCCAGCCAATAGTATATTAACATCTATACCAATTCATTTTCAGTGAGGAGCAATGATGAGGAGGACTTCGGGGATGGTCCTAATACCTCCTCTTATGCAGCATTGGGCCCCCACCTTCCATGCTTGCGCTCCTACTTCCTCTTTCATGTCTACGTGGTGTTTCAGAATGGGGTGCCACTGCGTCAGGTGGCTGGGGATCACCTTGTGCTTGTGGTGAGGTCTGAGGTTAGGTGGCCACCGTCTCTGGTCGCGGTTGTGAACCCAAAGGCTGGAGAGATATGAGCTGGCATTCTGACAAATGTATTAGTTGTTACCTGTCCCCATTTGCTTGTTGTTCATATCTCTCCATTCTTTGGTGGTGCCTCCTCACCTCAGAATGGAGCAATCTGTTGCTCGCAAGGAGGGAGTTGGTGAGCAGAACCTGCCTTTGAATCAATTGTAGCTTCTGAGTCCTTTGGGTGTTACGTCTACTTTCATCCCTGTGAAATCGGGCCATGATATCCCTCAAATTCGGGGGTGGCTGTGTTGACAGCAGAGGGACCGATGTTGGTGGCTGTGGAGCCAAGTTGATGGCATTGGAACCAATGTTGAAGGCTGTGGGGCCAATGTTGATGTCATTGGGGCCAATATTGATGGCATTGGGGTCAATGTTGATGGCAGTGGGGCTGATGTTGACAGCAGAGGGGCTGATGTTGACTGCAGGAGGACCTGAGGTGACTGCAGGAGGACCTGAGGTGACTGTAGGAGGCCCTGAGGTGCCAGCAGAAGGGCCTGAGGTGTCAGCAGACGGGCCTGGGGTGTCAGCAGAAGGGCCTGAGGTGTCGGCAGAAAGGCCTGAGGTGTCAGCAGAAGGCCCGGTGTGTTAGGCCATGTTGGTGGACCCCATTGTGTGGGAGGCCCTATTAGGGACCCCATTGTGGGGGAGGCCATGTTAGAGGACCCAATTTTGTGGGAGAGGTTGTGCCCTGCCATGGCTGCGATGGTGTTAGAGCAGGTGGCAGTGGTGGCCATGATGATGGCTGGGGCCATGCCCGGTGGAGGGGGCTGAGCACGGTCAGATGATGCGTTTGAGCGGGCTGCCAGTGAATTGCACTCATGAGATGAGGTTGTTCATCTGCATTCTGAAGGGCCAGCTTATGTTGATGGTCCTGGGCCCGATCGAATGTTCTGCCCTTCTTCATCCACCTCCAGTGGAGCCACCACCTGTGCCTCTGTAGTCATCCATGTACTCCTAAGTACTGAAATGACATAATGAAAGTATTTGAGTTGGTTTCTCTAAACAATTGACAGCTGTATTTCCATATCCTTGACATCATGGTCACCTGTAATTAACTGTGGTTATTGTGTTACACAGATGAAACAAGGCCTGCATCATGAGCATTGTCAATCATGATTCATATGAATATATGTAATGCTGGTGCGGTGTGCCATCGGCATGTAATTTAGACACCTGCTCTGCTGGATCTGCTGGGCAGTGTCTGAGACTGACCATTCTGTGAAATCTAACCAGCAATGTTGTTAACATGCAAATGAGACATTGGCCAGGTTAGGTCTATATGTGACAGGCACATGCAGT
Organism: Discoglossus pictus; assembly: GCA_027410445.1. Classification (NCBI taxonomy): domain Eukaryota; kingdom Metazoa; phylum Chordata; class Amphibia; order Anura; family Alytidae; genus Discoglossus; species Discoglossus pictus. The sequence goes on along the minus strand of CM050164.1, from coordinate 325,689,643 downwards.
CCTAGAGTCTGTATCCACATATGCTGCAGTGTGCACACCCATACATTTACTCTCTTTTGAATGAAAAATAAATCTTGATCTTTGCAACTGCTACTCAGAATCAGTTTTAACTGCAGGTATTGAAAAAAATTAGGATAATTATATGTTTGCTATCTGGATTTACATGGTTATTGATGCCCCATATATTTTTAGTCATAACCAGAGGGCTTACAGTGCTATTATATGTCAGTTATCTATGTGTGTGAGCAGTGGTGTAGGAGCCAAAATAATTATATGGGGATGCAGCTCATTGTACACTCCAGCTGTAAAAAAGCTTATTCATATATACATACAAACCAATTAAAATCTGTGGGGAATTTTTCCCTCCCACCCCCCACCCCCGTTCCTAAACCCATGTGTGGGGTTCATGTGTGTGAAGATGAGGGTGTGATGGTGTATATGATATTCACATTTCATGGTTCTCGGGACACCTGTGTCTACCTGCCCTGGAAGGCCCAATACTGCCTCTGGCTAAATCCACTCCTTCAGGGTCCACTCCCATCTGCAGTATGTAATGTTGACTGTTGGACCACCACCAGTTGCTGCTCTGGCCTCCTCTGCCATCTTCTGCTTCACCTTCAGCTGGCTGTCATCATACCTGTGTTGCAACCCCTAATGCAGCAGCAGCAACTGTAGAAACCTAAGTCCAGGCATGTGCCTTCTGGCTAGGCCTCGCATCCCTCCCACCATGCATGATGTTATAGCGGGCACAGATTTCCCTGAGCAGGATGTCCTTCTCCTCTAGGCTATAATTGGGGCCCTGTACTTTGCCACAGCCTCTTGCCCACCCAACTGTGCCTGGGGTTCCTGACCTCCCTGTTTTATGGGGCTGGTCCCTAATCCCCACTACCTCCCCACTGGGATCAAGCCCCTGACCCTCTGCCCCTACTCCTTGTGTGCCTACATCTGGGGGCACAACCCTCCCCTTCCAGATCTCCTACACTTGTACCTCCCCTCCCTGACCTCCCTCTCTCCATACCTCTACCTCTCATCTTCTCCTCCTCTGGTGTTCCCCTCTCTCTCCTCCTCTCCTCACTCGCCTCCTCCTCTATTCACTCTCCTCCTCTCCTCTTTCTCTTCCTCGTCACTCTCCTACTCCAGTGTTACCCTCACTCTCCTCCTCCTGGAAATTATGAAATAAATATAAGGATAAATCAATATAATATATATGTGTATGTGTATGAGGTAAAACAAGAATGTGTGTATTATGTGTATTATTGTATGGGTATGGGGGAAGAGGGTAGGTGGGGGTATGGAGGTGTAGATGTTCTGTGGCCTACCACTATGTACAGCTATGTGTATGTATTAATTTACAGTGTATATAAAGTCTACACACCCCTGTTAAAATGTCAGGTTTCTGTGCTGTAAAAAAAGGAGACAAAGATAAATAATTTCAGAGCTTTTTCCACCTTTAATGTGACCTATAAACTGTACAACTCAATTGAAAAACAAACTGAAATCTTTTAGGTAGAGGGAAGAAAAAATCTAAAAAGAAAAAATATGGTTGCATAGGTATGCACACCCTTAAACTAATACTTTCTTGAAGCACCTTTTGATTTTATTACAGCACTCAGTCTTTTTGGGTATGAGTCTATCAGCGTGGCACATTTTGACTTGGCAACATTTGCCCACTCTTCTTTGCAAAAACACTCCAAATCTGTCAGTTTGCGAGGTCATCTCCTGTGCACAGCCCTCTTCAGATCACTCAACAGATTTTCAATGGGATTCAGGTCTGGGCTCTGGCTGGGCCATTCCAAAACGTTAACCTTCTTCTGGTGAGGCCATTCCTTTGTTGATTTGGATGTATGCTTTGGGTCGTTGTCATGCTGAAAGATGAAGTTCCTCTTCATGTTCAGCTTTCTAGCAGAAGCCTGAAGGTTTTGTGCCAATATTGACTGGTAATTGAAACTGTTCATAATTCCCTCTATCTTAACTAAGGCGCCAGTTCCAGCTGAAGAAAAACAGCCCAAAGCATGATGCTGCCACCACCATGCTTCCCTGTGTGTATGGTGTTCTTTTGGTGATGTGCAGTGTTGTTTTTGTGCCAAACATATCTTTTGGAATTATGGCCAAAACGTTCAACCTTGGTTTCATCAGACCATAACATATTTTCCCACATGCTTTTGGGAGACTTCAGATGTGTTTTTGCAAAATGTAGCCTGGCTTGGCTTTTTACGGTTTGAGTTGGAACTGCAGCCTGCATCTATTCCTGTCCTCTAACAGCTTGTGGTCACAGGAAGGGTTTACAGGCTTGCGGATTCAGCCCTTTGGTTGTGGCCTTGTTCAAATGAAATGCTCTGTAACTACAGCAAATTTAACAGGGCCCTGAGTGTTTAGTATGGTAAATGAGTCTAGTTTAGTATGGATTGCAGGGGGGATAGACGGGTGGTGGGTAGGCCAGCCAGAAGTGAGTTGCAGTAGTCAAGACGGGATATGATGAGGGAATGTATTATAATCTTAGTGTGCTCTTGTAGTTATTTTGAAAATTTTAAAAATAAGCTGCGATGCAATAGGATCTAGAGGACAGGTAGTAAGGTGAGAGATTGAGAGTAGGCTGGACACTTCCTCCTCTGTGACAAGGTCAAAGTAATGCATAATGGCTGTGGGATTAGGAAAGAGTAAAGGCTGAGTGTTATCAGTTAGTTGAGAGGAGGGAGTGTGTGATCCATGTTGAGAGAAGAGTTTGTTATGAATGTTTTCCAATTTATGCTTAAATTGGCTGGCTCAGTCTTTTAGCTGTGAGACAGGAAGAGACGGGAGGTGGTGGTGGGTGGAGGCGAGTGTTGAAAGTAGCAAACAAACTTTTGTGGTTAGAGGACAGTGTAGATATTAAATATGTAAAATAGTGCTGTCTGGCAAGTTTGGGGGCAGAGACGTGGGAGCGCAACATAAAATTGTAATGGAGAAAATATGCTGAAGTGTGTGATCTCCTCCATAGTCATTCAGCAGTGCGGGAGCACCTTGGATGTATAATTTTTGTGTAATGTGCCTTGGTTGTAGATGAGAAAGAGGGCATTTGCGTGTGGTTATGGCTGCCAGAGTTTCAATGGTGAAAGTAAGAGTCATGTTGTACTGTGAGGTAGTAGTGTCAGGACAAGTAAAATCAGTAAGGGGACTGAGAAGGGGTTGTAACACAGTGGAACAGTCTTGTGGGTCAGGTTTTTGTTGGTAATGGTGACCGGGATAGAAGAAGGGCAGTGAGAGAAAGATGTATTGAGGCTGCAGGATAGAAGGTTGTGGTAAGATAGAGGGAGTAGGCAGATGGAGAGGTTAGAGGTTGTGCAGAGAAGGGTGAAAATAAGGTCTAGGGAGTGTACATCTTGGTGAGTTGGGGAATCAATTGTGAGAGGCTGAGGGAAGAGGTGAGTGAAAGTAGTTTAGCAGCAGTAGGGGAGATAGTAGTGACAATGGCAATGATGAAGTCACCAAAACCGAGTGAAGGAACGTTGGAGGAGAGAAAGTGAGTGAGCCAGGCGGTGAAGTGATCAAGAAAATGAGAGGCTGGTCCAGAAGGGTGATAGATCACAGCAACACGTAAAGAGATAGGTGAGAAAAGGTAGATGGCGGGAACTATAAAACATGAACATTGGAGTGAAGGAAGAAATAGTGGGTATGGAGTGAAATATGCTTAGAGAGGAAAGTAATATGACAACACCACCACCATGTTGTTTCCCTGGTGACTGAAGTTAAAACCACCACGGGAGAATGTACCAGGGAAGGCAATGTCTGAAGGAGACAGGTTTCTGTGAGAGACAATAGATTGAAGGAGTTTGAAGTGAATAGATCATGGATGATAGTGAGTTTATTGCAGATACATTGTGCAGTCCAGAGGGCACAGCATAAGGGCAAAGAGGATGGCTGGAAAGGTACAGGACAGTCAAAATGTGATAAATTGCTTTTTCAGGCATTAGCAAAGGGCCCTAGGTTATTTTTTCCATATTTTCTCTATGAAAATGCTCCAGGAAAGGTCTATTTTTTCTATTTATTTGCCATATTTTACAACAGTAAATATTCTTTATAATAGTATTTTACTAGCAAATTTGAATTAACTAGAGAACATTCCTATATTACCTTTACGTCATGTAATTTTAATTAATGGGAAACTAGCATGAAAGGTGCATACACTGGTCTTTTAAAAACCAAACAGCATTTTAGGTGACTTCATAAAGGATGTGTGGTTCTGATGACAATATCCTAATTAAAACAGTTATCTGGGCTTTCTTCTGCAAAAGTGTCTCCCAGTCTTAAAACTCAATAGTTTAAATTATGAAGAACTGTAAATTTCTATTTTTAAATTAAAGATAAGAAACAGATGAGATGTGTACAAAAGAACCTAGATGTGAAAACCTTTATTATTATTCGTTTTTAGATTGAATAGTTTTCTACACAATTTTTAAGACAAATATATCACAGGTCAAGATTTTGCTTAAGGGCCAGCATGGTGCTGTATCAGATGGAATGTTTCACAGCTTGAGATAACATTTTATGTTTTAAATTACTGTCCTGAAAGATGGCAGAAGATATTGCTTGTAGAACTATTGGCTGTAAAAATATAAGCACAAACTTTTGTGACATTGTAGTTTTCTTTAGATAAGAAATATTTTGTATCATCTGTACATGCAAATTGGAAAAAGCAAAAAGTAATGAAGATATAAATTGTGGTTGGTGCTGACTTGCTATGATTCATTTTCACAGTGGATCACACTATATAAACTTTAGTAGTAGTTCCAATGTTTGAGTTGCAGGTGAATTTTACCATCTTTGACTAATAATAAATGTGAAATTCTAATAAAAAACATACCCTATCTCAAAATTTTAATTCAAAGCCTTTATCGATCAAAGTTAAAAAAACTGATAAATAAATCTACTTTTTATTGCTGACCCAGGTATAAATGTTTAGCACCCAATAATCAATAGTCAGAATCCATTTGTTGAGTATTATAGTGGCATTATTTTTTTATTAAATATGAACAATTTTTTTATCTTCAAATGTATTATATTATTTTATACAGCATTTGTTGTTGTTTAGTCCTTTAGTCGTGTCCAACTTTCTGTGATGTTATGGATTGCAGCACTCCAGGTACAGATGTTAGCCACTGCTTCACTGAGCTCCATAAAGCTCATCTTCATTGCTTCAATTACCTCATCTATCCGTCTCCAATTCTGCCTCACCCTTCTTCTTTTGACTTCAATCTTTCTCAGGATCAGAGTCTTCTCCATGGAATACTGTCTTCTCATGATATGAGCAAAATTATATTAACTGTAAATTATCTAAAATATATTTATATTAGGGGAGAAAGTTGGAGATAATGTATAAACAAAGAAACAGAGTTTAACATTAAATAACAAGGAGACAATAGAAACCATGGGCCTATTCTATTAAGAGCCTCTAAGTGACTCTAATTTTGTCTGCTTGTGATTTTTTCTCTAAATGTCTAAATGTATGCTATTGCCACAAGCCCTCAATTTACTTCCTTAAGCTTAATGTACATTCTGCCTGCGCTCACCAGCTTTCTGCGGGAGTGAATATATGATGCTTGCCTTGTGAAACTAATCCTTCAATTTAAGTTCATATGAACCAATAGAAAACAGGCTAACGGATCAGTGATTGACAGGGAAAGATAATAAAGCTGCAAGCTTCACGCCCATGCGTTGACTGTTTTCTAGATTTTCACAGGTTAGCAAGCAGCTTTTGGAGCTGGAGGTTTTAGTTTTTGAGACAGAGTAGGTCGATTTTGGAGAGCAGGTTATTACTGTTTTATTGATTTATATTTCTCAAATACTTATTTTACATTTAATCTATCAAAACATGTATTAACTGATAACACATAATATACATACACATAGAGTAATAATCACATAAGTACACTTATTTTGATTTATTCTTATATTTTTTTTAGTATTGTTATGGAGGGTAGAGAGAGGCATTGAGAGGAGGGGAAGAGTGGGGTGGAGAAGAGGATTAGAGGAGAGGGGGAGATAGAGGTGGCAAGAGAGGCAGTGTGGTGAGAGTAAAAGATGATGTCAGAGGAGGCGAGTGCAGCAAGAGCTCTAAGTGGTGGCCCCCAAGTGACTGTCAAGTACAAGTGGGAGAGGGTGCTTTAGGAGATGCTGAGCCACTGATTCTAACTGAGCCCCAGCCCGTCCCCACTGGGCTACCATCACTGCCACCTCCTCACCCAGGAATGCCTGGCCTAAGCAGACCTCCATCCCTAGATCCACCATTGGAGGTCGCCATTGGGGAGATGATGGTCAGGATGCAGGAGTAAGTGGACGGTATGTGGGGCTCTAGACTAGTGTCTCCTCCAACCATGCCTCTGTGGACAGCAGCCTGCGGAGGATCTATAGGGATGTGAGGAGGCACTACCTTATTATGGAATCCTATATGGCCAGCCTGCTTCAGTCAACAGATAACCAGATCATGGTCTCAAACTGAACATTGATCAAACCCAGCTCGCTCTGGTTTCAAGCACTGTCTCATCCACCTCCTCACCTCCATCAATGCCTCCAACACCTCCAGTGCTGCTGCCCCTTTGGGAGATGCCTCCACTTCAACCCACCTCACCTAGGGAAAGGGCATGCGGGCACCTAGGGTTGGGGCCCTGTGGAAAGGCACATGTAGAGGCTGCACATAGTTTTGGACCTTTTCAACAGCACTTCTCACAGACAATCAATTGGTCCAAATGTTAACATGATCTAGCCTGGCTACAGAATAGAGGATAATGGCCTATGTGATGGTGATATTTTGTAATCAGATGGCTACCCCTATCACATGGTCCATGATACTCTTCTCTGTAGACACGTAGGGTTATGTTTATGATTTCGCCAGTTGATGATCAATGAGGAATGCCGTTGAGAAGTGATGGAAGCCTTAGTATTTTTTTTTTTATTTTTTTTTTTTATTTTTATTTTGGGCACAATTTAGGTCCATGAAGGCATCTTCTTCATCTGCAAGCATTGCTACAGGATAAATTAATGGAAATATATACACATCGGCTATAAGATAGACATTCCATTAATAACATCCCATCCTAAAAATGTAGCTCACACTCTATTAATTAAATCATATATCTAGTAATATATCCATGTAGCCAACATGTATGTCACCCCCCTCACTTTAAGGCCTGAAGCTGCCCATGCTGACATTTCTCACAACCCAGCTAAGGTTCTGGTGACATACCTTTCCAAGGATGTGGGTAGATAACCTCTGTCAGTAGTGTGCTGTGGTGGTGACCAATAGTGTTGCTGAATATTATTTGGGGTGTGTCTATCCCTTTAATTGTCAGTGTATTGGAGCACCTGTTGTGGTCCCTGTGTGTTTCCAGATTGGTATTAACCTCTTGCGTAGTGTGGTGTATTTTCCCCTGGTAATTGATATATGTCATGTGGAGTTGATATATTGTCAATAGTTTCCAATATAGACACGGCAACTCAAATATATAAATGAATATAACAGATTTAAGTCTCTATGAGAGTTACATATAACTTCTAAGGCAATTACATGTTTTTTGTTTTATTGTTAAATGGTCATATACTTTGTGTTTAATTGCTTTATGCTACAGTAGTGTGTGCTTAACTGTTGCCACAGCTCTAATAAGTACATGAAAAAGTCTCTGCGAGTCCTATTAAGTACTTGTAATATTTTTGACAGAAACTTTGATTTTGTGTAACTTTCATTATTTAGTGCTTGTAATCTTCCAGCTGTGCAAAACCAATGGAGATATAAGCCTGGCTTTGCGTCTTTGGCTGGCCCGTAGTGATTGTGGAAGGGTGACTCGTAACTCATAGCTAATAGAATATGTGGCAATTTTAAGAGTGATTTTAAGTGTGTGTAAATTAACAATCTGGTCAAATGAAAATACTTGACATGGGATGTTATTCTATTGGCCAGACGGGGCCTCATGTCCAAATTTAATTGTAAGATCAAATTTAAGAATCAAAGAGAAAAAAAGGTATCCTTTTATATGATAGTGCACACTCTCTAACTGATTACAATATAGAGGCAAGACAAATATTAAAACTTAACATTTAATAATGACATTTAAAATAACTGGTTTAAAATCCTGGAACTCTGATGTCATAAAAAGAGTATTGGGAAGTGGACAAGACTTCAAAGCTACCATATCACTATAAATCCTTGTAATATTAGATCCTATAAGTCCAAAAAATATACTGTATGTAATATAGTGTGATAGTGCCTGGAACAAAATAGAATGAGTGGCAATATGCCTATATATATTGCACTAAGTGACAAAAGTGCCAAGTGCTTACAATAATAATCATATTAATCATATTAAATGACATATAATAGAAATAATAATAAAGTGCCAATTACTGAGGTATATCAAAGAAATATCTGATATAACAAAGTGTTAGTGCTAAATATGCAAATATACGGATCTATGAAAAAGTTGATGGATAATGGTGTGAGCTTAAAAATAACTTTTATAATTATAACCACTTCAATCACTTATCAGCAGGAGCCTCAGCAAATGTTACCCTATCCCTAATATTAAATAATATAGCGAAATTGCTGAGTATAGGAGATAAGGGTCATTATATTAAAGGTGGTGGTGGGCCTATATGAGTGAACACCGAGGCTCCTAGCAGTCCGCGCGTCGCCTATGCGCCTACAAATGACGTCATAGGTCGATGTTGCGGCGTAGAAAAATGTGCAACCCGACGCATGTTTCTAAAAGATTTTATCAGGGTAAGATCAAATTTAACTGAATTTGAGGAGCGTGTTCATGGGTAATACCTGCAATGGGAGAAAGTGTATATCTGTTTTCTCGTCTTGTTAAACCCTTAGATATATCTGTGGTCTCAGTGTTGATATAAAAACATAACATTTTATACATTTTGTCATTTTTCTTTGGTTGTTATTCAATTTCTGTATTTTGTTAATTTACGCTGTGCTGACTCCAGGCCTTACTTTGACACAGACTTTACTAATATAATTTTAAAGAGAACAAACAAAAACATACTAATATTTTTACATTGATTTGAGACATCACAAATATGTTTCATAACTCTTCCCTTTAAAAACACTTTTCAAAGAAAACCATTTTACGTTACATTTCATGTAAGTGCAATCTAGTGGATAAAGCTTAAACTGTGTAACAAATTAAATGAGGCAAAAAAATGTATTGAGATGAAACTGACATATTCTAATATTGGAAGCAATTGAATATTTTTCTTTTATGATTACTAAAATTACTAAAATTAATAGGAATAGATTTTAGTATTTCGACATTGCATGTATTATAATTGTAATCAGGGTTATCAGGGTTATAGATGGGAAATATGTGAGTGGCAGACTCTGCAGGGCTCTGTTTCCCCATGGAGGTGATAGGGTTAGAACTCTAGTCTATGCAACCCAGCTGAGCTTGGCATTTAAGGGCCTTGTCAGCACAAGTGGCCCAAGCCGCAGAATAAAGAAAGCTTCTGGATAAAGAACAAGCAATGAATTATGCAAATCTAAAAGCAGGGATCCTGGCCAGCGCTAGAGTTACCTGAAGCGTTAGAGCACAGATATTCCTCTCATGGAAATTTGTTGAGAATAAGACTCCTCGCTCACAAATGTTTGACCTGCTACACCTAGCACAAAAATGGCTACACCCTGAAAGTAATGGATCAGGGAGAATTATAGAACTGCTGGTAATGGATCACTATTTGAGAAGTTTTCCTCCAGGCTTTAAAAGAATGTATGGGACAAAATGAACTAGATAATTTATTTCACTGACCGAAAGATATTTGGCCATGAGTGAACTCTCACACTCCTCAAAGGGGGAGGACTCAAAGACGGTCTAATGTTCCAAAGGCTCCAACCAATAATTGGGCTAGAAACCCTGTATTTAGACAAGGAAACATTAATCTGACAATGGGAATATATTTACTACAAAACACCACAAAAAATAGTTCCTGAATACCCAAAGCAAAGATGGAACCCAGTAAGCCAGATCAAATGCTTTTATTGTAGATAACTGAGTACACAGCAGCCTATTGTCCAAACAAAGAAGAACCCAAGTAATGCAACATGGGAGAACAGCAGACCTTTTCCATTGTTGAGTTTTTCAAATGTGTTCTCATAGGGGATCCTCATAGATCCCCATGGCACACAAAATTAACCCCCTTACCACAGAGGTCCTTATCAACCTTAAACTATGACTTTGGGGTGTTCATAGATCCCCATTGCACACAAAATAAAACCCTTTACCACTTATCAACCACCATTGCACATAATATTAAACCCTATATGAATCCAAACTTACCCCCATGGTATACTAAGCTAGGACCATAGGGGTCCTTATGGACCTCAATGGCATATAAAATTACCCCCCTGTACCATAGGGTCCAATTAATACAAATGTTTAGATCCTGATCTATTTTTTTTTAATTTACTGCCCACCATGGCCTCCATTCCATGTCTCCAATTAGAAAAAAAATAGGTGAAGTTCATTTGTTGATAACTAACAATCTCTTACATCATGCATGTAAATCTAACCTACAAGAAATACTGAGTGCTGGAAATGTCTCTAATATAGTAAGCCTCAAGAGCCTGTCCCATAACTATTTTAAAATTACCTTATCCCTTATGGACCTCTATGGCACCAAATATTAAGTATAACCTAAATATAACCTATTACCATGGCGTCCTAAAATATGACCATGAGGGTCCTCGTGGAATCCCATTGCACACAAAATAAACCTGTAAACCACAATATTATATATTATTATGTTAACTCCTGGGAAGGGGTTTATATACCTTGATAGGAATATGGGGGGATATCAAGTCTAGTGTAGTCTGTTCACATTAGTGCTGTGTGACTTTTTTCCTGATTACTTATGCTCTTAGTCAGACTCAGTTTTTTCAAACAATTTCTGTTTTCATTGGGCAGTGGCCCTTTAACTGTCAGAATTCAGTTTTTATGTGCAATACAAGTGATCATTATATGCATTTATGTAACATATGCTCGCTGCACTCCCATATAAAAATATAAATAACACGGCCAAATGCATTTAATAAAAAAGTAATAATTCACTGCGTGCATGAGTAGTTATGTTGTTAAATGGCTGCTATGGGGAAATTACTGTGACTTGCTCACACAGCAAGAGAGTGATATACATGCACAGGAAAGCGAAAAATGGGTGCGTGCAGACTTGTAGTGGTTCCTCCACTTTAATTCCCAGGGGTTCCCTAAAGGTAAATGCGGGCCTGGCTGTGAGCACATGTTAGGGCTAGAGAGCTCCAGCCAAACCCACCTGTGTTCAAATCAGTAGGTTTTTTGGGATACTTTCAGAAAGCCCTGGAATAGTTCCTGTACTTAGGTTTTTACAACTTCCATAGTTGCAAGTCAGCCTTCCGTGCATTTCTACAGCAGCAATGGAATGGAGACCTATGTGACTGTTAATGCTTTCTGTACAGCTTCGGCTCTTAAACGCAAGACCAGAGGCCTAGATATGACTGCAGTTTATTTGATAAAGTCACTCTTCTACCAAGGAGAAAAGCATGCCACCCTTGCTTTGCAACAGTCTTTAATAGAATTGTAGGCCATGGGATTGTTTTACTTTTTATTATTCGGAGGACTCTATTAGTATAATAAAAATGATTGCTTTATTAAATTGGGGTAACAACGGCGTATTAAAAACACATATAAAAAATCCAGGATTAGGACATGACTTTTAAAAGAAGGCTGAATTGTGTGAGACCAAATAACCACTAGAATGGTATATAATTTGACTCTTAATAGAGGGGTAATTTGTCTCTGCAGGTGCTTGTGTGTCAGGAAAGATGATTAAACCTGATGTGTGGTCCTCCTAATAAAGTCCTTAAGAGGAGTTCTCTAATATCTGGGTGTTCCTACAACAAGTCACTATGGAAATAGAAAAACTTGACTATATGAAACTCAAAAGACATTTCAATCTGACTAAAAAGGAATACGTAGCATTGAATGAACTAAAGTCTCTTAAAGACATACAAATTAAACCTGCAGACAAGGGTGGGAACTTGGTTATATTAAGCAATGAAAATTACAAAAAAATGTGTTACAAGATCTTGGAAGATAACTCCACCTATGAAATAATTGCAAAAAATCCATCTATAGAATATAGATTAATCCTTAAATCTATATTAGAGAAAGGAAAAACAGATAATATCATAGATGAACCCACTTTTGGTTTTCTCCTGCCAAAATACCCTAGTATTTCCACCTTCTATGCTCTGCCAAAAATACACAAAAAAACGGTTCCTATTCCAGGAAGACCTATAATATCAGGTACAGGCAACTTGTCTTCTAATGCCAGTATTTTTGTAGACTTCTATCTCCGTGACTTAGTTCAAAATCTACCTTCCTATGTAAAGGACACCAATGACATACTGAGACATCTTGAGAACCTAACAGTACCAAAGAATTCATGGCTTGCATCCATAGATGTGGAAGCCTTATACAGCAGCATACCACATAACTTTGGTATACAAGCAGTACAACATTTTTTGAGTGCTAAAAGTAACAACCTTAAAAAATTCAACAATTTCGTGGTTCAACTACTTGAATACATTCTTAAACATAATTTCTTCTTGTTCAATGGAAAATGGTTCCATCAAAAGAAAGGGACGGCTATGGGAACATCTTGTGCACCCAGCTACGCCAACCTTCTATTGGGATGGTGGGAAGAAAAACTTTTCTCTGATCCACTTTTTGAACATCTTATTAGTCACGCATTAATTTGGCGTAGATATATAGATGACATTCTGTTAATTTGGACTGGTTCCAAGGCAGAATTTGAGACCTTTATGCACCTATTGAACAACAATGAGATAGGTCTAAAATTTACACATGATATACATCCTTCCCAAATCACCTTTCTAGACTTATACATTCGGAAAGATAACCAGGGGGAAATCACCACCACCACCTATAGAAAGGACACAGCCACCAATACCTTGCTCATGTGGGACAGCCAACATTTCGAACCACTAAAAAGAGGCATCCCCAAAGGACAATACCTGAGAATAAGACGAAATTGTAGTTCTGATAGTGAATTCAAGACAGAGGCAGACAAACTCAGACAGAGATTTCTGGAGAGAGGCTATCCGAATAAGTGTTTAAAAAAAGCATTCAAATATGCCCTTGGTTGTGACAGAACGGAAATGCTTAATAGACAATCTGAAAAAAGCTCTGAGCCGATAGCAACACAGCCTAGATGTATAATGACATTTGGATATGACTCACCGGCAATAAAAGAGATTCTATCCAAACACTGGCATATACTAAAAGGTGATGAAGACTTAGAAAATGATTTGTCATCTGATATATCAATAACATATCGTAGAGGGAAGAATTTAAAGGATATGTTGGTACATAGCCTTTTTAAGGAGAATAGATCAACAAACACATGGCTAAATCCACCAATTGGGTGTTTCAGGTGTGGAAAATGTAAATTTTGTAAATATATAAAACCGACAAAAATATACGTACATCCACACAGTGGGGAGACCTATGTGCTGAAAGACTTTTCAAACTGTTGCTCAACAAGCGTAATATATGTAGCCTCATGCATATGTAGCAAGATCTACGTAGGAAAAACGCGGCGCCAGCTACGTAGACGCATAGGGGAACACATATATTCTATCCAAAAAGATCTTGATACACCCTTAGCACGCCATGTGAAACATTATCACAAAGGAAAAAGTGAAGTGTTGACTTTCACAGTATTGGAAAAGGTACACTTAGGCCCTAGACAGGGTGACCTGGACAAGAAATTATTACAGCATGAGGCTCGGTGGATTCATAAATTAAAAGCATTGACTCCCAAAGGTCTTAATGAGGGTTTTACTTTCACCTCCTTTATCTGAGTTGGGCACATTTTCATTTACACATATTAACTCACCTATCACCTCGACACAATCAGGGGTTCAATCATCCCCACATCCGCCCTTTCCCCTCACCCACTCCCCTTTTTTCTGTTCCTTTACTCAAATTAGTCCTTTCCAGAGTAAAGATGTCTTTACATACACCGTATTAGTTTTCACCATCACAATACACTGTATTAAGCCACATCTGCATCTTCCATCTATCATAACATGATATGATGTCATATTTATGCTCTTGCACATTCATTCCTTTTCTATTTCACTATCCTTTGGAAAGCATCTTTTTTATAGCTATAACCACGGCTATTCAAACCTTATTGTTCACTTTAGGATCTTTCCTCTCCTGGCACCACCAGCTAATATTCACCGTATGCACACTTAGGTTCCAGCCCTTTCACTCTGATATAATTTTTTGTGCAATAAAGAAAAATCTGTCTATTATGCACTGCAATCACTTAAACACTTTAAGTGTTCCTATCAACAATGTATAACTCTTCGTTTCTTTTGCATACAATCATTTAAAGGAGGTAGAAAATATCAGCACCCTCCCTCTTAAATTGGGAATTCATATGTGCATCCATCTTTAAGACATATATCTAAGATATTGTCAATTTTTCCTCCAGAAAATGCACCAATTAGTATGTTGGGAGCCTAAAACATAGGAGCATAGAGATCTCCCTGAACTAACTATGACATAAATGAGCACTTGATATTGACTCTCAATGTACATAGTAGTTATTATAAGCCAGTACAAACAAGTACCTTTTTCCACTATCAAGGAAGCTTAGGAACTATCAGAACCTTATAAGTATTGGTATATATACATGCTGACATGCCACAACTTTATAAGGCTCAATGTACATACTCCTCCTTCTAAGTAGTCATGTTATAAAGAGAATGACACTCTATTTATTGCATTTACTAAAATCTACAGCGTATATCCAGCAGGCTGTAAGTTACATGCCATTTCCGCTCACCACCAGAGGGGGCGTTTTTATGTTACTGCTCATGTTCCACAGTTCCCTATTAGTTGCCATGGAGATGGCAACACTTTAAAAAGGGCTCTAACGGCCTCAGCAAGCTCACCCTTGAAGAAGACGTCTTGATGACGTCGAAACGCGTCGGCTTCTGATGACGTAGTGTGTCCCGATGTCAAGGACACGCTGGCGTTTTTCTCACTGAGTGTTTGTGTGTAGTGTGCATGGTTACCCTCCCTGTCCTTATCCAAATGAGTGATAGATCGCATAAGTGCTATAATGGAAAGACAAGGAACTGACAGAGTACAAACTCTATAATAGCAGGCAATTTGCTCTTTGCTCTTTAATAGCAAGTACAAACTCTTTAATAGCAGGTATTTTGCTCGCTAACAGCAGGCACTTTGCTCTTTACAAAACAGTATGGTCCTTTGAAAGTTCAATGAGAACACGCGTCATAGCAGTAATTTCCCAGCAGGGACTCACATATATATAAGAGGCATAAAACCAGAGCTCATTTTGAGCATATATCACAGTGGTTTTTCCCAGCAGGAACTTTTATATATTAAAGATAAGAACCAGAGCATTATACCTATTAAGGAGGTGAGTTATCTGTACTCCACAACTTAAAAGGAACTTTCCAACCATACACTGGAAGAAAAAATCCAGTTTAATTTCAGAGCTATTACTATAACTTCCAGATATATAGCACCTTATTATATAGATCCACTCAGCAAGAGAAGTACATAGACACCCAGACAGTGCTGGAGGTATTACTCAAAGCAGTCTCCCTGCAAAGTGTCCTCTGTGAGGTGTCTCTTTAACACACTGTACAAACAGGCAGTAAGAATAGTGTTTTTTTGTTCCTCTTAAGGACTTTATTAGGAGGACCACACATCAGGTTTAATCATCTTTCCTGACACACAAGCACCTGCAGAGACAAATTACCCCTCTATTAAGAGTCAAATTATATACCATTCTAGTGGTTATTTGGTCTCACACAATTCAGCCTTCTTTTAAAAGTCATGTCCTAATCCTGGATTTTTTATATGTGTTTTTAATACGCCGTTGTTACCCCAATTTAATAAAGCAATCATTTTTATTATACTAATTGATCCTAAAATATGTTTACATATCAAACAGACATTTGGTAGAAAATACCATAGGAATAAGTGTTCCTAAGTTCTCATTCTATTCGGAGGACTCTAACCATTTCACAAGTGGAAAGAAAAGAATAAGATAAATATCTTTCTCAAGTACGCAGTTCAAAAACGATAAAGATAAGAATGAGGAGTGGTGGTCAAAACTGTTAACTTACTCATTTTGTTCAAGAAATACTTTGAGACCAAAACAATGAAGCTAAATTGGTTGTTATTGTATTTGTGGCAAAATAACCGGCAAGGCAATAATGTAGCTGAAAACACAAATCCAGTGAGAAAATAAGAGACTGGTAATAGAAAATGTTGAAATACACATTCCACAGACTGCAGACCTGCATGTACAAATCAATGTAAAGCAACACACTGAATGCAATACTGCAAAAAATTAATCCTTCTAAAATATCTCAGTAATACATATGAGAAGGAAATAGGATAAGAAATACTTACAGCCCTATTAAATTCCCTCAATGTGTAAAACCATAGCCCATTACGTAGCCCATAAGACTTGCGGCTATTAAATTGGCCGTGTAATGCAACCCACCAACGACTTTAGGGGTAAGGGCTAAAAAAAACTATGGGATGTTAAAAATTGCACTCCGCGCCCTCATATCCTTTGTTTCCTTAGATTGTAAGTTTGCGAGTTTTCAATCGTGTGTCCGTGTTTTGGAAACAAGCTGTATGTACATTTGATTCTAAGCTCAAAAACAGGGCCCTCCATTTTTTATAAGCTGTTAAGATTGTTTTTTGCCATGTACTAATCCCCTGTACAGCGCTATGGAATATGTTGGCACGGTATAAATAAAGATAATAATAATCACATATAATAGTTGTCAAACTACGAAATGTCGTCACGCTTCGCGAGTATGCAAGAACTGCGTCCCTCGAAGGGAGGGGTCGCATTTGCGGAGGTGGAGGCTCTATGGCGCCTCACAAGTGGTTACAAACACCCACAGAAGCGGGACTTTGAAAAAAAACATCTAACACGCAATTACTAAATATGGTCTTACACAAAAAAATACAAGTTGCAGGACTTAGAAAGAAACAATTATGGACTTACACTAAAAAAATACAAGCCGCGGGAGTTCGAAAAAAAAAACAAATAAAAAACCCACAAAAATATGACCTTCACGGTCGAACCGGGCGCAGCGGAAAACATAAAAAAACAGTAAATACACACAAAAATTTACATAAAAACATTATCCGCAGCAAGGGGGGGGGGGCACCCAGGACCTCTGGAAGTGAGGTTACAACTCAATTTAAGTCCAATTTACCGAGTTTAGACACTAGAAAATCCCCTAAGCGAGAGAAAAAATAGCCGCCGAAAAAAACAAAAACAAGGCTATACGACCCTAAAGCCGCAAAACACCACAAAGCACTTACGGCTTTTCCAAAAAGCCGTATGAGGTTCAAGATAAACTTTTAGCAAGGATACTAAATCATCCACACCCGCGTACCACATACACAATCGCCGCCATTTTACAACACTAACTTCCAGAATGCGAAAATACACAGCTACACTAACGGCTTCCCCTCGCACACGCAGCCTATTTACACTACACACACCACACATTGCTGACACTTACACCTCAGCTCCACAACAGTGCAAATCTACATTGGATGCTGCAGAAACATCAAAAAAGATTGTCAGCTCTTCAGCACAATCCTTCCTGCATATATTAATTACAAATAGGTAATGTATATTAATGTATTAATTTATTACTTATTCAATTATCATAAAAAACTACATATACACAAAAAAAACACTATCGCAATACAGTAAATGCAAAAGCCGAAGGCCCTCATTGCGAGACATGCGAAGAGCGCCAAAGGCGCTCAGCGCGAGGCTCGCAATGATTGCCGAAGGATCTCAGACCACCGACAAAATTAATGTCTGTGGCAAACAGCATTGCCTGCCTTACAATTTTATTGCCCTGTCATTTTTGACAGGCAAGTCGCTAGTAATAATATTAATAATAATAATGTCAAGCACGTAACTGTTACGTTCCAATCACGCTATTAAATTACAACAAATTCACAGGCATTCAATCCCGTAACCCGTAAATGGAGCCAAAAAGCCAACGGGTACTAGAGAGACCTCACAGGGTGGTTAATGTCCTATCTGTAGCACTGTAAATGCAAATATACACACCCTACTGTACTTATAATTAAAGGGAAAGTGATGTTAGGTATTAAAATGAATAGCACAACATTCTCAAGCTCGCAAATCTGCAATATAAATACTTTTATTTCTGTTTCATTTCCGTGTTATATCAATCCCGTAAATCAATGTGAACATTTGCACTCATTAGAATATTATATTTACTGATTTATCAATATTGAATTATTTCTGGAATGCGGGTCCGATTGAAACTCGTAATTGAAACCCGTAAGGCTTTGAAATCGAACCTCTATTTTTCAATGACGTAATGATGACAATCTCATTTGCCATTGGCTCTGTCTAAACCCGTAACTATGTGTTTGATTAATTGATCATGTTCACGGCCGCACATCCAATGTGCAAAAAATGGTTTACGGGCTTGCATCTCTGGCCCGTAACTCGCAACATTGTGAATTTAAAGCCTGCAGCCTTTGCGGGCTTGCCGATGCTGCTACGGGCTTCGAATTTAAGGGGGCTGTTAGTATCATACATGAAATCAGTAGGCCTTTTTGCCACCTAGTACATAGAGATGTAGAACTCATTGTAACATCTGGTACTTTGGGACTGACATCTTTGTTTCCTTTTGTTACCATTGAATAACAAAATAACCTACATTTTCTTTCATAATTAAGCTCATTCAAAGTGTTTAAAGATACATTCATTTTGCAATATGGCTGGAACCAATTTCATCACATTTCCCAACAACCACGGCACACATTTGCATATGTAAAGGCAAAAGAGCAGGTGCTACATCTTTATACAAAAAATAGTGAAATACTGAAGGTATTTATCAGACAGTGCTTTGTTTGAGAGTTTGACACTACACATGTATATGAATTTATTATTGTACATTTCAAAATTATATAAAATGTCATTGTCTTATGTAAACTACTTTGATATACACTGTATTTTAACAAAGCCCTATTAAAGCTTACTATTCCTAAATGTCTTATACCCTAATGTGTTATTTTGAAATTAACATTTTGAATGATGAAATGCTTGTATATGGTCGAGAGAATGCAAAAACATTTAATATGCTATTATTTTGTGAATATATATAATATATTATTTTTAGATATTCAATGTATTAATTCTTCAGTTTGCATGTAAATGTGCACTTCATATCAGTTAGTGATAAAATAGGTTTGTATATATCTCACTGTGCCAGAAACAGCCTCCCTAACCTGTGGATTTCAGTTGCTATATCTAGTTCTCCTTAATGAATTAGGGAAGCCTGGGTACCACACTTTCTTTTATGTATAATTAAGAGTGGAGGTGATGTCTATAAATGTAACATTCTGAACATTTCCCAATTTTCCTTTTTGGAATAATATCTCACTACAGGAAACATTAACAGCCTTATTAAATTGTGATTCTGCAAATTGAAAAGGGCTATATTTAAGCACATAGCATATTTTTTTTTACAGAAGTTTTTAGTTAGTGATGACCTTGCCTTTAGATAGAAGTTCACTAACTAAAAACTTCTGTAATTTTGCAATTTGCCCGTTCGCAATTTAATAAGACTGTAAGTTCTTAAACACTGAACATTTATTCTCTCTCAGACATTCCAATAGTTGTGTTCTTGGGAATTATTTATCTATCCAATCATACCATGGTGAGTAACATTGGTGTTTTCTTTAAGCAGAGATTGTGGGGATGGAAAAATGCCTGGTTTCTGTTGATTTACAAAGAAAACAGCTTTTGCAACTCTGTTGCCGCCTCTGGGACTCTTAGTGAATCCTGTCTATTATCACAAAGTATGAGAGTGTACAGCTTAACAAAGATACTGTACATGGCCTACATTCCTTGGCTCTCATAGGCAAAATGACATTCAAAGTTTACTTAAATCAGGTCAGAGCAATCCCTTCACATACTCTAATTTAACCTGAGAAATACCATAAGAGTGCTCATCGCAATCTCTGACAAAACTCTATTACGTCTCCTTAAAAATTACTGATGGTCACCAAGGTTAACTCAGAAGTCTTTCCTAGTGCCCCGAAAACTAAAAAAGGTTTTGTGTACTTGCAACCTCCTATAAAGGCACAAATCTTTAACCATATGGGGTCTGAGTTTCAATTCCTCAAATCCAACACTATAAATTAGTTAATGCCACTACCCCAATGAGCCAAGGGACCACTTCAATACCTTCTACCCCATGTAACCTAAGCCACCCCCATAGTGCCTAACATTAAATATTATACAAAGTAAAAAAATACTGTCAAAAATAAAATGTTTACTACATGTGTAAAGGAGAAATATATACTTTACCTATTCTTGTACGCTCTCTAGAGATGATCATTGAAGCTCACGTTCTCACTCTTCGGCCTGGGCACACACATGCTGATTGAAAATCAATTCTTGATTGAAACCATTGATCTAATCTTCATCCCGTTAAAATGGGATTTCACCTAAAACCCACTCTATAAAAAAAATACTTCTAATGGAGCTCATCCTCTGAGGAGCTCTCACACCAACACAGGATTTTTTTGCAAACCCTTTTCCTTAAATAGGCAATTTAAGGATTCCTGCTGGCTGGATTCTGAGTCAATCACATTTCAGCCAATCAGAATTGAGTATTTGATTTAGCCCTGCCCTACATCTATATCAAAATTCACATTGCCAATTGCCACAGTTTAGGGCAAGAGAAGGCTTGGAAAACACTACTTGTTTCACCTAGATTAATTGATTAATTAATTGTAAGAAACAGATAGTGACACTGTCTGAGCAACCTGGTGTGAAGCCCATCCATGAGTGTGGCTGTAAGTCACTCCTGTACAACATGGGACCACTCATGTTAGAGAAGAGTAGAAAAGATGGAGACTGCAGAAGGTAAGAATGTGTTAAATTGTATATTATAATTACACTAGTAACTTGCCCGTCATAAATGACGGTATCATATGTTATGTTCAGCTGTCTGTTCCATCTCTCTCTGTGCAGTCTCTCTCTGTGCTCTGTGCTCTCTCTTTGTGCACCCTCTCCCTCTCTGGTTTGCAAAGCATTTGCAATGTTTGCATCTATAATCACAATTAGGTAATATAAAACATTTAAATTTGATATGTTTTCGTTTTGCTATTTAATGGAGTTCATCTGAAATGAAAATGTAACATTATGGTCTTTACACGCAAACCTTTTCTTTGATTCACACAAATCATGTATTTTGTATTTAATTCAAATTCAAAAGATCCACAGTCACATACACCACAATAAAAAAATCACATTCAGTATATATGGCTATCTAAGATCTCATATTTTAAATAGTAACATAGGTCTCCATGTTAATTGAGCGGTGTAACTTGCGGTATACCCAGAAATCAGCTGCGGAAACTTATTGTCCCTACCATATGTGGTTAAGGTAATCTTTTCACTCGCAATTTTACATCACTCAGCACTCATCCTTAAATCCTGCCTTATCAGCAAGAGATTTCAATGTAAGCACTATTTGTTCACTCAGTATATTACACCAAACCAAGCTTTAGGGATGAGAAACGTCTCTAGAAGGCAATAGAAAATGAGACTGTAAAGATTATAATAATGAGTGAGAACAAGTGCAATTACTGCAGCAAGAAAACATACAATATTTTTTTATATGTATCTATATTATTTTTTATTTATTTATAGTTGTTTAAATTAAATAGCTGTGACAATTGCATTTATTGATGCATTTATAGATATTATATGAATACTAGCGACTTGCCCATCAAAAAATGACGGCAATGTGATGTATATGTTTGTGAAGTTGTTTAGTTATTTAAATATATTTTTGACCCTTGTAAGTATTGTGATATGAACATGTATTTTTGTAAAATATTGATGTAATGGTTTTTTAACATGAAATTTGTATCTGAAGAATTGTTCACTTTAATATACATAGAATCCAGAGGAAAGTAAAAAGTAAAAAGACTTTTTGAAACGTCCCAAATTTTAACATGAAGTTTAAAATATATGTAAGCAATAACCTTGAAAGTATATATTTTTAAAATTGAACTTTATTTTGTATGTAACTTTGGAAGTTTTCAAAACATTTGTCTAATTTTGAACATTATAAACAGGAACATAGTGAATACATTTTGTAACATAATTTTGTATTAAAAGTATTAACATTTGAATGTAAAAACAGTTTAACTTTAAATTAATCAGTATTAACATGCAATTTGTATCAGAATAATTGTTAAGTTTAATATACATTGACTGTAGAGGAAGGCATACAGTAAAAACTCTCCTTAAACCATAACTAATGAAAGTAATTCCTTACTGACCACATAAACTGTCGATAAACATTAATGTAGGTAGTAATCTTAAGATAACAGACAATATTTACATTGTGACTTAAAAGGTGCTTGAGCTCTTAACATGAACTTTGTAATATGTTGAATGAAATAACTTGAAAATATTGTTTTTAAACTTGTAACATTAGAAACATTAACATAGTGACTTAACATTTTAACATAATTTTTCATAGAAATGCAAGGCAAGTATTTTGTGAGGCGAATTATCCATAAACATGACTTCCATTAATTATGACTGAATTAAACAACAAATTGTTATGTATTTTTGAATGTTTTTCCAAAATGTTTACATGGCTTTAGTTTGTATCCTGCAAAGTTATAGTACTTCATAGTAGACAATGTTTTTAGTAAAAATACGTCCATCTTCTAATAAATCACCTTGACTTTCATTTTTTTCAATGTAAACTTTAATAGCCTGTGGATTTTTGCACTGTGACAATGCAACGTACAATTGACCATGTGCAAATACTGGTTCTTCCAAAAAAATACCCACAGATTTGAAAGTTTGACCTTGTGATTTATTAATGGTCATGGCAAATGCCATAATAATGGGAAATTGTCTTCTTTGAAGTATAAAAGGGAGACTACTTTCACTTGGTGCTAAATCTATTCTTGGTATGAAAACTCTCTCTCCTTTATGGGTCCCAGTTAAAATTTCAGCATCTATAAAATGGTCCCTTAATTGTTGAACAATTAATCTTGTGCCATTGCATAGGCCTTTTTTGGGGTTCATATTTCGCAGTAACATGATAATTGCACCTTTCTTTAGCTGCAAAATATGTGGTGGCATTCCAGAAGGAGTTAGAGAGTTTATGAATTCAGTCGAAAAGTTTGCCTGACTTTCATTGTCATCAGCAAGTACAGAATCAGCATTGTGATAATTTCTTTGTGGTGCATTTATTTTTTTAAAGATTTCATTATTGAGGATTAATGCATCTTTATTTTTACACGTCAGTATGACTTGGTTGGCAAGCTCGGAATATTCTTCGTTATTGATGCTCCCTTCAAATATAGCCGATATAATATCTTGTTGACAAATCATCTGAGGTGGGATCTCTACAGTGTCGTCAGCTAAATGTAGTATTTTTTCTGTTCTGCCTTCTCCAATTTTAATAAGCCAATCATTGAAATCATTTTGTCCTTCTGATCTCATATTTTGTTGCAGTTGAAGATGGGTAAAATGTTTCCATACTGTGCTTGACTTGATACAGGTTTCGATAATGTCAGTTCGATTTCCATGTACAACAACAGGTAATGTTTGTCTAAAATCGCCACCCAACAACATTACCTTTCCACCAAATGGAAAAATATTATCCATGACTTCACCAAGCAAACGGTCAATACATTGGAGGGCATAGCATGACATCATTGTGGCCTCATCTATTATAATTAATTTACATTTCTTAAATTTCTTTGCTTGTAAGGATGTCATGCGAATATCTGACACCGAATTTTCTAAAATAGGCACTGGCAGTTTAAATCCACTATGAACAGTTCTTCCACCTTCTAATAAAAGTGCAGCAATTCCAGTAGTGGCAAACGCCATTGCTATTTGTCCTTGTGCTCGTACTGAACTCATTAATAAATTGTACAAATAGGTTTTTCCTGATCCGCCAGGTCCATCAAGATAGAAATAACGCTCTGTCACCATGTCATCATCTATTGCATTTTTAATGGCATGAAATGCTTGCAATTGTAGTGTATTTAAAGTTGCAAGTCTTTCTTGTGTTCTTTCTGCTTGTAGTTGAATGTCATAGTCTTCAAAGTTTATGTCATCTATAACACCTGGATCAGGCAAATTAAAACTTGCACAACTTAATCCATGAGTTAAAAATACTTCTTGGATTTACATTAACGCTTTTAAGTGTGCAATGGGTTCATTGTATCGTCGCATAAAGTCTTCAGCCATATTACTTTTAAAAGTCTCCCACAAAGCTAATGCATTTGGAGCATTTGAGAAGATACAAATAAAAGCAAATTGTTCTCTCATCTGTCGTGGCATTTGACATTGTGCTGCTTCTTCTAAACATCTTTCCCACTCTGTATCATCAGCGAGTAAGTTTCTATGTCTTGCAGCTAAATGGAAGTATTCATATACAATGTCATTAACAGTTCTTAATTGTTCAAAACTTTGTGCTCCTGGAACATTTAAAAGTAATATCCGTAAGCAAAAATGTTCAACATCTCTTGGACTGACTGTGTAAATTCGTGGAATTATTTTATTGCCTCTGGTTTTTCTTGGTCTCCATAATCCATTCACAAAAACATAGTGATATGGAATTTCAATATATAAGTATTGTGTTGCTTGAGCATCACTTGAATTTAATGCAAACCATGCAGTTAATGTAGTGTGACGATCTTCACTTTGGGCCAATGCATTCATTTCATTTTCAGCATGGAAATAGATTAAATGTCGTTGTGGCAAATGTACTGCTAATCTATATACTGCATGTGATCTATCATGCATTTCAAATTTTAAAAGCCGCCACATAGCTTCTGGTGCACTTACATAGCGAGCATCTACATGAGATGCAAGTTCATCATGTACTAACTCACTACATTCAGGGTTGTCTGCACTTTTGACGACTACAGTAGCTGCATCATAGCCTTTGTAAATATATTTTTAGACATATTTAATGGATTTGATGGAAGTGCAGGCTTCTACGTTGATGTGGGCGTTGTACTTCATGAGTAAATGTGGATTGTAGGGTACTACATATCTATTGTCCACTTTTTTTCCACGAATAATGGCACTATCTCCTTCTCTACTTTTATAAAGTGGATATCCATCACAATTTGCATATATTTTGTCTCTATAATCTTTTGGAAAATCTTTTGAACATTTATTATTTTACATACATGGAGATTGTGGATTAAGGTCTCCACAGGGTCCATGAATCATGCGATGAGTAACAATCTCATATAGTCTACCATATTGTTCTGGATCTGGTAGTTCAGCAACTATGACTGCATCCACTTTGTCCGAAGTATCTAATTTATCTTTCTCTTGAAGTATTATGAGAAGATGTGCATGTGGAAGGCCTCTTTTTTTAAATTCAATGGTATATACATAAGCAAGACATTTGCCAAATAAGTGATTTATAGTGAAGTCACGTATTAATTAATTTAATTTGATCTTAAAAACTTTGGCTACTAAATCTGGTCGATCTGAAGCACTTTGTCCAAGAAGTAGATTTTGATTAATTTCTGGCCATTGTGGATTACATGTAAATGTCACAAATAAATCTGGTTTTCCAAATTTTGTCACAATAGCCATAGCATCATTGTATCTTTCTCTCATATTTCGAGGAGATCCTTGAAAGGAAGATGGTAAAATGATGGCTTTGCCAGCTGTCATGTCTCTGCTTGTAGCCACGTCAGCAACATAGTCCATGAGTCCACAATATTGTTCTACACGTAGTTTATCTTGTTGATATTTTATAAAGTTTAAATTATTTGCCTCAACTTGCAAATATGAATCAATAATCCATTGTTGTGTTAGTTTTCCACCACATAAAATTGGATTAAATTCATCTCGAATGGCAATTTGAGCTACTTTAAATTCAAGCATAGAAACATTATTTCTGATTCTGGCTTTAGCATTTGGGTAACTGGGAAGTGTTAATTTTGGTTGCCAACCTGCTTCTCCATGTGGGAAAAAGATGGGATGTCATTGGATCTAAATTTGGACTTATGATATTAATATTAATAAATGGTTGCTCCTCATTTCTGGGATATACTCTAATGCCTCTTTGAAATGGTGGTTCTCCTTCATCATTCTGAAATACCATTGCAACTTAATTTGATGTTGGCAAGTTATAACGACGTTTATCAGTATGTCTGTCTCTTTTAAGCACCATATTAACCATTGGCATGGGTAATTGATGTCTTTGTGCATGAAGTTGTTGTTCATTTTCTACTTCTGCCAATTTTTTGTATGCTTTACTGTAGGGATTGTTGTCCATAATGTTATTTAGCTCTATGAAAACACTGGGTAAGCATTTTTTATTTTCTTCCATCTGCATACGTTGGTCAACAGCTTCCATTGTATCTAGCGAATTTTCTTTGCTCTCCTTGCTCTGGATGTAAATGTGAAGTCCGATGATAAATTTGTCCTCGGACTTTAAAACAGTAAGGACCATGTCCTGGTACATTAGCAGCCAATGTTGCCCCCATAGATGCAAATGATATGGCACTATTGTAGGATCTTATGTTTGTCTTAAAATTTTTGTAATTTGGAAAAGTAGGTTCAGTCATAATATTTTGTAAATAGCTTGGAAATTGTTTCCTTTCTGGAAGTTTGAACTTGCCTTTTTGACAACAACTAATAAATTGTCCATCTCTGGGTCTCTCCTGTTTAAAATAATAAGCCTCACAAAATTGACATTGAGTACTCATGTCCCCACAACTATGAACCTCTACTGCTAAAGACTTGAGTAAAGGACAATTTGCAAAGCATATCGGATGTTGACTTTCATATTCATCAGGTGAAAAGTCATGAAATGTTTCAACAACAGGTTCTAAATGTTTAGTTTTTTTAGTGGATTTTCTTGGTATATGTTGTCCTTGTTTTGTTGAAATGTCCTGTAAGTTTTTAGTAAGAGTTTGTAAATGCTTTGTTTTTGTAGTTGCTTTTTTTGGTCTGTCTTGACTGGTATCTTGTAAAATGTCATCTGATGTTTGAGGAACAGTTTGTAAATGCTTTATTATCTTTTTTTTTTTTTTTTGTTGTATCTTTCATTTTTGCAGCTGATAGTCTTTTATTTGCAAGTCTTTTGCATTCTTTTTCTCGTCAAATTTCTTTCTCCTCAGGTGTCTGCTGGGCGGCCCATCTCTCTTGTCTTTCTCTAGTTTGACGTCTTTTCTTCTCTTCTTTGGTCTCGTTATCAGCCATATTAATCTGTAAAGGAAAAAAAAGAAATGTAATTGTGTATATTTAAATTTGTAATTCCTGTTAAAGATTCTTGTGCACAATTGGTGAAATAAAAGGCAAATCATTAATGTATCAGTTATATTTAGTTAAAATTATAATTCCTGTCCTCACTGACTAAGAATTTGGCCAATGGAATACTGCTGTAAATAAGCATGTAACATATTTTTTTAAAATAATGGTTTTATTTATTAAAAACGTTGTTTGTGGATAGATATTTACCACTGCAAAACTTCTTTGCTAAAAAAAAAATTGATGTGGCTATTGAGCTATGTATTGCATAGTGGCAATTTAAATAGAATAAGGGAGATAGTAAATTTATTTTTTTATTTTTCTGTTGACACGGATGCAACTGAAAGCAGTTTCTTTAGTTTCTTTAGTTTTCTACTTTTGTACTTATTATACTGTACCTTGGTACCTTTAAATCCGAATGTTTGTTGGTCCTCGGTTAAAAATCGTTGTCCAATGGTGTGGTCCTCTGTTGGAAGTCCTCGTCCGATGGTGTGGTCCTCTGTGTAAAATCCTGGTCCTATGGTCTGGTCCTCTGTTGAAAGTCCTGGTCCGATGGTGTGGTCCTGTGGCGATAGCCCTCGTCCGATGTTGTGGTCCTGTGGCGATAGCCCTCGTCCGATGTTGTGGTCCTTTGGTGAAAGTCCTCGTACGATGGTCTGTTCCTGTGTTGAAATTCCTCGTCCGCTGGTCTGGTCCTGTGTTGAAAGTCCTCGTCCGATGGTCTGGTCCTGTGGAGAAAGTCCTCGTCCGATTGTCTTCACGCAGTATCTGTTGTAATATAAAATAGAAAATGTTGTTTGAGTGAAATGTCTTTTAAATAAGTAAAAAATGTATGAATTTGGCTGTATTGTATCAGTTATGGTTATTTTTTTCTATTTTTTTTTTTTTTTTACTTTCTGTACAATCCCACGACTTTTGTTATTCTTATTTAAGGTTCTTAGTAAGGCTTGTGATATATTAAATAAGAATATGAATTTATTTTGCTATGTGTTTATGTTAGTTTTTGTACAATCCTGTTTTGTGCGCACCACTTGTGGTATACTTATTTAACCTTTATTGGGATGGTTATAGTTTGTGAAACATGAAATAATATAATTAATGTAGTTTGCTATGTGTTTGTGTTAGTTTTTTACAATCCTTTTTTGTGCGCACCACTTGTGCAAAAGTTATTTATTCTTGATTGTACTGGTTATAGGTTGTTAAACATTAAAGAAGAATGTTAATGTAGTTTCCTATGTGTTTGTGTGATTTTTAGTACAATGCTATTAGGTGCGCAACACTTTTGTTATTCTTATTTAGGCTTCTTTGTAAGGCTTATAGGTTGTTAAACATTGAATAATAAAGTTAATTTATTTTGCTATGTGTTTGTGTGAGTTTGTTCCAATTCTGTTTTGTGTGTAGCAGTTTGGGTCTCATTCAATTGCGATTTGGCTAATTGAATGGTGCCCTAAATAAGCACATAGCATATATTTTTAAAGAAGTTTTTAGTCAGTGAAAAACTTTCTTTTGGATAGATTTTTAGTAACTAAAAACTTCTTAAAAAAAAAAGTTATGTTCTTATTTAGAGCCCTATTCAATTGGGCAAATTGCAATTGAATGAGGGCCTTTGTGTGTACCATATGTTGCATAGTTTGCCCCTCATTGAATTGCA
Source organism: Discoglossus pictus (assembly GCA_027410445.1). Taxonomy (NCBI): domain Eukaryota; kingdom Metazoa; phylum Chordata; class Amphibia; order Anura; family Alytidae; genus Discoglossus; species Discoglossus pictus. The sequence continues at coordinate 325,660,560 of CM050164.1, read as the reverse complement.
TTTTTTACAATGTAATAGTACTCTTAGGCCCTCATTGAATTGCAATTTTGAAAGTTGAATAGAGTTCTAAATAAGCACATCACATATATTTGTTAAAGAAGTTTTTAGTTATGAAGCATCTATACAAAACAAGGTTTTCACTAACGAAAAAGTTCTTTAAAAAATATATGTTATGTGATTATTTGGATCTCTATAGAATTAGCAAAATGGCAATTGAATAAGGGCCTAAAAGTGCTTATTTATAGCCATTTTAAATTGTCCAAAATAGCAATTGAATGAGGGCCTTTGGTTGCTGCATTTGTTATATTGTCAGCTCCTCATTCAATTGTGTTTTGGCCAATGGAATAGAGCTCAATATCACCACAGAGCATATTTTTTTACCGAATTTTGTATTTAGTGAACTTGTATCCAAAAGCAACGTGTTCACTAAATAAAAAGGTCCTTTAAAAAATATGCTCTGTGAAAAGCAACGTGTTCACTAAATAAAAAGTTCCTTTAAAAAATATGCTCTGTGCTTATATAGAGCCCTATTAAAATGGGCAAATCACATTTGAGTGAGGCCCTCGACCATTAAAGATATGTAGGTCCTCATTAAATTGCAATTTTGCCAATTGAAGAGGGCTCTATATAAGCACATAACATATTTATTGAGTGAAGTTTTTAGTTATTGAAGACCTTGATTGTGGTTAGAAGTTCAGTAACTAAAAAGTTCTGTATAAAAAATATGTTATGTGCTTTTATAGAGCCCAATTCAATTGAGCAACTCGCAATTGAATGAGGCTCATGGTTCTTTCTTTTTTATACTTAATACTTTACCTTGATTGAAGTGTCGAATGACAGAGGGTCCCCTCCTGCCAATCTTAATCCGCCGGTCTTCTTGTAGTGTCTGTTTGAAAAAGAAAGTGAAATAGTTATTTGTATATTTATAATTTTTCATCTAGCAAAGCATGTCCTTTTCAGCATGTAATGTCTTGTTGTATCTTACCTGTTGTTCTTTGTTGGTGTTCTTTAACAGGGATTGTGCTTCACAATGCACGGTGCAAATTGTTGAGTGACGCTGTTGATGCAGAGTCTGTTTGAATATTAAAAGAAATAGAAAGATTCAGCTTTATATGATCTATTGAATTGCAGTAAATTAATGTAATTTAAATATACTTCTGTAATTATTTTCAATTGACCTTATTTTTTGGTGGGGGCTACACACATATGTCACATACATGAAGCACATTCCATAGTTTAATGTAATTATTTTGTGTGCGTGTGACATATCACTATACATGAATCATATTTAAATTGTTAAATTAACCTTATATTTGTTTTTTCCAACACACATAAATGTCTGTGAGTGAGATGTAACTATAGATGATACACATATATGTGCGTGTCACATATCAGTATACATGACATATAATGTCATTTAAATGTAGTTGTTTAATGATTTTGTTTTAAGCTAATTTTGTTGCAGTGGCAGCAATACACATAAATGTGCGTGTCACATGTCACTATGCAGGGGCAATACACATAAATGTGTGTGTCACATGTCAATATACATGATACACATATATGTCCGTGTCACATGTCACTATGCAGGGGCAATACACATAAATGTGCGTGTCACATGTCCCTATACATTCTATACATATATGTGCGTGTCACATGTCACTATACATTCTATACATATATGTGCGTGTCACATGTCACTATACATAAACCTCTGTTTAATATTGAATTATGTTTTTTTGTTGTTTTGTTAAATGAACCATATTTTTTTTGTGGGCCTATACACATAAATGTGCCATATATGTCACTACATAAATCCTAGTTTATTTTTTTTATTTTTTTGACCTGTCCTGATAATGAAATGTAATATATTATAGCTTACCTCTCAGTTGTAATTTGCACAGTGTAAAGTAGTAAATTAGTAAAGAATTGTCTTCTCAAGTAAAAGCAGCAGTTATCTCTGAAGTCACTCCGTTCATCACCTAAGGAGAAATGTACTTTTTTGTGTAAAATAGGCAGTATTTATAAACGTATAGAAAGTTCTGGAAAGTGAGACCGTTAGAACGCAATACGCATGCGCTATTTGCGTTCCAGCTTACAATTTGCGTTCCATCCACCATTTTGTGCGTAGTACTGTTCAAAATGGTGTTTAATATGATTGTGATACGTTCCGCATAGTATGTGTTTCATTATTATTATTAAGTGTAGTATAGTTACGTCTGAAGCCTCGTTTTCAATTTGTTCGTCGGCCATTTTTTCTCTCGCTTACCGATGGTATTAGTGTCTAAAGTGTTTTATTTTGATTTAAATGTAGATGTAACTTGTTTTTTTGAGGTGCTGGATGGTTCCTCTTGCTGTAGGTAAGCTTTTTATGTGTTTGTTGTGTGTATTTCTTAAGTTTTAAATGTTTGTATGTCGGCGTGTTGCGTCCGATGTTTGCGAGGTCGTAATGGGGGTAACGTGTCTCGTATGGTGTTTGCGTGTGTAGCCTCATTTTCGTTTTATTCGTCGGACATTTTTTGTGTCGCTTAGCAAATTATTTTTTTTTAAAACTTTTTTATTTTGAGTGCAATTAAGTTGTAAGTTGCATTTTTGAAGTCGTGGGTGCTCCCTCTTGGTGTAGGTAAGCTTTTTATGTATGTGGTGTGTGTATGTATTGTGTTTTTAATTTTGTAATGTTCGTGAGTTGCGTCCGAGTGTTGCGAGGCCGTAATGTGTGTGAACGTGTGTCGTATGTTGTTTGCGAGTGCTGTAATGTGTGTGTCGTGCTCTTTGGGTTGCGACGTGAACTTTGCGAGGTTCGCAGTTCTTTGGGTTGCTAATTTGGGTTGTGAATTTTGCAAGGGTCGCAGTTGCTGCAACTGAAGCCCTCGCTTCGCGAGGTCCTCAGGTGCTGGCATGGAGCGCCTGGTGCGCTCCATGCCAGCAACTGAGGCCCTCGCTTTGCGAGGGTCCTCAGTTGCTGGCAAGGAGCGCCTTTGGCGCTCCATGCCAGCAACTGAGAACCTGGCGCAGTGCCCTCGCGTAGCGAGCCGTGGCCCTCGCGTAGCGAGGCGAGCGTCTCGCTACGCGAGCCACGGCCCTCGCGTAGCGAGTTCGTAGCTTTAGCAACAACTAGTACGCTCACAACTATATATGTGATAGACAATGCATTAGAGCATTTTTTCCTTTTCCACATGGTTTCCTAATAAGTATTAACCCCTTGAGTAATGGGTTGTGTATTATTGTTGATGTTGTATAATGAAATGGACATAATAATAAATGATCATATTTTTTAATTAGACATATTTTTATATTGGACTGTTAAGTGTCAAAAATGGATGAACTTTCAGCATTTTCTATTGTTTTTTGTTGCAATACTGTCTCTTTAACTACTCCTGCGGCACTCCGCGATGGTTTTAAAAGTATTTTCAAATGGTCTTTGGTACCTGTAATAGTTTCTTCAGTTTTTTGTTGTTATGGCACTGCCGTGATCTGCGAGTGATCCGTAAAGTCTTATTAGCATAGAGTAACTCGTAATCTTTTGTCAAAAACAAAGTTTGTCATCATTTTCGGCTCTGTCTTGCCTCAGTCAATTGTAGCCGTTCTCTTGCAATATTTCTGGTATGGGAGATTAACATGGCTAGGTTGTTTTGCTTTGCTCTTAATCATGAAGTAATCTGCGATACAGGGAAATCACACTCCGTGAATTACTTTTGCAATGGTATAAATAGCACACAATCCAAATAAAAACAATAATATTAAAATCACATACATTTCCAGTGCTTTCTCTAAAAATGTATTAAAACACATAATACAAATTAATTTTCATGGAATGACTGCATTATTTTATTTTAGGATTTTTTTGTAAAAGTTATAATTATTTTCGGATAAAGTATTTTTTTCACAGGAGAAATCCTTTTCTTAGTAAATAATTGAATGATTGCCTTCATGAGCTAAAATGCTACCTTGATGAAAGAAATGGCATAAAGAAAAATATAATAGGAACACACTAGGATTTCCTGAAGACATATGAGCTTTATTCCTCAGCAATACTTGAACTGAAAGGTGTTTTGTTCATCCTCAATGGTATTGCATAAAATGTGAATTCATTTTAACAAATGAGTAGCTGGCATAGCTTAAAACTCTTTAAGATAGCAAAGTACAAAGAGTATTAGATATTTCCTTTGTACCTCCTTTGAAGTGGGGCACGAAAGTAAGGAATGATAAATTAATGCAGAAAATAATCGTCTCTTCAAAATCTTAGGTTATGGTTGACATAGTACAGTGCAATTCCATAAAGCTTCCTGTCATCATTAATAATTCTTTTATGCCATTGACACAGATATTCTAGTAAGTAGATATGCACATATTATCTGTTCACCATGGGAATAATCATGCAATTTTACTAAGAAATAAAAAATCTAGGTCAGGTGATTTTGCATTACATATTGGCAAGACTATGTCTATTTATCAGTTTGACAGTGACAAAAAAGTTCTAAGAAAATATTCATAAAATAAACTTTTGTACATCTGCAGGGCACACACTCTGTGATATATATACATGCTTATGTTGCCATGTCAAGTAAGCAATGGAGAGTTGGATGGATTTATGACCATTTGTATCAGTAATTTTAAGCGTTTATATTTTATTTACCAGTGGCACTGATGAATATTTTTATTCTTAATATACAAAATTGAGCAATTGTGTATATTAAAACAGAATTAAATTCACTGCCATGATAATGAGTCATTGAATAAATAAGCACTTAATTATAAATGTTGTCTATGTGGTAGTGCATTTTTCATTGATTACATACATTTATACATTTGTTCCACTTTTGTGTGCCTTCTACAGCTAACTAATACAAAAGCATTGTAGGTGTCTGATGTGATCTTATTTACATTATTAAAATGGGATTTTTTTGTTAGCTATTCAGAAAAATAGATAAAGTTACAGACTAAGGACTAAGTATAAACCATCTATATCTTTGTGCACCGTTTGAAAAAAAATCTGCAGTTACCTAAGAAAAAAAGCATTATGAAAGGACTTCACTAAAGAATTTCTCAACATAATATCAATTACTATGGGCCTTATTAAATTCCTTACTCGTATTTATGCTTACTCTGTGTGAGCTTTTTTTTCTCATTTTTCAATCTTGTGTCAGTGCCTTGGAAACAAGCACTATGTACATTTGATTTTATGCTAAAAAACAGGGCCCTCCATTTTTTACAAGTTGTTAAGTTTGTTTTTTGCCATGTACTCAACCCCTGTACAGCGCTACAGAATATGCTGGTGCGATATAAATAAAGATAATAATAACAATAATAATATATTAAATTCCATTCTCTCGTAGTTTTACGTAGCTCACATCTCATATACCCATGTTTTGTCAGTAAAATGCAAGTCAAGTCTCATAAAATTACACCAATTCCTACATTTTAACCTAATTTGGAGGGAGAAGTGAGGCGGGAGAGGAAGGAAGGAGGAGAGAATAGGCATGAGGGTGCCATCAGGAAAGGATTGGAGAGAGGGAGAGGAGTGTAGAGACAGGAGAAAGTGGTGAGGATGGGAGAGAGGGAGAAGTGACATGCGAGAGAGAGGGAGGGAGAGTAGGAAGGAGGGCTAGGAGTGGTAGTAGTGGTAGTTCTGGCAGGGGGATGATGGTAGGTGAGCTACATGGGCGGAGGGACGTGAGACCTGGCCAGAGGACCAAGGCATGGAATCAGGTGGCAGCAAAGGTTACAGCTCTGAGTTATTCAAGAACAGATGTGAGGTCTATCAAACACAGTTACAATGACAGGCAGGAAATTTCAAGAAGAAGATTGCAGAGGAGGCCAGTAGATAGAGAGCTGCAGGTTTTGTCACTCCAGTGAGTATCCAGTGCAATCAGTGGAAGAGGACCTTAAAGGATTGGAATGCCTGGTGGACACAAAAGATCCAGGCACCATGTGAAGTTAATATTATATACACTATCATCTCCTCATATACCGACACATGTACACCACACATACATAATACACATCCCCTTTAATTCTGTCCATCAATGAAAGAGATATGTAAGCTTCCTGGATTTGACTAAGAATAAATATATAACTCCAGGAAGCTTATATATCCCTTTCATTGGTGGGCAGCATCAAATGTGTGTCTAATGCTTAACAATATTGCTGGAGGAAGTTTGGCTTTATTGGTACCCCTTCACATATATGATGACATTGTCCCCGTATTCAAGAGTGTTGGCAGATGCTTTCGAGTCACCTGCCTTTAATCCTAAAAGATAAAATCGTTTTGAAGGTAGAAAATGCAAGTTGTCATACATTTGATGCTGAAGTTCCTTTGGAAAAACAGGCTCCCCTCATCCTGGTAATCATGGTTGCAAAATGGTCACTGGTTAGAATATGGAAACAGCATAAAAATTCAGTTTGGTTAGATGTGCTTACAATAATAGAGCATAACCGGGAATTCAATAAATATTTAGAATCAACTTATAAAAGACATATGAGATGAAATGGAAACTTCGGGAACAAGTGTTCCCTTAATAACCGAACACTGTTTCATCATTTTGTTTTGTTTTGTTAATGCTGGCCCAGGCTTCTCTTCGTTAGGATTTACAATGTCCATTTTTCCCTCCTCCTGATTCCCTGTTTCTCCGGATCATTGATTCAAGGTCCGGGCACTCTACAGATGTTTTGTTTTGTTATTAAGTTTGTTTTGTTGGAATGTATACAGGCAATGTTATATTACATGTGTTTTGTATTAGATATGGATACTGAATCATCACGGCAATTTAATAATTTCTATATATAAAGGTTATTATAAGTGTTATAGAGGAATGTATCTACATGTAAAACAGTTTTTTTTCTTTTTGTTCTGTCTTTTATATATTTTCAATAAAAAAAAGAATGCTTAACAATTTACAAGATAGAGACTCTATAGAGCTAGATGTGCAGAGTAGTGTAATAGCATATCACGGATCATGTCTCAGCAGCATATTTCTAACTATTGCTGAGACATGGTCACAAATTGGTTAGTATGACAAACTGCACAGCAAGTTCAGCAAAGCTGCGTTTGTATGAGCTACAGAGGGCAAATAAAATGCTGTTATTATTATTATTATTATTATCGTTTAATTATAACGCGCCAACATATTCTATAGAGCTATACATAAGTTAAGTTACAGGCAATGACAAGTTCAAGATTCACACATTGCAATAAATGGAGGGCCCTGTCTTTGAGCTTGGAATACGGTGTCCATAGAACTTTACCCATAAGCACCTTGCAGGATTGAAACTCGCAGACTTACAATCTAAAGGGTGAAGTTTGTATGTGGTACAGTAGGGAGAGAGCAGTCCTGAGCATGTTAGGGAGAAAGGTTATAGGCTTCTTTAAAGAGGTGCATTTTATTTAAGTTTTGAAGGATTTAAGGCAGGAGGACAGTCTGGTGAAGCGAGGCAAGGAGTTCCAGAGAATAGGGGCAGCACGAGAAAAGTCCTGGAGGTGGGAGTGAGAGTAGGTGACAAGAGTGGTAAAAAGAAGAAGGTCGTTAGCAGAACGAAGAGAGCATATGGGGGAATATTTGTAGATGAGAGCAGAGATGTTAAACTTTATTCTGGAGGCTAAGGGAAGCCAGTAAAGTGATTGACAAAGAGGAGCTGCCGATACTGAACGTTGTGTACGGAAGATGAGTCTGCCGGAGGCATTCATTATGGATTGAAGTGGGGAGAGGCGAGTGATGGGCAGGCCAACAAGGAGCGAGTTGCAATAGTCAAGACGAGAAATGATGAGAGAGTGTATTAGAATCTTAGCAGTGTCTTGTGTAAGGTAATGGCGTATTTTGGATATGTCTTTTAGATGGAAAAGACAGGATTTGGTTAGAGACTGTATGTGCGGGATGAAAGAGAGAGCATGGTCCAGTAGAACCCAGAGACAACAGGCTTGGGAGGTGCGAGTGATGATGGCATTGTTTACAGAGAGAGAGAGATGTGAGGAATTGAAGCTGTAGTAGAGGGTGGGAAGATTAAGAGTTCAGTCTTAGACATGTTGAGTTTCAGATGGTGGGCGGACATGCAAGAGGATATACTAGAGAGGCAGTCGGAGACGTGTTCTAGAAGAGAGGGGGATAGATCTGGTGCTGAGAAGTAGATTTGGGTGTCATCTGCATAGAGATGGTACTGGAACCCAAAAGAGTTTCTTAGGGTGCCGAGTGAGGATGTGTAGATGGAGAAGAGGAGGGGGCCTAGGACTGATCCTTGGGGTACGCCAATAGACAGGGGGTGAGGAGAATAAGATGTGCTCAAATGTGTCAAGATGTGCTCAAATGTGTCGATGTGTCAAAAAGATGTTTTGGGTTAGAGGACAGAGTTGATATTAGTGATGTGAAGTAATGCCGTTTGGCCAGGTTGAGGGCAGAGGAGTAGGAACGTAGCATAAACTTGTAGTGAAGGAAATCTACCGCGAAGCGTGATTTCCTCCATAGTCGTTCAGCAGTGCGGGAGCGCTTCTGAATGTAACGTATGTGTAGTGTGCCATGGTTGTGGATGAGATTGAGGGCGTCTGCGTGTAGTTATGGGGGCAAGGGTGTCAAGGGTGGAAGAGAGAGTAGAGTTGTAGTGTGAGGTAGCAGTGTCAGGGTAGTTGAGGTTGGTGATGGGGCTGAGAAGAGGTTGAAGCACAGTGGAGAGTTGTGTATGGTTGAGTTCTAGCAGGTTTCTGTGGGTTTTTGTGGGTTTTTGTGATGGGAGGAATTTGTGGTGAGGAGGTGATGGTCAGATAGAGGGAAGGGGTGGCTGACTGGGTTGGAGGTATGGGTAATATTGGTAAATAAAAGGTCAAGAGAGTGTCCAGCATGGTGAGTTGAAGAATCTGTAAGTTGTGAGAGGCCGAGGGAAGAGGTGAGTGCAAGTAATTTGGCAGCTACTGGGGAGGTAAGGGTGTCAATGCCAATGTTGAAGTCACCAAGTATCAGTGTGGGAATGTTGGAGGAAAGAAAGTGTGGAAGCCAGGCAGAAAAATGATCGAGAAATTGAGAGGGAGTACCTGGGGGGCGATAGATTACAGCAACATGTAGAGAGATAGGAGAGAAGAGGCTGATAGTATGAGCTTCAAAAGACGAAAATTGGAGGGATGGGACAGGGTGTATGAGGTGATATGTACAGCGAGAAAAAAGTAATGCACCCACACCACCACCTTGTTTGTTCGCAGGTCTAGGTGTGTGACTGAGGCGAAAACCACCATGCGAGAGTGCTGCAGTGGAGGCAGTGTGTGAAAGTGAGTTTATTGCAGATAGATTGTGCGTTCCAGAGATCGCAGGAGAAAGGTAGAGTGGAGGGTTTGTGGCAAGTGATGGGTATCAAATTCTGTGTTTTTCTAGTGTTTTCTGCCCTTGGAGCAGAGCGTAGCTGAAAGCAGGTAGAAATGATGGAGGGACCTGGGTTATGAGCCAGTACTAGCCAAGCTTATAATACAAAGCAATGATCATTCATAGCAAATAATGACTACACACAATGGCAAATAATTGAAGCAACCATGTTCTAAACATTATAATGTTATGAACTGGTTCTCTCATTTCACTACCTAGGAGGTTCAGTTCCTCCATGGAGCCTGAGGCGGGGGCACACCAGCATGGATCCATGGCAAGAGGTGGAAGAGGAGCCACAAGTAGGATGCAAGGGCCTGGGATATAAGGAGGAGGAAGAGGGTGTAAGATTCATGTGTTCAGTGGGGTAACCTGCTGAGCCATCTGGCACAACCATGGCATTTGACCCCATTGGCCTCCTCCTCCCCTAGATTGACTTACCACCTGGGCTCTTCTCAAATACATGCCTATCCTGGCAGGAGACAGACCTCAGCCAACATGGGATGCTACACTGGAGGAGATGCTGATCTAGGTGCAGAGGCAGGAGGAGAATATCGTGAGCCTTTAGACCAGCATCTCCTCCAAGCACACCATGGTATCCTCATAGCTGATGAAGCTGGACTGCAGCAACAGGAGGCTCTATAGGGACATGAGGCACATCGAGTCTCACAGGCACAGACACATTGACTGACAGGCTGGGCACACTGACAGGCTGGGCACATTGACTGACAGACTGGGCACACTGATGCTGTTATGCTGGCCACACTGACTGACAGGCTGGCCACACTCATGCTGCCAGGCTGGGCTCTTAGCACAGAGGCAGGCTGCAGAACTGGGTGTCGCAATCGTGTGTACGTCACATGTCCAAACCAGGACGCGACGTTTCCCAAGGGATCGATGTAGAGGAGACTCAATGTAGCTAAAAAACGACACTACCCGACATAAACCGAGGTACGACTATATATATAATAAATAAATAATACATTTGTGTTCACATTTGAATGTCTAAAACAAGTAAAAAAAAGAATTCCGAGAAATACAGTTATTACACTGCATTCTGGGAACCTTGGCAAGAACATGCAAATGTACCCAAATATATATTATAATATATATATATATATATATATATATATATATATATATATATAAATAATACATCTGTGTTCACATTTGAATGTCTAAAACAAGTGAAAAAAAACTGTTCCCAGCTCAGAATTCTGAGAAAAACAGTTATTATATTGCATTCTGGGAAGCTGAGCGGGGACATGCAAATGTGCCCACCAATGCCTCACTCTTCATTCCATAAACCATTTTAAACATGGATTCATTTAAGCTTATACCTGCTGCATTACACAGCCTTTATGCAAAGCCAATGTTGGATTATACACAAGCTGGGAATCCTATCCTATACACGTACAGCTGGTTCAAGCTTACTGGCTATCATCAGCTTGGATCGGGATCCCAGCTTGTGTTGTGGACCTTATGTGTATGTAGTTCACCACAACAATCTTTTAATATATGGTGGGCAAAAGAGCGATAAAAACCCTCCACCGTACAGTAGTACATTACATAAATAGTACATGTGTGTTCACATTTGAATGTCTAAAACATCTCTGTTTTATTTCCCTGTCAGTGAGCTTCAACTTCCAACCACTGTTCCTCTTTGTTAAAGCAATTTGTCTATGGTTGGCATGTGTGCTAATTGACAGACCTCTTTTAAAGTACAACTTAATATGAATTATTTTGCATTTGCATTAATAATATGTAGGTTATAAAATATATTGCTATGTGAGAAATGAAAACCATATAAAAGTGAGGGTTTAATACATATCTTAAAAGCTATACCACATTATAGAAAAAGTTTATACTACTACTTTATATATTAGACTATTAATATACTATTCAAGAATCTCAGTAGTTAATTACCAGCCCACCAACCCCTTTGACATTAAATCTAATCTGTATAATACTTTGTGTTATTCTACCTGAAAGCAACATATAATTAGAAAACAACAGTAATTTTGTTCAGGAAATAGAAGCAAGCTGTTTATAAAGAATAACATAAAATTGCATTACTGGCTTAAAAAATTAAACAATGCCATGCTGTAACGTGACAAGGAAAAACATGGAGCTTATTTTAAAAAAATAAAAAAAATAAAACATGTATAATTTAACATTTTTAATTTTGTTTGCTTACCATATTTATCATGTAAATAGTTGTACATTGTGTATATATTTCTCTGTAGATAGTGTATATACATTCTGATGTGGATGATTCCATACATCTATTGAATAGTCACCTTAGCATCCCCACTTCATTAGCATGTTTTATATGGCTTAATTGTAGATGTTGACCGTGGATGGCAGCCTCCGCCACACTGCGCAGACTCACGTGACGTAATTTGGTTGCCACAGAAACAGCATTGCTTATAAGTCTGATACTTTGACAAGCTCCACTTACCCTTGAAGAAGGCGTCTGATGACGTTGAAACGCGTCGGCCAAGAAACCTTGTAGTGTTGTGTGAATGTGTATCCTTCCCTGTCCTAACCCAGGTTTATGGATGCCAGCATGACTGAGGGACGATTTCCCTAGAGCATGCTAGAGACTTTTCTACTGAGGAGAAGGTTCAGCGATATTATTGGTGATAGCAATGCTCTGTTTCTATATCACACTACAGATAGCTTATATCCAGTGAGGTTTGTTGCAATGTGGCCCTAAGGAAACCAAGGATATTACAGCCCCAAATAAATGTATATGTTATCTGGCCCAATTTGCCATTTATAGATGTTCTGTATCCCAGGGCAGTTATTAACTGACCAATATAGCAGCCTCAAACCTTAGAAGGAAGCATAGGGATCTCTTTACAGCTCTGATTCATAGCCAGACACTATCTCTACGATTTGGCAAGCCACCTTCAGATACTGCCATCCTCAGTTGATACTTCCATTTCAGGCTACATACTTATTAGCTAGCTGCTAATATTTACAACTTATCCACAAGCCCTCAACAACAGCGCACCCCCATACATCTCTGCTCTCATCTCCAAATACTCCCCCACACGCCCTCTTCGTTCTGCTAACGACCTTCTTCTTTCTACCACTCTTGTCACCTCCTCTCACTCCCGCCTCCAGGACTTTTCTCGCGCTGCCCCTATTCTCTGGAACTCCTTGCCTCGCTTCACCAGACTATCCTCCTGCCTTAAATCTTTCAAAACATCAATAAAAACGCACCTCTTTAAAGAAGCCTATAACCTTCCTCCCTAACATGCTCAGCACTACTCTCTCCCTACTGTACCAGATACAAACTTTAACCTTTAGATTGTAAGTCTGCGAGTTTCAATCCTGCGCAGTGCTTTAGGGAAAGCACTATGGACACTGGATTCCAAGCTCAAAGACAGGGCCATACACTCTTTGCAATGTATGAATCTTTAACTTGTCATTGCCTGTAACTTAACTTATGTATAGCGCTACGGAATATGTTGGCGCGTTACAAATAAACGATAATAAAAAAAAATAATAAAAAGGACAGGGTAAACACGGGTTTACAACTGTGGACTGGATAAGTCCTCATTATAATAAGCACACAAATCTACAGGGAAGAAATAATATTGCCCCTCCAATGGGAGAATAGAAACAACTTTGTGGCAATATATTTCATTGAATTAGCCTACTTTTATCTCTATTTCCCAAACCAGGAATTTTTAACAGTTTTTAATTCACCTCTGTGATCAAAAATTTATTAAAGTGATAATTGTTATAGTTAATGATACATACCCTCGCTGTTACTAAATATATAAAAAAAATAATCAGATTTTACCAAATGTACATGTATGTTCGATATGGTGTATTTGGATCTTTCTGTAAAAAAGCTATAAAATATCTAATTCTACATTTCTGGATCATCACAGCCATTCACTCCTACTATGGGCCTTATTCAATTGCTACTTTTTATAGATCTGTGGTAGCAAGTGGAGGTCGAAGGTTACTTTGCTATTCAATTGCTTTCTGTTTGTGAGCCTCCGATTGAGTTACTTGCTCCGACCCGTGATCCCTACCGACCCATTGCGATTTGTCAAATCACAAGTTACTTCCCTCAAAGCGTTTGATCTTTCAAGGCCGCAATTCTCAAACAGCAAATCGCTATTCGATTGCTCCAATTCCCCCTTCCTAACTACTCCGTCAAACCCGTAAATGGCTAAAAGCCAACTCCAACTAACTTGGAAAGCCCTTACGTATCCTCCCCACTGCTCCTAACCACCACCCACTCCTAAATTAAACCCCGATGATTCAGGGGTCCCGATCGGGACCCCCTGCACGGTCCCCACATTACCCCCATGATGCAGGGGTCCCGATCAGGACCCCCACAGGGTCCCCCATTAACCCCCTGCTGCAGGGGTCCCAATCTGGACCCCTGCAGCATTTAAACATTTCAAATTCCCTGCCGTGGGTCCTTAAAGGGCCCGCGGCACACTAATGAGCAATATCGGCATGCCGCAGCACCTAACATTAACCCATCGGGACACTATTAACCCCTATATTAAAACTATAAGTGCCACAAGGGTTCTCCAGGACCCTCATGACACAAAGTCTAAGCAGTACACTACACTATTAACCCTTTCCTACCCAATACCATTCTATTAACTAACTATCTAACTAATTTACTCTATTTAACCCTCAACATACCTAATTAACCATATCACTAACCACTGAACTCTATCTGGGTCCGGTTATCCCTATCTAGTCCTATATACCCCTAACTATACCAAATTAACCCTAACTATACCCCATTAACCCTAACTGTATCCCATTAACCCTTACTGTACTATTAACCCTAACTGTACCCTATAAGCCCTAACTGTACCCCATTAACCCTAACTGGACCTAGTTAAGCCCAACTGTACCCAGTAAAATCTTATCCTATTAAACCAACTCTACCCTATCCTATTACCCCCCACCCAATTAACCCCTACATTACCCTACGCTATTAACCCTTACACTACCTACCTAACTCCTACCCTACCATATAAACCCCTACACTACCCTACCCTATTAACCCCTACACTATCTACCTAACTCCTACCCTACCCTACTAACCCCTACCCTACCCTATTAAACCCTACACTACCTACCTAACCTCTAATAAAATCCCTAACACCCCACTAATTACAAAAATAGAAAAAACACATTACAAAAAATTACAAAACCCCACTAATTACAAAAAACCTCACTAACTAAAGAAAATAAAAGAAACACTACAGAAAATAAAATAAATGAACACTACTGAAAATAAAAAAGGAAACACTACAAAAAAAAAAAAAAAAGATTACAACCTGTTGGAATAAAAGGGTTAATTAGACCAATGACCTGGTTAATATGCTCCTCCAGCAATGCCCTGGTCTTCAATCTTCTGTCCCAGGAAAGGCCCCTGCATCAATGTCCAGACGTCCTGTAACATCTACAAAAAAGAAACAATACAGTAAATACACAAATAATTACAACCAGTAATTAAAGAAAGGGTAAATAGTCTACTTACCTGGCCAAAATGCCCCTTCAACAAAGTCCAGATGTCCAGACACACCTAAAATAAAACCTAACATTACATTCAATATCAGGTAACAATTGTCTGTCAAAAAAAAAAAGTGAATTTGTAAATGATTATTTAAAGGAATTGGCAGAAACTCTACCTTCTTACCTAAAAGACACGCTAGATGTACTCAAACACCTTGATGGTATTTATATTCCTAATGAGACACTATGCTCCTAGTGTCAATTGATGTGGATCAACTCTATTCCAGTATTCCACACGTTTTAGGAATAATTGCAGTGGAACATTATCTCAGCATGAAAGGCAATGAATACAAAAAATTTAACCAATTTATCATCTCGCTGCTTAAGTTCATCTTGACAAAAAAAATTATTACTGTTTAATAAACGCTGGTATTACCAGACACAAGGAACTGCCATGGGCACATCATGTGCTCCAAATTATGCCAACTTATATCTAGGCTTTTGGGAGAAAACTTGTGCGTTTACAGATCAGATGGCAGATTGCAGCATTTTATCTATGATATTTTGGTATTATGGGCAGGATATAGACAGGAATTTGGCAAATTTATGACCATACTTAATGCTAACCCATTAGGCTTAAGGTTTACTTATATTATCGATGATTGCAAAATTGAAATTTTGGATTTGACTGTAACTAAAGATGAAACAAGAAAAATACACACATCTACATACAGAAAACCCACGATGCAAATGGAGGTTCTCGCACATGCTCTGATACAAAAAACGAAATGACACCTTCTGATTGGCTGAAATCGCTGTCAATCAAGTTTCAGTCAATCAGAAGGCACAAATTGTGTGAGCCAATCAAAATGTGATACACCCCTGTATCCCATTCTGATTGGCTGATGTAACTGTCAATCATGTTTAATCCAATCAGAAGGCAATTTTGCTTTCAGCCAATCAGAAGGGGATACACCCCTGTGGAGTGTATCCCATTCTGATTGGCTGAAAGCAACAACCTTCTTTTTTTCTTCAATGTATTATTATTTATTTTCATTGTGACAATTCAAATTGTTTGTCACAACCATTTCTTCAAATGAACTTGCCCAGAACCTAGTCCTGACCCACCCAGCGATACGTGATGGTTCTTTTTATTATCCCTGCTAGTGGAGATAGAACCAGCCCAGTATTGGACCACAGGGCACTCACATGAACACAGGAATTACCAGACAGAGCAGCAGAGTTACAAACTGTAACTCTTCTTTTAGGCAGATATAGAATTATTTACCCCTATGATCAGAGTTAACCCTTGCCTCAGTAATGAGCATCCAATTATGTATGACCACCTGAGAACACTTTATTTATCATTTATCCACATTTTATACATTTTATACATTTTAGTCATCCCTCAACAGCAAGTCCAACCCCTTAGTGATAGTCTCCTTTATCCAATCCGCACTCTCCCTGATCCTAGCCATGTGAACTACCTGTCAATCATGTGGTGCTTTCCAGGGGCAGCAATTAAATAGTCCCTTTGTTTCTGCCTGTCAGGAATTTTCTCCTCTATGAACTCAGTGGGGCTCAGTTAGCCACTAAATGGACAGAGACTGCAAATGGCCCTCTGTAGTTGAGAATATTTGAGGTTAACCCTTGTTCAGAGCCAAATGGGGAATGCCTCCTACCCATAAAGCTTACCAGTATAGGTTAATATTAATACAGATAATCCTTATCATTATGGGAGCCCACATACCATGTTTTATTTAAAAAAACGCAGGAAAATCATGCATTTCCACATAAAGCATGACATTCATAAATTTACATGGAAATCTTAACATAAGCATTGGTAGAACTAGTCTAAGAGAGTGGGCTCTTTGGACAAGTTACTACAAATATGGGAAATAATATTGCATACCATCATGAAATATCATGGCACATATACTAACCCTCTCCCTGTCATCGTGGCTGCAGTAGTTCTGATCCAGGTGACAGAAACAGAATATTAAAAGGTACCTATGAACAACCCTTTTCCAGTTGATGGCCTTGCCTTCAGATTATGCAACCCTCCTTTCCCAGCAAAGATATCCTAGAGTTAAGGTTCTCGTGATCAATACTCATATTTCTGAATGAACGTTACAGAGAGGTTCTAAAATATGTCACAAATGGTTTCTTATGCAGATTGTCCCATTACCTGGGAAGAGGTAATTAAGACCTTAGTGTCAATATGTGGTTTCCTCTTGTCACGACAGGGGTGGAGCAAACAGATGTTTTTGTTGCAACACATATATTCCTATTCTAGAGCAACAGCAATCAAACAAGGAGTGAATGAACAGGATAGGGGATTGGCTCCCCAAGGGCCCATGAACTGGATGGCTGATAGTACAACATGTCCCACAATACACAATATGGCTGTACCACATCAACATTTGTAGTAACATAAAAAAAGGGGACCAGCTTTGCCACTTTAACCCAAGCCCACCCAAGGCTTATTAGTGTATGCAGTTCCACAGAACCCCAGGGGTTTCACTGGGTCTCACATTGTTCTATTTAAATCTCTTAAGACTTCTCTTAAAAACAAAACAATGTGACTTTGTTTTATTTCTTTGGACCTGAAGAATTAAGCCTACTTTTTGAAAATCAATCACAAAAAATAATAATAAAGGTAAATAAATAATAAAGAAAATTTTACCTTGAACTTCTATAATGGTAGCAACACATCACTATATGGTGAGTTTCAAGTCCCTCTGTCAGACTAACAGCCACATTAAATTCCAAGCCTGTAGCAGCAAAGGCACAACAGCAAAGCCTGCGGGCTTGAAATTCTGCCAAGTTGCAGAGCTATAACATTCAACCAATGGGCTGTAGACGAAAGCCCGTAAACCCTTTCCGCGCATGCAAGCTGTTAATGGGCTGGCTGAGCCGAGATTAGCCATTACTATTCAATCATGGTATAATGTTGTGCAACACAGGCCTCTCAGCCAATAGAAAGCAGTCTAGCTTCAGAGGGAGATTATAAATTTGCGTTCCACCGACCCATGCGTTGAATATGTTGTATTTTCTGACGAAGTGGCACGCAGGTCATGGAGTTGGAGGTTTTTGAGAGTGAGAGTAGGAGTATTTTGAGAGCAGTAATTTGCTGTTTTGTTGATTTATATTATACTATTTACGATTTTGCACTTAATCCTTGATTACACATATTTACATATTACACATAATTGCAATACACATAATAATTTGTATTTATCGTTCTATTATTTTTGGGATTGATATGGAGGGAGGAGAGAGGAGGGGAGTGAAGAGGTGAGGAGGTGAAGAAGAGAAAAGGCGAGCAGGAGAGAAAGGAGAGAAAGGTGGCCCTGGGGATTAGTGGTGGAGAGGAGGAGAGGTGTGGTGGTGAGAAGGAGAGGAGTGGTGGGGAGGAAGATAGGAGTGGTGGGGAGGAGGAGAGGAGTGGTGGAGAGGAGGAGGAGGTGGAGAGGAGTGATGGAGAGGAGGAGGAGGACCGGAGTGGTCGAGAGGCAGAGGAGAGGAGTGGTGGAGAGGAGGAGGAGCAGGAGGAGGAGGAATAGGAGGAGGAGATGAAGGAGGAGGGGGAAGTGTAGAGGAGGAGGTGGGTGGTGGCAGGGTGGTCCAAGCACAGGAACACCTAGGAGAGGGACATAGTGGAAGGGACCTGATCCCAGGAGGAGGTGGTAGTTCTGGGGAGGGACATGCCTCAGAGACAGATCATGGAGGCAAGGATCCCCGTCCACAGTCGGGAGGGCAAGAGGCTAAGGGCAAGAACAGGGCCCACAACTACACACACTGGGAGAATGTGGTCCTCCTTGGTGCTATCTGTGGCCGCTACATGATTCTTGCAGGGGGGGGGGGTGTTAGGCCAGGGCCTAGGGCCCAGGCATGGAAGGAGGCTGAGGTTATAGCATTAGGCACAGCGCCAAGGAATGTAAGGTCTGTCAAGCACCGATTTGACTACATCAGGGCCAAGGTAAGGAGGATGATGGCCAAGGAAGACAAGAATGTGAGAGTGGGAGAGGGTCGCCAAGGATCTTCTGAGCCAGATGACCGCCGATGGAGCTTCTGGCCTGATGGCCCAGCAGCCTCCTTGTCAGGGGAATATCACATACACCAACATGCCACCACATGTAAATCACACACACTACACATGTACATGATGACCAATATGGACACTGACATGTCAGCTTATTGGAATTAACAAGGGATAGATGGATGCATCATTAAATCCATGATGCTGACAAATCAGTGTCAATCCTGGGCACAACAACAGTAATCAACCAATAGATAGTCCATTTATTGGTGTGCCCACTGCAGCATATGCAGTTACATACCACATCAAGATAGCGTTAGGAGACAAGAATAGACCACATCTAGCAAATGATAGCTAATCTAAGTTGCAACTAGGAGTATCCTCCAGGTTCAAGACTAGATATCAGATAGTTAGGAATGCAAACAAAACAATATATTATTCATCATACTTATGACCTATACCTTTCTTTTCTCTCTTTCAGCATCAAGGATGTCTGGGTCCAGTGGCGAGCCAGAGGCGGAGGCTTCATTGGAGCAGAAAGTGGAGGAGCAAGACCCCACCCAGCAGTAACCAGCGCAGTAGAAGAAGGAGAGAAGTGGAGCCGAGGGCCCTAGTTCTGAGGATGAGGAAGTAATACAGTATGTCTGGTGGGGTCACCATCTGGCCCACTGGCCACATTGCCGGGATTAGATCCCACTATGCCCCTCCTCCAGAGACTGAGGTTATCGCCAGGGCCCTCACACTGAAGTGATGAGAGCAGACTGCCACCGCCGCCCCCCCCCCCCACACACACACAGCAGTGCGCTGGACCACCACCACCTGGCCCAACCACACCACCGCCTATTCTACTACATCCTCCAGCCAGGCCCGAAACTCTGCTTACACACCACCACCTCCTCACCAGGCCTCGCCCTAGGGGCCTCAATCCCCAACATCAGGCCAGGCTGTGCAGACGGAGATGCTGGCCCTCATGCGGCAGTATCTCCGCCAATCATGCGGAGGTAATGCGCAGCCTGGCAAGGAGCAATAGGGAGGGGAGGGGGCATCATCTGATGACTGAATCCTATTTGGCCAGACTGCTCAGGATTGGGGAGAACCAGAGCGCATTCCAGGGAGCCACCGCAGAAGACATGCAACATGCTCTAGTCCCCAGCCACGCCTCATCCACCCCGGAGGCATCCCCCCAGCCACCCGCAGCTCGGCCACTCCTCTCCTCCCACCATGCCTCCACCACTGCAGGTGCCGCTGCATCCCAGGGGTTGCCTCCCCCTCCAACCACCACCACCATCAGGTAGGTGGCGGCCAGCCACGAGGGATTTGGGCCCTGTGCCTATGCGTAGGAGGACCTAGGGGCTTCGCATATGTTTGTGCCTTCTCAACAGCACACCTCAGTGACAATCTATTGGTCACAATGTTACCTATCTAGCATATAACCTAAACTAGCCTGGCTACAGAGTCTTGCATCTTGGCCTATGTGACGGTAATATTTTGTATGCAGTGGCTACCTCCCATCACATGATCCCTGATCCTCTTCACTGTGGACACATAGGGTTCTGTTGAACATGTCACCAATTGATGGTCACTGAGGAATGCTGTTTAGAAGAGATGCTGCAGTCTCTATATTTTTTTAAGGCCTTATGTTGTAGGTGTTTGTTTTTTCTTTTTGTTTTGTTTTAGGTACAATTCAGGTCCATTAAGGCATCTTCTGCATCTGCAAGCATTGTGAAGGAAATTGCCCATTGACAGCCCCGCTTAACATGTAGCTCCCAAAATCCTAAAGCTGTCATATCTCAGACATGATTGTTGTTAGCTTAAATGTAGACTAATAACGCTACGGCGGTAGACTCACAATGGCATATTAATGACAGGCAGCATTGATATATACACTAGTGAAGCATGTGATCCTGACCTCAATGTCAGTCTTAGAACAGATCATTGGGTTTGATGTAAGTAACAGTGAATCTGGCTGCTGACCTTTGTGTCCTCTCCCTATTAATTGGTATTTCCCCATATTGCTGATTATCCAGAGACCTAGCTAATAGTTAGTAATGCTTTCAGATGGGAAAAATGTGAGTTGGTATATTGTTACTGTTACTGTTAGCACTGTACTGTACATGCTTGTTGATTTTTTTTTCTATCCTCCTCTGCATTTTTTTAGTTGACCACTTTTTTTTCAGATTTTTGTTTTGTCCCCACACTGTGTGAAACTGGATTGGATTACACAGTCCAGAGGTTGAATCATCTGTTTCATTGAGCAGATCTAGACAAGTTGTAAGTACTATGCACATTAATAGTTTCTTCAATTAAATGGAGTGATTTCTGATGGTCCTTTTTTTTATCAGATTCCGGTTGTAATGGTGTAGTGACCCTGGTAGGTGCTATGCATAATTCTTATTGTAGACTATGACATTACCCCTGTAGATATCCCCCGTTTCCCACAAGCCTCTTGCTCTACCGGGATCTGCCCACACCACACCCATGATATTAATGCTCAGTCTTGTCCATTTCTGATTGTGCCCTGTTGTATGAAATACAGCTTTTTTTATACCATTCTCACCATGCCAGTGTGTTTTCAATGGTTGGGGTTATGAGACACCCACATACATCCCATTTGTGTCACATTCCTGTATATGTAAACTAATGAGCCCTAGTTACTATGCAACAGATCAGTACATATAACAATTATAATAGGCATAATAGCATTAGATATCATTTAATAATATATATCATATATAATGGGTTAATACACATACAAAGTCCAATTAGTGATACTGTGTAGTATCAACATTCCCCTGAGGGCCTGATAGGAATATGACAGGAGTGGGTTGCCAGTTCCGTCTCTAGTGTACTGTGATTCGTTTGACCTCTCTGCTATGACTGCCCACCTAGAGTGACCTTACATGGTATAACTCACAGCTTCATTGCAGTACACAAGCCCCTTCACCACCACCACTTAGCAATGCTGAAGGGGACCAGGACAACATACACCACACTAATATACTCTAACCCATCGGGGGGTCCACAAAAACAAATGGAGGCTTTGCAGAGGCTCGTGGATCAACAGCCAACTCACCTCCATCTCCGCTACGCCCATCCTGGAGAGTCCCACACCATTGCTGGTGGCCATGTGCTAAGACGTATACCCATTCCCATTTGTGATCTCCCATTATGTTTTGCTATTCAGCAATTTACATTAGTGTGATGTATGTTGCCCTGGTCCCCTTGTGGCTTGCTAAGTGGTGGTGGTGATGAAGGGGCTTGTATACCTGAATGAATCTGTGAGCTATACTATGTAGGGCCACTCTCGGCGGGCAGGTCATATCAGATCGGTCCGACAAATCACAGTCCACTAGAGAAGAAACTGGCAACCCACTCCAGTATCTTTGGCATGCAAATCTTGTGGAACAGCACAGGCAGTGACCTAGCTAAATGTGCAACAGTCCATAGGGTCACAGAGAGTCTGAAAGACTGAACAACAAATAATAAAATGTTTCCCTGGTACTTGATATATGTCATGTGGCGGTGTAATTTGGCCACTATTTGTTTCCCCAATGAAAATGTGATGAGCGAGATGTATATGCAATCATATATATATTCCAGGGTCCACATTAGAACCTCTGTGAGTGAGAAAGGGTTAACATGGCATCATGGTTTTGTGTTGCTCTTTAATCTGGTAGTGTGTCTTTAATTGCTTTATGCATGTTGCAGCATGGCTTTTTATATTGGCATATGCATGACCATTCCAACATATGATGAAATAAAATATTTTTGAATACCTATTTTTTATTTGGGGATTATTATGCAAGTAATTGTAATGCCTTTCCATGCTTTCCACTGGTGTGTTTATATTGTATTTTACAGTGTTGAGAACTTGCCGATTGTGGGTCCTATTTGGAGGCCGTAATATTTTTGACTCCATTTGCAGGTTACGGGTTTGAACACCAGTGCCTCATTGCGGATACGTAGCAATTTAATAGCGACTTTTGAACGTAACAGTTACGAACTTGACAGAGCAAAGGTTTTGCAACAACGGGGTTCAGATTTCGACATCCCATAGGGTTTATCCACTGTAACCCGCAGATCATTTGCGGGTAACTTTAAGAGGCCAATTTAATAGCCGCAAGTCTTGCAGTTTCCGTTGCAGGCTACTGTTTTACACGTTGGGGGAATTTAATGGGGCTGTAAATCTGTTTGGCTGCTAATGCAAGTGTAAAGGAAGTAAATTGTATATGTGTAGCTTCAATAAACAATATCAAATCAATGTAAAGCTGTTGTTTTATAGAAATGATTATTATATGATTTAAGAAAAACTTGTAGAAAAAAGTACCCTTTTATAGTGCACACCTATTTATCTCAAATTATCTTGAAGAGACCGAAATTAATGTTAAGACTTCACTTTTATTAACTTCATTAAAAAACTTAACATTTTTTAGACGCTGCAATGATTTAACTGGAATTGTATAAATATTCCTTTCTTGGGCAAATTAAGTATTAAGTGCTTATAAAGTATTGAGTGCTTTCAAGTATTCAGTGCTATCTTAAAGTGCCAGTGCTAAAGAGACTCTAAAAGTGCTTTGTATAGAGTAAGTAATATGGTTGACTCTATTTTAAACCATGTTGATAAGGTGCTTATATTATTAATTTGCTTTGCTGAAATATTTATACAAGTTAAGATACACTCTTAAGATTAGAGCCTGTTAATAGCGTGGAGATCGCGGTTAGGATGCCTCGCAATGACGTCACTAACCAGCATCTCACGTTGCTGTGTCTAACCCGACGCACATTTCTCAATTTCCTCAGAACCCCCCTTCTTTTAGGTAAATAATATTATATGATTTATTGCTTAATTTAGTTACTGAATTATTGATTATTATAGTTTTTGATTAAATTGCAACTGTGCATGTTTAAATTTATGTTTGCTCATCAGTTCCCTATTTGTTTATATTATAATTCATTTCATACCATATTTACACCATATTTCCTAACCTCAAAGACACCTTTTTTTCCAGATAAAATTATTAAAAGTATTATCATTATTTTATTGAGCAGTTATTATACTCCATACCTGCAGTGCCTTGCAAAAGTTCATGTTTTGTTGCCTCACAACCAGGAATTCACATGGATTGTTTGAGGATTTGCATCATTTAATTTACAGAACATGCCCACAACTTTGAAGATGTTTTTTTTTTTATTATTGTGAAGCAAACAACAAATAGGACAAAAACCACTCAAGTGTTGCTTTAGCAGTGTATTTGGGGTCATTGTCCTGCTGGAAGGTGAACCTCTGTCCTAGCCTCAAATCACGCACAGAGTGGTACAGCTTTTGCTCAAGAATATCCCTGTATTTAGCAACATCCATCTTTCCCTCAACTATGACCAGTTTCCCAGTCCCGGCTGCTGAAAAACATCCCCACAGCATGATGATTCCACCACCATGTTTCACTGTGGGGATGGTGTTCTTTGGGTCATGTGATGTCTTGGGTTTGCGCCAGACGTTTTCTTTGATGGCTGAAAAGTTCAATTTTAGTCTTATCAGACCAGAGCACCTTCCTCCATACATTTGTTTTTTTGTTGAAAGTAAAGCTTTCTTCTGGCCGCTCTGCCATAAAGCCCAACTCTATTGAGTGTACAGTTTATTGTCATCCTATGTACAGATACTCCAGTCTCTGCTGTGGAACTCTGCAGCTCCTCCAGGGTTACCTTAGGTCTCTGTGCTTCCTCTCTGATTAATGCCCTTCTTGCCTGTTCCATGAGTTTTGGTGGTCAGCCGTCTCTTGGCAGGTTTGCTGTTGTGCCATGTTCTTTCCATTTGATTATGATAGATTTGATGGTGCACCTGCGGATCATCAAAGATTTGGATATTTTTTTTATAATCTAACCCTGACTTGTACTTCTCAACAACATTGTCCCTTACTGTGGAGAGTTCCTTTGTCTTCAAGGCAGTGTTTGGTTATTGGTGCTTTTTGCTTAGGTGTTGCAGCCTTTGGGGCCTTTCAAAAAAGGTGTGTATATGTAATGACAGATCATGTGACACCTTGATTGCACACAGGTGGACATCATTTCACTAATTATGTGACTTCTGAAGGTAATTGGTTGCACCAGAGCATTTTATGGGCTTCATAACAAAGGGGGTGAATACATACGCACATGTCAATTGTCTGTTTTCTATTTCTAAAAAATAATTGTATGTATATATTTTTCTCATTTCAATTCACCAACTTAGACTGTTGTGTTCTGATCCATCACATAAAATTCAGATTACCAAAACATTTCACTTAAGGCTGTAATGTAATAAAATAGGTAAAAAGTTAAGTAGGGTGAATACTTTTGCAATTTGAAGTGCATTTGAAACTGAACATTTTTCACACCTAGTTAACATAGGTGAACTATCCTTAATGCATATTTCATCATAAGGTTATTTAAAACTATCTTTGTTAACCCCATTTGTCTTTATAAACTGATGTAACCAAATTAAAAAGTAGAATTTACCTCTACCTTCTTGTTCACAGGCTCTTACAATGTAACAATTTACTCCTTGAACCAAACTGTGATATCACAATGCCTTGCTGTTATTGAAAATAATTTTGTTTCTCTATTATATATTCTAATGTTTTATCCTCCAATTAGATACTATGGACCCTATTATATTGCCCAATTCATACATTTATACACACTTAAAACTGCTCTTAATATTGCTACATATTCTATTAACTACTCGCAATCCGATTACGAGTTACCCGCCCATATTAACTACAGGTTAGCCTGTAGGATAATACTAAAAACCATGAGTTTGTTTAGGTGAACAACAATAATAGGAATCTCCTTATGTTGATCAGGATTCGCTATATCATAGCTCCAATACCCTTGCAAAAACAATCATGAGGAACAACTTATGTGATTAGCAGTGTATAAATTATCAGAAATAATATAAAGAGGAAAGGACAGACACCTTTAAATTCTAATCACAGGTTTTAGACCCACAAAGCCATATATATTGGCATATTATATGTACCAGTTATCATGCAAAAAAGAACCCATTCCATATGTGTTAAAATATAACTTTTATTATATTACAATATAAAATAAATAAAAATGTGTATATATAATATAATTTTAAAAAATTCCCAAACAATATATAGAACACGCAATAGTATCAAATGAGATTATCATATAATAGTATGAATAAACCAGAACTATAAATGTGTCTGGATAAAGTATCCTAGATATCATATACTAATTGCTATGTATATGTATTACTTGATAGAGGTCGCCCCAGTTGGAATAATAACATATAAATACAGATAGTACTGTGATTATCTAAAAGGCTACAAACAATCTATATACATGAAAGAGAGGACCCAAGTGGAGACAGAGGGGGCATGATACGCTACCACTTTGGCCCTATCTAAAGCTATATAGCGGATGACCCTGTAAGCAAATCTTTGGGGACCCACTATTTGTCCCCTGTCCCTATTAGAAGTCAAATCCCTGCACTACAGTGACTACGACTAGTCCCCTCTGCTCCACTTACCTTTAAGTCCCACTATCAGGCTTCCAATTTCTGGCACAAACAGTGCTGTGTCCACGGCAGCGTGTAGCCGCTTCTCTGACGTCATCAACGGGCGACCCGCAAATCAGCCGATCGACACGCGCGTTTCACGTCTTCTGCTTCCTCCAGGATCAGTTGTGTTGAAAAGAT